>VDFB02281492.1:826904464-827522322 GCA_007258455.2 Sequoia sempervirens
GGTCTCTCTCTCAATTCTCTCCCTCCTACCCCTTCTCCCTATTTTAGGTCTTTCTCTCACACACTCACTCCCTCTCTTACGTCTTTCTCTCCCTCCTACCTCCTCAACCATAAACCCTTAAAAGTTCTATCCTCTACCCTAACACTCTTCCCCCTCCTAATTTTCTCTCTCTCTCTCTCAAGGGGAGAGACTTAAGAGAGAGAGAGAGGGAGGGAGTGGGAGAGAGATACATGAAGGGAGGGTTAAGGGTAGAGGGTAGAGGTTTTATTAAAGGTTAAGGGTTTAGGGTTTAGGGTTAAGGGGAGAGAGATAGAGAGAGTGAGTGAGTGAGAGAGAGAGACCTAAGGGAGGGAGAGGGGGTAGGATATTGAAAATACTTTAGAGAGAGAGAGGGAGGGAGTGGGAGACAAATAGAAGGAGGGAGGGTTAATAGATTGCTACCCCAATTGTTGTACAAATAAGAACAATATTTTTTCACTATGATAACAACACTTGTTTCAATGAGTGTCTTATTTTATTAAATGACCATTTTATTTTTTAAATGATATACTTATAGTGGAGAGTTGTGATATTTTATTTGAAACAAAAAAAATACTTATTTCACTTCTTCATGAAATATGTCACTTCTTTATGAGTTCTGAGAGAGGGGAAGGGGAGAGAGAGAGGAATGGTTGTCACTAAATCTTGGCTCACCCAAACAGTTGATCATTGTACTAAGATGTGAATATTCAATCAAAAGTTAAAATTCATAAAACTTAGACTAAAAGAATGGAATATCCAAGTCTTTAGAAACCTTTTCAAAGAAAGGATCTCCTTGAAAGTAGAATGGCTAAGATCCAAAAAGACCTCTCAAATGATTTTTCTTACATCCTAATAGGCAAAGAGAGGAATTTCATAATCTGAATTGATGGTGTCTAGTTTTAAATAAATCTATTGGAGACAAAAAATCGTGGATTATTAAATGACTTAAATATAGAAACCAAGTATTTCATTTAAACAGAAGGGCAAAGAAACATACAAGGAAGATTGAAGATGGAAAGAGGGAAAGAGGGAGGAGAGAGAGGAGGAGTCAGTGAAAGAGACCCAAGCAAGGAGAGGTGGATATTGAAGAAGTTGGAGAGAGACAGAGAGGAGCGAGGGGAGAGAGAAAGACCTAAGAGAGGAGTGAGGAGTGAGAAAGACCCTAAGAGAGGGAGAAGGGGCAGAGAGACTTGAGAGAGAGACCTGAGAGGAGGAGAGGGGGTAGGAGGGAATTGAGAGAGAGAGAGGAGGGGTAGAGGGTTTAAGGGGTTAAGGTTACAGTTTTAGTGTTTAGTTAAGGGTAGTGATGGAATCAAAGCTTTTTTCCGAAAAGTTCTATTTGAAAACATCAATATATGGACTAATAGTTGAACACAAAAAATCTATTTGCTGTTATAAAAACAACACATAATAATTTAAAATACAACTTATATTGAATAAAAATGGACCAATAGTTGAACACTAAAACTTTTTGAAAATCCTTCACATTTAATGGGAAAATACATGTTATTTATTGTGCTCACCTTTTATATTTGTGATAGGACAAACTATTAATATAAAATTATCCAATGCTTGTACTGATGGAACTTTAAATTTTGAATTTTGTTCCTAATAAGTTTAACAGCCCTACCTATGTCACTGGTCTTTTCATGCAGGCTGGAAAATTTTCTTAGCTAGGTTTTAGCTTTGTCTTCATCTTAAAACTCAGGCTTACTTAATTCTTTGGTTAGACTATTTCACCGTTACCTTTTGAAGGGTTTTAAAACATCTGTCATCATCACCTAGGGCCTAGTCCCTTTGGTCTTAATATTTTATTTCCACTATTTTTCCTAAGTCCTAAGTTGCCTCGTGTTGAATGGTTTTAAAACTTATGTTGTTGTTTTCCATCCAATTTGTAATGTCCCCTTTCCCTTTAATGAATGTTTTGTTTTTCAGAAGGATGAAATTCATGCTGCCGTCAATCAAAATTCCTTCAAGATCAATGATTGCCTGCCGTCACGTGATCGGGAATTGTAGGATGGTGATATCGCAGGTGGGAAACACGTGTCCCATCTATGGATCAAATTTGCATGACTATTCATCAACCGGCCCTTTGATCTCGAGCCTTTCCCCGCCATCCAATAATGGTATTGGTTGATTGTGAAATCACTGTGGTTGCTAATGGATTGTACAAGGGCCCCGAGAAATTCTCCATCCTGTAATGTCCCCTTTAATGAATAATTTATTCTTCGTATGATGAAATGCATGTCACAATCAAAACACCTTCAGACTGAACGGGTTGCCCGCCATCCTGTGATCGAGAATTGTAGGATGGTGATATCACGGGCGGATGACACGTGTCCCATTTGGGGATCAGATTTGTGCGACTGTTCATCAACTATCCTTTGATCAAATTTGCAGAATTAAATCACACACATGGTGAGTTTTCCAGGGGAGCTCAGCTTGGAAGACATTCTCAACCAAATTTGGTCATAATTTTCCTTCAAGAAGAAAGCTGGCATGACTGCAGATGTCTCATTGACTACCGTGTGTATTTGTTCAAGAGGGTGTCTGCAGTTGCCTACTCCAAAGACCCTCGGGATAATAGGAAAACACCACCTTCATTGACTTAATATTTCAAGTTCATTTATTATTTGGAATCTTATAAATATAATTATATATCTTTTAATCAATATTATAATTTAAAAATAATAATGAATATTGAACATCTTGATTTTAGTAGTATAACTAAATATTAAAAAAAATTAATGGTAAGTTTATAAAATATAATATATTTTTTTTAATAAAGATTTAAAGATTATTATATACGATATTTAAAGATCCATAGAATTATCTTTTTAACTATGAAATTAATATGATTAATTTCATATATAATTTTATCTTATCTTATCTTTTTAACAATTTTTTGGTATCCTACATAATTTGTTTTCTATAAGTATCATGTTGTATACTCTTTATATGAAAGGTAGTGTTTTTTCATGGAGCTTAATAAGTTTTAATAATTTTTAGTCAGCTTAAGATTTTTTATTTTTTTATAAAGATAGGTATATTTAGACTTTGATACGGTACAATTATATATTCTTTTATTTATTATATTTTTGCAATATCATGGTTATTCTTGGATTAATCATAATATTTGTTTGTCAGCTTTAGTCATTGTTGAAAAATATTTATCTTTATTTACATCTATGATAATTTCAAAATAACAAATTTAAAAATTATAAATAAAAACTTATTTTTCTTAACTTGAAGTATCGTGAGGGTCCTAATTTTTTAGATTAACAACTATCTAAATAGCTATTTTCCTTTATTTCTATAAATGTGTCTCATGTCTCTATTGAAATTATGAGATGTGTATGTAATTCTTAGCACAACACTCTTAGAGATTAGGATTTATTTTTACACCATATTTTCTTATTGTTCCTATTAGGTGGCTAATTAAATCTTCTAACAAAACCCACAAAGATTGGTCCTTCAATCTCAAGTAAAGCTTGTCTAATTCTTGATGAGGAATCATTCATTGATTCCTATTAAAGTTTCGTATATATAATATATTTATAAAATGTAATTCTAATTTAGTATGTGGTTGAAATATTAGAGTAACAATGTTTATTCTTTCTATTTTTGGTAATATCATTAAGAGCCTTTTTAATATGTTAAATTTTTATTTCACTTATTTTCATGTTTTTCATGTTGTCAAATTTTCTACACATTTCTTGTCTTTTAAAAAGAAGAAGGTTCTATTATGTCCTAATCCTTACAACATCGTATAAAGAAACTACACATATAAACTACCAATTATAGAGTATAACAACAAAAAATGGATTTTAAAAACTACTACATAGAAATGTGGTTTAGAATAATTCAAAATAGAGATACCATTCTCCTACAAATACTATGTATAGAAACCCTATATATGTAGCCACACTTTCACCCTCAAAATCAATAGAATAAATTCTCATACATTATTTCTATAATGAATTTAGAGAATAAATTATAAGATTTAATTTTAATAATGAATTTAGAAAATATTAAATCAATCAAAATTGTTTCTATTATCCAAAATACTATATAAGTAAATCTTAAACCCAATCTTAAGCCTAACAATAACCCTAAGTGAACACTTATCCTAATTCAACCTTAACCCTAATTTAGCCCAAACCATAACCTTAACCCTAACCCTAATTGAACCCTAACCCTAATTGAACTCTAGCCCTGATTGAAATCTAACCCTAATTAAACTCTAGCCGTAATTGAACCCCAACACTAACCCTATTTGTTCCTAACCCTAGTATCTCACAAATACAGGATCAAGACCTTGCCAACTCTGGTAAACCTTATTTGATAGTGATAAAAGCTACCTTATCTTTCATTAAGGTAGAAAAAATTTGTTAAACAACACACCCCTTAAAAATTGGAGATAGGCATTGTAAAAAGAAGGTACACTTATGAAAATGGTCTGTGGTATTGTCGAAGATGTGATAAAACTTTTCCTGAATGTGATTATAAATATATACTTCAATGCAAAGTGGAAGACTATACTTCATTCACTTGGATTACAACTTTTGAAGAAGTGGCAGAAGAAATTATGGGTGTAACAACAAAAGAATTGAACATTTTGAAGCATGAAAAACAAGATGATGTTAAGTTTTCATACATTATACAAAAGTTCATTTTCAACAGATATATCTAAGTTAGTTACCATTTTGTCATGATATACTTTGATGTCGCCAATGTGTAAATTTTATATATGGAACTGAGATAAACAATGACACAAACAATAATGAAATCAAATTGATTGCTTTCCAAATTCATATTCATGAAAATGTAAGCATTCTTTCAAGTCAATAGGCATCTTGATAAAGATAACTCTCGGCGTGTTTTACATATATTATTAATTAATGTAGGTATGCTAGTTACTTAAATTATTAATCATTTTTATTTGTATTATATATTGAATTGTTAAAAGACGTAAAAATCTTTAATACTGGAAATATAATAGGAATGGTTAAAATTACATTTTTCAAAATAAAATATTAATATCTTTCTCACTTTATCTCTCTCTCTATATATATATATATATCCTCTCTATCCCTATCTCTCATATCTCTATCATTTTTATCCCTTTGCCTCTCTCATCTATATTCATCTCACCTCTATCTATAGGAGAGACATAAAGCAGAAGCATTGATTCCAAAGATCCACCAATCTCAACATTACTCCAACTAACCTTAACCTTGACCTCAATTAAACCCTTATTGAATTATAACTCTATTGATCCCCAACCCAAATTGAATACTAATCAACCTTAACCTCTATGAATAGCAACCTTTAATTAAACTCCAACCATAATCATTTGAATTTTGACCCTAATCATAACCATAATTCAACCCTAACCTTAATTGAACCCTATCCTTAAACATGAGTTCAATTAAGTTTAAGGTTCAAATAAGGTTAGACTTTAATTAAAATTAGGTATAGGATTCAATTAGGATTAGGGTTGGGTTGGGGGTAAAGATTAAGGTTCCATGATAGAGCTTGGCGTTAGTGTTAGGGTTCAACTGGGGCAACGGTTAGTATTAGGGTTAGGGTTTTGGTTCAATTAGGGTTTCATTAATGTTAGTTTTAGAATCATAGTTATGTTTAGGGTTGGATATAAAATTAAAGATAGGTTTGAAGTTAGTTAGTGTTAGTTTTAGGGTTGGGGTTATGGTTAGACTTATAATTAATGTTAGTATTGGGATTATATTCTATCACTTTAATAAAAATAATCTTCTATAAATTCATTCAATTTTTTTTTGAAATTATATAATTTAAAATAGTTTCAAATTTATCTATGTTGATATATGAGAGATATAGCAAATCTAAACTGTATACAATTTCTAGTTAACTTGACATTGTGTATAAAAAGGATTAAGTTATGAATGTTATAATATAAAAAATAAATGTGTTTTCAATGTTTATTTGTCAGTTTAAAAGATGTGCCAATAATGTTGCAATCACTAATGATTAATTTTTTCTTGATGGTTAAAATAGATTGGTAAGTAAATTTATCTATATCAAGTAAATCGATTATTGATTTTTTCTTGATAAGTAAATCAATATTTCATAAATTTATCTATAATTCTTATTTAATTTTTCTTAATTATATTAAATTATATTTTATTAAATTGTTAAAAAATTTAAGTTGTTTATAAATAATTTAATGTGTTTTTTATAATGAACTTGATATTTGTATAAAAGGTTTAAGTTATGAATGTTATAATATAAAAGAATAAATTTGTTTTCAATGTTTATTTGTTAGTTTGATGTGAGAATAATGTTGCATAGTAATGATTAAGTTTTTCTTGATTGGTTAAGTGATATTGTGAAATTATTCTATGTTCATTTAATGTTATGAATGCTATATAATATAAAAAAAAATATTTCTAATATATATTTTTAATGCATCCTTATATTTTATAAACAAACATCTAAAATAAAAATGTGATTGTAAAAAAAATACAACTTAATGAGTGAACATACATTTAAAGTTAAAAGTGAAATTATAAAACAAATTATAAATTTATTTTATTTTTCTTCTATAAAAATAATTTTTTTATTTGCCGTCCGCCTAGTAATGCCCACTTCTCCTTTTAATGAATGCTTTATTTTGCAAGGGTTGATTTAGTGCTGCCATTGATCTATTTCCTGCAGATATCAATGGTGCCCACCATCCCGTGATCAGGAATTCAAGGATCGTGAAATCACAGGTGGGCGCCACATGTCCTATCCGAGGGATCAAATTTGAGCTATCACCGACCAACTACCATTTGATCTGAGCCATTCCCTGCCATCTCGTGATGGTGCTTGGGTTGATTGTGAAATCATGGGCGGGCACCACATGTCTCATCCGATGAAGCCTAAAGAGTAAAGGAAACACTAGCCAGCTTTAAATGTATTAAAGGGCGGATTACTAAAGTGTTCTCAAGATGCACATGTTCTAAATCCATGGATATGTTATAAATATCGCTGGAAAAGCTGCTCGAAGGTTAACGACATGGCTAGCGACTGTGTTAAAGGAACGAGATCAACGATGCCTGCTATCCCACGATCAGGAATTTTAGGGATCGTGATATCATGGCCGGGTGCCACGTGCCCTTCCTAAAGGATGAAATCTGCATGACCATTGATGAACTGTCTCTTCAAGATTGATGGTGCTCGCCATCCCGTGATTAGGAATTTTGGGATCATGATGTCACGGTTGCCTGCCACATGTCTCATCCAATGAAGCCTAAGGAGTGAAGAAAGCATTTGCCAGTTTTAAATGTATTACAGGGTGGATTACTAATGCGCTTGTAAGATGCATGTGTTTTATTTCAACGCAGATGTTATCATTTTAATGGAAAAGTTTCTCAACAGTTAAAGGAAAGGACGACGACCATTTTTGAAGGAGTAGGATTTATGGTAAAAAGATCGACGATGCCCACCATCCGGTGATGATAAATCAAAGGATTGCAATATCGTGGGCAACCACCACGTGGCATTCCTTCATGGCGTATGACATAGTGGGCCCCTTTATTGTCGTGTTGGTGATTATGTCAACTTGTTTTAAAGATGGCTATCGATGATTTGATCAAACTAAAGGATCAACAGATCAAATTTAAATATGTATAAAATTATGGTTGGAGCCATTTGTGTAGCCCATGAGTGAGCTTTAATGGCGGATGAGACATCCACTGGCAGAATTTGATAGACATAAAATCAATTTACTCATCTCATTTGTATCACAAAGCAGCCAAGTATTTCCCAAAAATAATTTCAGAGCCAAAGGCAAAATTGTGAGCAGCTATTACCAAAAATTGGAGTTTGTACACAAAAAGTCGTGAGTTAGTTTTCTCTATTTTCTAGTCATTCTGCACCTAAATTTGGGAAAGGCGGGGTTTGCTATGCTTGTCACTAAGCTCATTAAAATATTTTGTTAGGGCTATTATTTCATCATAAATTGTGAGGAATTGTGGTATTTTTACTTTGTAATTTCCTATCTTTGCTTAGTCATAGCCACTTGAAGTATAACATTGTAGTGAGGCCCTAGTTTTCCTAAAATGGCACCAACAAGGTAGCACTCTGGCCACATTGAGTATTTGAAAAGAAACTTATATGATGATTTCCTAGATCAATTTCCATTATCAATAAATGAGAGAAGGAAAGGTTTGGTGTTGATGCGAGAAAAAATCCTAGGGGAGGGGTTGGTGTGTACTAATTCCAACATTGTTGATGCTAGGGTTCCACTCACAGGCTTAGAAATGTTCAGATTATGGTATGGGTAGAGTAATTTTCCTCATCCTTTTGCAAATGGATGGATGTACGACATGGGAAAGCTAGTTGTTCCAAATGTGTTCCCTGATGTGGACTTACTTAGAGCAGTGGCCAAAAGATATGACCCTATTACAGGGGTAATCAGAGATAATGATGGAGGGGTTCTATTAGAAATTAACAGAGATGTTATCCAACAAGCTTTTGATTTGAGTGAGCCAAGTGATGACTTGGTTCCTATTAATCTTGATGAAATGAAGCACGAGTATACAAAATTCCAATCTCTTTTTAGGGTTATGCTGCTTCCATCTCATTTGGTTAAGGCAGGGGGTTCACAATTTCACATCAGCCCTAGTGACCAGGAACCCTTTAGATTGAATTATTTTGGAAAGCCTTTCCTGGCTACTTTCTATTCACTATGTCAGATTTTGGGTTTTAGCCCTGGTGCAGTAATGCCGATTGCATACATGTTCATGGGGGTGCAAATACAACACCCTAACTTCTCTGTAACATATGAATTTTCTTCTTTTTTGGTCGAGAGGATAGATGAAGGACTGTCGAAGCTGTCGAATGGTGATACTGATACTCAATTCTTTTGGTATTCCATGTTGATGCATATGTTCTTGTTTAGGAATGCTGATTTCTTTGCTGAGAAGATGAACTTAAGACAATCAGTTAATGGAGAAAGATTGCTAGTACAAATATGGGCTATAGATTTGTCCTGTAATAAAGAAAGCACCAGTTATGTGCAATTTGATAATTGTTTTGCTGCAAGATTAAGGGCTAGATTGATAGTAAATGTACCTAGGATCCCTCAGGAACTGCATGATTTCCTTAGGCCAAAGGAGAGGAAACCAGAATTGAGGGTTTTACATAACTGGGGTGACATTATCCCATATCTAGTTAGCACTATCCTAAGAATATATGGATTTCAATGAACCCCTCACATACTGCCATACAATGTGCCACCAAGACTAAGGTTTGCAGAACTTATGTGGCAGATGGGGTGTATTCATGAAGATAACCTAACTGGAATGGGGAAGGGAATATTATTCCCTGATTATACAGTAGTGTTTGACTTTACATTTTCAAAGGGAAGATGGACACATTTTGAAAAAACAATTGTTGATGACCATTTGAGATTTGGTCCAAGGCAACAACATCATCCTGAAGGTTTCTTTGCTCTTTTCAAACAAAAAATAAAAGGTGGAAAATTTGCACATGAGTTCAATTTCCCTGAGGACCTAATCAAGAATGAATTTGATTTAAATAGACAGGAATTGAATAAGGAAAAGTTGATAGCTTATAGTAAGCTATTGGATATTGTGCACAAAATGGATTCGACGTATGATCCATTGATGGAATTCACTCCATACTACAAGAAAATTGATTATTTAATAAAGAATTTCAAGGAGATAATGGACACCTTGACAACCAAAAAGACAAATTTAAGGCTAAGTCGGGATATGCAAGGACAAGGTGATATGCTAATTGAAACAAGGCCAGTATGTCAGCCTACAAAAAGGTGGCCCATCTATAGGAGGAAAAGGGATACTGGCAGTGATGAGGAAGAAGTAGAAAGAAAAGGGAAGAAAATAATGAAGGCGCCTTCATGAGCAGGCCCAAAATTCAAAGTACTTGGGGCTATCAAAATCATTGAATTAAAATCTTCACCAGAGCGCAGTCCCCCATCACCACCACCTGAGCCAAGCCCTAAGAGGCAAAAAAATAATCACCTTCCTGAGGATCTCATAGATGAAATTATTGTTACTGATCAGGACATGCAGGTTGGTATGATGTCCCCTCCTAGGTCAGCTGAATTGGTTCTATCCGATTTGGATATGAAGGGTAAGAGTGTGTAGGATGCAAGAATGGAGGCTTGCAAGGAGTTCTTCGATGACAATGCATTTGTAAAGACTCTTGTATTCTTGCAATTGGCATGGAGGATGAAATCTGAGGAATATCAAAATAAATGCAAAGAGAGAAGAGAACTAAGGCCTAACAGGTCAGATTAGGAGAATGATGAAGAAGTGAAAGTTGAACTAATGGAAGAGTTCGAAAACATCACTCCTGAAGAAGGAAGACAACAAGTGAATTAGGCTGGTGTTTTGATTTTTCCTGAATGGGACATCATAGATGCGGTGGCTTTCAATGCCATTATGAAGTCCAAGAATCCTTTTCAGGGTTCTGAAGAAGAAGTTAAGACAACATTACAAAACTCTGCCTTTAGTGAAGAATATGATACCTTGGCAATTTGGGCATTGGCTCCACAAGGAAGAAAGCCAGACATTGCTGATATTAATCCAAATTTCAAAGGAGGATTAATAATAAAGAGGGCTTCAGAGACTACAACAATTGAAGCCACTAGTCTAACTATGAATGTGGCCAAGTTGTCCCAAAAGACTGCTAAAAGGGAGGAGGCTGAAAGAAAGAGCCTAATGGAGAAGTATAACATTTTAATTGAAGAATATAGTAAAATGCAATAGAGGAATGCTGAGTTGCAAACTGAAGTAGAAAGGTTCAAGTATAGACATACTGGGGAAACATCCAATACTCCAGGAACCAACACATTACCTCCCACAGCAGGGTCAATGCCTCCTGCTTCTCCAAATGTTTCCACACCAGGGTCTCCCATTAAAAATCCTACTCTTACCCCTCCTCTAGAACAAGTTGATGAAAAAACAAAGTGATCTGTTGAACCAACAAAGAGGCAGTTCATGCAGGAAATTGATCAATTATAGACATCACTAAGGGTAAAAGATGAGGGTTTTTATTCAAAAGAAAAAGAAATTGTTACAATTGTTTTGGAGAATTTAAATGAAAAGGTGGATAATAAAATGCCCTCTATACATTCTTTGTATTCTTTTCTATTTGAAGCAATAAATAATATTGATAGGGATCAGGGGATAGTGATTCCAATAATTCAAAATTGGATCCCTAGGGTAAATAATCTAGATGTTATGAATAAATCCTCAAGGTTTGATGTAAATAACAGGCCCCAATCATTGAAGCCTACTTATATATTAGTTAAATCATTGCAAGGTTTTCAAAGCTTACCAGATGATCTGAGTAGGAAGATTAGGGAATTGGTAAAGAACTTCAATAATTAGGGTAACACACTGTTACCTGATATAACTGATGAGCAGGGGGAAATCACAACACTCCAACAATGGCAGGATCAAGCGAGTAAAGTCATCAATAATCAAATTAAAATAATTTGTGATGACTTAGATTATGATTTGTTGATAAATTGTATGGATAAGATTATTGGTACCGGCTCATTTTTGGAATCTTTTGAAAGAGATGCTAATCAAGTAGTGGTAAAGTATTTTCCTTATAGGACAAAGGTAAAAGAGGTGATTGATTTTGACTGGCCAACTGACGAAGAATACCAGAGGTGGGTGGCTAAGTATTTGAATGATGATGAGTAAAAAGAGTGGGCTACCGACAGGTGGCAAATCAGATGCTGCAGTTACAACGTTTCCAGTTTTGTATGGATGACTTTCTTAGCGTGGATTTTGCGTGGTTTTTTGTTATTGCATCAACCTTCCTCCACCGACATGATGAACTAGAATATGCTCCAGGATGATTGTTGTTGTAATGATTTTTTAACAAGAATATTTTTCAAGGTGGTGGATGTTGCAACAAATTTTGGAATATCACTAGGTGCTCCAATTGACTAGTGGCAGGTCTACTTTCTGGCCCGGTGCTTGTTTGCTCCTTCATTTTCTATAAGAAGGATTTCAAGGCCAGAAGTACGGGTTAGAAAGTTAGATAACTTTTGTCGAGTCTAGGTGAATTTGCAGAGTGAATTGTAAAGTTTGATGGTTTTAGAGAAATGTAATTTAGGTTTTGAGTCATTATGTAACAGGTTTTGAGTTCATAGAGATTTAATGTTGTATAATAGTACTAGCATTTGAGTTGAAATGAAAATTCAAGCTCATGTCTCTCCATTGTACATGCATATCTAAACTTTGAATGAAATAACTAAGGGTTGTTTTATCCATCTCAGTGTTGTGGTGTGTATGATTCTATTTTAGCTTTAATTCAAGGAATTAATCAAAATGCTTGAATGGGATTATAGGCGGATATGTGTTGTATAAGGATTTGATAAGTAGTCCTTGGTTAGAATGCACACTGATGAAATTGTAATTCAATATTGTCAGGGATCTTATGTGTGATGTATTAAATCTGTTATAAATCTCTAGATGCTTATGAATTTGACTCCTGCAATGGATATATGGCACTGATCTAAGTTTTAATTATTAGTGTAGTTCAATATTTGTTTGTCTTTGCCTAGAGCTTGCTACAAATTGCAAATCATTGACTATCTTATACAATGGATTGTGTTTAGTTATCTCACACTCCAGATAGTTGATATTGTCTATGAACAACCAATTCTAGTTGATATTATCTTATCATGTTGAGCTATTAAGTGAGATCATCGTTATTGTTAATGTTGTTTATAATAATGGTGCAAAGCTTGTAAACACATTAAGGGATCACCCTCCCTGGTCTTGCAGAGCCTGAAGTGTCGAGGCTTTTAAAGTCCTTGTTAGTTGGTCCAGGTCCTTCGAGCTGCCTTCGATTGGAATTGTCAATTCCATAGGTATATTAGAAGACAAACCTGGTTACATTGTAAAAAGAACCAACATACACGTCAACCACTGAACAACCACCTCTACAACTGACTTTTTAATCTTTTATGATCACATGAAACATAAAACACACTAATTTCAAGGTTGTTAACATCACTATTGAAATGTTTTAATTTTTTGACCTTTCAAACATTAAAAAGTACATCATTAAATTAATTATGTAATGGCATAAAAATTAAAAACATCATGAATTAATTATGTAATCACATAAGTCAAATATAATTCTATCAAGAAATTAATATCAAATAGATAATATAATCGCATAACTTATACATTTCAATGTCATTGATCTTCTTCTTCATCCAACTATTTATCTGTATCATCCGATCCAAATTCAACATTTTAAGGATTGGTCATATCATCATCGTCGTCATTGATATTAGTTTCAATAATGTCATCATCCACATAGATGTCATCTTCATAAAAATTAACTCCTACATCATCATCATCTAGTTCGTTCTCTTCGACATCTTCGTCAGGGACATCATCAACTAACTGTTGATCCTGATCATTATCTACATCATCTTCTAGTTCTTCTGTATCTTCTTCTTCCACCACATTATACTTTACCAGCCTTCCTCTTGGATCATGTCTAACAACAAATAACTAAATCAGTATACCTGGAACCTCTGTGTAAAATACTTGCTCACATTTTCTTGGAAGAACATAGGGCTCATTTCCAGCTCGATCGATCAACCTTGTATTAACCATGGTAAATCCATTATCATGTTCAATAACATTTCTCTCAGGATCATTTTCATTCAATCGTAGCCTATACCATAGGACGGTGAACAAAATTATTTTGAAGGACTTAAAGTCACACTCAAGTATACCATCCAAAATCCCATAGTATAAATTTTTTGAGACTTCTGGATGTATGTCGCTTCTAGATGAAACATTAGTCACCTGAAAGACTATAGTTATACTAGAATCACAAGTTTTCTTCATGTCATCCAACATTTTGATTCAAAATTTACAACCATTGCACCACATAGCCTTGTGGTGTTTCACCTACAATATGTCAAACATGTAAAAATTATTGCAATATCATCAGTTGATAAACATATTTATTCTTGGCCGAATGTATGCAAAGAAAACAATCTCAAGAAATATATACATCAATATACTTGAAAATAATTAAATAATATGGGTGATTAATATATTTATATGTGCCTGTTTATCTCTTAAACCATATGGTAAATCAATTTCCCTTTGTGTAACATTGCAATCTCCATTACGATGAGCTTCTTTAACCAATGAAGCCACACCTTCCCATGTTAATGTGTGACCAGATTGTTGACATCGTTCAATCCATACCATCATCCAATCAAGATTGTTGGTGACATACAAATGTAGTGCATCCCACTCTCGACCAACTATACTAAAATAAATTGAAATTCACAAACGACGTATAATTAGTTAAATACCATAGTATACAACCTTAATTTATAATTGATGTATATTGAAGATCAAAAATTAAATAAGTACAATATACATAAAAATTATATGTAAAATGCATTCCAATTAATCTCCATGACCATCTTATAATTACCTCTCACTTTCATCAATCTACCTTTCCCCAACAGGTACTCCCCTTCGAATTTGTTAATAGAGTTGGGATCCCAAATGCGATCTAAATGGATCTTTGCTACAAACTTAGGAAAATATTCACTAATGTACACCATGGTCTAGTATACCATATATCCCTCCACCATAGAACCCTTAGGATGTGCTCTTTGTCTAACCAAAGCCTTCAAAAATTTAAAGTGCCTCTCAACCATCCACATTGACCTTGTGTGTACAGGTCCACACATCTCAATCTCCTCAACTTGGTGTATGAGGTAGTGTTCTTGTGTATTGAAAAATGTTGAAGGTAGAAACTTTTGCATTTCACACATGAGACGAGGAATTTTTCTCTTCCAATAATTTATATCTTCTTTATGGATTTCTTTAGATGATAGCCATCTACAAGTGATTCAAGGTGCAAATATATTAATGATATTTAACAAAAATATACAGTATATTACATAAAAAGTAAAACAAATGGCAATTGTAAGATGTATACAATGAATTGAACAAATCTCGCTACTTACCTCATGTATTTTCCAATATCATATATAACTTGCTTGACATTGTTGTCAAAGTTGTCTGGGAGAGATAGAGGTAGAACGTACTGCAACAATTATAAAATGATCTTTTCATTATTTTTCCAAAAGTAGTAAACACAATACACTGAAAAGTACATGCATTATACAAGTGTATATAATATACCAGAATAATTACCTTAATGAAGGTATGCCAATCATGTTTCTTCATCCTTGACCCAAATTCACCTTTCTTTGTTATTATATTGTTTATGTTCGCAGCAAATCCTGTGGGAAATCAAATTTTTTGTATGACTTCTTTTATAGCATTGCTTTGTTGCTCTATTAATAACCAAGGAAGGGAACTTATATTAATTTGGTCTCCATCACTATTTAATTGAATGACATTTTTCATTGCATGATTGGCTTCCTGAATGTCACTACAAATTTTGACAATTTTTTCTTTGTCATGCCTTCCATCCAATATTTTTCATAATGTTTCTGTTATATTCTTTCCAATATGCATTGTATCAAACAAATGCACAATTTGTAGTTGATCATAGTAGTGCAACCTACTAAATTTTTTGGGATAACTTTTTAGTCCCTGTGGAAGCTGACTATTAATGCCTTGACGACTTTCATGAAGCATATAAATTAAACAAATTAACAATGAAAATCATTGTCAATTAGAGCACGAGTAAACAGAACACAATATAAAAATATAAATTCAAAACATATCATATATGATTGATAAACAATTTGATTCGATGAATAACCTTGACGATTAATTCTATTATATTCCAACTTCCATAGGCGAGTGGTGCAGGAGCACCTCCCAAAGGACTACTTTTGTTTTTGAAGTTCTTAATTTTGTTGTGCTATCATAAGGTCATGTTGACCATTATTTTAGGTTCTTAGGGTGTTTTTTAACTTTGGGAAAGAAGGTGACAAATATTAAATAATTTTACAACATCATATTGCTAGGTTGGCAAAAATTGTTAAATGTCTAAAAACATAGCGGGTTTTACAAAAGTTGTTTTTAGGTCATTTTGAAGCCCGACCCAAGCATCTAAATTTGTTTGGAAGCCTATTTAAGGAATGACTCAACTTTGGGAAGAGGTTAGATGTTTTTATGTTGAGTGAAATTTCTTTGAAACTTGAAAAAAAATGTACAAAGACAGTTTTTCTACATTTTTGTGTTAAAAACTAAACTTTAATGGCATAGCTCTGCTACCTTCTTTTTTTTAGTATGTAGTATTTACATTGTATAAGCTTGAAGTGCCATCTTTATGTCTTTTTATACTTTATTTTTTGTCATTTTTAGTCCTGTATCAAGCTGTTTTTAATAATGGAGTCCTAGGGTGCCTTTCCATCATACAAATTGTACAACCTTTTGGGAAATGTTCCTAGGCTCCATGCTTGTAAATATGGTAGTTGTACATATGGTAGGTGTTAGGTTTTCTTTAGTTGTAGGAGCTGGAAGAAACACCTTGCCCTAGGTGAGCCAGTGAAGAGCTTGGCTAGGAAAGGTTGTAGAACAACGTTAATAACTTGTAGGGGAGAAAAGATTTTCAAAAAATTATTTTTTGAGAATTTAGGGGAAGGTATTGGCCATGTATGGTGTTAAGGAAGAGAGCCCAACAATCCGTTTAGGAGGAGAACTTTTCACCAGTCCTAAAACTATTTCTGAGCAGTTTAGAACCCTAGCTACTTGACCAATTTGGTGTTTGGACAGCACACGGCCTGAGCAAGACTAAAACCCTTGAAATATTGAAGGTGTAGACAGGGGAAAGACATTACCTAATTCAAGAACCTAAGTCCTTTAGTTGGTTTAGGAGGGAAAAGCAATTTACTTCTGTTCAAAGGCTCAATGGCTAATAGCCATTCAAACCCTAGGAAAGCATCTTGTGAAAGCGATGGCAACATAGAAACTTGTGGTTGTTTAAGAACCCTAGAAAAGTAATTTTAAAGTCTTTGTGACTTTTTCTAACCCCTGTAAGAACATAGAAAAAGGTTGAGTTTATTTGTTCTTTAGGGCAGATTAAAGGCCAAAGGAGAAAGAAGCGTTGAACCAAGGATTGGTTGGGTTATTCAAAATTTGTCAAGATAGTGAGGTTGGAAGGAGAACCAGGGGAACTTAGACAAGGTAAAAATTTCCTATAGGTTAAGGTGGAACAACAATTTCACCAAGGAGGTCTATGACAAGGCCTAGCGCAAGAATCTATAGTTGCTTCCTGCAGCTTCTAAAACATTGTGTTTGAGTCCCTGTAGCCTCCCTATCAGATTGGTATCAGATCAAGCTAAAGATTTGGGAAAGAGGAATATATGTAAGAGGTGGAGTCAAGTGAATCTCCCATCATGGTGACAAATGCACAATTAGCCAAGAGGGTTGAAGAACAAGAAGAGGACAATAAGTCTTTAAAAGAAAGAATAGAGCAACTTGAGAAAGCATTGAACAATGCAAGGTTGGAAGGAAAGGTACCAAAGGAAGAAGAGGTTCCAGAGGAAGACAAGGTTCCTGAATCTGACCCTATTTTGGAGGAGGAGCCTTTCTTGAAGGCATTGAAAGCCTTGAGTGGAAAAGGACTTGAGGGAGTACCATTATTTAGTGGGAAAATGGAACTTGATTTGGTCATGGATTGGATAGAAGGCATGGAGAATCATTTTGAGTGTGATGGAGTTACTGAAGCTCAGAAGGTGAAGGTTGCTAAGTCAAGATTGAGAGGATCAGCTTTGACATGGTGGAAGTTTATTCAGATTGAAAGGGAGAAAGAAGGAAAACAACCCATATCAACTTGGAAAGGAATGGTTGCTAAGGTAAAGGAAGCCTACATGCGAGATGATTATGAGATCCAACTTCACAAGAAGAGGCAAAGTCTAAGGCAGAAAGACCAAGATGTAAACACTTATATTGAAGAGTTCCAAAAGCTTTTCTTGAGATCTAATGTAACAGAGGATGGGAGTCTTAAGGTGGTTAGGTACCTTAATGGCTTAAAGTGGAACATCCAAGAAGAGATGGCTCTTTTGAGTCCCAGGACAGTCCACCAATGTTATCAGTTGGCTATCAAGATCGAAGAAAGAAACAAGAGGAAGCATGATCAGTCTTCTAAGGGCAGAGGCAAAGGCAGAGATCAAAGAGGACAGCGTGGTGGCTAGCAAGGAGAATCAAAACTCACCGAGCATGGAGGTGAAGCATCCTCAAGAGGAGGATTTAATAGAGGAAGAGGACCTCAAGGAGGTTCAAACAAAGGAAGAGGAGCAGGTAGGAGCAACTCTTATTTTGCAAACATAAAGTGTTATCATTGTAACCAACTAGGTCACCCTGCTTATAGATGTCCGAAGAAAGCATCATCTTCTAGCAATGAAAAGAGAGTGGCCTATGCACAAGAGGACACTATGAGTCCTAAGGCATTTGAAATCAGTCACATAGAATCTGAGGTAGGAGAAAATATGATGTTTAACAGAGTTCTGATTAGGCAGCCAGTCAAAGAGGAACCTAAGCAAAGAAGAGCTCTTTTTAGAGTAAGGTGCAAGATACTTGGGAAAGTATGCAAAGTCATTGTGGATTCTGGTTCAACAGAAAATATAATCTCAGAGGAGGCAGTAAATAAGCTAAAGTTGGAGAAGGTACCTCACAATAACCCCTACAAGGTCACATGGCTAAACAAAGGGCAGAGTGTTTTAATCAATGAGCAAGTAACAGTGGAATTTTAAATTGGAGTCTATAAAGACAAGCTCATTTGTGATGTATTACCCATGGATGCATGCCACCTACTACTAGGAAAACCATGGCAATATGACAGAAGTACCATTTATGATGGGAAAGAGAACACCATCTCATTCAAGAAGGATGGAAGAACCTTCAAACTGCAGTCATTGACAGAGGAAGATGAAGGACAGTCAAAGGTGCCTAACATCATGTTGAGCAGTGGTAAGGAGTTCCTTAAGGACCTAAACCAATGAAATGAAGGATATTTGATCATGATGCAGTCCAAAGATGAAGAAAAGGTTGAAAGGACAGTCTTACCAAAGTAGTCCAAAAGTTGCTTAATAAGTACAAGAGCATAGTTAGTGATGGTACACTTGCAACGTTACCACCAAGGAGAGCTATAAGTCATCAAATTGACTTCATACCTAGAGCTTCATTGCCTAACAAAGCAGCATACAAGCTTACACCTGAGAAGAACCTAGAGGTGGCTAGGCAACTGCAAGAGTTATTGGATCAAGGTTTGATTCAAAAGAGCATCAACCCTTGTGCAGTACCAGTGGTATTAGGAACAAAGAAAGGAGGTAAGTGGAGACTTTGTACTGATTCTAGAGCAATAAATAGAATCACAATTAGGTATAGGTTCCCTATTCCTAGAATAGAAGATTTAATGGATTGCCTTGGAGGAGCACATTAATTCACCAAGTTGGACCTCAAGAGTGGTTACCATCAAATCTGGATTAAGGATGGAGATGAGTGGAAGACAACTTTTAAGATGAATGATGGCTTATATGAGTTGAAAGTGATGCCATTTGGCCTCTCAAATGCCCCTAGCACATTCATGAGACTAATGAATGAAGTGCTTAAGGATTTCATAGGAATCTTTGTGGTAGTATATCTTGATGACATACTGATTTTCAGTAAGACAACAGAAGAACATCAGAAGCATGTGGAGATGGTTCTTAAAAGGTTGCAAGAAGAGAAGTTGGCAATCGATCTAGAGAAGTGTGAGTTCTTCAAGCAAGAACTTGTGTATTTGGGGTTTGTAGTATCCCAAGGAACGTTGAAGATGGATCCAAGCAAGGTGGAAGCCATCCTAAACTGGCCTACACCAACCACAACAACATAGGTAAGAAGTTTTCTTGGTTTGGCTCAATTCTATAGAAAATTCATAAGGAATTTCAGTGGTATATGTGCACCAGTCCTAGATACCATTAAAGGTGGTCTAAAAACAAAGTTTAAGTGGACTCAAGAGGCTGATAAAGGGTTTGAAAAATTGAAACAAGAAGTGGCAACCCAACCTATTCTGTTGTTGCCTAGTTTTGACAAGTTGTTCACAGTTCAGTGTGATGCAAGTGGACTAGCAGTGGGAGGAGTACTTAGTCAAGAAGGTAGGCTGGTAGCCTTCTTTAGTGAAAAGCTCAATGAAGCCAAGCAAAAGTATTCTACCTATGATCTAGAATTATATGCTTTAGTGCAGTCCCTTGGGAAGTGGGGGCATTATTTGTTGCCCAAAGAGTTTGTGGTTTTTACTGATAACCAAACACTTAGTTACATCAACACCCAAGAAAAACTAAGTAATAGGCATTTGAAATGATGGAATACATCCAAGCCTTCACATTCACTATCAAGCACAAGAAAGGGCAAATGAATAAGGTGGCAGATGCATTAAGCAGAAGAATGATGACAATGTAGGAAATATAGCTAAAGAGCATTGGATTAGAGAGTTTCAAAGATCTCTATGGTGAAGATGAAGACTTCTCAGAAGCTTATAAGGTATTCTCTGATTTTGAAAATCATTTTCATAGCCAATATGCTAAGTATACACTACAAAATGGACTGTTATTTAAGGGTAATCAGTTATGTGTTCCAAGAGGGTCAATGAGAGAAAATTTGATTCAAGAAAAGCATAATGGCAGTCTTAGTGGGCATTTTGGTATCAATAAAACTTTAGAGCTGGTACAGAGGTTTTATTACTGGCCTAAGTTAGCAAAAGATGTTAGAAAATATGTGGAACAATGTGTTATATGCATGAAAGCTAAGGGAGGAGCTAGCAATGTTGGTTTGTATCAACCCCTGCCCATTCCTAACAGACCATGGGAGTGTGTGAGCATGGATTTTGTGGTAGGTCTTCCTAAGACCAAGACTGGTTTTGACAGTATTTATGTTGTGGTGGACAGATTTAGTAAGATGAGTCACTTCATACCTTGCAAAACTACTCATGACGCCAGCTACATAGCTCATCTTTTCTTCAAGGAAGTTGTTAGGATCCATGGACTACCTCTAAGCATTGTTTCTGATAGAGATGTGAAGTTCATGAGTCATTTTTGGAAGACTCTATGGAGCAGATTGGGTACAAATCTATTTTTTGGATCAGCTTACCATCCTCAGAGTGATGGTCAAACAGAGGTGGTTAACAAAGTGTTGGGTAATCTTCTCAGGTGTCTAACCAAGGAATATGGACAGACCTTGGATATGGTAATTTCTCAAGCTGAATATGCTTATAATGACAGTGTCAATAGAAGTACAGGAAAGAGTCCTTTTGAGGTTGTGTATGGGATGCACCCAAGAGGTATTTGTGAACTTAGAGACCTTGGATCTATAGAGCATAGGAGTGGACATGCTGAATAATTCACTCAGACCATGAAAGAGATTCATGAGTAGGTCAAGAACATAGTCACAACAACAACCCAAAAGTTGAAGGAGAATATTGATTTGTCAAGGAAGGATGTACAATTTGTAGTTGGGGACTATGTGATGGTCCACCTCAACAAATTCGGATTGTAGAAGGGAATGGAAACTAAGTTACAGATGAAAAGAGTGGGTCCATGCAAGGTATTGGCCAAATATGGAAAGAATGCATACAAGGTGGAGTTACCATAAGATTTGGGCATCTCTCTAGTGTTCAATGTGGCTAATCTGATCAAGTATAAAGGGACAGTCAAGGATCTAGATTAGGGAAGTAAGGAGGTCTTCAAGGACATCAGCAACATGTCCATACCAACTCCAGACAAGCTACAAGTAGAGAAGATCTTGGAGTCAAGAGTGAAAAAGACTACAAGGCACAAGGTGTACATGGAACATCTTGTCAAATGGAAGGATAAGCATGAATCTAAAGCTACCTGGGTAGAAGAAGTAGATTTTAAGAAGCAAGGCTTTGACATATCTCTGATCTCTCCTAAAGTTCCTTAGTTGTTTGGGATGAGAGGGGGAGAATGGTGCAGGAGCCCCTGGCAAAGGACTATTTTTGTTTTTGAAGTTCTTAATTTTGTTGTGTTATTATAAGGTCATGTTGACCATTATTTTAGGTTCTTAGGCTATTTTTTAACTTTGGGAAAGAAGGTGACAAGTATTAAATAATTTTACAACATCATATTGCTAGGTTGGCAAACATTGTTAAATGTGTGAAAACACAGCGGGTTTTACAAAAGCTATTTTTAGGTCATTTTGAAGCCCGACCCAAGCATCTAAATTTCTTTGGAAGCCTATTTAAGGCATGCCTCAACTTTTTGAAGAGGTTAGATGTTTTTATGTTGAGTGAAATTTCTTTGAAAATTGAAAAAAAACGTACAAAGACAGTTTTTTTGCATTTTTGTGTTAAAAACTGAACTTTAATGGCATATCTCTACTATCTTCTTGTTTTTAGTATGTAGTATTTACATTGTATAAACTTGAAGTTCCATCTTTCTGTCTTTGTATACTTTTTTCCTTCTTTTATCTATAAATACTTTATTTTTTGTCATTTTCAGTCCTGTAGCAAGCTATTTTTAATAATGGAGTCCTAGGGTGCCTTCCCATCGTACAAATTGTATGGCCTTTTGGGAAATTTTCCTAGGCTCCATGCTTGTAAATATGGTAGTTGTACATATGGTAGGTGTTAGGTTTTCTTTGGTTGCAGGAGCTGGAAGAAACACCTTGCCCTAGGCAAGCCAGTGAAGAGCGCGGCTAGGAAAGGCTTCAAAACAGCGTTAATAACTTGCAGGGGAGAAAATATTTTCAAAAAATTATTTTTGTAGAATTTAGGGGAAGGTATTGGCCATGTATGGTGTTAAGGAAGAGATCCCAGCAATCCGTTTAGGAGGAGAAATTTTCACCAGTCCTAAAACTATTTATGAGTAGTTTAGAACCCTAGCTGCTTGACCAATTTGGTGTTTGGACAACACACGGCCTGAGCAAGACTAAAACCATTGAAATATTGAAGGTTTAGACAAGGTAAACACATTACCTATGTCAAGAACCTATGTCCTTTAGTGGGTTTAGGAGGGAAAAACAATTTACTTCTGTTCACAGGCTCAATGGCTACTAGCCATTCAAACCCTAGTAAAGCATCTTGTGAAAGCAATGGAAAGATAGAAACTTGTGGTTGTTTAAGAACCCTAGAAAAGTCATTTTGAAGTCTTTGTGACCTTTTCTAACCCCTATAAGAACCTAGAAAAAGGTTGAGTTTATTTGGTCTTTAGGGTAGATTAAAGGCCAAAGGAGAAAGAAGCATTGAACAAGGATTGGTTGGGTTATTCAAATTTTGTCAAGATAGTGAGGTTGGTAGGAGAACCAGGGGAAATTAGACAAGGTAAAGTTCCTATAGGTTAAGGTGGAACAACAATTTCACCAAGGAGGTCTATGACAAGGCCTAGCGTAGGAATCTATGGTTGCTTCCTACAGCCTCCCTATCGACGAGGTGACATTCTTCATGGTTTTCATGTAGTCTCCTCTTTCCCATTGAAAAGATGTTTTTCAGTAGTTTTATACTTATGATTTCTATGGAGGAAGTGCCTATACTCATCAAACACCTACTTTCCTAAACTTGTTGAATGACGAGATTTCATCTTTGGACCAAAAATTGGACATGCAAATTTTCCCTTTGTTTGAAGACCTGCAAGATGATATATAATTGGATTAAATATGTCAATTTTTATAATTATATATAATGAATAGATTATTTTAAAAACATTTATGATATCTACTTCATCAAATTAAATATTGTTAAAGTGCAGTCGAATGTTATAACATACCACAAAAATGTGTTAGCCCTGGGGCATCATGAATTGTCCATACAAGCATTGCATGGAATTGAAATTGTCTTTGTCCTATTGGTCTGGAGATGTCATACAAGTGATTCCAATCCATAACTTTAGTAACTCATCAATAAGAGGCTTGATATATACATTCATATCTTTAACTTGGTACTTAGTTGAATGAACATAAACATTACATAATTATTATAACCATTTTACTGCAATATATGTAAATTAATGTACATGACTATTGAATGAAAAAAATATGTCATTATGCAACAAATAAGACAAATGAGATGCTACTACGTTAAATAAAATTGATGTAAATAAATACCTAAAACAATCATTGACAACATTATGTGCTCCCTCTTTATTGACATCCATGGAGGAATGTTATTGTTTATAAAAAAATAGGCCACCATGAGTAAATAGATCTCATCTCTCCAAATGGATTAATATCATCCACTCCCAACGAAAGCCTAAGATTATGAGGTTCTTCTTTAAAGTGTGGCCATTTTTTCTCCATGACCCTAAATGTAGAACCATCTACATGCATTCGAAGAATGTCATCTCCACTTTTTTTTTCGTGCATGGTAATCCATCAATTGTGCTAAGATTTGACACCTAAATAATCGTTGCATACATGGAATAATGAGAATATAACGAAGAACCTTGCGAGGCACTTTTTTGTTAGTTGATCTATTCGATATCTACTGATATGACATTCCAGGCATTCTGTTGCAACTTCCTGTTGTTTATGATATATAATATGATCATTGGGACATGCATTTATTGCTTGATACTCCATTCTGATATCTTTTATAATGGCACATAAATTTCGGTATGAGTGAGGTAAAATATTTGATGGTGGTAACAAAAATTCACCAATCAATCTACAACAAAAAATAATTTGTTCATATAAAGAATATTAATGGTACATATTTCATCATTTATTTACTAGTGATGAACTAACAACAATTAAAATAGATGAAAAAAGATGACATATATGACATACCTTAACATCCGTGAAATTTCTATGTTTGATAAACCATTCATAACCTTCAAGTTCAACAACAACAATACAGTAGAGAGAAGAGTTGTTTCAGAGCCTTCATAAAGGGGCTCGTATGCCTTGTCAATCATCAAAGTCATCTTGATCATCATGATCAACTCTGCCACTAAATATGGCATGGATCAATGTATTTGTACCATCATCTTCAACTATGTTTTTTGGTGCATGATCATCTTCTTCCATAGGATCATTAACTTCATCTTCGATATTCACAGCTCCATGTTCGTCCGTTTGCAAAACCACATTCTCCGGGCTGTGATAATCCATATCATCTGCCCTAGGGTGCCCCACCTTTATAATAATGATAGACATAAATAAACCATGATCATGATCAAGTGATTATATATATATAAAATGTTAAAACAATTGATATAAACATTTACAAATTCAATCAATATAAACACATATAATGAACAACTTACCAATGGATGATAATCATGCCCCCCTTCAATGTGACCATGTTTCCTACAATATTTCTCAGATGTTGTTATTAAAAGTCATCTCATCTTTAAACGCTTGCAATTATTGGAAGGAAAATAACATTTCCCATCACCCTTTCTTTTCAATTTAGCCCACAATCTATCAAGTGTCTCTTCATTTTGTTCTGGACTAATATTATCTTACATGATTGTTCTTTACCAAGCTTGACTATTTAGATCTTCAAAAAATATCAAACTCACACTCCAATAATTTTTATTTATAGATAGGTAACATAATCTAATAATTATGATATTTTACACCAAAAAAATTTGGCATGCAACCACCCCTGCAAAAGAGAAGATAGTTTGAAGTTAATGACCCCAAAAAACACTTTACAATGCTAATTCCAAAACTTATTAAATTCTTATTTTACTATGATTTCCAACCAAGACTCCTAAAATCAGAATATTGAACTTGATCACAAAATTCCTACAACAATGGAGGTAGTAAGCTAGTAAGAGCAAGTGACCCATTCTAAGGAGCAAAAGTCGAATCATCATTGCTAATGTCAATACAAATTTATCCTTTTAGTTAAAGATGCAATGTGTCACTTCTTATGACGAGCTTATCCCTAGGGCCCTCAACATTGATAGAGCCCTAATAAAAACAACAGAAGCATTGGTAAGAGCATGATTAGGGTATAAACCCTAGGCCTCTGTAGAAATATAAACAATAACTATAGTGGATTAGTGAGGTTGCAATACCAGAAAGATTGAGACATTGTAGGTAATAACAAAATCTTGCAATCTAAAGATTGTAGCCAATAACAAGCACATATGTAGCTTAGTGACATTTGTAAATGTAATCTACGGTAAGAAGAATGATAGTCACTTGAGATGTGACAGTCAAAAATAGGCTAAGCAGTGACAAGATAATAAAGCTCAAACCTTGCATAGTAAAGTGGAGATTTTAACAGTGAGTTTCCTTACCCCCTTGCTGACCTTAAGGGTTTTTCAAATGCTTTTGGTAGTGTTAGACAAGGAAAATGCAATCAGGGAATGACTGTCCAAATGAAGTAACAGTGGTAATCATAGGTTCAATGTTTCTTCTTAGCCATTAATATTGTATAATGGAGGTAGTGGATTGCATGTTTGAGCAGTGTTTTGAGACTCATCAAAGATGGGAGAATAGTGAATAATACCTTGTGGACTGTGAAGTAGTGTCAATAAGGTTGAAGGATCTTAAGAAATACAATACCATGAAACAATGAGTCCCCTGTAGTAAGTAGGCAGTCTATAGGGCATAGTTTGATTTTATAGAAGGATGCTCATGAAAGGAATCTTCAAGTGATAGTGAGTGAGCTATTTGAGATTGCAGCTGAGGGTGCAATACCCAGTCTTAAAGGAAGTTAGCAAAGTAGTAAATGTGCAAGAAAATTGAATCATACACAACAAAAAATTCACAATGTTATTTTCCATAATGCCTTGAGTTTGAAGACAAAAATCTCATTGTATCTTCATGATGAAAGAGGTGACCTTAATGGTCAATCAATGGCAACCATGATTTTAAAACATGTTATTTTGCTTATGGAGGCAACATTTTAAGCAAGGCAGTGAGTGGTGGTTTGGAACAGTGGAAGGTATGGAGGACTTGCTTTATATGCATACTATGTAGTCTAGTTTAAGACAACGTTCTTAGAAGAGATTGAAGGTGGATTATGGAACTCAAGGGTTACCATGAAAAGGATTAAAGCAAACACTGAGATCTATTTAAAAGCCATGGTCATGAAGATATTAAAGATGTCACATGCAAAAACCTAGTAGCTAGAGTAATGAATACAGTGCCAAAGAGGATAGTGTGCTGGGGAAGATTTAGGAGATCTCCACATTATCTAATTATAGGAAATACATCATTTATTTATTTTTTTAATTAAAAGAAATCATTCTAAACCCTATATAGGATACATTGATACTTCAAAAGCCTCTGAAGGAATTTGAGATTATGCAAATATATGTCAAGTAACATTCATAAGGTTTAGAAAATCTTGATCACTCTCTAGAATAGCCCATTAAACATGGGTTGTGCTTGAATGCACTACATAATTGATATAATACAACCACTCTGCATATCAAACAGAGTTACAGGCTCTTTATTGTAGCAAGAGGTAATCACTCTTTGATCATGCTATAATTACATCCTAACCTGTTAAACTTGAGACAACCTGAATGCACCCAATGATGATTGAAACATACATTATATAACCTGAATTAACTACATTATATGAGTGCCTCCATTTCTATCACAACATAGCAACATTAAACTTGGGTCACACATGAATGCATCTTGTATTTGTTATAGCACAACTGTGCCACATTACCAATAGAGTTATGGATCACATAATTACAGTCACAAGAATCTGTTCCTCGATTGTGATCTTATGGTGATTGCACACAACAAAATCTGGACATGAAATTCTAAAAACCCTTAACCTCTAAAAATGAAATCGGATGAGATGTTTTAAAATATGATTTTCAAATCTAGAACTACAAATCTGACTTCACAACTAAATTATGCAAAAAGACAATGACTACCCTCAACTTGGTGATATCTTCTTGAATTTTTTCTGATTTTTCCCAAGAAAATTGTCCTTAGTTCTCCACAAACTGTCTCAAGTAGAGAAAAACACTGTCGCAATAAATCAAGCGTGAACTCACTTTTCTTTATGTCGGCCACAATTTGATTTTTTTAAATTTTTCATGTTTGTCAAAAATTCAACGAAACTGATAGCCAAAATTTCAATGAACCCAAGGTTCATCGAAATTTTGACAAACGTCAGGGATAAACTTTAAAAAAATTGGAAATGGGTATGTGGCTGATGACTTTTTTTTACCCAAAATTGATGAAACGAAAAGGGTTTTTAAAGGAGATTCTTAGCTTTCCACTAATATAAGTTATGATTTACTTTGAATTTAATAACTAATTATTATTTATTTTCTATTTGAATTACGACTAAAGTCCTGATTGATAGGTTGATTGAAAAACATTTATAGCTTTCAAACGGTATCACTTTTTTTCAATCCAAAACATGCATCACATTTTATGCTTTACATACTATAGGATTAAGAAAAGAAAACTTGAATTTCATGAATTTTTACCAAGTTAAGGTGGTCAGACATATGAGTTTCTCTATTTTTTAAAAGTTGTAATAAAAAATTCATAATTAATTATTTACTTGGAAAGAAATTACAAAAAAATATGAATCACATCTAGACATGAGTCCTCTACTTATATCTAAAATATTATAAAAAATATATTATCATTTTATTGTGGTTAGGGTGGTTAGACACACACCTACTTCTTATTTTTTCTCTAAAATTTAAGTATTGTTGCATTGAAATTTGAAATTTTCACTGGAAATAGATTTTTTATTTTAAATAAACTTAGTAGTTTAGAAACTACATTTAGTTTGCTACAGATTCTATTCTTAAATATTTTTGAAATAATATAGATAACTTATTCAAAATTTTACGTCAAGTTGCCTAATGCTAATTTTTCTGATTTTTTTGCCACTTAAGGGCCTATTTTTTCCACGATGATCCTGCACATACCAAAATTACACATCAAATTTTACATATTTAGTTGGACAGTTTTGTTGTATTTTGCAGTCAAATGTATTAGTGTATATATATGTATATATATGTGTATATATATATTTATATGTATATGCATATACATATGTGTATATATATATGTATATGTATATGCATATATATATACATATACATATGTACATATATGTATATGCGTATACATATATGTGTGTGTATGTATTGGAAAGCATTCTCTGAGATGTTAAAGAAAATATATTCATTAGGTTGTATTGTCAAAAGAGGTATTGTTGTACCAGTTTGATAATAGAGTACTGGATGAATTGCTTGCTTTGTGTCTATTTTATAGCAGATTGGAGGGTTTCAAAACTATTGTGCTTCGAAATCTGTGAGTTGTATATATATATATATATGTAAATATATATGTGTGTGTGTATATATGTATAATATATGTATATAATAATGTGTATATGTATATATGTATATATATGTAAATATGTATGTACGTATGTATGTATGTTTTTTGTCATATTTTTTTATAGTTTCCCTATTTGTCTATAATATTTAGTTATAGATAATGTGGCTTCAATTTAGAATTGATAATCCAATGGTTACATACATTTCTTGTGTTGTATGAATATGCTTTATGATATTCTTTCCTCTTGCTTAAAATTTCTATTTAGTGTTGGGTTTTGATCATCTCTCATTTTCTTGTGGTTCTTTAATGTTCTCCTAATAGTTCTTTTACAATTTACCTACTTGTCTATAATATTTAGTGCCAAATATTGGAGCTCAAATTTAGAATATATGTAAGTATATATATACATACATGCATACATATACATATATAGATATATACATACATATACATATATATATATATATATGTATGGGAAAGTATATTGCAAAATGTTTGAGAAAATATATTGATTATGTTGCATTGTCGAAAGAGCCACTGTGGTGTTCGTTTGATAGAAAAATATTGTAAAAATTGTTGCCTCCACCTCTCTTTCAAGTTCCCAATAATAAACTATTCTTCATGATACTCTTTTCCTGGTTCCCCACAACAAACTGTTCATTATCATATTTCTCATAAGAATTAGAGGTTAATGACAGATAATCGAGAACCCACATTAAACATATTCATACAAGTCAAGCAGTGTATGTAAGAGTTGGTTTGTGGATTTAAAATTTGAACTACATTCTTTGGCACTAAACTGATATTAAAAAGAAGTTGTAAATGCAATGGGTAGCAATAATCTATGCAAAATGCCTATAAGGCCACAAAGTTAGTTGGGAATTCAAGCTACATTACTTGGCACTAAATATTATAGAGAAATAGAGAAGACTTTCCTAGGATTTTTAATGACAAAATGGATCTTACCTTTTCAAGAAAGGATGTTCCTAAATGTTCCTCATTGGTCAATAAGGATTGCAAAAAAGTTATGAATTTAGAATTGACAAGGAAACTATTACATATCTTGGTCATCTTGTATCAATATGTTTCATGATATTCTCTTTCCCTCATTTATTTGAGTATCAATATGTTTCATGATATTATTTTCCACTCATCTGATTGAAGCTGCCTGTAATAGATTATTCTATTGTTCTTGTAATAAGGATTGTTTTCAATTTTTAAAATTCTAATTTTTTTTTCATGGTTATTTTATTTGGATGAAACATGTTATATGTCTTGTATCAATATGTTTCATGATGTTCCTTTTTACTCAATTGTTTAAAGTCTGTGATAACAAAGTGTTCATCACATGTTTTTCTCAATTCCCCATAGCAAGTTATTCATTATCGTAGTTTCCCTTTTCTATACTCCATATTTTAATGTTTACCTTTTTATCATCTATTATTTTCTTGTTCATACAAATCAAGAAGTGTATCTAGGAGTTGTCTTGTGAATTGAAAATTTGGACTACATTCTTTGGTAGTAAACCCACATTAAATAGAACTTGTAAACGTAATGTGTAGCAATAATCTGTGCAAAATGGCTATAAGGCCACAGAGTTAATTGGGAATTTGAGCTACATACTTGGCACTAAATATTATAGAGAAATAGAGAAGACTTGCCCAGGGTTTTTAATGATGATGTGGAGCTTACCTCTTCAACAAAGGATGTTCCTAAACGTTGCTCATTGGTCATTAAGGATTGCAAAAAAATTATGAATTTAGAATTCAAAAGGCAACTGTTACATTGATTTGTTGTCTTCTATCAATATGTTTCATGATATTATGTTTCCCTCATCTATTTGAGTATGAATATGTTTCATGATATTATTTTCCACTCTTCTCTTTGAAGCCACCTATAACAGATTATTCTATTGTTCTTGTACAAGCATTGTTTTCAATTTTTAAAATTCTGAAATTTTTTTCATGGTTATTTTGTTTGGATGAAACATGTTATATGTCTTGTATCAATATGGTTCATGATGTTATTTTTTACTCAACTGTTTGAAGTTCGTGATAGCAAAGTGTTTTTCATGATATTGTTTTCCTTAGTTCCCCATAGCAAGTTGTTCATTATCATAGTTTTCCTTTTCTATACTCCATATTTTAAAGTTCACTTTTTCATCATCTGTTATTTTCCTATAGTTCTTATGTATATTCCTAATATTTCTCTTACAATTTACCTATTTGTCTATAGTATTTAGTGCCAAATATTGTAGCTTGAATTTAGAATTGAGAAGCCAACTCTCAAATAGATTGTTTTTCTTGTATCAATATGTTTCATTATATTTTTTTACCTCATCTATTTCAAGCTCCTTGTAACAAAGTGTTGATTGCTATGGTTTAGCTCTTGTAAATTCTAAAATTTTGTAGACTACTAGAAACTGCAACCATGGTGTTGATTTGTACCTTTGGGCTGCTTGCAATTTTTACATAGACAGATACATATACATATATATATATATATATATATATATATATATATATATATATATATATATATATATATATATATATATATATATATATATATGTATTGAATTCCCCATTTCATATTTAAAAATGTACTTATACTCAGATATATATATCCATGTATATAGACCAAGACCACCGTGACTTGTTTGATAATCCTATAGTAATTTATATATACACATATATCAAAGTAAATCTGTATGGCATCTTTATTCGTATTTATGTAAACTTTGATTCAGAAAGAGTAAAAAATAGCAAAGGACCACAATGCCTCTTTCAATAATGCAACTTAATCACTATATTTTCTCACACATTTTGGAGTATACTTTCCCATACTACAATAGTGCCAGGATGCATTGACCCTCTCATGAGAAAACACTTACCATTCTGCTTTTGTGTATTGAGGTAACCAACTCCACCACCAAAAAACCATGTAATTAGAAAACTCCATGTTGTTATGAAAAACCCCTAGAAACCCCCCCCCCACTAGAAGTACATATGGATATATGTACTTGGTTATATATGTTTTTCTAAATGTGTAGACAAAGGGAAAATTCAATGCATATATGTACTTAGTCATTTCCATTCTTGTTCTATATTCTATTGTTCGCAAAAAAGGATGAAGGTAGTAGGAAGCAACATATTCAAATGTCTACATATAGGTATTTATAGAAATATAGTAAAAAATTGCATGCATACATATATATAATCAACCTCAAAGATAAAAAAAAAATACACATAGGGATATATGCATTTGCATTTATCATTCCTATTATTTTTGTTGTATCTCCTCTTGTTTTGATAGTATTAAAAGTGGAATGGTTATACCCATTTTCATTTAATCAAAATAGTAAAATGGTTGCTAGATTATCAATATTTATAAGATGTCTACCAGTTGGAATTGAATGTTGTAATACATTAATATTTTATTTTTATTGTGAAATAAAGGTGTCAAAAAATCAACTATAATTGCAACATTTCCACCCTCTAAAAGGTCCAAGAACTATGTCTACAAAATTGGGCTTTATGGATGGGTCTTCAGAGTCCCCTAAAATTGATTTGGTGATTGATTTACTGATGCCTCCCCTAGGTCCCACTACGGAGTCCAGCTGTGAGGGTACCATCCACCAGCTTCTAGATCCTAATTTTGTAAGTTTGTATTTCCTTAAATCCCTTAAACCTATTGCAAATTTCCTGTTATTGTTTCCTTCTTCTCTTGTAATAAACTTGAACATTTCCTTTTGGTTCCTTCAATTTTAGGATTCTTAAATACAAAAAGATACACCACATACACTTTACTATTTATGTTTCCAGTTTTATTGGTGTTTAGGTGTATACACACTTGGCTGGAGCTAGTAAAGCATATAGATGTGGAAGTGCATATGCATTGATCTTTTAGAAGACATAAAAATATCTCTTTGCAACATTTGTTTTCCCTACTTATTTTATCCATTTTGTGTGATGATGTGCATTTTCCTTGATTGAACTTGTCTTTGTAGACTGTAAAGAAAAAACCAAGTTTGACTTGATTTGCAATTTGTTCCATCAATGCTAAAGATGACATTCCCTCCTTGATTCTTCAGCCTTTGTCCTTAAAAAATTTTGGTACTGATGAAGGGTAGGTTGAGCAATACAAGGTTGTCTTGTCTGATGGACACCATATGTAAATAAGAACCTTGCCTTCCAAATGAAATTATTTGTTGCTTTTAGATGTAGATTGAAAATAGGGTCCCTTGTATGTTTTAGAGACTACGTCTGTAGGAATGTCTAAGATTCAAGGTGGGATACATTGTTTCTTGTCTATTTTTAAAAATTATCTTTCTCCTTCATATGTGCCTAATATAATGTATCCAATATAATGTTTTGCTTCTTTTCCAAGGCCTTAATCATATTCAGCTTAGTTCTGATTATGTTTGATTGTCAAATAATTGGAACCCCTAGGTATCTATTCAAGCAATAAGAATAGAAAATGTTGGGCTAGACTCACCTTCTCCTTGTAAAAAAACCCCTAAATTTGGTCTATAGTTGTCCCCTAAAATACAAAATAGCCCTCCAAATGTCAGCCCTATTAAAGCTTTAAACATTTATCAAAATGTTTGGATAGTGAAAGGGTGTGTAACACATATTAGAGAGATGTGTATCATCTCCACAAACAAAGAGGTGAAGGTTAACTTTTTAGTTTTGACATTATAGATATGGAGGGGACAAAAAAACGTGTTTCTTTTTATGATGATATTGTTGAACTACATTATGGTACAGTTGAGGTGGGTGTAACTTATTTAATATCAAGAGGATCAATGAAGGAAACAAATAAAAAATTCAATAAATTAAATAGTAACCTTGAAATTGTTTTGGATGAAAAATCAACAATAAAATAGTGTGAAAATGAGATTTTCATGCCAAAAAACACCTCTACTTTTGTGCTAGTTAATGACATAAGAAATTATAGTGATAATACCTTGCTTGATATTATTGGCCCATTGTAGTGCATGTTGGGTACATATCAACTTTTCGTAGGAAAAATGGATCGAAAACAATTCGATGAACTATTAAACTATATGATATCTCTGATTCTTTGATTGATGTTAATTTGTGGGGCCCAAGTTGGCAAGAAAAAGGTGATTTCTTAGAGCATATGTACCTTTCTAGTGATATAGTCATAGTTGTTGTGTAGGGTGGCGGTGTAGGCTACTTTAATGGTAAAGTTATCACCACCACCCTATACAACAACAATCCTTGACATTAACCCTTCTATTCTTGAGGAAAACACTCTTAGATCCAAGGGTCCAATCAAAGTAGAACAAATGGTTTCATCTGATTATGCTCCTCGTAGGTTGCATCCTTCAAATGATAGAGTTATTATTGCATTTATCTTGAAAAATTGCCTTGGCTTGCCAGAAACTATTGAATCCATTTTTAAAGCAACCATTCAAATTGCAAAAACTGAGTCTTCTTGTTATCCTACTTGCTATTGTTAGTTAATGGGAAAGAATGCAAAAGAAAATGCACATTTCCCCATGCTGATGTTTGGTTTTGTGATCGTTGCTAGATGGAAATCAAGGAATGCAACTATCACTATCTTCTACAATTAAAGTTGCAAGACCACTCAACTAGCCTTTGTTCTATTGCTTTCAATGAAGCTACCACTAGTTTACTACAAATTCCAGAAAAAGATAGGTCTTTGCATGTTGTAGGACAACTCTGAGTCTACAACAAATCATGTTATTATTAAAGGCCTTGTTTGTAAACCATACATCTTTACTGTCTTGATCAAAATAGATACTTATAATTATGAGGACCGACTTAAAACAATAAGCAAAAAAAGTCAATTTCAAAGCAGAGTGTAAAGTGTTGCTTTTAGACATGGTAAAGATATATACCCCTGTTGCAAAAAAAGGCTCCACTAGCGAACTTATGCTTTGACTGTTCTTTTGCACTTTCTAACATTTATCCTAGTGTTTCCTTTTTAATGCTCACTATGGGATGCTAAAACTTATATTTTACAAATATGAACATAATTTATTCCTATGTTTAGATATATCTATTTGCACATTCATTGATCTCCCATCTTTTTTATTTTAATATGTTGCCTCGATTGATTTTAGTCAGCATTTTTACTATGATTCTTGATTCTTGTTATATGGTGGAATTTTTAGTTCTTCTATGCATATTATAAATTCACTTCTTCCCTTTATAATAATTGAATAGAAATATTATCTTCAATGGAAAACATATAACAATAGAAATCTATATAATAATTGTATATATATTTTTATCTATTGCAATGTTGAAAACATGTTATTCCTCTTGTGATCATCCATAGATATACATTTATATCCACATGTATACATATATATTTTGTTATATGTTTGTGTGTAATTACTTTGACTATCATAACTAATATTCAAATAAAAAGAATGAAAATAAATAACATCAAAGTAATAAATTATCTACTGCCACATAAGCATTGGGAAAAATATGCCATACCTAGAGCTATGGGTTGACCTTTTTTAAAAAGAATAATTTTTTATTGAATACTAGTAATTAAAGACATGAATAATAACTCTTTAAAATAGGACAATCATTTAATCTTCCATATTTTTTATAAATATTATTTAATCCATAACTTCAAGTCTGCCATTTAATTCTATGCATATGTATCTGAAAATAATTAAATAATAATCTACCAATTGATTGATTGCCCTATACGAAAAGGTCAAATATAGATGTGCATATAGGTCTAATAAATATAAAACTAATACAAAGGTAAAATTATATCATACCTGAACCAATCTATATAATAGTTCGCTTGTCAATTAAAAATTCAAGCTACATTATTTGGAACTAAATATTATAGACAAATAGGGAAACTGTAAAAGAGCTATTAAAAAGACATTTACTATGTAATATATGCCTTGTCAATTCTAAATTCATAATTTTTTTGCAATCCTTATTGACCAATGAGAAAAATTTAGGAGAATCCTTTGTTGAAGAGGTAAGCTCCACATCATCATTAAAAAAATCAGTCAAGTCTTCTATATTTCTCTATAATATTTAGTGTTAAGTATGTGGAGAATAGAACAGTTGAAAAAATTACTAGCCCTAACCATATTTTTGTGATGAAAGAAAGAATATTTAACTGCAATTTCTCATATCGTAATGAGTATAATTCCAATGATGCATAGAGATAACCACAAAAAATAAACAAAGGGATAAAAGTATATGTATATGTATATGTATATGTATATGTATATGAATATGTATATGTATATGTATATGTATGTGTATGTATGTGTATGTATTTGTATGTGTATGTATATGTATATGTATATGTATCTGTATATGTATATGTATATGTGTATATATATGTATATGTATATGTATGCGTATGTATATGTATATGTATTGTATATGTATATGTATATGTATATGTATATGTATAAGTATATGTATACATATGTGTATGTATATGTATATGTATATGTATATGTATAATGTTGACCTATAGAATTCTCTTTTGAGCATTTTACTGTTTCACTCTTCCTCTCTATTGCTTTCAGAAATATATAGTCTTCTTTACATTGTATTTTTTGCTTAATATATGATAACATCCATTCAATTTGTGAGGCCTTTCTTGGGCCTGTTCACAACAACAGTGGAGTTTGTTGACCAAATGGGTTGGTGGTGGTGGAGTTGGTTGCCTCCCTCAGTGGGTGTAAAATGTTAAAAACCTATCATGCACCTCCATTGTTTGGCAAATTGGATGGTTTAACAAGTGTTGTGTTCTACAATCTACATTGTCTCATCCCCCTATTGTTGCTATAAGTTGTTTTCCCACAGTCTTTTTTTTCCATTCCATACAGATCTAACCACAAATATATATTTTGATAGATTGAGATAAAATGGTGCTTTGCAGTAATATGATGTTGGCCTCAATGGAAGCATAGATGGAAAAGGAGATATGAAGCCCATCTATGGAACAATTGGTGGCTAAAAGATTCCCATAGTTGTAACCATAATGAGGGTTTGTTTTATAAATTTTTATTTTACTAACTTATACATTCACCCCTTTTCTTTCTATAGGACTTGATATCTTCTAGTACATACCAAAGTTTTACATTCACCCCTTTTCTTTTTGCATGGCCAGATACATTTTGGTGCATACCAAAATTAGGTATGTTTATAAAATTATTTGTATACATTGTATTCTTTGAAGAAAAACCTTTGTTATTTCTCTGATGTGTTCCTTTTAACAATATTTGTGTATTTCATCTACGGAATTGGTTCTGCTTTGAAACAAGACTTCCTGTATATTCTCCTTTTCCTATATTTATCAAGATTATAGACAAATTTCATCTTCTATAGTTCTTTATCAGCATTCTCTTTTTCAAAAAGTTATTGGAGGAAAAAAACCAATAGGAAAAGGAATCCATATATTGGAACACACAATTTTTTTAGCAACTTCGTCATTGTGTGATATATGACAGAACTCCATCAAATTTGTCATCAATGTTTTATGCTTTACATGGTTGGAAGCTTGCCAAGATCCCATGAGGCTTCATGATGTCAATGTGGTGGGGAGAAGAGAAACAATGCAATTTGTACTTTTTCCTTTCACTGTCATATTACTATTATTATTATTATATATATTTACATACAATGTGAACTTTATGTGAAAATCAATGCTTTGAAACATAGACAGATACATATATATATATATATATATATATATATATTGAAGACAAATAGATTAATTGTATGAGAGGCATTATAATAACACTTATTTGTTACTAAATATTATAGGGTATGTGTAGGATCATCATGGGAAAAATAGGCCCTTAAGAGGTGAAAAATTTAGAAAAATAAAAGTTAGGCAACTGGACATAAAAAAATTGAATAACTTATCTATATTATTTTAAAAATATGTAAGAATAGAACATGTAGAAAGTTGAATGTAGTTTCTAAACTACTAGGTTTATTTAAAAAAAAAATCTATTTGGTGAAAATTTGAAATTTCAATGTAGTAGTACTTAAATTTCAAGGAAAAAATAAGAAGTAGGTTTCCACCTGACCACCATAACCACAATAAAATGATAATATTTTTTTAAATAAGATTTTACATATAAGTAGAGGATGCATGTCCTAATGTGATACATATTTTTTTTATAATTTTTTTCCAAGTAAATAATTAATTATGAATTTTTTATTACAACTTTTAAAAAATATAAAAAATTGTATGTCTGACCACCTTAACTTGGTCAAAACTTCATGAAATTCCTTTTTTTTTAAATCCTATAGTATGTGAAGCATATAATGTGACACATTTTTCAAATTTAGAAAATCTGATACCATTTGAAAGCTATAGATGTTTTTTAATCAGCCTATCAATTAGGACTTTAGTCATAATTCAAATAGAAAATGAATAATAATTATTTATTAAATTCAAAATAAAGCATAATTTATATTGATGGAAAGCTGAGAATCTCCTTTAAAAACCATTTTCGTTTCATCAATTTTGGGTAAAAAATAGTCATTAGGGCCACATACCCTACACATTCCCATCATATTGCCACTTTTTGGCCCATCATGATCCTACACATACCCTATAGACAACCATTCACCTTCTGTGTATCAAGGAAACCAACTCCACCATTACCAACCCATGTAATTACCAAGCTCCATGTCACCACAAAAAAACCCAGTCATGTCCCCACTAGCCAGGGCATCTTCGGCATCAAAAAATTCAATTCATGGTTGGGCTAATGAAAATCCTCGTGGAAACTTCAAGCAAATTCTTACATACACTTGACTACAATAACCATAGTATATTCTAGACATTACATTTTTCCATGTTTCTATAATTATATTTTCAACTTATGGGAATAATTATCTCTAGGCAACTTTTTATCACCATCACATCTTTTTAAAGTTTTTACACAAAAAAAAATGCCCCAATATAAGAAATTATATATGAAAACACCAAAATTTCCCCTACTTCAGCATTGCCTAATATATGATATGACTCCATTAAATTTGTGATGGGTCTTTCATAATTTTCCTTGCTCGGGGATTTGGCTAGAGTCCATGTAGCTTCATGATACCATTATGGTGAGGAGGAGAATGAGCATGGGTTTTCTTCTTTTTCCTTGCATCATCATATATTGACTACTACAAATACAAAACATACTCTATTCTACCGGCTACATTTCTCCATGCTTATACAGTTATCCTTTCAACTTTCCAAATCAATTATTTAAACCTATTTCTTCATGACGATACCTATTTTCTCTATGTTATGGCAATAATTATATGATGCAATAATCAATCCAAAATGCGTATAACACCATAGACTTAATTGAAAATTTGAGCTACATTGCTTGGTATTCAATATTATGGAAAAATCATTTATGCAAAATACCCATGTAAAACGACTTACAAATTCTAGAGCACAACAATTTTAAAACCCTCAAATCTGCTATAGAATGGAACTGAGGGTGACTATTCTTAGAATAGTCTGATACCAAACCAACACCACAATGGCTCTTTTGACAATGCAACTTAATCAATATATTTTCTTTACATACAAACAAAAATACAATGACAATTAATAGTTTGTTATAAGGAGCTTCAAACTTATGAGGGAAAAAGAGTACCATGCAACATATTGGTAGAGGACAAGCAGTCTATGTAATAGTTGTAAGAGGTATTAGGATAATACTTAAGAATCAGTTGTATGTGGTTCTTCAGTGTTTTCCTAATAGTTCTTTTACAATTTACCTATTTGTCTATAATATTTAGTGCCAAATAATGGAGCTCAAATTTAGAATATATGCATGTACATATGTGTATATATATATAAATATCATCCTAGCATTGTGGTGCGATGGCACAACAAGAAGTAAATGCAATATTCAATGTTGCACTGTGGGAAAGTATACTCCAAAATATGCATGAAAATATATTGATTTACCTGCATTGTTAGAAGAGCCATTGTGGCATTATGAATATGTTACAAATACTATACAATTAAATGCTTTGTTCTTAACAACATCTCAATGCTATATCATTGAATGCTATCGTTGTATTCTAGCAATTTTTTCACAATGTAGAAAATACTTATACATGTTATTTTAAACTCTATTTAAAATCGCAGTCTACATAAATACGAATAAACATAGTATAGAGATCTATTTAGATATATATATGTATATATAAATTGCTATTGCATTCTCAAATGAGCCACTGTGCTCTTCGTCTACATATATGGATATGTATATCTACCTATATGTATATTTTTATATATCAATCAGGGAATTGAATACATATATAGATGTGCATATGTATCTATCTATGTTTCAAGGAACTCAATAAAATTTTTCTTTTTGTGTACAATATTTAGTACCAAACAAGTGTTATTCTAATTCATGTTATACAATTTCTTTATTTTTCTTCAATATCTACTACCAAAAAATGTAGCTCGAATCTTATATCAATATGTTTCATGATATTATTTTTTCCTCATTTGTTTCAAGCTCCCTAAACAAACTATTCAGGGCTACTTATGATAGCCGTAGAGCTTCCTACCTACATACACTAGTGGTGCTATAGTTGGTTTCCTCGATACGTGGAAGCAGAAGGAAAGTGTTTTCCCATGTGAGCAATTTTGATTAGACAAGCCAACTCTTACATAGAATTCTTGTCTTGTATCAATATGTTTCATGTGGGTTTCGATCATCTATCATTTATCTCTAATTCTTAAAGTGTTTTCTTAATAGTTCTTTTACAATTTCTCTATTTTATCTAGTAGCTTGAATTTTGAATTAAGAAGCCAACTCTTACATAGATTTCTTGTTTTGTATCAATATATTTTATGATATTCTTTTTCCCTAGTCCCCCAAATAAAAATGTGCATTATGTATCAACAGGAAGTCTATGTAACAATTGGCCTATTAATTTGATGACCATTTTTACTATTTTCTTCCTTAGATTGCAGTTGTATTTTTAATATAGCTAGATTGAAACTTGCATTGTGAGGTTAGATGGAAGTTTCTACTTATTGTACATTGTTCTATATATTCCATCTATCCATATTCTTCTAGCCATATTCAAACCCCATTATGCTAATTCTTTACTAGGATATCTATTTTTTGTCAACTTGTCAGACCAAAAAAAAATACTACAATATTACATAACTTGTTTCAAAACATGTGCACTTCCCCAAGTTTGTTATTGTGTGGTATATGATAAGAGTCCATAAGATTTTCCATAGACCTTACCTTCTTTTTTTGCTCGGGGGTTTGGCTAGAGCCCATGAGGCTTCATGATGCCAATATTGTAGGGAGGAGAACATGCATGGGTTTATGTGATTATGGATGGAAACCAAACACTGTTTTCATGTGCTTCTGAGAGGAAAAACAAGTTTTTGATTGCATCACATTGTTTATCCCTAGAAGCACATGACAATGGTGTATGTTGCTTCATTCAACTAAACCATTTACAATAGACAATTCTTTACCAAGATGCCATGTATTCAAAATGTTCCATTTAATCTCTTTCTATTTACAACAGATAGTGCTAACCTCTTTTATTATATATGTATATTATTTCATTTATATTGTTGCACAAATATAATAGGCATTCAACAAAATTAATGTATTGTACACTGTCTATTTTAAATTCTTTCATGCTCCTACAACTCAATCCAATGTAGCTTTCCCTTGTTAAACATGATCAATAGTGTATGTAAGTACAAAACTTTCCCATTGTCAATAGAAAAATTTGCTTAACTAATTGTAAAAATTATTGATTATTTTTAGCTTCATATTGTATATATTAATTTTACCCATATACTTAGTCAATTTTTATCATCCCTTTTTTATTTTTCCTACTTGTGCACTAACATACCCTTGCATTTCATTTGCAGGAACTAGGTTTAAGCATGCAAAAGGATTCAAAAACTAGGATACCTTTTTCCCTTAAAGTTTCCACGTCAAAGAAAACACAACAATATCATATATTATATATGAACATACTGGAGTTTCCCCAAGTTTTTTACTGTGTAATGTATGATGAAACTCCAAGAAATCACTTGTGGGCATTCCATCCTTTTCTTGCTCGGGGGTTTGGCTAGATTCCATGGGGCTTCATGATGCCAATATGGTAGGGAGGGAAATGAGCGTGGGTTTTGTGGTTTTTCTTTTAATGCCATATATTTATTGTAACATAAATACATGTGTACATAAATCCTTGTATAAATTTAGCTTCAACAAACATACTCTATAATAACATGTTTTCCATGTCATAGCAAGTCATAGGGAAGCAAAAATATGTTTCTCATGTCATACTCTATATTAACATGTTTCTAATATTGCCTCAAAATAGGGCATACCTTCTAATTCAGTTATTCTAACAATGCAAAATATGTGTATCATTTAATCTCATTATTCTTCTAACCCATACATCACAAGCACAAAAATGGTTGTATTCCAAAAATTATGGAGTAGATACTACTTATAACATCTTTCTTTTTTTAAAAAGTCATTTGTGATGACCATTATAACTAATATTCAAATAAAATATGACTTATTTAACTAATACTTTTTTATTCAATGTTAGTAATAAAAGACATGACTATACTAATGGAATGACTTTTTTAAAAGAATGACTTTTTATTCAATGTTAATAATAAAATACATGACTAATAAGTCTCTAAAAAAGGAGAATCCTTTAATGTTCCATACTTTTCCTAAATATTGTTTAATCCACAACTTTAAGTCTGTCATCTATTTGTATGTATATGTATCTTAAGATAATTAAATAATAATCAATCAATTCATTGATTAACCTATGCAAAAAGGTCAAATATAGATGTGCATCTAGGTCTAATAAATGTAAAACTAAGACAGAGCTAAAATTATATTGTGCCTAAAATTTTGAACAAATTATTACTATCTAAGAAATTAAGGGTATGTGCAGGATAATGGTGCACCAAAAAGTGGCAATATTTGTAGGGTATGTGGCTGATGACTTTTTTTTACCCAAAATTAATGAAATGAAAAGGGTTTTTAGAGGATATTCTCAGCTTTCCAAAAATATAAATTATGATTTAATTTGAATTTAATAAATAATTATTATTCATTTTCTATTAGAATTACGACTAAAGTCCTGATCGATAGGTGATTGAAAAACATCTATAACTTTCAAACGTTATCATATTTTTTGAATCAAAACATGCATCACATTCTATGCTTCACATAATATAGGATTAAAAAATTAAATTAAATTTCATGAAGTTTTTACCAAGTTAAGGTGGTCGGCGGATGAGTTTTTATATTTTCTAAAAGTTGTAATAAAAATCATAATTAGTTATTTACTTCAAAAAAATTACAAAAAATATGCATCACATCCAAACATGAGTCCTCTACTTATATATAAAATCTTACAAAAAATATTATCATTTTATTATTGTTAGGTGGTGGAGACACCTACTTCTTATTTTTTCCTTGAAATTTAAGTACTACTGCATTGAAATTTCAAATTTTCACCAAATAGATTTTATTTATTTTTAAATAAACCTAGTATTTTAGAAACTACATTCAATTTTATACAAATTATATTCTTACATATTTTTGAAATAATATAGATAACTTATTCAAATATTTACGTCAAGAACTGATTTTTCTGAATTTTTTGCCACTTAAGGGCCTATTTTTTGCATGATGATCCTGCACATACCCTTAATTATTAAGAATTTAAATTTTATTTAATTTTTCAATTCTCTTTTATAAGGAAAAAATTATTTTCATACCTAAAATTATTTATTAAAGTGAATTTTAAACAACTATTCTACCTAAAATTATTAAATATTACATATTAATAAAAAAAAATATTGATGATTAATTACCTCAAATTAAAATTAATGGATAGATTGCAAATAATAACATTCATTCAACATGACGTATAGTTTTATTCTAGAATTTCATAACCAATTTTCAACTGATAAATTTCCATTCTAAAACACAAAGACCATTTTTGCATTTTAATGCAAATGGTTCTTAATCTCACATTATAAGAATGGACAAGTGGACTATAACATCAGGTTTATAATGCTTTACAATGCTCATATTAAATGAATATATATAAAATAATCTCTTATTTGATTTATAATATGTCTAGGTTAGGCTATTCAAATTTAACTTTAAATTCTACGTAAAGTCCAAATTCAAAATATCTACCTCCTACTATGAACTAACCTCACATTATTTCATATTGCCTTATTAACATGTTCTCCCTTCCTTGCACCAATCAGACAATTGTAAATATTATTGGTTATTTATATCTCTCATTGCACTCGAAAAGAAAATATGCTACTTACTACCCATTCAATAGCCATTTGTGGTGCAGCCTATCAGTTGATCATTGCATGCATGTACATGTGACTACTAGTATTACATAATTTATAAAGGAAACACTCATATATATCAATTTGTAAGGAATATTATTTTTTGATATAGGAAATATTTCTATGAAAATGACATTGATTACAACATATCTAATTCCCTAAACCTGGATTGAAAAGGAAGATAAAAAATGCACAACATTTCTTTTGTCTCCTTGACCATATCCTCTCATCTTTCTTCCTCTCTATACCCTCCCCAGACCTCATTCTTTTCTCCTCCTTACATTGAACTTCTTGATCTCTAGCCCGCTTAATCACTTCAATTCCTTCCTAGAATTCCATTCATTGCAAATGAAAGTGATAATTATTTTTCAACTTATAATAGATTTCTCTGTTTAATACTTAATTGTTATGAATTTTTCAATCAATTTGAAATACCCAAATGAACTCCTATAATTCTGACATAATATAGATAATGTCCATTGCTTGGAAATGGAAAGCTACAAAGAAGTCTGACACAAAAATTATAGTATTGAATTGGGTGCCACAACTTACATTTATATATCACAAAATAATCAAATTTGCAACTTTAACAATATTTGCAAGCCCTACTTCCACTCTCTTTCTCGCAATTTCTATAGTCTCCACTTTAGTTTGAATACTTGCTTTTAATAATGTATGGATTATTAAAAAATGAATTGACCAAGAATTACTTCAAATTCAACTTGGATCTTACTGGCTATAATTGAAGTGAGATAAATTATGCAATGTAGTAGATGGAATTGAGGAGTTTGAATGTTTGATTTCCATCATCCCTCCCAAGAATGTCACTCCATTGGTCACTAACATTACCCAATATAAGATATCCATCCTTAACCATTTGCTTCCTCTTCTTAGATTTGTAGGTCACAGTTGTCTTATAGTTGTCCTCTACCTCTCTTATCAAAAAAAATTATAGATCCGAGGAGTTTTTAATTTGACTTGTCCTATAGAATCAGTTAACTACGGTGAACATTGAACTTATACAAATAAGGTACGATGATAGTTGAGCTAGAATGAATGAACTAAAGTAAAATCATATACCTCATAATTAACTCAGTCAACCCTATGAAGCTAAACCTCACAAAATTCTCAAAAATTACACTCCTCAAGTGCTCACCCCTCATATCAAACTGATGTCAACAGTCAAAATTGAAACTAATTTTGGAGAGGTGATAGCTTACATTTGGAAATAGGGATGCATGTGGACGTGTGGAATAGGTTCGAAATGTGGAACTAGAGCGTGAGCGAGGTCGTCGAGTGGGGAGGTGGAGTCGAGTGAATAGCACCACTCTAGAACCTTTCTAAAATTCACTAATTTTGTCAAGAACATTCTAGACATCTTCAACTACATTATTCCCATCACAGTTAATAATTGTATCCTTGGCTGCCCTTAGAGAAATGTGAAGCACAACATGATTCTCTATAGCGTTTCTCTATCATAGTTATAAAATATGAGAAGGAAAATTAATACAAACCTACAAAGACTCAAACAACACATAAAGATACATTCCTCCAAGCCCTAAATGAATTCTTTTGGTTTGCTGTAAAAAAATATGGGATAAGGGGTAGAGGAATTGAGATAAAAACATGGCAGATTGAAATAAAACTAATGCAAATGCATATATATGCACTACTCATAACACAGATTAAAACACCACAAAAAATAGATAGATTCAAATTCATATATTCATTAATATGGAGAGCTTGGATGCCCTGATTTTTCTTTACACCTTGTTCTAATTTCTTGTTGCAGAGTTGCATTGCTCTCTTTTCTTCTTCATGCCTTATAAAAAATGACAACCAAAAAGAATTAAAACTAAAAGCTATGGTGGATGAATAGAATATTAATATTTTTACTACCCATAAAGTGTGTGAGAGTAAATAGGCAGTTAATGAAGATCATATCAAATCTCCTAAAAACTTCTCCAAAAAGTTTCTAATTAAAGTTGCCCTTAGTGCTAGTACACAGCCTTAGCTGGAGGTAATTTGCATAATTAATTAGTTGAGATTGCATATCACTAACACTCTCCCTTAATCTCAACTAGCTGAAAATCTTCTCAAAATTTTTTTGGATCATCCAATCTTATGGCGCTTTCAAATTTCTAGCACATCCAAAATTCTGGCACATCAACCTATACAAAATTTTCCAGTGCATCTATCTTCTATCTGAAAAATTTTAGGTGCATCTACCTTCTGTTCCTGCATTCTATTCAAAAGTTCTAAAGCATCTTCCTTCAAGTTCTAGAGCATTTGCAGTAGCACAAATTTTTTTGGAGCATTCATCTCCAACACAAACACCTAAACAACTTCTCAAGTATTCAAATGCATCTCTTTCTAGTGGTTTGGGGATAATATTAGCAAATTAGTCTTCTGATCTACAAAACTCCAAACATATTTCTTTTTTATTCACTAAATCTCTTATAAAATGGTATCTAGTGTCTATGTGCTTGCTTCTTTTATGAAAAATATGATTTTTAGACAATGCAATGGCTGAGTTATTATCACAGTAAATCTTAGTTGCTTCATCTTGTTTATGCATCAACTCAGCCAACATTCTTCTCATCCATATGACTTGACATGTTGCTATTGTGGCTACAACATACTTTGCTTCTACTAAAGAAAGTGTAACAATGGGTTGTTTCTTTGAAGCCCAAGATACAACACCTAATCCAAAGTTAAAGGCATAACCAAAAGTAATTTTTCTATCATCTATGCTACCAACACAATCATTGTCCGTGTATCCAATGAGTTTGAAATCATCTACAACTAAATATAAAATTATGTAGTTCTTAGTTCCACATACGTACCTCAATATCCTTTTTCCAGCTTGTCAATGGGAGTCTTTTGGAGACTCCATGAACCTTGAGATAAGGACTATACCATACATGATGTTAGGCCTTGTGGCAGTCAAGTACATGAGACTACCAACTAGCCTTTTAAACAATCTAGGATCAAATAATGAACCATCATCTTCTTTGCTTAGCTTCAGTCTTGTTACAACTAGTGTAGGGGCCGGTTTGCAATTCAACATATTACATCTTTTCAATACATCACTTGCATATTTTGATTGAGAAATAAAAATACCATCTATTGATTACTTAACTTCTATTCCCAAAAAATATTTCATAAAACCCAAATTAGTCATCTCAAATTATTTCATGATAGTTTCCTTAAAAGAACATATAGAAAGGTCTCCCATAAAGATCAAATCATCTACATAAAGACTTGAACTATTAGAATTTTACCTTCTTCATCCATCTTGATATATAAAGTAGGCTCACTTCTGCACCTACTAAAACCATTCTTAATTAAATAAGAATCAATTTGAATGTATAATGCTCTAGGAGCTTGCTTGAGACCATAAAGCACCCTTTTCAGCTTATATACTTTTCCTTTATGACCTACAATTTCATATCCTTCTAATTGCTCAACATAAAATTCTTCAATCAAACCATTTAAAAATGTATATTTTACATCCATTTGAAAAATGGGCCACTTCTTTTGAGCTGCAGTGGCCAAAACACTTCTTACCATATCCAAGCGAGCTATAGGTGCAAATGTTTCATTGTAGTCAATACAAGGCTACCAAGTGAAACCTCTATCAACCAACCTTTCCTTATGCTTCAACACATTTCCATCCATGCCATACTTAGTTTTATAAATCCATTTTATGCTTATTACATCCTTTCCTTGCAGGCGATCCACCAACTCCCAAGTATTGTTCTTTTGAATAGCTTCAATCTCTTCATCCATAGCTTCAACCCATGCTTCATCCTTAATTACTTCATAAAAAAACATTGGATCGACAACTTCTGAAAATATAGCAAAAATAGAAAAATAATTTAATGTTTCAACATTAAAACCAGCTTCATATATATCGCTTAAACTCCTTGTTTTTCACTGCAATAAGCTTTCCAATGTAGGATCAAATGAGCTGCTTCTATCAGCTGAATTTGAAGGATTTCCAGATGATGTTATAGCTGGTGTTCTTTGTGGAGTTTGTTTTGTGGGTTAAAAATTATGATTTCTTGAAAGTAATGTTGTTGAAGGTGTGGCTTGTGCTACAACTTGTGTTGCATGTACGAGAGTGGAAGGAGGTATTGCTTGAGGAGTACCTTGATGTTCTATCACTTCATCAATCATATCATCATGTGGATCAATTGTTGATACACTTATTTTTTTTCTACACTTCCATCCCATGCTTTGTTCTCTACAAATTGTACATCTCTGTTGATTATAACTTTTCTTGTAATTGGATTAAACAACTTATAATCTTTTGTATCTTCTAAATACCCAACAAAAATACATTCCTCGCCTTTTTTATCCAATTTTCTTCTCATCTCTTCAGGCACATGAGCATATGCAATGCATCCAAAGACTTCAAAGTGTGCAAAATTATGCTTTATACCACTCCAAGCCTCTTGAGGAATCACATTTCTTACACTTGTAGTTCGACACCTATTCAAAATATAAACAACAGTTGCTACTGCTTCATCCCAATATTCACTTGGTAAATGCTTTGAATTCAACATACTCCTTTCCATATCCATGATAGTTCGATTTCTTCTTTTAGCCACACCATTTTGTTGAGGTGTGTAATGAGCTGTAAATTGTTTGTGAATATCATGACGGCTATAAAAATTTAGAAAATCATTAGAACTATATTCACTGCCTCTATCAGTTCTTAATATTTTGATGTAATAACCACTTTGCTTCTCTCCAAGAGCCTTGAACTACTAAAAGAATCCAAATGCATTAGATTTATGCCTCAAAAAGTAGACCCATGTATTTCTTATATAATCATCAATAAAAGTTAGAAAATATGTGCAACCTCAAATGGAAGGAGTTTGTATTGGTCCACATATATCAGAGTGAAAAATATCAAGTGGTTTACATGCTCTTTCTGATTTTTCAATAGGGAAGGTTTCTCTATGTTGTTTACCCAATATGCACACTTCACATACCCTTTCTGGTTTTTGAATAAATGGCAACCCCTTAACCATATTCTTTCTATGCAACAAATCCAGACCTTCAAAGTTTAAATGACCAAATCTCAAATGCCACAACCAAGATTCATTCTTTACCACTAACTGAAAAGTTGTTTGAACAGTTACTTTAAAAAAAAAATCATCTTTGCTTTTAATTCTTTTCTTTCCAGAGCAACCTTTCTCTATTCCAGAGCAACCTTGTTCTTTTATGGAGCAACTTTCTAGAGCAACTTTACAACTTTTCTCTTTTTGGGAGCAACTCTGAGAGGTGTCTTGAGAATTTTCAATCTTAAATGCTACTCCATCTTGTGTATTGTCTACCATATGACAAGCTTTAGCTACATTACTTTTGATGCCAGGTTTCAACCTCAATGGGAACATTTGATTTTTTTTCATTTGTACCTCTACTATTAGCTAAGTACTAGGATATTTATCAAGAATAACACATGCATTATTTTTCATATAAATTCTATATCCTTTTTACACTAATTGACCAATGATCATCAAATTATGTTTCAGACCAGCAACATAAAAACATCGTTAATGAGTTTTTGCTCCCCCTTTTTGGTTAGAATGTCAACAGTCCCTTTTCCCATAACATTCACTTGATTGTTGTTCTAAAGAGTGACATTTAAGATGACTGATTTATCCAAGCTAGAAAATAACACTAGATTTCTAGACATGTGATTGCTACAGCCAAAATCTAAATACCAAATATCATTTGAACTATCTTGAACCATATTACATTCAACTAGTGATTTTGTAGAAATTGCTTCAGTAATCTTTAAGCATGCAATAAACATAGTATTTTTTGTAGAATTTTCTGGAGGATTTTGATTTTATCTTCCTTGGTCATGTTGTTTCTTTCTACATTCAGAAGAATAGTGACCATAATTCTTGCAGTAATGACATTGAACATGTGACTTATCTTGTCTTTGACCACTTGGATGACTTTGAGAGTGTTCATTGTTATGTCCTCTTCGACCTTGGTTTGCAGGACTACTGCTACGTCCTCTAAATGAATTTCTTACTCTACCATTAGGTGTGAACCTACCTCTACCTCTTCCATGGATTATTGATGTCTGAGATGAGAAAGCATTCTCAATAGAGTTATGTGATTTGTTGAGCCTATATTCATTATTTATCAAAGATGCGTGTAATTCATCCATTATCAGCTAGGTTAAATCCTTATTTTCCTCTATGGCAACAACTAAAGTATCAAACTTAGTAGGCAAAACCCTTAAAATTTTCTCAACCATCCTTGTCTCTTCTAATGTTTCCCCATGATATTTTATCTGATTTACTAGCCCAACAACACAAGTAAAAAAAAACTCCACAGACTCTAAATCTTTCATACTTATATTTTCAAATTCTCTTTTAAGTATTTGGAGTTTTGTAGTTCTAGCTTTGCTCTTACCTTGATAGGTTGTTTTCAGTTTATCCCATGCCTCCTTTGCTTGTGTTGCTATTGAAACTCTTGGCAGTATGCTTTCATGCATTGCTTGATGAATGTAGGAGGGCTTGTCCATCCCTCTTTCTCTACTCTTTCAAGAGATCTTTCTATGCTTGGGTGAGTGCATTATAGGTTGCTTGGTCCGCTGGTTCTGTATAACCATTTCCAAACTTCCTAAGACCTAAACAGGGATTTCATGGTCAATGACCAATATTCATAAATTTTTGCTCTGAAAAGAGGGGTTTGCAAGCTAGACAAGGAAGCACCATATGTTGAGGCTATAGAAGCCATTGATGTTTGTTAAAGAAAAACTTAGCAAACCCAGGAAAATAAAGAGACAAAGGGTTTAAACTCAGGCTCTGATACTAGATGTGGGATAAGGGGCAAATGAATTGAGATAAAAACAAAGCAACAAAACAAAGTAGATTGAAATAAACCTAATGCAAATGCATATATGTGTTGCTCATAACACACAAATTAAAACACCACATAAAATAGAAAGATTCAAATTCAAATATTCATTAATATGGAGAGCTTCAATGCCCTAATTTTTCTTTACACCTTGTTTTGATCTCTTGTTGCAAAGTTGTGTTGCTCTATTTTCTTCTTCATGCCTTATACAAAATGACAACCAAAAAGCATTAAAACTAAAAGCTACGGTGGATGAATATAATATTAATATTTTTACTACCCACAAAGTGTGTGAGAGTAAATAGGCAATTAATGAAGATCAAATCAAATCTCGAAAACTTCTACAAAAATTTTCTTATTAAAGTTGCCTTTAATGCTGATACGTAGCCTTAGTTAGAGGGAATTTGCATAATTAATTAGTTGAGATTACATATCACTGACAAAAATACCTACTAAAGTCTAACTGGTTAGTATACATCATTTCAGTTGCAACGGAAAATTCTATGCTTACATTTACGATGGGCATCATCTTTTGGGCCAATTAAACTTGTCAAGATCAAGGAGATTGAAGAGAAATATTTACACGGTCTGTCTTGAATCAATATCTGAGGCATTACTAGAAAATGTGTGCAACAGTGAATTTGTCTGACCTAGATTTGTCTGACCTAGTTTTGTTGAAGAATCGGGAGGGCTAACCGAGCCTTGTGAATATATACCTGAAAAGTACCAACAAAAGCAACATAAATATCTATTCCTGATTTAGTTTACCAGGCCAAAATATAAAAGCACATATCTTCCATGACTTTCCCCAATTACACGTAAAGAATTAAAAGGGATTGAAAAAATCAAACTTACTGTATGACTGCTTAAAATTACAACACAGTTAAAGATAATGACATAAGAATAAGTTAGAGCTAAATTACTACAATTTTTAAGGAGAATAAAAATGGAAAGTCACTTTTTTGTTCAGTTTACTTCAAGTATGTATACTCGATGGGGCAACTGTAACTAACTGGTTAATCACAAACAATTTTACTAACACTTTGACAGCACATTGGTGAATCCCCTTAAATATAATAGAAGAAAGCATAGTGGGCTTGATCTTGGGAAATTTTGTCTTAAACACATTTTGAACATGGAATATAAAAACAACCTATTAAATTGGCTCACCAAATGCTCATAACGATATAAAAGGGGATTTATAACAGACGGTAATCCAACTCTCCTTTACCAGATTTCAAAAAAATTATCAGGTGAATTTTCCTATTTGCATGTTCTCTTTAGCATGCAGTAATCGGGCTTAAATAATAGCTGAACATTTTGCTTGGTAATCAAAAAATTGGTCGAGCGAAAATATGACAAAAGATGTCCACCATATATATTGTGCATTTGACATTAGTGAATGGTACCATTAAACTCAAGACACGTTAGAAACTATTTGAGTTGCCAAAAATAGCTAATATTATGATAATCTCAAACTTTTCTCTAAGCATGAGGTAGGATGTCTAATCCATATTAATTTATTTGAACACCCCCCTAAACAAACAAAATCATTGTTCAATGATTTATCGTGATGAAGGTTATGCACATGCTCTCCATTGTACATTCTCTCAATCTTCTACTTCAGATGCGCCACCTAGTTATACAAAAAATTGAGGTCATTAGGTTTCCAGCACCTGATATTTTAGCACTGGCAATGGACAAGTTTGAGTTCCCACTTATGATTAAGTTAGAAAATGACCCATTACCTTGATAAGGTTAAAAAGCTTCTCCAATGTCTCCTGGATTGCTCTTTGTCGTGACTAGTCCAATGTAATCCCTTCATATTCTCATATTCTCTAGAGTTAAACACGTACACAAAACACCAATCTTATTTTATTTTTTAATTTGTGCCATCAGAAAGGTCCAAGAAATTCTTTGAGTATGTCAAATATAACCTGGTGCAATTAATGAAAAAAATAATACCTAAAAATATTTTAATTCTATAAATAGAAAAACATATGCCTAACAAAAGGAAAGAAAAGGAAAAAGAAACCTACATGGTCATTGATTTTCAGCGGGATTCATCCTTCCATAAGTCACGTAAATGTGTCTTACGGATATCTGCAACATGTTCCTGAAGAATGGAATGAATTTGAAATTAAGTATGCTCAGTAAGTATGGCGTAACCAAAGCACCCACATCCATATCAAGACCAAGACATACAAGAAATGAAGACTGAAGAAAATCAACCTCTACGCTCTTCCATAAATCAATTGTGTTAATGAGATTTGTCTCTGCCATTGAAAGGCTTTCAGCCTACAATCATGACAAGGCCATAATTCATTTTGTATGTGCATTTTACATCAAAGCTTTCATTAAAATTATCAAATGACAAACCCAAAAACTAAAGAGCCCTCAATTCAGAGAAACATCTCAGTTAGTACAACCATTTCTAGTAAATAGCTGATAATCTGTTTTGGAGCACACATACATACTACATTCCCAGAAAAAGCTTCCTCTCTCTGTCAATATAACCAATGCAAACTGCTAAATCTATGTAATTCAAATGAAAAGCTAGGGCTATTGTATTAAATTAATCTAAAGATAAAAATACACCAGAGTCAGATACAAGGGTTTTAACAATGTCAAATAGTAGTAGAACTTTCCTCATTAAAATACAATAAAAAATCTTAATACCGACTGAAAAACAATCGGAGATAAATGTGAGACTTTTCTAAATAAATTAGAGTCGATCATTCAGCAGACTGGAGAAAGACTTACTGCAGATTTTGACAGTTTGCAAAAGCACAGAGTTACAGTAGAAGAGGGAAAAGAGGTTATATGACGGTGTAGGAAGAATGCTGCTATTCCAACAAAAACAAAAAATAGAAACTAAGAAATGTAAAAACAGTAATCATCAAAAGGAAACGATAATGGAGGAAATGATAATTGGATAGAATGCTGCTCTTCGACAAATTGAAAAAAATGCTATCAAGAGCACTGTTAAGGACAATGATTGCATTTCAGTTGCAAAACAGTTTTGCACGTAATACAGCCTCCAATATTCCCGGACCAACCTTTAAACATTTACGGAAAAAAAATTCGAACGCATGGTATAACATTTCAACACTCTTTGAAAAGAACGGTGACGATTAAAAGAATTTTACCATGATTTCAGGGCAAGTTTTTATATACACACAAAAGGTTAAAATTGGATGCTATTGTAAACGTCTCTCTAAATAAATATTAATATTAATATAATTATAGATATTAATATTAGTATACAAAATTGGATGCTATTGTAAACGTCTATAGCGGTAAACTAGACGTGATGTAAACAAAATCACCTGATACACAAATTGGCTGGCACCATGATAGTTGAATGCATGAAAATATCGCATGGAGAATGAAACGTTCAACATGCATTCGAAAAAATAGGTATAGCTAGAAAATTAAATTGAAATGGACTCCAGTGGAAGAGTCGCCCTTTTTCTTTAAAACAATATCGACCTTGGGTAAATATCATGCTTCTATTTGGATTCATTCCTTAATGATGATACCTTATTAATCTGTATTATGCTGCATAAGGAAAAATATGACCGTTCAATGAGCTTAGCTTCCAATATGTGGGCCATATAACTCCTCATATTGGCATCCATTTTGTACCTCAGTAATTTCAATAGAAAAATATTAGTTTCCACAAAAATGAGATTTACATGGTATCTTCTTTAGGGATTACCAGCCAAAATAAAACCCAACGGGAAGGCTCTCAAGCTGGAATTGTTTACAAAATGTACCCTCCCCATGTTATCTGTAGCTAATCAAACCTACTGTGCTGTAAAAGAGAGGGGATTTTTTTATTAGAGAATGGCGAGGTTATAATATCTATTTCATTCATACACGTACAATCCACAGACATAACAAATTACACTGACATTTTTTCTTCAATCTTTTCATAGTAGGTTCACCATTAGTGTAAATATGATATAATTTTTCCATCCTTTCACTAGAGTGGCTCAAATAAGTGGTGTAAAGATGGCCATTCAAGATACTTGGAATAAATCTGTACCCTTCTATGCATTTTCCCCAACTCAGACTTGTGTGGTCTCATGGCTTGCATGCAACTGTAGAAATATTTGCCTCATTTAGAGGAAAATCAAGATGAACTTGTGCGTGTTGGTGTTCCTACTGAAGATGGTCTGATTGAAATAGATGCAAAGTACCCCAACTTTCCATAACATGTTGCATTCAATAAGGAAAGAATACAATTGATTCCTATTTTATTTATTAATGGCCAATAATAACTGACGCAATGTGTCCCACTTTCGTTTAACTTAAAAGTAAAATAATGTGTTCAGAAATTGTTTTAAATATATTTCTTAAAAATCTATATAAACAAATTATTTAAAAAACAAGTGCAATGTATTAAAAAAATAACAATGAATTTTTATTGTATATTTGAAATTATTTCTGTTTCTTATATTTCAGAAATATTAGAGAAAAATGGGTGCTAAATTTCTTTTAAAGTTTATTTTCAAGAGATCAACCTTTCTTGGTTTTGAAAATATTGTGATGATTTGATGGTTCAAATTTAAAGGCCAATACAGTTAAACCTGAACTAAAAGATTTAGAACGAGATATTTATTTCCTATGTCAATCTATTAAAAATATATAAATCAAAATCTTTTGTACTTAAAAATATTTTATTATTTTTTCAAATTAATATTTAGTTTAATTTTTTAAAATGAAATGATTTGCATGCAAAAAGATGTTTTTTTAGAAAGGTTTCTTTTATATATAAATTTTACACTTTACTTTACTCTAAAATTATAATTAAAATTTGTTGCTTGATTAGTACTTGTCGTGAAGGAATACTATTGCAATGAGTGTTGTTATTTAGTTATTAATAAGTTGGTTTTGAACCAATTAATAAATGCCATTTTTATGCTGCAAATAAAATTTAATTTTCCTAAAGTGAAAATGTAAAATATTTCTTTAGAAACTTTAATAATTATTCCTTTTGGACTTGGCTAAAATGAAGGTAAACTAATATTTTGTTATTTTTTGGAATAGATTTCGCTCCAACATTATAAAGTCATCTCATTAAATAAATGGTATATTTCTTACTACAATTTTTTTATAATTTAATAGGATATATATTAATATTTTATATTTTGAAAATTTATATATTAAAATATATACTAAATAAAAAATAAAAAACTTGTAATAAATTCTTTGAGCCCTATAGAGTAAACATAGATATTACATCATATTTTGTGGCTTCTCTCATAGATCTAGGAGAATGAAGGGAGCCCATAGGGGAATTGACATCAAGATTGTTCAAGGAGCACAACCTAGGTGGGCTTGAGGCTATCCAAGATGTGGCAAGGCCGGAGGTAGGTGTCTTAGGGCTGTGAGACATCTAGCATGTGCATGAGGAGCATGCTTTAGTGGAATGGTTACAATTCTTTGGTAATTTTTGCATGATGTGACTAATACAACATAGACCTTGGAATGCATGGGCAATTATTTTCTAAAGAAGGTCAATAATCTACAACCCATGTTTGATCTTCAATGAATAGTGGACTTTGACGCTACCCATGTTGTGGTGTGAGGATCCCACTTAATCTCCACCATAAAATCTACTCTCTTTTTATATTCCCCCACGTTTGGTCCCCTGGCCATCTTTTCTTTGTAAGTTCCTATGCTACATATATGTATTTTCAAGAACATTAATAATACTATCAATAATATTTTAGGGTTTTAGCCTTTTATCTAAATAAAATAAAATATGATTATTAATAATTTAAAGAAATAAACTAGAATTTTTTTTTTTAAAAGAGCAGTATAACAAAGTTCTATTATATAAAAAATAACATCAAAATAAACTTATAAATATTACAAGATAATAATAAAAATATTACACTTATATAATAAAATATGGCATTATAAATTAGACTTAAGTTTAGTACAATAATTATAATATTAAATTTTTTATATAAAATATTATACTGGAAGTTGATTTATCAAAGCCAACAATAAGTTGAGGTGTTTTTATCTGGTACTCTAGCCCTGAGAAGTTGTATCCGGTTGCATGGTTAGGAGGAGGAATGTTTTTTGGTATACCTCTGATTCAACCATTGTAGGTTCTAGGTTTCATCTTAGTACTATCTAGTTTTTCAAGTTATGTTTTTTTGACTTGAGGGATGACCATATTCCCTTTTATTGTGTATATTGGTACTTATAAAAAATGTATTTTAGCTACTTTATTAATACACAATGTTAGGCATGTAACCTTTTATAAAATATATATATATATAAACTATACAAATAATCATATTATAGAAACATAATATTATAATATAATATAATAATTATAATAATACTATAAAATATAACACAAAATTTTATGGGAGGTGATTATGGGAGGTCTACATTTCAAAGTGGATGCTTAACTAATTGGTAAAGTGATGGGCCTACCATATGAAGGGAAGAAAAAGAAAAAAAGAGCATAGGGAATTACCAACAATATATAGAGAAATTCTTTGAGGTAGAAGAAAAAGTGAATAGGTTAAAAAATGGATACTCTAGGCTTAATTTCTCGATGCCATGTCATAATGTAATTTTGTTTTCAACATAATGAAGTATTTTATATTGGAAGGTTGTTTATAGTCAATTCATTGTTACCATTTCCCTATACTCAATCATATCTATCACCTTGAGAAAATCAACCTCCCTTTCTTTCTATTGTGATCTCTCCAACAAAACATGGAGAATGGATCTAACCCTCCTCCACATCAAGGCCCCTATTAGATAAATTTGTAAGTATGTCCTTGCTAGTATACCATAGAAGGATCTAACCCTAAACCTCTTTGGAAAATCCTCAAACCCCTAAAATGTTCATTCACATTGAGTTTCTTGAAAGAAAACCCCACTCCCCTCAAAAAGTAGCTAAGTCGATAAAGAATAACCCCTCCCCCACTCTGAAAGTAGAACCCTTTGTGGGAAGCACTTCTTAAAATAACTCCAGAGAAACATAACCTCTCTCCCCTCTCCTCGAGCTTAATCAAACATAGAAAGCTAGTAATTAATGAACCAAGCCCAAAAATTCCAACTAATACTATCTTGGATGACAAAGAGAGTAGTCCTAATAGTGGTTTGACTCCCCTTGGTGGTTGAAAATTGAATCATCTTGCTATTGGTACCTCAAAAGGGGTTGAGGCAGGGAAAAAGGTAAAAATGTTGCTATTGATAAGAAGATGGTTTCTTTCAAAGAGGGAGATAAAAAAGGAAAAAATGTGGTGGGGAGTAAAAATAAAGATTCTTCAAAGCAAGAATACATCCTCGATAGCTTAGGGGACACAAATTCTAAAATGAGGAGTGTAGCATAGAAAAATGTGCACCTTACTTGATTCAAGAATAATTAATGATAAATTGGACTTAATATCGCCTTGATTTAGTGTTGTGAGGTGTTTTACACATCCACATTAGGTCTTGGGCCCTTACAAACTAAAAAAAATGTATTTATAATTGTCTTTTAAAGGTGTTGTAAAGTGTTGTAAATAACTTTCACTCTTTTCTAGACTTTTATTAAGTATTTAAGTCTAATGGACCTATTTTTTCCCCTTAATTTAATATTGTAAAATGTATTTAATTACAATCTCACATTAATATAGAACGGTTGTAAATTAAACTTGGTTTTAATCTAGTGTTGTAATGTGTTTTACACATTCACATTGGATCTTGTGCCTTTCTAGGCTATGTGGACCTCATTTTAATGTTGTAGAGTGTATTTAACCACACTTTCATATTGAACTTTGTGTCCCTAGCCATAATCAACCTTTATACCATCATTAGTACACCCCTATGACCCCATATTGTGCATCCCAGGGCATATTTTGATAAAAAAACCTAACTAGATCAACATATGAACTTAATTTATGCATTCCCTGACACTTTAGCTAGCAAAATGGCCCCTATGGGACCCATTTTCCACCTTGGGAAAATGACTCCCATCCAGGTGGGACTCATTTGCCCAAGATGGTGAAGGAGTCCAATTTGAGTTATTTTTAAAGTTTGAGTGGGAAAAACTAGGTTTTAAGTTTAATTTTCTTCAATGTCGGCCTTCAGGACCAAATTAATGAACATGTGATTTTATTTTATATATAAACAAGCTTCTAAATAATTATTTCATTCATTCATGATCCATCCATCATTCATTCTTGTTTCCAAGTCAAGAATTCAAGGGTTAAGCATTTCAAGTATTCACAAGGTCATCAAGATAGCTTTCAAGATCAATTCCAAGGCATTCAGGGGCACATTCTTCATCAATTGTTATTGAATCTTAAGATCTATCATCATGGAAAGGTTCTACTTCCATTATTTCATGTTCCTGCTTCATCTTATTTCATCATTTGGTTTAATTACCTAAATGAGGTATGACTAAGGCAAACCCCCTTTCCCTAACAATAAATATTTTGGCTCTCTTTCTCTATGTGATTGCAGATCTAGGTGATTTTAAGGCTTGGAGAAGATTGAATAATAGGTTTCAAACTTGTTGGAGTCATCTCTCTATTGGAAAGGTCAAAATATTCAAAAAATTCACTTACATCCTTGAAAAATAGGGTTTCAGATTCAGGTACTTGCAGGAATAGAAAGAGCAAACCGAGAGCTACAAATTCCAATTTTGAGTATTAAAAAAATTCAAAGTGGACTCATTCACCATTAGTGGAAAATGAGTCCCACTATACCTATTTTTTAGATATTTTTGTAGATTTGGATACCTATTTGGCCGAAACCTACTTTGGTATAGTTTTCTAAATTGGGGACTGATTTGTCCAGTGTAATGCCCGTCGTGCAAACCCTAGAGAACAAACATTGCAAACATTTTTTTTAAATACAAAGTAAACATATTCACATTGCACATTAACATTATCATGTCTAGCTCTTTGGGGTATGCAAGGTCACATCGCATAACAACTATTAACAAAAAGACCTAAAAGATGAAATTGAATAACTTATTAAAATTACATTCATCATAATATTACAATATCCATTTATAGAAGTACATCCATGAACCATAAGTATAGTATCATTACATCACATATCACAATCATAATGAATCTCATACAATAATATTTACAAAGGTTCCTAAATAATACATCATCGTTTAAACATTACATTACATGTTCTCAATAATTGAGTTACAATAATTCTCCCATACAAGTGGGATAATACAAGGTACAGTAACATCAGAATTATAAAGTGAACAACTGGTACACACTCCAATTGAAGAATGCTGAGAAGAATGGTTGTCGATGGGGAACCTAACGTGTGCGGAGCACGTTCCACCCAACCACATGGGTTATAAATAACCCACCCCCATGCTCAGAGGTGACAAGGAAGAAATCACAACCATGAATGCCAAAACCAATCCCAATAAAAGACAACATAGGACAATAACTCCAAAACAACATCAAGGATTACAAAGGATATAAATTTCAACATTCATGAGTCAACATAATAAACTTAAAGCCATAAATATCATCACATCGAAACAAGACAATAAAAATTAACCAAGTAACCAAAGAACAATCTTGAAACATTTCCAAATGAAACTATAACAATAAATAGAATACAATTCCAGAGGCAACTAAAAACAAGGCATATAGGTGTCTAGTGGAGAGTGTCATCGCATAGCCTACATGGGTTATCCTGGACCTTCCTCCAACTAGAGGCGCCGACTCCCATCTATGGTTATCCTAGCCCTTCTTCCTACTTGAGGCGTCGACCTCATAGGGTAGCTCATTCGGAGCCATCAACCTCTCGTGAGGATGAGGTTACGAATTTTTTGACCACGACCTTCTTAGTCTACCATTAGTCTGTGATAGCCCTAATGCATAGACGAGGTATCCAATATTATTATCTTATGTGTTTTTACTACCCATCCCCCTAAGTTCTATTATTAGGTTTTCACTTGTTAAACTACTCTACGTGGGTTATCCTGAGCCCTTCCTCCTTTTGAGGCACTGGCCCCATGAAGAGCCACTCTCCCTGAAACCCCAAACATAATAAAATAAAACAAGGGTTGTACCTTAAGGAATAAAGCATATATTTCCAAACAAAGACATGCGAGTCATGACCCATCTCACTAAATACATAAACGTCTCAACATAACTCGTACAACCCTTCCAAACAATAACACTAATAAATTTCAACTCCAAGAGTACACACAAAACAAGGATAACATTCAATGAATAAAACACGCCTCTGGAACTAAGGTTCACAATAACTAAAATTGGGTTCAAAATTACAACAGGGTTCCCACATCCAAGGAAAACCAAAACAATAATAAAATGGTAATAATAAAACCTCTTGACCATATAACTCGAGATACCATGCAGACAGCTTTTGCAACACCATGATAAACAACTAATTTAATTACATATACAATCTCTATTTACCTCGATACCATTTGAAATAAAAAAATACAATAATGATTTTACCATCATATTTAATTTGTTTCATTTAATAAACCAATATAATCTAATTTTATAACTTTCATAATTAAAACCCAAATCAATAAATTCTAACACTTGTAATTTATCTATATATATATATATATTTATATATATATATACAATTTATTGCATATATATATAAACATAAAATATATATACAAACATTTTACTTTTCTCATAATTCCCAAGCTTATGCAAATAAACAAAATTGAATATAATTATACTCAACTTGTGCATATACATGCAATATATATAATAGAATATAATATTAAAAAAATATTAAACAAAGTTTAAACACAAAGAAAAACCCACACAGTATATACTGCCAACAGCAGACTGCACAATAGTCCGTAGGACTGTTGTGCACGTAGTGTACGGACTATTGCGCACAACAGCCTACAGACTGCTATCACAGCCATCCGCAGCTATGGGGAGAGGGGGAGGTATGACCTCCATCGTCCGTCCCCTTCGCCCAATCAAAAAAATACTTTATTAAAATTTTAACTCTCATTCCTCCTTTTATATTTTCTTTTCTTTTATTTATTTTTTTCCATTTCACAATACTTTTCTACTTTAATTCAAATTTTGCAAGCTTTACTTGCAATGCACACAATTTACTTTATTTAATTAATTTATTTTATAATTATCCTCACCATTCTAATTTAATTAATTTAACAAAATACTAATCTTAAATGATTTAATTAACACTTAAATAAAACATGACTTTTAAATAAAAATTTTATATTTAATTTCAAATTTATCCAACACTATAATAAACATTTATTAACATCATTTAATTAAATAAATCACATCATACAAACTCCAACATAAAATAAATACGAACAAGACACTCACACAAACCACAATAATAAATTATAGAAATGACAAAACAAATATGCACAATACCACTCAGACATGATGGTTTGACAGACATGGGATGTGGTGACTTCCTTGTCATCTTTGTTTCAACATTATGCACTTGGGTAATTTGTTGCTCGCCTTGTCCTGCCGAAGCAGGTGGAATTGAGACTCTGTACCTGCAATCCCTGTATATAAACAAGGTCGTGTACATGTACATATATATATAATCAAATCATTACATTGTGAGAAGGAATTGCAGTGTAGCAGGGCACTCATAAACGAGTGATGCTACACTGTCCTCTCACCACATCTATTCTAACAATTATAATATCAATGATGAAATAACATTTCTAACTAACCAATCACATCATAAAATAAATTACGAAATCAATACATCATAATGTTTTACTTAAATCAACTAACATCACCACGAGTCTAACTATCCAAACCAAACAATAAATAGTACTATCACATTATCAAAGTGTCAAACAAAAGCACAGAAATATCAAATCCAAACAATATGGGGGGTATTACATCCAGAATGGCGAATGAGTCCCACTAGGTTTAAAAATTAGCATCTTCAGGATTTTAGAGCTCCATTAGATCCTCAACAAGTTTCTAGGTGCACACTTTTAGTTTTACAATTATTTTTTTTGGTTTCACGGTCATTTCTAGGTGATATAGCATATGTTTGCATATCACATTGTATTTTCCAACATTTCATGTTTTCCAAGTTTACACTGTGATATACAAAAGACCTAGAAATGCAAATAGATTGTAATAGAAAACTATTAGATTTAAAGTGTGCTCCTGGAAACTAGAGAAGGATGGAATGGAGCTCTAGAATCCTAGAATTGATGCTTTTTAGGCCAACTGGGACTCATACGCCAAGTTGGGTCACCTAGTCCTACTTTTAGTGAATAATGCCAGAACAAGTTTGAGTAAAATGGGTACTCAGATCTACAAAAAAATTTGTCAGACTCCTACAGTGGGACTTATTCGCCACTAATGGTCAATTAGTCCACTTCTAGATTTCTAGAAATTCAAAAATGGAATCTATAGCTCTTGGTTTGCACTCTTGCTCCTGGTTTAGACCTGGGTCTGAAACTATCAAATCCAACCTGTATGTTTTCTCCAAGCTTCTCTTAGGACTTTTGACAAGTTTGAATGACTTTGACAACTTGATGGCAATTTTTCCAATCTTTCTCTTTGACAAATATGCAACCTTAACCTACAAGTCACATAAAAAGAGGGGGGAAACTTGTTGTTGGGTTAGTGAATATGGGTTTTCCTTGGTCAAACCCTATGTTGGTAATTAAATCCTAGAAATGAAATGAAATATATGAAAAGAGAATGATGAATTAATAAAATAAATACTAGAATTCACCAAACCCTTGAAGTAGAATGCTTGATAGAATGATTGAGTGATTGGGGGTGAAATGAGTAGAATAACATTATATTTATACTTGATTCTGTAATAATTCTCGAAAATACATCATCACAGGCCGACCTTCGATCTTAGAAAATAAAAACCCGCTAGAAATTTGAATTGATTTTGAATTTTGTGCCAAAGGGGACTCATTCGCTACTTTGGGTGAATGGGTCCCACCTTAAGCATTTGAGGTGGGTTTTAGGACTTAATGTTTTAAATGATGTTTATCGGGTTTATTCTCAAAAATACTCATAAGGCCTATAGATACAAAATGGAGCCAATTAAAACATAAGAAAGCCTAATTATTAATGAAAAGCCTATAAAGGAATGAAATTTTGTTACAATACTTTAAAACACTTTGAAATAAGGCTTGGTAAATGATAAAAAGAGGTTATTTAGGTAAAATACATTAATAAGACCCTAGAAAAGTGTGAAAGTGTGTTATAACACTTAGGTAAGGTACCATTAAAATCCTTAATAGTTCATAAGGGACCAAGACCTAATTTTAATGTGTTAACCACATTACAACATTAAATCAAGGAAAAACTAAGCCAACATCCACAAGAAAGACCCAAATGAGCGTGAAAATGTCCAAAAATCCATTTTTCTACACTAAATTTAGCCCCCACTTTAGTGAGAGGATGAACTTGCTTCAAACTCACACTAATGTAGCCAACCATGCACATCAAATGGGATCTAAATGCACCCATGCTAGCAAGATGAGACAACAATGATCAAGAGGAGTGATCAAGCCCCTAGGATCAATATCCCATGGCAAACCAAACATAACCACAAAGGAACACACAATAAAAGACCAACCATACACTGCCAAAGACAAAAAAAGGAGAAAAGAAAATAAAAGAAAGAAAAGAGAGAATCGGATCAAGCTTCGATCGTTTGTCCATCCTGATGTGGATCATATCAAGGTTGTTTGTCTAAAACATGCATACTCACTATGAGATGATGGGACTTATGGTTGTCTATCAGGTGAGAAGTCCTAAAATGATGAGAAACATACACTCATGGCTGGTATGCACTCACACACATGTAGGTGGCTATGGGGAAAGTCATCCCGCTCAACCATACCAAAGTTATACCTCCTAATAAATTGAATAATACACCTCAAAATAAAATGAATTTTTGAGCTTCATGAGACAAACACAAATTCGTATGCTTGGAGCTCATGAACAAATGTGATTGCTCCACATGCATGCAAGTTGTCTTATGCAAGGTGGCCATATAAAAAATAAAAATGCGACATGCAAAGGATGTTCAAATGAGTCTTGCTTAGTTCATGTGAGGTCTTTAACTTAGGGAACATTGTGTCTAATTTCTCCAAGAGAGGATTGATCAAAGAATAAAAAAATCACAACTTAGGGGATGTAGTGTTTCACATCAAGCCACTAGGAGGAATTTAATATGCTAATATAGATCATGCTCATGAAATACATCATACCCAATGTCATCCGCAAAGCGAAAAACATATCATATGAAGTAAGAAGGTTGCACTAAGAACCAAGAAAGGGAAAAATTCAAAAGAATAATACCAATGTATGCCCCCACTTTAAAGTAATTTCTAAACACTATACTATGAGAAATTACTTCAAAGTAGCAAATGAAAAATGCTAACAAGAAGGAAGAATTGAGAGACAACTTGGAAAGCCCTATGTCAAGTCCTATGCTTCCTAGTAAAGCTACATCAAGAAAGAGAAAAAGAAAAGGGAGGGGTTGCCCTCAAAATGAAAACACCAAACACATAAGGGATCTATGGATTTGGGGTAAGTATTTTCTTTGATACAATGTTTTGTAAGGAGTTCAGAACTGTCATCATCCCCAAATCCATAGAACTAGAAGGACACAAAGGGAGTGAAAAAAAAGAAAAACTTTTGAGTCAACATGGAAGAGACATAGCGTGTCTCGATGCCTTTTGTCATCCCCAAAAGGAAAACACAAGATGAATGAAAGAGAAAAGGTGAAAGAAAAAGGAAAAGATTTTTGGTCAACATGGAGGAGACATGAATGTCTCGATACCTTGTGTCATCCCCAAAAGGAAAAAAAAATGAAAAAAAAAAAGGAAAAGAGAAATAAAAGGCCTTGTGGGTCAACATGAAAGAGAACTAGATGTCTCAATGCCCTGCATCATCCCTAAAAGGAAAACACAAGAAAAATATGAAGAAAAATAAAAAAGGTGAAAGTGATGCATGACATAGAGAAGAATGAAGGTACAAATAGGGAAATTTCATGAAAAGAGAGAACATAAAATAAAACATCATGAGGGATCACATTAAGCACATAAAATCATACAAAATAAAATACTAAAGACTAGTAAGGAAAATGTGAGTCAACCATCAAGCAAGTCATCCGCCTCCCAATCATGATCATTATATGCCCAGGGCAGGAAACTAGCCAAAGAGACAAGGGAAAGTAAAAAACTAGGAGAAGTACTAGGTTCATCACTTTGTATAGAAGATTTCTTGTTTAAGCTCATGGAAGAGGAAAACAATGTGTTCAAGTTATTATGCACCTCTTCGTCAATTTTAGTGATCTCATCATCGTCTTCAAAATTAATCACAATAGGAGGATGAATGATAATATCTGATGAAGAGTACAACTCTTGTTGTGATTGTTGTATTAGATCACTTTGTTGTAGGTGGGGAGGAGGATTATCATGCATTGTTTTGGTCACATTTGGATGTTTATTTTCATTATTAGCTTCATGTAACTGTTGAGCAAGAGCATGACATCTATGCCTATGCTCTTGAGTACTTATGTTTCTTTTGGTTTTATTTTGAAGTTTTGTTTGTGTAAGAGCGGATTGATCATCAATAGGTTGCTTTTCTTCCCCAAGGGGAGGAATGGAAGGAACAATAAGAGGTTGTTCATCTACTTTCTCTTTTACCTTGTAATTTTGTTTTATTCAAGGAGGCATGATGAAGTTTCTTTTATTGTCTCTTGGTCTCTTGGATGATGCAGGAGAAGTTTCTGGTGTTGGTTGGTCTTGGTTGTTTGGTTCTTGTTGAGGTTCAATCATGCTTACATCAAGTATTGGGGGTGTGGAAGTGGAAGGGGACATGTTTCTTAGGGATAATTCGGATATTTTCTTTGCTTTGAATGTTTGGTAAGATATGAAAAGAATTCGTATGATGGCATTATAGGTTCCATGGGCTCAGGCCAAAAGGATTCTAAAGAAAAGTTTCCTTTGGAAGAAAATGGGTTAAAGCCACTATAGTGAATGGTGAATATTTCATTTTCAAATGGAAACTTTAAGAATTTGTGCACAAACAAAGGGACATATTTCATTGAGTGAATCCATGGGTTCCTATCCTCAAATGAAATTAGTCTAACTGTAGGGGTATGTGTAGGATCATAAGTGGCAAAAAAATTAGAAAAATTAGAGTTAGGAAACCTGACATAAAAATTTGAATAAGTTATCTATATTATTTGAAAAATATGTAAGAATATCTAAATCTATAGCAAATTGAATGAAGTTTCTAAACTACTAGGTTTATTTAAAAAAAAAATCTATTTGGTGAAAATTTAAAATTTCAATACAGTAGTACTTAAATTTTAGGGAAAAAATAAGAATTTGGTGTTTGTCTGACCACCCTAACCACAATAAAATGATAATATTTTTTTATAATATTTTAGATATAAGTAGAGGACTCATGTAGCGATGTGATGCATAACTTTTTGTAATTTGTTTCCAAGTAATTAATTAAATATGAATTTTTTATTACAAATTTTTCAAAATATAAAAACTTGTATGTTTGACCACCTGAACTTGGTCAAAACTTAATCAAATTCAACTTCTTTTTTAATCCTATAGTATGTGAAGCATAGAATGTGACACATGTTTTAGTTTCAAAAAATATGATACTGTTTGAAAGCTATAGATGTTTTCCAATGTGCATATCGATCAAGGCTTTAGTCATAATTCAAATAAAAAATGAATAATAATTATTTATTAAATTCAAAGTAAAGCATAATTTATATTGGTGGAAAGCTGAGAATCTCCTTTAAAAACCCTTTTCATTTCATCAAATTTGGGTTAAAAAAAGGTTGTCAGGCACATACCCTACACATACCCATCAATATCACTAGTTTTTGGCCCATCATGATCTTGCACATACCTGTAGGATGATGGAGAATGTGACATCTAATGTTTTTGGTCCTATATGTAATAGTAGGGTGATCGATCCTATCGTAGGGAATGCAAATCCATTGTGCATCTTGATCCATGCCTTCAGTTTATCATAGTCATCTTGATAGAGGTCACACAATAGTAAGAACTCCTCGGTGATCACATTCTCTCCATAGGAAGGATCTATTAATATCCCATTAATGGTCTTGTCATAGATACAACCAGCTATGTAGAGAGGACCATCTAGTGTATTTTTAATTATATCCTTAGAGGAGAAAGCAATATCAAGAGGAATCTTAGGTCATCCCTTACAAGGGATAACATCTATTGCCCCAACTATTTCATCCATAAGATTAACATTGATATCATTTGGGATAGGGTCATTATGTTCAACATCTATATCAACATTCATCACATCATTTTGTGTAGTTTTGCTATCTTTGACAAATGAAATATTGTGATTAGGCATCAGATTAGTGAAAAATTGTAAGTTTTGGTTCAGAGGGGCAACAAAATTATTGGCTTGATCACTAACTCCTACAATGAATAGATGACCAGAATCAATGAGGTCTTGCACAAGGGTATGTGTAGGATCATCATGGAAAAAATAGGCCCTTAAGTGGCAAAAAATTCAAAAAAATCAGAGTTAGGAAAATTGACGTAAAAATCTGAATAAGTTATCTATACTATTTCAAAAATATGTATGAATAGAATCTGTAGAAAATTGAATGTAGTTTCAAAACTACTAGGTTTATTATAAAAAAATCTATTTGGTGAAAATTTGAAACTTCAATGCAGTACTTAAATTTCAAGGAAAAATAAGTAGGTGTCTATTTGACCACCCTAACCACAATAAAATGACAATATTTTTTATAATATTTTATATATAAGTAGAGGACTCATGTCTCATTGTGACATGTTTTTGTAATTTTTTCCATGTAAATAATTAATTATGATTTTTTTTATTACAACTTTTAAAAATATAAAACTTCATTATGTATGACCACCTTAACTTGGTCAAAACTTCATGAAATTCTTTTTTTAATCCTATAGTATGTGAAGCATAGAATGTGATGCATGTTTTGGATTCAAAAAATGTGCCACTATTTGAAATCTATAGATGTTTTTCAATCAGCCTATCAATAAGGACTTTAGTCTTAATTCAAATAGAAAATGAATAATAATTGTTGATTAAATTCAAAGTAAAGCATAATTTATATTGGTGGGAAGCTGAGAATCTCCTTTAAAAAACCTTTTCATTTCATCAATTTTTGGTTAAAAAAGTTGTCAACCTTATGGGCCATCATATTACTTAAATATTGCAACTTTTTGGCCCATCATGATCCTACACATACCCACAAGATGTTTAAGAAACTTGCAATATTTTGTATCATGTCCATTTTGTTGATGATAGTGGCAATAAGCATTTGATTTAAAGCTCGAGAGTAATGGCTTAGTAGGGTCGAGTGTTTTGATAGGAGGAAAGGTAATCATTTGTTGTTATAAAATTTGGGACATTATATTATTAAGGGTGTCAGGTAAGGGTTAAAGAATTGTATTTTTGGATCTCTATAACTAAAGGGCACCAAGGTTTTAATAGTTGCTATTTGGTTATTCACATTTTGAGTTGTTGGCTAAGGAGGATTAAACTAAAGGAACCCTTTATTTTTCTTTTTAAATGGTTGGGAATTATTTTGGTTGATGGGCTCAAATTTCTCATTTTGGATAGAAGTGGACCTTGTATCTCGACTACTAACTGAATTTTGATAATATCAAAGGGTAGTACAGAAGTGCATGAAGGATGGGAATTTCATCATATTTAGTTCTTCCTAATGTTTAGTTTTCAAGTTTTCTATAAACATCTTTTGAAGGTGTGGCTCAAGGATCTTGACATCAATTTGGGAATAAAGTTATTGATAGCATCAGATAAAATCAGTTACCTTTTCTTCCTCATTTTGTTTGCACCTTATCAAATCATCCTTGGTTTTCTTGGGAGTCATATGCACTTGGAAATGGTTTACAAATGCATTGAAACAAGTTCATTGAATGAACGAATTAAATTGTTTGGTAAAAAAGAAAACCATTCCAAGGTAGTATCATTTAAGGATCTAGGAAAGACTTTTGCCAATAATTTATCATCAAAGGAAAGGTCACTACATAAGGTAGTGTAGGAATTAACATGGTTAGAAGGATCTCCCTTCCCTCCATATTTCTCAAATCTAGGAACCTCTACTCCTTGTGGCATCGGTTTCACAATATTTCCAAAGAAGTTGAACTACCTCTAACATAATATGTTGGTGGGCCATTGTGATTTTGGTTTATGGTGGAGATTTTCTTTTGCATGGATGAAATAGTTTGGAAAATTTGTGGTATGATGGTATGTGCATGATCATGATGGGCCAAAAAGTGGCGACATGATGGGTATGTGTAGGGTATGTGGCTGATGACTTTTTTTTAACCCAAAATTGATGAAATGAAAAGGGTTTTTAATGGAGATTCTCAGTTTTCCACGAATATAAATTATACTTTAATTTTAATTTAAAAAATAATTATTATTCATTTTCTATTTGAATTACAACAAAAGTCCCGATTGATAGGCTGATTGAAAAAAATCTATAGCTTTAAAACAATATCATATTTTTTGAATCTGAAACATGCATCACACTCTGTAATTCTCATACTATAAGATTAAAAAAAGAAAAATTGAATTTCATGAAGTTTTGACCATGTTAAGGTGGTCAGACATATGAGTTTTTATATTTTTTAAAAGTTGTAATAAAAAAATCATAATTAATTATTTACTTGGAAAAAAATTACAAAAAAATATGCATCACATTGGGACATGAATCCTCTACCTATATCTAAAATATTATAAAAAAATATTATTATTTTATTATGGTTAGCATGGTCAGAAATACACCTACTTATTTTTTCCCTGAAATTTAAGTACTACTACATTGAAATTTCAAATTTTCACCAAATAGATTTTTTTTTTTTTAAATAAACCTAGTAGTTTAGAAACTAAATTTTATTTTATATAGATTCTATTCTTACAGATTTTTGAAATAATATAGATAACTTATTCAAACTTTTATGTCAAGTTTCCTAATTCTTATTTTTCTAAATTTTTTGCCACTTAAGGGCTTGTTTTTTCCATGATAATCCTACACATACCCATGAGGTAGAAGTGAAAGTGGTGATGGAGTGTATGTAGTAGTAGGGAAAGAGAATTGAATTCTTATAGGTGGTAATCTGGTAGAAGATAGAACATGTGATGCCACATAGGAACTAGGGATGCTAGTAGGAATATTCAATGAAGGAATCACATTACTAACTTTTTGCATTGTTGTTGTGACTTGAGGAGTGGTATAGGTAGGTATTCAGGCTATTGTTGGGGGAGGAGGAATTTGAGGTCCTCCTTGGTTGGCAACATTTTTTTTTGGTATAGGAGCACTAGAGGTTGAAGGAAGATGTTTTCCAAATATTTGAACTATGTTTTTCACAAGGTTAAGGCCTTCATCACTTTCAAGCATGTGGTGAAAGTTTTCTATGGTAGTAATTGCAGTAGCAAAAATGTTTTCAAGGATAACTTGGTGTTGTAGGTTGACTAAATCCTAATGAATTTGAATGATTTTCTCTTGCGGGATATCATCAATCCTTGGTTAAACATGTAGGCTATTTGAAAGAAAAGAGTTGCTCTGAGCATTATCCATGCCTAGTGTACTAGTGTCAATACTAGGAGTGGAAGCTCTAGATAACCCAAGATCCACAACGAGTGTGTTAACGTGGAATGACGTGAGTCTTGAACTTCTTCTCACTATAGTATTAGCAATAGGACATCAAACACTCATGGAAAGGCTTCTAAATGTGGGGTGAATGCAAATGAAATGTAAGCTAATGAGAATGAATTGCTTAAAACTAAAATTCTAGAAAGTAAAATTGAAATTTAGAAACATCAAATAGAAACCCAAAAATTGACTTGTAAATGATAGAAAATGCAGTGAAAAATGTGCAAATAGACTGATTCTCCCTAAGTGGAGAATGAGTCCTGGTACTTATGTTTTTTGAAAATTTTCAAAAATTTTAAGATGAATTTTATGCTTTTTATATTTTCTGATGCAAATATGATATGAAAATGCAAAATATTAGTGATTTTTAATGAGATGAAATGCATTAATGCAAGCTATATGAGCTTTTTACTAATGAAAATTTTGAAACCCTAGAATGAAAATTAAACAATGCAAAATGTAATGTAATTTTAATGTAAGCTAAATCTAGGATGAAAATGCACTCCAAAACAAAAATATGATGCTATAAATGCAAGTTCACCAAAATGAAATGAATTTTTTTGTATATGGGACTCTCTTAAACCAGGGATAAATTTATGAACCCCCCCCTTGGCAAAGGTGTAAAATCCTAGAGAATCTTTCCTTTTATTTGAAAAAAATATTAATTTTCCTAGTGAATCTATGCACATTAATTAATTTTTTTGTAAAATCCTGGTGAATCTTAATGAATAATTGGAAAAAATAATAATCATAGTGGCGAATCCAAGTGAATAATCACTGACAAGATTAATTACAATGGAAAATCTTTGCTTTAAAATTTTGCATAGTTGGTTGCCACAGTTCCCCCATATTTTTATTGTTTATTGTAATATTGAAGTAGGGGTCAGGGGGCGGCAGCCACCGGTGGGGTCAAGGGGTAGTACCCCTTATAGGGGTCAAGGGGGAAGAGCCCCCTTGTGGGGGTCGAGGGAGAAACGCCCCCTCACGAGGTCCGAGGATAGGGTTTTTAAAGACTATACGAAAAGTAAAATTGTTACCATTGATTAGCTTTTTAATTGGATGGCTGCAAGTTGATTCCATGACCTGTATGCATGTGCCTTTTAAAAGGCTTGTTGAGGCCTGAAATTTGTTTTGGGCCACATGATTAAATATAATCTTGGGGCCCAAAACAAATTATGGGCCTCAACAAGACTTAAAATTCATGTGCATATAGGTCGTGGAATCAACCTGCAGCCATCCGATTAAAAAGCTAATTGATGGCAATAAATAAAATCCTTATTCAAGGCTAAAATATCCTTAAAATTAAATGGTAATTTATTATTAGTTGTGATTGATAAGGGATTTAAGATACTTTCATTTAAGTTGTTTAATGTTTAAAAAGACTTATTGTTAGTGTTAATTAACATGACTGGTGGTAGACAATGGATTAACATATTTTCTTATTTTACTTTATGTTTAGCAACAATAGTGAATATATTGGATGTGATAGCTTATGTTAAATGCATTGTTTATGATTTTTTTTTATGAGATAATTATGCTCCATCAATCTGTATTACCATAATTGTTATCCTTTTCTTAAGGGTGTTAAACAAGGTATCTTAAAGAATGATGAGATGGTTAAAAAATTTGTTTAATCATGATGGTAACTATGCCTAGATAGGCCCTGTAGGATGATGAGTCACTCAATTCCAACTCGACTTCTTCATAGTGGGTTGTGGAATGTTTACTTCTAGTGCCAATCTGGTATAGTTCTGGCATCATCCTCTATTGTTCACTTTAGTTTTATTTTAAGTTTGATTGTAATCTTTAGTTGGTCACCATAAGTTTTGGTAGTTAACGCCATGTTAGGATCTAATAAGAATATTATTATAAATATCCATGTTTTAGTTTTAGTTAGAAGTTAGAAAATTTTGAATTAGAATTTTTTGTGATATCAAGAAATACTTTGGTCTATGTTCTACTTTTGATCAATGGAAATAAAAGAAAGAAGTTAATCAATTCACTGTGTCAAAGGATCTTACTTGAGGAAGAGCAAGGCTCGCTCAACCTTTGAGATGATCTTATGTTGGTATTTTTGTCAAGCTATATTGTTTTCTGATTTCTTAGTATTAAATCTGCAATAGAGATTAATTTTGAATTATTAAATCAATAAAATCATTCTCTGTTTTAGGTAAATGTTAAATATAAATCATTATTCTAGTTTTAGTTTATTCCAATTAGATTAAATTATTAGATTGGTTAGATTCAATGGATAAAATCGTTATCTTAAATTGTTAGAATCATTGTAAGGGTTTTCTAATTGATTAGATTTAGATGCTATTCAAAGTAGTTCGACTTAGTGTTCATCTATTAAGTTTCATTAAAACAATGTTAGGAATGCATGGAAATATGGAATTGAAGTGTGTTGACAATTTGTTCATGGAAATTATTTTTTATGCTTTCTAGAATAATTCTCATTTTCCTACAATTCATTTATGCTCTTCAATTAGTATTTAAATACCAGTAATTAAGTTATGGATTTCTTTTAAAGAAAAATAGAAATAATTTAAATTTTGTGTTTTAAATTAGGAATTAAAGCAATCATTATTTATCTCCATCGATTGGTCTAAATCAAAGTCATTAAATTCAGAATTAAGTCAACAGGATTTTAAATTAGAAGATAAGATAGATTTAAATCCTAGGAATTAGTCGCTACATTTTAGCTCCTGAAGAGCTCCCAAGAGCTCTTGAAAGCTCCTGAAGTAGGAAATATGATACCTGAAGTCATTTTTTATAGTGCAAACCCCCCCAAAAGAATTCGTTACAACTATTCTTATCACATATTGCTCTGAGACACACTTGGTTCGATAAATGAATTGATTATATGATGCAAGTTGTGACATCAATGACCTTGCCCATAATTTTTGGCATCGATGTTGGGGATACTTAAATGATCTAGCTATTTAGTGTGAATCCTTAGTGCTGATAGTGAAGAGAGATCTAAAATTGTGGATGAGACGAAAGAGAGACCATTCGACAAGGTTTCTTCCACAAAATGTTAATTTTAGAAGAAATCTTGATTTTGATCAAGAGGATATCCAACAATACTAGATCAAAAATCAAGAAAATAATCAAGAACACCCCGTTGAAAATCAAGAGGAAAACATAAATACATTTCCAAGAGAAGAAATGGGTGACCAACTAGTACGTCCACCAATAAATAGGAATTTTTCAAATCCTATCAATCTTGAAAGATAGCTTGATGAACCTCCTATGAATTTTTTTTTCCCTCAGTTTTACCAACACTTAGGGGAAAAACTGTTGAAGAGCCTAATCAATTCCTATTTGAATTCAAAATATTATGCCAAACTTATGATTATTCAACTAATAATCAAAAGTTGAAGTTGTTTCCTTCTACTTTGAAAGAATCAGCTTTAAGATAGTTCGTGGGCTTAGGATTAGTTACAATTAGGACTTGGCAATACATGGAAACTGGATTCTTGGAAAAATACCAAGATTACTATTGAGTGATGGATAGGAAGGAAGAACTTTTTAGCATGAGGCAACTAGAAGATGAAAGTCTAGAAGACTATCTTGATAGATTCCAATTTGTACATCAAAGGTACACTAATGGGTTGGACAATGAAATCAGCAAAAAAAAATTCCTAAGAGGGATTGAAGATGAGTCAAGAGAGTCCTTGAATTTAATGGGAAAGGGAGGCATTAACAAGCTTTCCCTCGACGACATTGTGGAGATCTATTGGAACTACTCTAGAACTAGAGTAGGGACTAGAAACTCCATAAGGAACAAGGCTCACACCACTAATGTATCAAAGGTAATGGAAGAATTGGCAAACATGAAGACTGACTTGCTCGTGCATCTTAATATCCAAGGAGATAAAAAAACCACTGAATCATTGTCACTTTACTGCTCCAAATGTAGGGGAAAACACCTTTTGAGTGAATGTCCACTAAATCAAGTTGAAATCTGTGAGATTTATGAAAAAACACATGCGACTGGTTGCTGTAATATTTTAGCAGGGATAAAAAGAAATCTCAAGAAACCACATGTGGTCAAAGAAGAGCTCAATTATGTTAGCTAGAGGCCTCAAAACCAAGGGTATAACACAAATCAAAGACAATATGTTTCTTAGCAAAACTGGAATCAAAACCCATGGAAGAACCAAAATCAATGGACCCCCCAATATTAGCAACAACCTCCACCTACATACTGGGGACAACCAAAATGGATGAATCCCCAATTGAATGAATCCCAGTGGTAGGCTAACCAAAAACCACAATGGCAAGAAAATCAATCCTCATGGCAACAAAATCAAAACCAATTCCAACCATGGAAAAATTAGGGACAAAAATGGCCTTGGGGAAAAACTCCTCTAGCCCTTAATGCCCCTAATGCTAGCAATGATCAAGTGAATACACCCTAAATGCTAGCTTAATCGGTTTCCAATCCAAAAAACACACATACTGATACAAACAACCCTAAAATCCCTTCACCTAATTACATGAATGTTGTCGATTTACAACTTCTTAGGGAGATGAAAAAGATAAACATAGAGATACCACTATTACAGGAAATCAAGGATATACTAGAGATAAACCAATTAGTTAAATCCCTTTGCATGGAGGCACCAAGAAGGAAGAAGAAACCTCCTTCAACAATTCAAATAGGGACAAAACTTACCGATGTGTTATCAGGAAGATTGCTTCCACAAAAATATAACGATCCTAATAACCTTGTAATAACACTGAGCATTAATGGAATTGAAATATCAAATGTCCTAATTGATTTAGGAGCTACCATTAATGTTATCACATTTGATATAGTATAGATTCTTGGGATGACAACTATTCAACCAAAAACAACCATTCTATAGTTAGCTGACTAGTCTACTACAAAATTAGAGGGAATAATAGAAGAAATCATGGTTACCATAGACACATGGGATTATCCAGTTGAATTTTTGGTTCTTAAAGCCAAATAGAAAGATTCTGGATATCCAATCATCTTAATAAGACCATGGTTAGCTACTAGTTCTGCTTTAATTGATTGTAGATCTAGAAGTATGATCATATCAAATGGTCAAAAACAAAAATAATTATCACTCTACCCACCAGTACAACCGACAATTCAACCAAACACTCAAATTTGGGTAGATGAAGATCTAGAGTTAGAAGGTCATGGTATTGTGGAGTTAGCCATGGTTACTATCAGTGAACATATCCAAGAATGTGATGAACAAGAGTTAAATTCAGAAAATGAAAAATAACAATGTCAAACAACATTACATGGACAACATTCTTGTCCTCTGAATACTCTTGTTGAGAAATCAATAGATTCCAAAATAGACACCAAAGAGATTATAGTAGCAGGAGATAAACCCCTCAATATAAATTCATCCTTATCCCCAATGCAAGAACATGAGTTGAAAGACACTTGATAAAAACACACTAAAGAATTTTCTTGGGAGTATATGGATATGAGGGGAATCCATCCTTCCATCTATAGTCATCATATCTATATAGAAGATGTAAGACCAATTAGACAAGGACAAAAGCATATAAATCATGTTCTTCATGACATTATGAAAACATAAATAGAGAAGCTACTCAATGTAGGGTTGATATACCCAATATCTGATAGTCAGTGGGTTTCCCCACTGGTTATAGTCCCTAAAAAGAATGGTAAATGGTAAGTCTACATAGACTATAAATAATTGAATAAGGCCACGAAAAAAGACCATTTCCCATTACCATTTATCAACTAATTACTAGACAACCTAGCAAGTAGCAACTACTTGTCATTTCTTGATGGCTTTAGTGGATATAACAAAATCCAAGTAGCCCCTGAAGATCAAGACAAAACTACCTTTACATGTCCCTAGGGTACGTACACATATGCAGTCTTACCATTTGGACTATGTAATGTGCCAACAACATTCCAAAGAGCAGTACTAGCAATATTTGCAAATTTCACCACTTCTTGTGTAGAGATCTATATGGATGACTTTGCAGTCCATGCTAAAACATTTGATGAAGCATTAAAAAACCTAGAATTTTTTTTACAATGCTGTAAATATCATAGGTTATCGCTCAACCATGAAAAGGGTTTCCTTATGATGAGAGAGGGAATTTTTCTAGGACATCACATCTCAAAAGAGGTGATAAAAGTTTATCCCAAGAAAGTTGAGATCACACAGAACATTACAATCCGTAAGAACCAAACTGGTGTACGAAGTTTTCTTGGGCATGCAAGGTATTACAGAAGATTTATAGAAGAATTTAGTAAAATTGCATCACCACTTTTTACCGTGCTTAGGAAAGAAGAGGAATTTGTATGGACTAAGGATTGTTAGAAATCCTTCAAAATAATTAAGATAGCCCTAACAACTTCTCCCATTATCAAAGGACCAGTTTGGGGACATCCTTTTCACATTCATATAGATGCATCTAATTGTGCTATTGGAGCAGTATCAGGACAACAAGATGAAAATGATGCCATGCATTGTGATTTACTACATTAGAAAAAACTTAAATCCTGTAGAAAGAAACTACACAACAACAGAAAAGGAATTTTTAGCCATAGTATATGCAATAAATAAATTTAGGCATTATATTATAGGCTATTGAATCTACGTACATATAGACCATGTTGCAATTAGATATATAATTAATAAAGTTGTAGTAGGTGGATGCATTATCAGATGGTTACTTTTATTGCAAGAATTTGATGTAACTATCATTGATAAGCCTATAAAAGACAATGTTGTTGTTGAATTTCTTTCCAAAATTGTTTCGCAGGATAACGAAGAACCAGTGGATGATACATTCCCAGACAGACACTTATTTTCTATATCAATTCATCCACCATGGTTTGCTGATTTGGAAAATTACCTTGTTATAGGAAAATGTCCAAGTCAATTCAATAATAAGAAAAAAAGGAGGTTAATCCATGAAAGTTCCAAATTTCAATGGATTAATGGTCTTCTATTTAAATTTTCCCTGACCATGTTTTATGCAGATGTGTAATAGAGTTGGAAGTTTATGATGCAGTACATGCCTACCATCACAAACCTGAAGGAGGACACTATTCAGTGGTGAAAACAGTTCACAAAATCTTAGGAGCTAGCTATTATTGCAAACAATGACAAAGGATCTTTCATTCTTTTTCAAACACTGTGATGAGTGTCAAAGGATGGGAAGGACCACAACAACCATGGAGATGCCATTTTTAGCCACAAATAACTCTCAAACCATTTGAAAAGTGGGCCATATATTTTTTAGGGCTAGTAGATCCACCTTCAAGAGGGAAAAGATATATCCTTGTTTGTATCGATTATGCAACAAAATGGGCTGAGGTGAAGGCATTACCAGTAGAAAATGAAGAAAACATTGCAGACTTTTTGTACAAGCAAATTCTCCAAAGATTTGGTGCACCTAGAGAGATTGTTTCAAACCAAGGACCACAATTTCTGTCAACAATGATGGAAGCATTTTTGCAAAGATACCAAATAACTCACCGAAAATCTTCTCCTTATCACCCATAGGTGAATGGACAATTGGAGGTCACAAATAAAGAATTAGAAAATATTCTAACAAAAATAGTTTCTTTGAGGAAAACAGATTGGGTAGATAGGCTAGATGAAGCAATCTGTGCCTATAACACCACATGGAAAACAACGACTGGGTTTTCCCCATATGAACTTGTGTATGGAAACAAACCTGTCATGCCAATAGAATTTGAGTTGAAAACCTTAAATACAGTAGTAGAAGTTGGGATTGACCTACCATAAGTAGAGAAAAGCGGAATTATGTAGCTCAACAGACTTGATAAAATGAGCATGGAAGCACTTAATCATTTAGAAGTGATTTAGAAGCAAAGGAAGGAATGGCACGATAAACATATTGTGTCTAGACTATTCAGAGAGGGAGATTGGGCATTATTATTTGACTCTAGATTTGAAGAATTTAAAGGGAAGTTTCATACCAGATGGTTAGGATTCTATGAGAGACAAAAAGTGTTCTAGAATGGAGTTTTCCAATTGGTTCCAATTGATGGAGAGAAGAGAATCATGTGAGTCAATGGTCATTGACTGAAAACTTATCATAAGCCAACAACAAAGGAGGAATTTTTAGATGAAGTGCAACATAGAATTGAACATTTTCTCATTGAATACATCTCTTCCATGAGAGATCTTTGAACCTTTGAAGAAGACATGAATAAATAGGGTAAATTGAAAACCAACAATTGGTGGTTTACCTTGAGAAAAAGGGAAGTAAATTGAAAACCAGCAAATGGCAGTTTACTTTTGATAAAAAATAAAAAATAAAAAAAAATTAAAAAAAAAGATGATTAAAAACTAGTAACTGGCGATCTCTCTAAGTCAACTCCTAAGGGCTCGTAAAGAACTCTAAAAAGCTCTTGAAGGCTCCTAAAGATTGAAGAATTTGAAGAATCTACTTGGATCAATAAATCCTAAAGGCTCCTGAAGAGCTACTAAGAGCTCCTGAAGGCTCCTAAAGGCCAAAGACTCTAAAGACTCTGTTTCACTCAAAAAGCTCCGAATAACTCCTAAAGTTCCAGAGCTCCTAAAGACTCCTGAAGAAATCATAAAAATGCTGATGATTTCAAAGGCTCTCAACTCATGCAATCCCAATACTCCTAAGAGCTCCTAAAGGCTCCTAAAGTACCCCTGAAGGCTCCTAAAGAACTCAAAAGCTTGAAATAAATTAAGGTGTGCATTTAATATAGATATTATTTTTCAATTATCATTTAATAAAGTAGTTAAGATAATTTAAAATAGGTAAATATTTATAAATCTAGACATCTTTGCCATACTATTAATTAATGAATGGTAATAATGACGTTTAATCATTTCAAAAAGTGGTGGATGGTTTATGTGAGGCATGATGTGACATTGGATGATGTTAGTCAATAATAATGGATCTTTTCCATGATTTGCATGTCTTTTCAAAATCCTCTCAAATCCATGCTAACATGTGGAATTAATGCCACCAACTATGAAAATTAAATTGAAAACTTGCAATTTTGGAGTGCGAATCGTCTGGAGTAGTAAAGGCAGTAAATGCAAAAGTAATGGCATGTGATGTCATTTACAAAATTGGTTGCTCTGAAATTAAGAAAAAAATCATTCTACATTTTTAGTAAGTAATTCTACAAGTCAAGTACGCCAGTGAAGGTCCGCCATTGTAGAGGTCTGCCATTATTGACAAAGACAAATGGGGAATAAGAGAAATGTTGAGCCAAAGAATTTCAATCTTGACTCAAAAACAAGGAGATTGTTAGAAGAAGTAAGGTGGCTGAATTTTGTGATGCAGTATGAAGGTTTCCAACCAGAAATGATTGAAGAATTTGTTAGAAACTTCAATGTGAATGTCACCAAGGTAAGGGGAGAGATAATTGAAGTCCCCCCGGAAATTATAAGTGAAATTTCTTGAATCCCAGCTGAGGGAAAACCATTTAACAAGGGCTAGGTTAAATTTGAGAAATTGGTGACTGTATTTCACCAGGAGCAAGAAAGAAAGCTAGAAATACTAATGCACAAGGGAGACTAGCGCAACATTGCTCGTAATAGTTTGGATGAGCCTTGGCGAACTATTGTGATGTGGCTCATGAAGTTCTTCATCTGCGAAGGACAATATGGCACCATATTGGGTCCAGGAATGAACCTATTAATACACTTGAGGTATGGCTGGATGCACCTTCTGCTAGAATAAATTTACTAGCGTTCTTGTTTCAACAAATTTATTCTATGATTTTGAGAGTAGAAGCTAGGGGGGAATCTTCTATAAAATATCAAGGGTTGATAAACTTAATAATTAAGCACCATTTTCTAAAGCAAGAATCTGGGAAAAGGGGATGGTTAGAGTTTTTTTCTACACCTGTAGAAAAATGAAAAGGGAAACCTACAAGGGGACCTACAACTAAAAAGACAAGAATTGAAAAAGGGGAGTCTTCTAAGAAAAGGGGGAAAAGAAAATAATGGGAATTCACTAGAGAAGGCCATACTAGCTCTAGAAAAAGGAGGCAAGAAGTACATGTGGAAATCCCTAACCAAATTGAGACCATAGTGTCCACCCCAAAAAAGACACCTATAGTTCAAACCCCTATTTCAAGTATCCCAAAAGAAAATCTTACAGGGCATGAAGAAACCTGTACACCTATTGAATCCATTGAGAAATAAGATACCCATACCCTTGCGCAATCTCTTGAGAGACCTTAGAGCCCCCCTGAAGAAAACCCTATTTTTGAAGTCCATGACTCTGTCGAAGAGTTGGACATAGTCTGAAGAGTAGGAGGCCTTTGAAGAATTTGAAAAAGAAGAAACTATGAAATCCCCTACACCTTCTCAACAATATGAGAAGAGAAAAGGAAAAGAGCCATTAATTGAAGAGGAAGGATCCCATGAAGAATTGAATATAGAGGAATTAGAGACTGAGGAATTATTGAGGACAATGAAAATGTCCCGTTTGGAGGCTGAATGAGAATAAGAAAGGAGAAATATGCAATTCCTTGAGGAGAAATTAAGAAGAAAGGAAGAGGAATTACAACTGTTTGTTAGCAAAAATCAAGAAATGGACAAGAAAGTTGAACAAAATGAGGCAAAGTTTAGAGAGAAATTAAGCAGAATAGAGGATTCCCTGTAGTAGGCTAGTGTGCAAGCATTAGCAAGTGCTGAGAAAATTTCAAGATTAAAAGAGGAATTGTGGCAAAGGGTAGAAGAATTTAAAAAAATCCATGTGGTTTTGTGTGCAAGAAACCTCTACTTCCACAACTCCTCTACGAAACCTTGCTTTGTCTCCCATCATCCTTGATATTCCTTCCATTACTTCAGTTCAACCTAGATACCGTTCATTGGTAGCTTTCAAATATAAGAGAACAAAGTGTTAAAACAACAAATACATGATTTAGAAAAAGAGAAAAATGAGCTTGAGAGGAGAATTGAGCAAGTGACAGAAGTTAGTACTACAATGATCTCCATGAGAAGGCTAGCCGGGATGTATTCTTTGTTTATGAGAGAAAAGCTTTTAGAATGAAAATTAAATCAGCTAGTCTTGGGAAGAAGCCTAGATTACCAAGAGGATCATGATTTTATGAAGGATTATTTTAATAGCCATCCTGATATTTGAACTTTAAGGTGTGAATTTTACCAACATGGATTATTAATGGGAGACAATGATGACTCAATGTTGAACATTTATGTTGGTGAGCTTCAGATTAGATCTTTTGTTTCTTTAATGAAAAATCAGGTGGATTGGTCTAACAGAATGGCTAAATACAAAGAGGCTCAAAGAAAATATGGGTTACCAATGAGACTCAAGATGCGCCATGCTGCAAATTATATCAAAGGTGTAGGATCCATGGTAAGACTGAATCACATCAATCCCCTCTACGTCTCAAATTTGTTTGATAGTATTGCATCTTTTCAAAATGTTGAAGCAATTCTTTGCCCATTAGAATTACAGTCATGTGAAGAAAGATACTAGCTCATTCCAGAAATGGTTAGAAGGAAGGAGCCAATAAGCCCAAATAATATCAGCTGGAGCCTAGTCAGAGTCAGGCATGTCATAACCTTGATCCAACAACTAAAAGAATTCTAGGTTGGCATGAGGTTTAGAATGCCAATTATTATTATGCCAACACCTAAGCTCAAGGAGACAAAAAATGTACCAGATGGAGTGATGCAACCATGGTTTGATAAGCTGAAACAAAACTATGGCTATGCACTCAATACCTGAACACTAGATCAATACAGGGAATGAATATTTGACCGCTACATTTGGATGGAGGCTTTGAATAGAGAAAAAGGGATAACTATAGTTCTGGATGAGGAACCGTGAGGGCATGATTTAGAGCAAGTTGGGGAGAAGAATGATGATGGATTTAAGATACTTTCATTTAAGTTGTTTTATGTTTAAAAATACTTATTGTTATTGTTAATTAATATGACTGGCAGTAGACAATGGATTAACATATTTGCTTATTTTACTTTATGTTTAGCTACAATAGTCAATATATTTTATGTGATCACTTATGTTAAATGAATTGATTTATGATTTTTTTTGATGAGATAATTATGCTCCATCAGTCTTTATTACCATAATTGTTGTCCTCTTCTTATGGGTGTTAAACAGGGTAACTTAAAGGTTGATGAGACAGTTAAATTTTTTGTTTAACCATGATGATAACTATGCCTAGATAGGACCTGCTAGATGATGAGTCACTCAATTCCAACTCAAATTCTTCATAGTTGGTTGTGGAATGTTTACTTCCAGTGCCAACCTGGCATACTTCTGGCATCGTCCTCTTTTGTTCACTTCAGATCTGTTTTCAGTTTGATTGTAATATTTAGTTGGTCACCATAAGTTTTTTTAGTTAATGCCATGTTAGCATCTAATAAGGATATTATTATAAATATTCGTGTTTTAGTTTTAGTTAGAAGTTAGACAATTTGCAATCAGAATTTTCTATGATATCAAGAAATACTTTGTTCTATGTTCTACTTTTGATCAATGGAAAGAAAAGCAAGAAGTTAATCGATTCACTGTGTCAAAGGATCTTGCTTCAGGAAGAGCAGGGCACGCTCAACCTTTGGGACGATATTATGTTGGTATTTTTTTCAAGTTATGTTATTTTTTGATTTCTTAGTATTAAATTTGCAATAGAGATTAATTCTGAATTATTCAATCAATAAAATCATTTTCTGTTTTAAGTAAAAGTTAAATGTAAATCGTTAGTTTTATTCTAGTTATCCTTTCTAGTTTCAATTTATTCCAGTTAGATTAAATTGTTAGAATGGTTAGATTCGGTGGATAAAATCGTTATCTTAAATTGTTAGAATCATTGTAAGGGTTTTCCAATTGATTAGATTTAGATGCTATTCAAAGTAGTTAGACTTAGTGTTCATCTATTAAGTTTCATTAAAGCAATGTTAGGAATGTATGGAAAGATGGAATTGAAGTGTGTTGAAAATCTATTCATGGAGATTAGTTTTTATGCGTTCTAGAATAATTCTCGTTTTCCTACAATTCATTTTTGTTCGTAAATTAGTGTTTAAATTCCAGCAATTAAGTTATGGATTTCTTTTAAAGCAAAATAGAATTAATTTAAATTCTTTGTTTTAAATTAGGAATTAAATTAATAATTAATTGTCTCCATAATTTTTTCTAAATCAAAGTCAATAAAGTCGTAATTAAGTCAACAAGATTTTAAATTAGAATATAAGATATATTTAAATCTTAGGAATCAATCGCTACAGTTTAGCTCTTGAAAGCTCTTGAAGAGCACCTGAGAGCTCCTAAAAGCTCCTAAAGTAGGAAAAATGATACCTGAAGTCATTATTTATGGTGCAAACCCCCCCAAAAGAATCTGTGACAACTATCCTTATCACATATTACTCTGAGACACACCTGGTTCGATAAATGAATTGATTAAATGACACAAGTTGTGACATCAATGACCTTGCCCATCAATGATATTGCCCAAAAATTAAGGGTAGGAATATAATATCACTAGCGAATATAAATAATATTTGTAATTATAGTATAAACTACTGGTGAATCAATTCCAATGACATCATTTAAAAAATAATGCATAGGAAAATTAATTCAGACGAAATTAATTTTTTATAAAAATATGGTGATTCAACATCCTTTTTAGCTTGTACTATTGACCATTTCTAGAGGTCTCAATTTCCATTATTCGCCAATTCGCGAAGATTCACCACTAAAGTTTTTCAGGGTTGTCTTACACTTCTAGGGTTTTGGGCCTAAAAGGAGAGATAAAAAAACCTTAATGATTCACTCAAGAACAAGAACCCCTTGGTCGATTTCAATGAAAAGAAGATCGAAATATGTCAAAAAAGATTATCCTAAAGGCTCAAAACTAATAAAGGAGTTCACCACTAATGCAGAACTTGTAAAATGTAAGATGTTTGAAAACACTCTATGATATGCAAAAACACCTAGAAATGGAAATAGATTGTAACAAAAAACTATGAGATTTAAAGTGTTTAGTTGGAAACTAAAGAAGGATGGAATGCAGCTCTGGAATCCTTGAATTTCTACTTTTTAGGCCAACTAGGACTCATACGCCAAGCTAGGCAACTTAGTCCTACTTTAGGTGAACAATGCCAGAATAGGTTTTAGACAAATTGGTACTTAGATATACCAAAATATCTCTTAGAATCCTACAATGGGACTCATTTGCTACTAATGGAGAATTAGTACACTTTCAAAAAATTTGAAATTGAAAAGTGGAACCTATAGTTCTTTGTCTGCACTTTTGCTCCTATTTTAGATCTGGGTCTGAAACTATCAAATTCAACCGTAGGTGTTCTCCAAGCTTCTCTTAGGAATTTTTACAACTTTTAATGGCTTTGACAACTTGATGGAAACTTTTCTAATCTTTCTCTTGGAAAAATATACAACCTAAACCTACAAATCACATGCAAAGAGGGAAAAATTGTTGTGGGGTTAGTGAATATCGGTTTTCCTTGGTCAAACCTCATGTTGGTAATTAAACCCTATAAATAAAATGAGATATGAAAAGATAATTATGACTACATAGAAGCAATGCTGCAACTCACCAAACCCTTGAAGTAGAATTTTACAAACATGCAAGTAGTGACTCTAATGGATGTAGAATCGAAAATTCTTGAAATATTTAGAATGCTTGATAGAATGATTGAGTGATTGGGGGATTCAATGAGTAGAAAAGCCTTATATTTATACTTTATTATGCAATAATTCAAGAAAATACATCAACATAGGCTGATCTTAGATCTTAGAAAATAAAAACATGCCAAAAATTTGAATTAATTTTGAATTTTGTGCCAAAGGGGACTCATTTGCCACTCTGGGCGATGGGTCCCACCTTAAGAATTTGAGGTGGGTTTCAAGACTTAAGTATTTTAGATGATGTTTCTCATGTTAATTTTCAAAAATGTGCATAATTAAGGAATTTAGATGCAAAATGGGGCCAATTAAAGCATAAGAAATCCCAATTATTAATGACAATCCCAAGACCTAATGTGAATGTGTTAACCACCTTACAACATTAAATCAAGGCAAAACTATGCCAACATCCACAAGGAGCCAAATGAGCATGAAAATATCCAAAGATCCATTTTTCTACGCTACATTTAGCCCCGTATAAAAATGAACCATTTCCAAGTGACAATTTTCTAGGTGCACACTTTTAGTTTTATAGTGTTCTATTTTGTTTCATGGTCATTTCTAGGTCATCTAGCATATGTTTGTATATCACATTGTGTTTTCAAACATCTTGCATTTTCCAAGTTTTGCATTAGTAGTGAACCCCTTTATTAGTTTCCAAACTTTAAGACAAACCTCTTTGACATATTTCAATCTTCTTTGTATTGAAATATCAAGGGTTTTGTTCTTGAGTGAGGCATTAAGTTTTTTGTATCTCTCTCCTTTTAGGTCCAAAACCTTAGAAGTGTATGAGAGTCCCACATACAAAAACATATGGTTCATTTTGGTGAGCCTGCATTTCAAATACCTTCTTTTTTGATTTTGAGTCCATCATCATCCTAGAATTAGCTTGCATTGACATTGCATTGCATTTCGCATTAGTTAATTTGAATTCTAGGGTTTCAAATTTTTGCATTAGTGAAAGTGCATATAGTTTTATTTTTTGCTTCTCACATCATTGAAAATCATATAAAAATATTCCTTTACATTTATTATTCAAGTCATACAACATAAAAAGCATCAAACCAATTGAAAAATTCTAAAAAATTTGAGAAAACCCTAACTGGGACTCATTCGCCATTCTGGGCGAATTAGTCCTGATCCAAATTTTAAACTATCTATTAGAGAATTTGAAACATCATTTTTGTGCTTTGTAAGCCCCCTAGTAATATATACTATAAGTCTGGAAAGTTTTAGGAACATTTTTTCTATGCATCTAGGTCAAAAATATCATTTTAGGGTATTCATTTTTAAAATCATTTCAATAGAAAGCATCATTAGATTTGAAAATACTCAGATTTTTTAAATTTTGCATAACATGGATAAAATTACTTTTCACTTTTGCATACACAATATTTCTATTCATAAAACTTTGCATAAGTTTGATAAAAGTTTTTTTCTTTCTTGGATACACATTGTTTTCATTCTTAAATTTTTGCATACATTAGATAAAAGTGTCTTGCATCTCAGGATATACATTTTTTACATTGCTAAAACATTGCATGAAATGGTTACAAGTGCTTTTCATTTTTTTTCAAAAAAATTTAGTGTCTTACATATCTAGACATGCTAAGAAAAATTTCCTATCCCCTCCCTATGAGAGTGTTTTAATGAAAGAGAATACAACCTTGGACATTCCTAATGATCATATTTTTTTTTCTCCCAATATCTCTCCTATTAGTGAAGAAGATATTTTGGTGTTAGAAGAACCAATCAATGAGAGTTTTGAGAATCTGAGATGTTTCTATCCTCTTACCTTTCTTGGTGGACAAGACAATGATGAACAAGACAACACAACCATAGGTAATCATGCCAATAACATTTTTTCTTCTCCTAGTATCTCACTTAGTAGTGAAGAAGATGCATTGGTAGTAGACAACACAATCAATGAAGGTCATGAGAATCTTAGTTGTCCTCCCTGACCTAGAGAAACCCTTACTCAGCAAGACAATTCAACCATGGATCATTCCCCTACTTGCGAATGTAAATAACATTAGGTTTGTAGTCCTACTAAAAAACCTCCTCCTAGGGAGGATATCATGATGCAAGAGAATGATAACATTGACAACAATGATATAGTATTCTTAGAAGAAGATTCAAAGAGGAAACATTAGCCTTTCAATCACTAAGGGATGTTAATATTATTCAACCTCAACTCATCCTTTACCCACCATCACACAAACCTCAACCTCAAAACAAACTTGAATTCATCCTCTACCCATCTAAGAATGAAGTGTCGCAACAGTCGAGTCATAATACCATTGCTCATACATACAACACTAGAAACAATCTACAACTACAACAACCAACCCTGACACCATTACCTTTTCCTAATCCCCTATTGCCTAGTACTCCTCGTTTTCCTACACAAAGTGGAAAGGAGTATGATCTTGTTGAACAACTTAAGAACACTATTGCTAAGATATCATTATGGGACCTTATTCAAGCATCCCCTTATTATCACAACATGATTCAAAGTGATATACAACAAGTTCCTATCCTTTCTAAAGTGCAACCGAATGACATAGCATCCCTCATTAAAGCAATAAATGATGACATTGTTCTCCACCAAAGAGAGCTCCATCCTTTGGAAGTACAAACACAAAATGAAGCTTCCATAATAATATCTCAATATAAAAGAATAGGGATAAAGCGAACCCTTGTTGACAATGGTTTTGTCCTTAATGCATGTAGTGTAAACCCTCCAGATAGGCTTAGACTGGATAAATCAAACATTCAACCTAATTCTTTATCTATCAAGGGATATGATAATGTAGGAAAAAAACCGCTTGGTGGGATTAATTTTCCTATTACAATTGGAAAGGCCACATTAGAAACACCAATCCATGTTATGCCTGATAATCTTTCATATAACCTCCTTTTAGGTAGACCGTGGATTCATGCAATGAAAGGGGTGCCTTCTAATCTTCATCGTGTAATGAAGTATGTCTACAAAAAAAAAGTGTACACACTCGAAGTTGACCCTAACCCCAATAATTGTTTAAACATTGAGAAAATCAAGGAAAATCCCTCGAAAACATTAACACCAACTACACAAGTGTAAACCATCCAACAAAAAGCCACATAACAACATATTGAACAAGTCATGAAGCTATTAGAAGATGATTAGGGTTCCTTATATTTCGAACATACATTCATGGGAAAATACAATATCATAAACAAAGAATTTGAAAAGGAAAAATAAAATGTGGTAATGTCAACACAAAATTTGGACGACCCTTCCAAAGAATCCACCTCAACCACTAAACAAGAAGAAGAAAATTATACAACAAACTTTGATGACACTAACTATCAACAACCACCAAATCAAAAAGTAATGAAAAAAATTTATGGAAAAGGTTATGAACTTATGAAACAACTTGGCTATAGTGGAAAAGGATGTGGTGCTAGAGAACAAGGTATCTGCAACCGTATAGATCCTACCATGCAAGGAAAAACTCATGGTCTTGTTTATTGTCCTTTGATAGAAATTAAAAAACCTCCACCTAATATCAACACTCTTACAAAAGATTCATCTAAGTTGCCCTTAATGATAGTGCACCCTGAACTAATTAACGAACTAATTAACACTAGTAGTCTTGATTGTTATCCTTTGAAAACAAAGACATCTTTGCTTAATGTCAATGTCATCTCGCAAAACACTAATTATTTGAATTCATTGGATTTTACACCATCCTATAAAGGAGAGAACAAAATCTCACAATCTAAATAATCTTGCATAGGTATGACAACTAATACAAAGCAAGAAATATCTTAGCCGCAAACTACCGAAACACCTTTTACCAATGATCAAGAGGGTATCTTGTTGAGACTCCTCCAAGATCACTTGATATCTCTCCCTCCAAGAACTCGAAAGAAATTTTATTATAAGACCTCATTTTGTGCATATCATAGAGTTCGTGGTCATGCTACTAATGAATGCAAGGATTTGAGCAGTAAAATCCAACACCTTATGGATTTTGGTGCTCTTCCTTATGGGAGGGGTACCTCATTCCTCTAATCCATATTGATTTTCAGTCTAGCATTTTTCTTATCAATCATTTTGGCTCACCCTTGTCCTACACTAAGTGGCGGCAAGGGGTTAGGTAGCCTTTCCCTTGTATGTCACTTGTCATTGTCTCTTTTAGCTAGTTGACTACCTTTCATGAACATATAAAACCAAGCTTGGGATGTGGATGACATGCTTTAATTTGGCTTGCATGTGATATACTACCATTTTCATGACGTAGATTATCAAAAAACATATGACTTGGCATAGGCTATTTGAATAAGCTCTCATATCTTCTTCTACTTTGAATTAATTGCTCATAGTAATGGTGTTTGCAACTGTTTTAAAGTAGGGGCATACATAAAAAATCATCATGTTTCATTGCATGATTTATTTCTTTGTGTGATGCATCCTTTTCTTGGTAGTGTCAATGGGCTATATTTCCTTCAAAAGCGTGATATTTCTTTGACGTGTCCTCTCTTGGAAACATTAAGAACAATGCTCCCTAAGATGACACATTGCATTTGTCCTCTCTTGGAGATGTTAAGAACAATGTCCCTGTTGTCACAAGGATTGCACCCATAGTACGAAACCTTAAAAAGGTTTTGCAATCCAATGAAACATTGAAAAAGTTTCAGGTTGTGGGTACTCTATGATGAAACTAAACCTCTAGATTCTAGGTTGGTTCCTATATGATGATCAATCAGGTACTTGAATGATTCATTTTGAGAAAAGGGTAAGAAGGATTGAACTGAATGAATGAACTAAAATTAAAAATCTGGTGATGCACCTAATTGGAAATCTAAACTGTAACTTAATTCACAAATGATTACTCAGTACCTCTACTTGCACAACCTGATTTGATAGCCTAATCACTTGAATGTTTTATATAGAAGCCTTGATTGAATACAATTTTGAGGGAAAACACTTAGTTTTCATGACTAACTAACTAATCAATTACATGCATAGTGTATAACCAGTGACCTTAAACTAAACTACATACATATATTTATGAAAGGAGACATAAATATTAGAGTTTTCAAAACTAAAACACAATAATCTTTCGATTGAATCTCGCACAATGATCACACCTAAAATTTCAAAGGAAAAACTTCAAAATACTAGAAACTAAAAGGAATTATTCTACAAATTAAAAACTTAATTAACCTATAAAATTTGTTGCATAATCTATTAAACTGTGAAAACTGAGTTACAAAATCTCTTCTCTCTCAAAAATTAAGAGAGTAAAAGTTAAGAACCGAGGAAAAAGATAAAAAAAATTCTCAATATATACAAAAAAGGCATGCATAAAGCATCCAAAAAGTGAAATTCCATGTGAACTGAAAGTGAGAAAAAGCATCATGCTTCTCATGAGCAAAAAAAAAAATGTCTAAAAAAGAGGTCTTCTGATACTATGAACTGAGCTCAAACAACAAAAAACTCTACCTCATACTACATGTCACTAAAGTGTAACTCAAACAAGCTTGAATTTCCATGGAGGTGGCACTTAAAGTGATCATTTGAATCTCGAAATTACCTCCTTAGGAGAAAAGATGAAAACCTTTAAAAAAAGGCTCAAAACTGGTGCTAACTAAACTTTCACTATCCCAAAATAGTCATGAATGCAAGTTGACCCAAAAAAGCTCCAAAATTCACTCCTCTAACTGAAGACGTAACTCAAAAAACAACCCTATGCATGGAACTCTAAAAGACATGCAAATCCTCAACTCCACATGCATGTGAGCAATTTTTTTTTTAGCTTTTACCCCTTTTGTCAATAGTTATTTTTAAAAAGAATATATATTTTTTTAAATCTTGTTTTAACAATTTTTGAAAATCAACTTTACAGAGCACATTTTAAATAAGAGGTTTAATAATCAAGTGTTTGCATTAAATAAAATCTACCCCTTATATCTCCCCTTCATAACATGCACTACACACTTAGCATCATTCTATCCTTATGCATATTGGTCGACCACTCAACATTATTAATATTAGGCATCATGACTTAGAGTCAAGGCCACAGGGAATAAAAGATAGCAAGATTATGTTTAAAAATAGTCAAAAATCCCATCGAAGCTTCATGTAAAAAGGATGAAAAAAGAATAATAGGAAAACCCTAATCCATTCATTCACTTCTCAAGCTCAAGACTGCACTGTGGTCGACACTGTTAGGGTTTGAGGATTCAGATTCTTCATTTTCACAGATGTAATGCTATTTCTAAGAGGCTTCATGAGGATTTTTCATAGAAAATGTGTGGTAAGCTCTAATTTTACACAAATATGGAAATTTTGATGAGCTTTGAGGGCCTTTTAAGCTTTCATAGCCCCAACCATTATATTTTTCTAATCTATTCTTTCATGCATCTATCTATTTACACTTGTTTGGATTGAGGCCGCTTATTGCTTTTTGGTTCAAGCTCAATGGAGGCTACATTTGCAGGTTTTAGATGAATCTCTACAACAACAAATGAAGGGTAAGTATCTCGCCATTTGAGCCTTGCATGATTGTGCTAAATATCTACATATACAAGCTCGATTTGAGCTAAACTAAATGAAAATTTTACTTCATTCATTTGTTTATCTTGCAACCATGGTTTTGCATTTTTTCCATCTAGGTATTTGACTTGCTCACTGCAAGATGTAAGCTTCCTTATCATTCTTGAGTTATCTCTGTATTTTCATGGCCAAATGTATTAGTTTGTCCTCATTTCTTGACTGGTCATGGTTTTCAAAACTCATGGCTTTGATATAAACCTATAAAATCTCAACCTATAGTTTGATGGCTACTATGAATGAGTTGTAAAAAACAAAACTTCAATGACAGTTTTGAAACCCAACACTCCATAAAAGCTTGGCTTGTTTTCCTTTCATTTTACTAAAACTTATAGCTTTTTCCTGTTGTTTCATGATGAAAAACCCCCAAGTGGGTATGGTGTATTTGCATCAAAAGAGAAAAACCCCAAATGGTTTGGCAGAAAAAAATCGACAACTAAAACTATAATATGCCATTATGATTCAATGATATCACCAATCAAGGGCCCAACATATCTTCATTTGTTTCATTTTACTTTTCTAAAAGAGAAGACCCTTCAAAAAAATATTTTTATAGCACACAAAACATGGATATTCAACTATGGTGACCACTTTCTATTTGTTGTGTTTGTTGCTTGTATTTCAATATGTTGCTTTATTCGTACTAAAAATTGTCCTTAGAATAATATGTAAGAACATACCATACCATTTCACTCTATATGTAAGCATGTGTAAAGACCTTTCAAATGAAACTATGATAACATTATCAGCAACACTTTCTTGTTGTCCTATGTGCAAAATATAACCTTTTGTAGTAATATAGTTGCCTCCTATAGTAGTAATATGATCACTGTATGATCTTGAAGCATGGCTTCTAAACATTTCTATATCAGCTTTTTTTGAAAATTGTATTTGTACTTTCAAATATTGTTGCATTTGATGTTGTTTAATATTGTCTCAAATATTTCTCATTGTATCCACTATCAATGCATATGGTTTGATTTGTTTTTTGAAATACCTTGACAGGAGCTTGTAGTTGTTTTGACAAGACAAACTTTGAGAGCACTACCTAAAATTTTGAAATTATTGTCATTGCATATGGTTGTCTTCTTTTATTTGTTCTATCAAGACTATGAAAGACACTTACAGAAACTTAAAACACACCCTTCAACACTTGTTCATTTTTTTCTTCTAAAGACCATGCATATGCTTTAAAGTTCTAAAATACAGTTCGTGCTTGAGTATTTTGTTTCCCTTCAGTATAAAGGGGCTCCATATTTAATTTAAATGCAATGTAAATACAAAGTAGAGCTAAAACTGAGATAAAAGATGCATTTGATGCTTCTTCAACATGTTTTTTGATTGTTCTTTTGAATGATGAGCAATAGGATACTTTTCTCAATTTGTTTTCATCATGTTGAATTAAAGTTTGCTTTATGAACTTCATTCATGGAGAATGGTGATTATCTTTATTCCATACTGTTGTCCTATATCATTGTTTATGAGCTAGGCTCAGCCCTTGTGGGAGCTACATATTTCACCACTCATAACAATATTTGTTGGTTGAAATGATCTGATTATACCTATTCATGCACACTAAATTTTTTCTTAGCAAAATAATTGAAGTTGAAAGCTTCCATTAAACTTTGTTCTCCTAACATTTTCCTTTTCAATCACTTAATCATCTAATGAATATTTGATAAGATGTAGGTTCCATTTTTGTTGGTAATATAGGCATGAGGAAGGATGTGATTTATCATTTATCTAACACCACCTTTCAATACTCTTGCAGAAAACCATGGATTTTGGAGCTCAAACAACCTGGAGACACTCAAACACAACAACTTGAAGACATAAAGTATAAAATTATTCATCATTACTAGCAATGATGAATCACTCCCTTTTTCACGTTTACATTATCTTTAGTTGTGTAGTCTACAACTTTACATCAAATGTATTCATTATTTGATTATGAAAATAAAATTAAGTTACTCCCACAACTTGTGTGGGACTTTGGTTTTTACAATATGAATAAAGCAACATTTCTTATGCAAATTTATGAGTTCTATTAAAAACATTTGCATAATCACACTAGAAATTCACAAGTAATAAAATTCTAGAATATAATGAATACTTTAGCAGAAATTTTGTACCTTTCAATGAAGAATGCAATTCAACTCTACCTATTTTTAGTTGTAGCTAAAAATAGGAAACGGTTTTTTGACCTCTATGGAGTGTTTGCCTACAAAACACCATAGACCATATATGTAGCTTATCCATTGGGAATGGAGTCCATTTTTGTCCTCTTTTGCATCAAAAATATTGTAACTCAACTATTAGGAAACAAACAATAGCAACAAACCAAACTAAAAGAATCTAATCATAACTTTGTTTAAGACGGAGTCAGAAAGTAGGTGTAGCATTTGCACTTATTGAAAGCAAACAATATTGAAATGAAACATACCATGGGGCACTTTATTGAAAAAAATTTTGAAACTGAAATTACTCTACTATGTACATCTGCAAACTTTGTTCTTTAATAGCACTGCTTGAGGTGAAACCCACTAACATGGATTGGCAACACCTCACCATCCAGCTTTAAGAGCTGAAATGCATTATTTTGTTTGCATTTTGTTATGATATATGGGTCATCCCACATGACATAAAACTTTGTATGTTTTCCAAGTTTTCTCTTGAGCTCATCCCATTTGAATAGTAAATCACCTTTGCTAAAAATTCTTGCTATTGCTTTTCTATCAAAGGTCTTCTTTATCTATGCATGATGGATTTCAAGCTTCCTAAAAGCTTCTTTTCTAGTTTCCTCCAACTCCTTTAATTAAGAAAGCTTGATTTGCATTGGTTGTTCCTCAGAGCAACTCAAGCTCTTTTATGTATTCCAAATTTGGTAACTCTATGGAAATAGACAATTTGGCCTCTTTTCCATAAACCAAAATGTAAGGTGAAAGACTTGTTGATTGTCTTGGTGTGACTCTATGAGCCCAAAGGGATAAATCTAGCTTATCATGCCATGATATTTGATTATATTCAATAGTTTTTTTAATGATCTTAATCATATTTTTATTTGTTGATTCAACCTTTCCATTACCCTGAGGGTAATAATTTGAAGAAGTATTCATATAAATATTATGCTTTACTCAACAATTTGAAAATTTCAAGCCTATGAATGCTAAAGCATTATTAGAAATAATTTAATCTGGTGTACCAAACTTGGAAACCAAGTCTTTATAGAAATTCAAGAAGGATGTCTCATTTGCCTCCTTTAGTGCAACTGCTTTAGTCCACTTTGTGAAGTAGTCTGTAGTTGTTAATATCCACTTATGTCCATCACTAGAAGGTGGATGGATGATACCAATAAAGTCAAGTCCCCACTTCCCAAATGGTTGTTCAACTTGAATTGGATGCAGGGGCAAAGCTACAAGTTTATGTTTTCCTGCAAACAATAAACATTTACTACACTTTCTTACATAAGCATGAGCATCTTTAAATAAATCTAGCCAATAGTATCCATCTCTCATAATTTTAAGAGATATAGTTCTTGGTGCAAAATGGCCTCCAACAAGTCCATCATGGAATTCCTTAAGAATTCTCTCAATCTGATATGGGTAAACACACCTGAGAAATACACCATTAAAATCCTTTTTGTAAAGAATTCCATCAATTTCTACAAATGGAATTCCTTGTAACCTATAATATCTTCATTTTGATTTTTCCATACCTTCTGGACAATCTCCAGTATGAAAATGATGAATCATTTAATGAATCCAATTTGTTGAATGGGTTGTAACAACAAGTCCCTCTTCATTGTTTAGTACCATAGTTACTTGTTCACTCCTATTTTTTTCACTCTCTGTAAGTTGTTTGCTTAGGCCTTTTCCTCTAACAAGATTGGTAACTTTTATATTGATGTCATATTCCATAAATTTGGTTATCCAACCTACTCTTCTATCATTAATATCCTTACTTAGTAGAAACTCTTTGACTATTGGATGAGCTACCAACAAATGTATCTTATTATTAGACAACATATTTCTAAACTTCTTGAGACTTCAAACTATAGAAAGTACATTCTTTTCAATGAATGAACACCTTACTTCATAGTCATGCAAGAATTGAATAAAAAATGCAATGGGTTGTTCAAGTCCTTCACTATTTTGCTTGCATAACATGGCAGAAATCATATCAACACTACCAAATGCATACAATATAAAATCTTTATCAATGTTTTGGTTGATCAGTGTTGGGGCTGCTACAAGTGCCTCTTTGATTTGCTCAAAGCTATTCTTACCTTCCTTTGTCAAGTTAAATTGAATGATTTTCTTTAGCATGACTATAAGTGGTTGCAATAAAGCCGCAATGTTGGAAATAAATCTCCTAACAAAGTTAATTTTTCCTAGAAAAATCTAGAAACCTTTCTTGTGAGCAGGAAGTGGCAATGCCAGAATGGCTGCAATACGTTCTAGATCTATAGAAATGCCATCTTTAGAAACAATGTAACCAAAAATTTTACCTTCTTGAATAGAAAAGTTGCTCTTTTTTGGATTCAAGGAAATTCCATACTCTCTGCATCTTTCAAAAATATGTCTAAGATGATCAAAGTGTTCATTAGAATTTTGTGAGAAAATAGTGATATCATCTAAATAAACAAGAAAAAACTTGTTTATCAAACCTTGGAGAGCCATATCCATTGCTCTCTAAAAGGTTGCTACCACATTTTAAAATCCAAATGGCATTTTTCTGTAAGCCATAGTACCCCACTTCCAGTGGTAAAGGTTATTTTGTACTAGTCTTCTTCCTTAACCAAAATTTGGTTATACCCTGAATAACCATCTAGCAATGAAAATATTTTCAAACCTGAAGCAACCTACAATATCTACTCCATCGATAGTGATCTTTGAGTGAAGCTGTATTTAAATCATGGAAATCCACACACAACCTTATCTCTCCACTATTATTCTTGATAGGCACTAAGTTGGAAACCCAAGAGGTATGCTTTATTAGAAAGATAATACTACCTACAACTAGCTTGTTTAACTCTATTTTCATAAGGTGTTCTAGCTTGGAATTCAGTGGCCTTTACTTATGTCTCACTAGTTTTGCATTGGGATCTAACTCAATTGTACGTTGAGCCAACTCGGGGTTAAAACCCTTCAGATCCCATACTACCAAAGTGAATATGTCACTGAATTCTTCGAAAAGCAAGAAAAATTCTTATTTTTATTCTTTGGTACAAACTTTTCCAAGCTTAAGAAGCTTATCCTTGAATATTTCAATTGGTTCATAGCGATCTTCTTTGACTGTGATGCTAGATTTATCTTTTTTGACTTGATCATCGGTGTTGAAAATTAATTCAAGGGTCACCAATCCCTTGGGCAGCTTATTAGACTTCAGCTATAAGATTTGATTCTCATATTGTTGATCAAGTTTCTGCTAGTTAGCAACAAAACATTTTGCTTCTTTAATCAACAAACTAATTATCTGCTTATCTCTATCAAAAATCTACCAACTAATAGGATTATCAGGTACAGATGGTCTTACTACCACCTTGACATATTTTTGTACCTCGATATTATGAATGTGAGAAGGAATATCAAACTATGAGTCGATAGCAACCAATCTATCTGCCTCCTTATTCATATTTATGGGAATTAACAACAAATTAAAAGCACTAAAATATTCAATTAGGTCCCAAGTTCTGTGTTTATATAACTTTAGAAAATAATTCTTGGTTACACTTTGATTTCTTACTTGATTTGCAGTCAATTATGAGACACCATAATCCTGTAGACACTTGATACCCCTTTTCCTGGCCCATTCCAAGTCATGGATCAATGCTTCGTATTCAACCACGTTGTTCATGTAGCTAAAAGAAAATCTAAATGCTAAATAATATCTATCTGTAGGTGAGATGAGCATCGCACCTCCACTGACACCTATCTTACTCATTGAACCATCAAAAAATAACTTCCAAAGCTGATTATCTTGCTGATCAATCTACACTTCTTGTTTAACCAAGTTTGGAATTATCACATCGGGCTCTTGAATCATATAAAAATCCAACCCTACCTCATCCATGTAACTGAAAGGATTAGTCTCATGATCTTCAGTTGCCCACTCATCAAGGTTCATGACGGGTATGTGTCCAATTTTTGTACCAGATTCTAAAGTTATGGATTGATCTTTCTAACCATGGACAACAAGTTTGGAATTTTTTGCACTAGGTACATACCGCCCTACCCTCTATGTGATTTTTTGCCTAAATATCTTACTTAGTGGATACCCTTGTACCATATATGGTTCTAAAAAACATGTGAGACCAGTCAGAAGATAAATATCCCCCTAACTTAGTAGTGAAATCATTAGATAGGCACATTCCAAAGAATAGCGGGAAGTCTATAACATATATGTCTTGCGGAATTGAGAAATTGGGGAAAGCGTGCAGGGTAAGAGGAAAATTCTTGATCATTCCTACAAACTGAATGGTTGTACCTTCTAGTTTTATAACCTCTTTTGAAAGGGGCTCATACACTAGTCCTAACTTATTTGCTAAACTCTTTGGCATTATGGAACTGCTTGCACTAGAATCAATCATACAGTTATGGACTAGGTTGTTACCTATAATCAGAGTGACATAGAAGGGTGGTGGTTTTACCTCCTAAATGGACTGCTCCTTCTTAACCTCTAAAGTATTGGCTAGAACCCTAGGATGCTCAATGATAGGTTCATCAAAAACTGATATTTTGGCTAAAGCCTCCTGTAGGCTTTTTTTTTGCCTGGGAAAATGAAGAGCATCTAACACGGTCATGTTGACTGTGGATTTTTTCATGTGATCAACAATATTTAAATCTAGGGTACAAACCTTATGCTATACTTTAAGAATAGCAGGCTCTTCTTGTGTTTTTTGAGGTTGAGGTTGTGCCTTCTACTATTCTTTAGCTATTGTAGATTGCTATCTTGGTAGAATTTGAACGTTGAGTTGAAGCATCCTAATTTTTCCTTTGTTGGGCTGTAGGAATTTGATATTTCTATTGAACAGCTTGTTTTTTGTCCTTTTCTGGCCATTGTACATTAGGATCAACTTTCTTCTCGTTTTCGATCTTGTGTTGGCTGTAATAGATGTAGCAAACTTGTTCTACCCTTGTGCATGATTAATTCCACAAAATTTGTTTCCTTACCAATTCATCATGGGAACATCAAGGTCATTCTGGTACATTTGATCATCTTGTTGATCATTGCTCTCCTTTGATGTTTTCTCAGAAGCAACAAAACTCTTATGTACCATAAGTGCCTGATTAACCACTTTGTTCAAAGAAGTAGCCAAATTATGAGGTTGATTATAGGGATAACACCAAATGTAATCTTTCACCAAGTTGTTCTTGATAGGTACAAACTCTTTAAAAGAGCTGGCAACATTTTGATTGAAAGGCTAATTAGGCCTAGGATTGAAATTTATTCACTATCCTTGGTAGTCAGCTTGATAAGGCAGTCTATTTGGCTAAAAGGGGGGTTGATAGGGTCTAAAATTTTGGAATTGCTAGTTTTTAAGGCTTACTAAGTCATTACTGATAGTTTGCAGCAATTTAGCCATATATTATTGGTTACCTCTAAGCTCTTGCAATTCTAAATTGACTGGAACAACATTTTTTTGAGTAGCTGTTTTGGAACTAAAGGCTAGAACAATGGGTAATGGGGAAATATAAGGTATGTCAATAGGAATAGATGGTTGAATATCTAGGAAGATAGGTATAGGAGGTCTGGGAGAAATCCTACCAACCTGTATAAGATTGTTTTCAGCTCTGATAGCCAGGTCATAAGCTACTGGGAGCGTTACTCCCCCCATAGGTTGAATCATGATAGCTACTTCACTATTAATTTCTCTAAGAAAGTATAGAAAAGCATGAACTGGTAAGATATTTACCATGTTTGGGATTCTATCCCACGTCCTCTAGAACCGCAAATTAAAATCCACCATTTGTTCTTCTGGAGCTCTCTTAATAGTTTCCAATTGTTTGACTAGAGATAAATGGTTAGACTTGTATGAAATTACTTATTAAGCTTATCTCCCAAGTTGTCCCATGACACAACTGAGTTTACAGCCAAACTCCTAAACCATTGAAGAGCCTTACCCTTCAGAGATGTTTCCAATAGCCTTATAGCCATGTTCTCTTATGTGATGTGATAGACATCACAAAAAGAAGCTACATCTTTTATGTGCTTTGTTGGCATGGTACGAAGGAATGTGCTCTGGACATCGCAGCTACTGGTACTCTCATATTAACGATTTGAAAAATTGGTATAGGATGTACCTAAATCACTGGAACTAAAAGTGTAGCAAAAATCAGTGAACCTCTTGAAGGTGAAACTGATATTCTAAAACTTGGTGAACCTGGCTGCCTTGTTGATAGTCTTCCTCTCCTTCTTGGTGAAGATACTGATGATTATCTTCTAAAAATAGGATAAATTGATTTGTTTCTCGAAGCCCTACTAGGTGTCCTCTTGGCTTTCCTTCCTCTTCTCTTTGGTGATGATAGCTACAAGTATTCAAATAGAGAAGAAATTATTCTCGTCTGAATGTTTCTCATAAGCTATTCACACTTGATCTGCTCGAAATGGAGAATGGAGTCGCTGGGTATGAAACTTTAACCTCTTAAAGGTCAAAGTACTATTGTATATACTAGAACAAAAACTAGAAACTGTTGAATTCTTACTCTGAAAACTGATTCAGAGTCCCACCGAGCATGCCAAAAACTTTTGTTTCGAGGATTACACTTGTACTACAAAACCTTAAATAATTTATGCAATCCATTGAAACATTGGTATAGTTTCAGGTTGTTGGTACTATATGATGATCAATTAGGTACTTGAGTGATTCGTTTTGAGAAAAGGGTAAGAAGGATTGAACTGAATAAATGAACTAAAATTAAAACTTCGGTGATGCACGTAATTGGAAATCTAAACTACAACTTAATTCACAAATGATTACTCAGTACCTCTACTTGTACAACCTGATCTGATATCCTAATCACCTTAATGTTTTATACAGAGGCCTTGATTAAATACAATTTTGAGGGAAAACACTTAGTTTTCATGACTAACTAACTAATCAATTACATGCACAGTGTATAACCAGTGAGCTTAAATTAAACTATATACATATATTTACAAAAGGAGACAAAAATATTAAAGGTTTCAAAACTAAAACACAATAATCTTTCAATTGAATCCTGGAGAATGATGACGACTGAAATATTGAAGAAAAACTTTGAAAATACTGGAAACTAAAAGGAATTCTTCTACAAATTACAAACTTAATTAACCTATAAAAACTACTGCATAATCTATTAAACTATGAAAACTAAGTTACAAAATCTCTTCTCTCTCAAAAATTAAGAGAGTAAAAGTCAAGAACCAAGGAAAAAGATAAACTTTTTTCTCAATATATACAAAAAAGGCATGCATAAAGCATCCAAAAAGTGAAACTCCATGTGAACTAAAAGTGAGATCACAAGAAAAGGTAAAAATGCCTAAGAAATAGGTCTTCTGATACTGTGAACTGAGCTCAAACAACAAAAAACTCTACCTCATACTGCATGTCATTGAAGTGTAACTCAAATTGGCTTGAATGTGCATGGAGCTAGAATTGAAAGATATCTAAATCTCAAAATTATCTCCCCATGAGAAAAGATGAAAACCTTTAAAAAAGGGGCTCAAAACTGGAGCTAATTGAACTTTCACTGTCCCAAAATATTCATGCATGCAAGTTGACACAAAAAGGCTCCAAAATTCACTCCTCCAATTCAAGATATAACTCAAAAAAAACCCCTTTGCATGGAACTCTGAAAAACATGCAAATCCTCAACTCCACATGCATGTGAGAGATTTTTTTTTAGTATTTTCCCCTTTTGTCAATAGTTATTTATAAAAACAATATTTAAAACAAATAATATTGTTTTAACAATTTTTGAAAATTAACTTTACAAAACATATTTAAAACAAGGGGATTAATAATCAAGTGTTTGCATTAAATAAAATCTACCCCTTATATGTCCCCTTCATAACATGCGCTACACATTTAGCATCATTCTATCCTTATGCATATTGGTCAACCACCCAACATTATTAATATTAGGCATCATGACTTAGAGTCAAAGCCTTGGGGAATAAAAGACAACAAGACTATGTTAAAAAAGAGTCAAAAATCGAATCGAACCTTCATGCAAAAAGGATTAAAAAAAAATGATAGGAACACCCTAATCTTTTCATTCACTTTTCAAGCTCAAGACTGCATTGTGGCCACCACTGTTAGGGTTTGATGATCTGGATTCTCTATTTTCATAGATGCAATGTTGTTTCTAAGAGACTTCCTCAGGATTTTTCATTCAAAATGTGTGGTAAGCTATTTTACACAAATCTGGAAATTTTGATGAGCTTTGAGGGCCTTTTAGGCTTTCATAGCTACAACCATTGTTGTTTTCTTATGTATTCTTTTATGCATATGTCTGTTTACACTTGTCTAGCTTGAGGCCACTTATTTCTTTTTGGTTCAAGCTTAATGGAGGCTACATTTGTGGGTTTCAGATGAAACTCTACAATAGCAAATGAAGAGTAAGTATCTCACCATTCTATCCTTGCATGATTCTACTAAATATATGAGTATTCAAGCTCGATTTGAGCTAAACTAAATGAGAATTTTACTTCCTTCATTAATTTGTCTATCTTGCAGCCATTGTTTGCATTTTTTCCATCTGGGTATTTGACTTCCTCACTGCAAGTTGCAGGCTTCCTTATCATGCTTGAGGTATCTATGTATTTTTATGGCCGAATGTATTAGTTTCTCCTCATTTCCTAAAAGGCTATGGCTTTGAAGACTCGTGGCTTTGATATAAACCTATAAAAGATCAGCCTGTAGTTTCATGGCCACTATGAATGAGCTATAAAAAATAAAACTTCAATGAGGGTTTTAAAACCCAACACTCCATAAAAGATTAGCCTACTTTCCTTTGATTTTTCTAAAATTTATAGCTTTTTCCTGTTATTTCATGATGAAAAACCCCCCAAGTGGGTATGTTGTATATTTATCAAATGAGAAAAACCCCAAACGGTTTGGTAGAAAAAAGTTGTCAACTGAAATTGTTATTGCCATTATCATTCAATGCCATCACACAGTGCAGGTCTCAATTGAGGGCTCAACATATATTCATTTGTTTCATTTTACTTTTCTGAAAGAGAAGGCTCTTTAGAAAATGATTTTTATAGCACATAAAACATGCATATTCACCTATGGCAACCACTTTCTATTTGTTGTGTTTGTTGCTTGTATTTCAATATGTTGCTTTATTCATAAAAAAATATGTCCTTATAGCAATATAGAAGAACATACCATACCATTTCACTCTATATGTAAGCATGTGTGATGACCTTTCAAATGAAACTATGATAAAATTATCAACAAAACTTGCTTATTGTCCTATGTGAAAAATATAACTTTCTATAGTAATATAGTTGCGTCCTATAGCAGCAATATGATCATTGTATGATCTTCAAGCATGGATTTTAAAATTTTTTGTATCATCCTTTTTTGAAATTGTATTTGTACTTTCAAATTTGGGTATGTGTAGGATCATCATGGAAAAAACAGGCCCTTAAGTGGCAAAAAATTCAAAAAAATATGAGTTAGGAAAATTGACGTAAAAATTTGTATAAGTTATCTATATTATTTCAAAAATATGTAAGAGTGGAATCTGTAGCAAATTGAATGTAGTTTCTAAACTACTAGGTTTTTTTTTTAAAAAAAATCTATTTTCTGAAAATTTGAAATTTCAATGCAGTAGTACTTACATTTTAGGGAAAAAATAAAAAGTAGGTGCTTGTCTGACCACCCTAACCACAATAAAATGATAATATTATTTTATAATATTTTAGATATAAGTAGACGACTCATGTCCCAATCTGATGCATATATTTTTGTAATTATTTTCCAAGTAAATAATTAATTATGAATTTTTTATTGCAACTTTTAAAAAATATAAAATCTCGTATGTCTGACCACCTTAACTTGGTCAAAATTTTATGAAATTCACTTTTTCTTTTTTTAATCCTATAGTATGCAAAGCATAGAATGTGACACATGTTTTAGATTAAAAAAATGTGATAGTGTTTGAAAGCTATAGATGTTCTCAATCAACCTATCAATCAGGACTTTAGTCGTAATTCAAATAGAAAATGAATAATAATTACTTATTAAATTCAAAGTAAAACATAATTTATATTGGTGGAAAGCTGAGAATCTCCTTTAAAAACCCTTTTCGTTTCATCAATTTTGGATTAAAAAAAAATTGTCAGCCACATACCCATCATATTGCCACTTTTTGGCCCATCGTGATCCTACACATACCCATGTTATTTTGTTTGATGTTGTTTAATGCTATCTCAAATCTTTCTCATTGTATCCACTATCAATGCATATGGTTTGATTTGTTTCTGGCACTACCTTGACAACAGCATGTAGTTGTTTTGACAAGACTATTATTTTGAGCTCACTCCCTAAAATTTTGAAATTACTATCATTTCCTATGGTTGTCTTCTTTTATTTGTTCTATCAAGACTGTCAAAGAGACTTACAGAAACTTAAAACACACCCTTCAACACTTGTTCATTTTTTTCTTCTGACGACCATGCATATGCTTTAAACTTCTAAAAGACAGTTCATGCTTGAGTACTTTGTTTCCCTTTAGTATAAAGGGTCTCCATACTTAATTTAAATGCAATGTAAATGCAAATTAGAGCTGAAACTAAGATAAAAGATGCAGTCAATGCTTATTCAACATGTTTTTTGATTGCTCTTCTAAATGATGAGCAACAGGATACTTTGCTCAATTTGTTTTGATCATGTTGAATTAAAGGCTGCTTTATGAACTTCATTCATGGAGAATGATGATTATCTTCATTCCATACTACTATCCCATATCATTGTTTATGAGTTGGGCCCAACCCTTGTGGAAGCCACATTTCTCACCACTCATAACAATATATGTTGGTTGAAATGATCTAATTATACTTGTTCCTGCACTCTAAACAAAAAAATTAGCAAAATAATTGAAGCTGAAAGCTTCCATTGAAATTTGTGCTCCTGACATTTTCCTTTTTGATGAATTAATCATCTGATGAATTCCTAATAAGATTTAGGTTCCATTTCTCTTGGTAATATAGGCATGAGGAAGGATGTGATTTATCATTTCTCTAACACCACCTTTCAATACTCTTTAGGGAACCATGGAGTTTAGAGTTGAAACAACCTAGAGACACTCAGACACAACAAATTGAAGACATAAAGTATGAAACAATTCATCATTATAAGTAGTGATGAATCACTCCCTCTTTTCATGTTTACATTATCTTCAGTTGTGTAGTCTACAACTTTACTTCAAATGTATTCATTATTTGATTATGAAAATCAAATTAAGTTACTCCCACGACTTGTGTGGGACTTTGGTTTTTACAATATGAATAAAGAAAAATTTCTTATGCAAATTTATGAGTTCTTCTATTACAAACATTTGCATAATCACACTCGAAATTCACAGGTAATCAAATTCTCAAATATAATGAATACTTTAGAAAAAAAATTGTACCTTTCAATGACGAATGCAATTCAACTCTACCTATTTTCAGTTGTATCTAAAAATAAGTAATAGTACCCTAAGATAAGAGCTCACACAAACTAAGAAAAATCACTTTGAATGTTCCTTACACCATTTTTCATTTACAATGTCTATGAGATTCAAGCATACGAAGTTTTGCTTGCCTCATGGAGCTCGAAAACTCATTTTTGTGTGGTACCTTATTAAATTTATTAGGAGGTATAATTTTGGTATGGTTTGAGTAGAAATCCCAACCAAAGCATGACTTTTCACATAGCCACTTGCATGTGTGTGAGTGCATACCAGCCATGAGTGTATTTTTCTCACCTTTTTGGACTTCTCGCCTAGAAAATAGTCAGGAGTTCTCTCACCTCAGAGTGAGTATGCATTTTTGGACAAACAACCTAGATATGATCCACATCATGTTAGAAAAATGGTCGAAGCTTGATCAATCTCCTTTTTTTTTCTTCTTTTGTGCTTCTCTCCCTTCTAGTTATTGTCATTGTATGATTTTGTATCTTGTTTTACTGCATATCATACACCTTGTGCATGCCCTTTTGTGCTTATGTCAGTTTGACTTAGGATCTTGGATCTTGGGGGTTTGATCTCCTTGATCTTTGTCATCCTAGACCATCCATATTGGTTTATTTGGACCCCTCTTGAATGTCTACTTTAGTGTGGGTTTGAAGCAAGTTCATCCTCTCACTAAAGTGGAGGCTAAATGTAGCATAGAAAAAAGTGCACCTTGCTTGGTTCAAGCATAATTAATGATAAATTGGACTTAATATTGCCTTGATTTAGTATTGTGAGGTGTTTTACGCATCCACATTAGGTCTTAGGCCCTTGCAAATTGAACAAAATTTATTTATTGATGTCTTGTAAAGGTGTTGAAAAGTGTTGTAAATAACTATCACACTTTTCTAGACATTTATTAAGTATTTAAGTCTAATGGACCTATTTTTTCCCTTAATTTAATATTGTAAAATATATTTAATTGCATTCTCACATTAATCTAGAATGCTTGTAAATTAAACTTGGTTTTAATCTAGTGTTGTAATGTGTTTTACACATTCACATTAGATCTTGTGCCTTTCTAGGCTGTGGACCTCATTTTAGTGTTGTAGAGTGTATTTAATCACACTTTCACATTGAACTTTGTGTCCCTAGGCCTAATCAACCTTTACACCATCACTAATAGGCCCCTATGACCCCATATTATGCATCTTGAGGCATATTTTGATCAAAAACCTAACTAGATCAACATATGAATGTAATTTATGCATCCCTTAACAATTTACCTAGCAAAATGGCCCCTATGGGCCCTTGTGCAGGATCATGGTGTGCCAAAAGGTGGCAATATGATGGGTATGTGTAGGGTATGTGGTTGACAACATTTTTTTTACCCAAAATTGAAGAAATGAAAAGGGTTTTTAAAGGAGATTCTCAACTTTCCACCAATATAAATTATGCTTTACTTAAAATTTAATAAATAATTATTATTCATTTTCTATATGAATTACGACTAAAGTCCTAATTGATAGGTTGATTGAAAAACATCTATAGATTTCAAAAAATATCACATTTTTTGAATCTGAAACATGTGTCACATTCTATGCTTTGCATACTATAGGATTCAAAAAAAAAATCATGAAGTTTTGACCAAGTTAAGGTGGTCAGACATACAAGTTTTTATATTTTTTAAAAGTTGTAATAAAAATTTCATAATTAATTATTTACTTGGAAAAAAATTACAAAAAAAATATGCATCACATCGAGACATGAGTCCTCTACTTATATCTAAAATATTATAAAAAACTATTATCATTTTATTGTGGTTAGGGTGGTCAGACAGACACCTACATCTTATTTTTTCCCTAAAATTTAAGTGCTACTACATTGAAATTTCAAATTTTCACCAAATAGATTTATTTTTGAATTAAACCTAGTAGTTTAGAAACTATATTCAATTTGTTACAGATTTTGTTGTTACATATTTTTGAAATAATATAGATAAGTTATTCAAATTTTTACATCAAGTTGCATAACTTTAATTTTTTTGAATTTTTCGCCAGTTAAGGGCCTATTTTTTCCATGATGATCTTGCACATACCCAGTTCTTCTTTATCATCCATCTTTAGGATCTTCCTTAAGCAATTAAACTCTACACCAAGGAACCAAAACTTTGATGCAAATTGTTAAAAAGGTGCAGGACAACTGAGAGGGGTGGTGAATTAGTTGTACCAAAATTCAAAATTAAACTTCAACGCTTATCAATTCCACAACCACACTATTCTGTTATTAAGTATGAACATGAAACACAAGTAATAGAAAAAAAATGAACACAATGAACACCATATTTTTACATGCAAAACCCAATAATGGAAAATCCACAGTGAGGATTAACTCACAATATAAAGTAGTTTCAAAACTAAATATATAAGGCTCACTGCCCTAAATAGGACTCACTATCTAGATACAAAAGTTCACTACTTACAAGGGAGGCTCACTACCTACAAAAGATTCAAAAAAAAAAAATTGGGCTTCACAACCAGAATGAACTGAAAATGGTGCACCTAACAAGTGTTGATGTAGTTCAAGTGATGCTCAATAGATAGACTTAACACATTTCATCATTTTAATTCTTTTTCACATTCACATTCATTACTAATTCATTGATCATAGCAAACACACTATACACACCTTTAAAAACTATTCAACACATATATATACTCGATCTATCCACAAGCATCAATTAGGTTGGTCTAACTAGATGCATTTCTTTGTTTATTAAAAATACTAACTTTTTCAGTTATAAGCATTCACAAAATATTTCCAAAAGGAAATCCAAATGTACAACATGCTACATCATGTACTTGGCATGGACCTAAGATAGGTCACACATATATCCTCATAACAAAATTACTTCTCCATATCACAACTAGTCCAAGAAGTCAACCAGAAATAGACTTTGTTGGAAAAAGCAAGTAATGAAATAATGCCAATACACCATACGAGCACTGGAGCACAAGAAATTATGAACATACATTCCTTTAGCAACCAAAAATAGTTTCCAAAAACCACAAGCAACAAATATCAATTGTGGAGGATTGTAGACTAGAATACCAAAGAGTGTAGCTTGAATACCGATCTAGATACCAGAACAAAATTTTGGATCAAGCACTAACTTAGACTGGCAATCATAACATGTTGATATCAATGGCATCAAAAAAATGTAGAGATGATCATTCTTTTTCATTCTTCTAACAAATATCACCTTTGATGATATCTTGTGAAGCAAATCTTCAACTTACCATGTATTTGCCATGAAGAATGTAGATCTTGGATCTTTGGATATGATGTGAACAATAGTTGTAAATAGATCTTCAGTGCCACATCGACAATCTTGGCTCAACAACTTGAATGGATGCACTAAACCCTTGATATGATGCTTGAATCTTGGTGATGGCTCCAAATGCTTGATGAAATGCTATTGAATGCATAAACTTGCCTTAGGAATAAATACTTGAATGCTTGTTATCTTGTTATATGAAAAATGAGTGGAGGAACCTTGTATTTATACTTATTCGTGCTTAATATCCAAAAATTACACCACAACAAGCTGATATATGAAATCATTAAATAAAGGAGGCTAAATCCCACCTAAATTTGAAATTGAATCCTGAAAAATAAGCCAAGGAGGACTAAGATTCCCTAGGTGGCATCTTAGTCCCAATGCTTAATTCTCGGGGCTCAGACTCTAAAAATGGACCTATTTTGGTGGTTTCAAAATCAAGGTCCCAAGACTTATAGAGGAAAAAGATTCCCTAGGTGGCATTTTATTCCCAATCCACAAATTAGGGACACATAGATAGAAACATTAAAAGATCATTTATCTTTTGATGTTTTTTGGGATTTTCCAGAAAAATATAAAGTTTATTAAGATTGTGGATGAAAAATAGGAACAAATAAGCTATAAAGAAGCATAAATAAAGCAATTCAAGCCCAAACAAGTGTGAAAATTCAAGGGTATGCACTTTACTACACTACAGGAAGAGACTTTTTGAAGATATCTGCAACCTAATCTTTAGTAGGCACATACTCCAACTTCACCCCATTCTCTACAACCTTTTCCCTTAGAAAATGATACTTGATTGAGATATTATTTTTCCTTGAATGCATTACTCTATTCTTTGAAATGTTGATAGCACTTGTATTATCACATAAGATAGGAATTGGTTCATCATATGACACTCTCATATCCTTCAATGTTTTCTTCATCCATAACACCTATGTGCAACATGATGTTGCAACAATTTATTCTACCTCTTTAGTATATAATGACATTGAATCCTACTTCTTACTTCACCAAGACACCAACCTACTTCCAAGAAGGAAATCACCTTTGCTTGTACTTCTCTTATCATCCACACAACCTACCCAATTTGCATCTGTATAAGCATTTACGGATAAATTAGTATCCTTTAGATACCATAAACCATGTTCTAGAGTGCCTTTCAAGTACTTAAATATTCTTTTTACTATTTCTACATGTGACTCTCTAGGATCTTCTTAAAATCTATCAAAAAGAAAAACTACATGTGTGATATCTAGTCTAGTAGTAGTTAAATATGGCAGTCCTCCAATCATTGATCCATACTTTCTCTTATCATCTTTAGGATATTCTTCATTCTTACTCATCTTGCAACCAATAACCATAGGAGTGCATACTAGTTTAGAGTTTTTCATTCAAAACCTTTTCAACATTTCCTTAACATACTATAACTATCATATGAATATTCCTTTCTTTATCTGATTTATTTGAAGTCCAAGGAAGAAATTTATCTCCCCAAATATAGACACTTGAAACTCTTTTTGCATTTCTTTTGCAAATAGTTTGCATATGCTTTCATTTCCTCCAAAGATTATATCATCAACATGCACAACCACAATCTAAATTTGATCTTTCTTAACTTTAAATTAAAGATACAAGTTATCTATGGTAGCTTTATTAAATCCTTGCAACAACAAGTGCCTATCCTATCTTGCATACCAAGCTGTAGGAGCTTTCTTGAGTCCATATAATTTCTTCTTCATTTTTCATACCATATTAGGATCTTCTAACAACTGAAAGCCTTCTGGTTGTTCAATGTATACCACTTCTTATAACTCACCATTCAAGAATGTGGAATTCACATCCATATGGAAATCTTTGAAATACTTATGTGCTACAAAATCCTAAAACATCTAATAGCCTACATCCTTGCCAATAGACAAAATGTCTTTTCAAATTCTATTCCTTCCACTTCTGAGTAGCCTTTACACATAATCCTTTCCTTATTCCTAACAACTTCTCCATTCTCATTTAGTTTGTTTTGTAATACCCACTTGGTTCCAATGAAATTAATTTTTGTTGGTCTTGGCACAAGTTTCCAAGTCAAATCCTCCTTAATTTGCATCAATTATTCTTCCAAAGCCTTGATAAAAAAATTCATCTTTGCATGCCTCAATCACTATTTTAGGTTCAACTTTTGAAACTAAACATAGATTTACTTGTTTTTTTGTCATAGTAGCCTTTCTTCTTGTTAATACACCTCTACTTTTATCAGAAATGATCTCATATTTAGAAATATTCTTTTGCACATACTTAGGGTCTTAGGGATCCTTTCTAGAGCTTCTCCCTCTTCAACTTGCACTTCTTTTTCTATACCATCATATTTCCCTTCTTCTCTACAAGAGGACTCATCTAATTCATATCCATCTATCAACACCAAAATTTTATGTAGTTCTTCATCCACTTTAACACTTGCACTGTCAAAAATCATTTTTATCCTCTTGTTGTAGCACTAGTAATCCATTCTTTTTGTAGAGTATCACAGGAATATTTCTTCATTAGACATGCATCAAACTTTCCTAAGTTTTCTTCATCTCTTTTGATATAGCATTTGCTTCCAAACACTCTAAAATATTTGACAATAGGAGTTCTTCCGTACCACAACTCATAGGGATTCCTTGAATTGTTTCTCCTTGCTCATTCTCTATTATGTATATAGATTTGAGTATGAATTCCTTCTCTCCAATAGATATCTAGTAGATTTTCTTCCTTCATCATTGTCCATGTTTCTTCCCGAATAGTCCTATTCTTCCTTTCCACCACTCCATTTTGTTGAGGATTCCTAGGAGCTGATAAATGTTAGTTTGTTCCATGATCTTAGAAAAAACTATTAAACTCATTGGAGGTGAACTCTCCACCTTTATAAAATATTAAATTTTTTATTTTCATATCGATTTCATTATCAACCATAAGTTCAAATACCTTAAACTTATCTAGATCTTCCAGTTTTTCTTTGAGAAAAGTTACTCAAGACATTCTAGAGTAATCATAAATAAATAATATGAAATACCTATCACCTTGAAATTTCTTGTAGGTCCAATAAAGTCTGTATGAACCAACTTCAAAGGTCTTGTGATAGAATATTCTTTGAAATTGAACCTTTTTCTTGTTTTATTCCCAACTTGACATTCCTTATAAACTGCATTCATAGTATTTATAATCTTTGGTAGATCTCTTATATCTTGAGCTGAGTGAATTCTAACTAGGCTATCCAAACTGATGTGACACATTCTTCTATGCTATAGAAAAATTTCATTGAATTAATTCATAAGGAACAAATGATAAGCACCCTTAAGGTGATAAATATTTCCATCTATCCTTCCTACAACAACTAAAGTTTTAGAGCCTTTCCTAATCTCACAACTACCATCTTAAAATACAAAATTATATCCTTTGCTACACATTTGTGTTATGCTTAGAAGATTATGCCAAAGACCCTTAACATAAAGAACATCATCTGTATTATGCTTTCCATCAAAACTAATTGAATCTTTTCCACATATCTTAGCAAATGTATCATCACCAAACATAATAAGACCACCATAAAAAAATTTATGTTTAGAAAACTTAATCTTATCACCTATCATGATTTGAGCATTCGTTGTCAACAATCCAATATTTTTTTATCTTATCTAGCATGAAAAGAAGTCGCCATAGTTTCATTATGACCTTCTTCTAGAGAAAATTCCTTCATACATCTCTCAAAATTAGTAGAATTAGTTTGAAAATTTAGAGCCATGAACAAGAATTCATCATTTTCATCATCTACGTGATTAGATTCATCATTAGATATATTGGCATCTTCTTTAACATAATAGCTTATCTTAATTTATTTACCTTTATTCTCCATAATTCTATCATTTGAATCTTTAACTAGACATCTTGAAGCATAATTACTTATCTTTCCACAATTGAAACATTTGAAAGGAACTTACCTATGTATTTTCTAGTGACCTTTTTCAGTCTCCTCACAAATTTTTCTTCTAGCTCACTAAGTTCATCCAACTAAGATTCCTCATTCTACTCTACTTTTCCAACTTTAAAAACATACTCTTTCTTGATCACTTCAACCAATTTCTATCAATTCAAAAGTAGTTAAATTTCCAAACAACTTATCTCTTTAATAATGATCTAAATCCTACTCTTCTTCAATAGTAGAAACCTTATGACTATAATATTTAAGAAGATTTCTTAATACCTTTCACTAGGAAATAGAGGGTCACAACAAACATCAAAGGATTGGTGAATTAGTTTTAGGAACCCCTATTAGTGACTTGTATACTCCTAGGAAATTGATTCCATTTGTACATGCTTGAATCTACTTTTGGTGATAGGTACACATCATCTAACACTTCCCAATTCCACCTATAATTTATAGTTTTAGTATGTGTATTTTTAGATTATTGTGTCACGCCCCGCCGTGTGAACCCCAAAGGAACTAATAACAACAGAACAATTTTTTTTAAAAGAATATAATAAACATACTTAAATATTATAACATAACAATGTATCATGAGGCACAACTAGTTCCAATGGGGTACACGAAGTGACATGACTACACTAACCCATAACAATGATAATAAGATAACATTAATTAATCTATTACGTAAATCTATTCATTCCCATTCCATGATTTAAGATATCCATCAACTATATCCATAGTAATAACATAAGCACATAAGACAATACATGGAATTATAAAGATATAAAGTGTTACATATTTCAATAGATACAACTCTTCATAACCAACTATATCAAATGATCCTGAATAAATACATGGCTTGAATAATTATTACATCCCAACGATAGTAGAATACAATTGTCCGAAAATACATCTCAATAATCACATATACATATCACATCAAGGTCATCCCAACACACGTGGGAGACAATACATCAAAGAATGCATTACAAATGAAGTATATACATCAATCTGGTACATAAGGACACTGGATCATCAACATCCACCAAAACCTGCAAGTAAAAGATATATCTGCAACAGAAGAGGGAAACCAATGGGGTGCGAAGCACGTTCCACCCAACCACCCCCGTGCTGAGAGTAGACAAGGAAGGGTCCCCGACCAAGTACGCCTAACAAAAACAAAGACTAACTCCCAACAAACACATAACATCAAAGACCACCTAGAAAACTCATGACAACCATTCCAAGAGGCACAACAATAATTCACTTCTGAACATAACAATAAATCACCTTCCCAAACTACACTAGTCACACGCACAACTTCAATGAACCCAAGGCATAAACAAAGACCTCATCCAACAATGACCAAAGAGAAAACAACAAGGCACTTAACCACTACAATCACAATATTACTTCACAACTACAATCACAAAGTCACTTAACATGAGGTTACAATGCTTCCAGAGAACAAGATCATGAACATCACACAATAACTGGCTAACTGTTGACATAGGAAGAGTGTCATGCATAACTTGCCATGAGTTACCCTGGCTCAACCTTCCTAGGCTACCGGACCCCCACCCTGGGTTACCCTGGCTTGCCTCTACCGGCCGCCGGACCCTCATGCAAAGCTATGCGTCCCATCTCATCTCGAGCCTTATCATTCACTTGCTTCACGAGAGAGACATCCTTTTATCTTTATTAGTGTGAAAGCCCCCCCATTAATTCATTTATATTATCACTTAATTAAACTCTAGGTAGGTTACCCTGGCGCCCCTTTGTGTGCCGGACCCCCACAAAGAGCCACTCTCCTATCGACAACACACAAGGCACGATACCACAATAAATAACTAATATAAACTCTCCAATCCAAGGAGAAAACCAAACAAGGAACCCACACTCCTTCCAAAGGAGGTACAATTCTCATTACCCACTCCTATATCCTAGGAGGCACAAATCCCCGTTCGTGGAAACCGGGTACAACATCATAATACAATTCCTCAAGGCGATTCACAAAATGAACCTCAACACATACCATCCACTCAAGAAAATTTCTCTGGAAGACTTACAATACCCTTAACCCTAATTGCCCGACATGGGGGAATAAAAGAAACAAGATGGAAAAGCATTCCAGGCAACACAATCATTTACTCTAAATTTCACAAATATATTCAAACCTACCAAATATTCCTTAAAGCAAGATAACTAACTCATGGATTCACTCACAAAAACACAAACTCGAAAACAAGGAACTCCACAATAAGATAAAAAGAATGAACTCGAGAGAAGACAACTACATAAATCAATGCCATGACAATTATATTGCACTACGAACTTCACCTAACAGACGAACCAGTTGGACGAGGAAATTCTATTAACCAAAAGAACGCGTACATAATTCTAATTTTCTAGGAAAACTACAACGATACAAACTATGAAAAAAAATCATCTATTACTTATAGAATCTATTATGAAAATAATTTTAAGTTCCACACACATATTTCAACTTATTAAATTATTAAATTTACATATTAAATTATTAAATATATATTAAAATAAATAAAGCATTTTAATACAAATCATTTTACCAACAAATATGTTACCAATTTTCTTAACTATCATACCCTTTAAAATTATAGTTTTAACTAATATAAATAAATATATATATATATATATATATATATATATATATAACTAATATATATATATATATATATATATATATATATATATATATATATAACAAATCAAATTAAACAAAACGTTTATTAAAAGCCATAAGAATTTATTATAAAATAAAAATCGAATCAAAACGTTTATTAAAAATCATATGAAACCGAAGATTAAATAAAAGTATTACAAACAAATTTTAAAGCAATATAATAAAACAGCCCTCGCCCGGAGGTACTGCGTACCTCCCATGGGGAGGACGCAGCCTCCACTGGGCTGCGTACAGCAGCCGTAGGCTGCTGTGCGCAGCCAAGTGGCGGCTGCCACTACTGCGCCCAGCGCAGGGGTCGGGGTGGTACGGCGAGAGCCGTCCGCCCTTCCCCAATACAAATTAAAATTTTATTATATCAATAAAATTTATAATAATAAAATTTCTTTTAAATGTTTATATGTTATTCGCTTTTAATTTCATAAATATTTTCGTATGGTACTAGTTGCCAGAAGAATAACATGACTGTAAACATATAAATTTATAAAAGAATGCACAGTTCGTTACACAGTAAATTACCAAATATATATATATGTAAATGTTTTAAATAAATATACAGAAATTTAACACAATAATATGAATAAATTGTTTTCCTCACAGAAGAATATAAATTTAATAAAAGGAATAATTTAATTTTTATTTTTATTTTTATTAATTTATTTGATACACTCATGTATATAGGTATAGAAAAATACATATCTTTATGCAAAATTTATAAAAATAAGAATATATCAATTAAATTTTCCTATCAGATACAAAACAAATTAGGCAAATAAATTCAAGCCATAAAATAGTGATTTTCTTTTCAACAATAATTTTCAGAAATAAATCTTATTGAATTAATTTTGAAGGGTTTAACCACCGTCTTCTACAGATGATTTGGTTTTCTATTTTGGTTATTCTATTCTATATCAGACAATCTAAATCTGGTTATGCAAGTTTAACCCACAAAAACAAATGGTTTTCTTTTCAAGACAATGGTTTCCAAACTAAATTTTATTGAATACACAAAGGGTTTTACTATAGTTTTTCTATAGAGAGTTCAAAGGTTTACATACAGACAAGTTTCCAAATCATAGAATTTCTTTCAAAGGAATTTCTTAAAGCACGATAACCTAATTTTGTTTATAAAAACAACCGAATAAGAATAACAGGAGGAAAACCTGGAATCCTGTGTCTGAAGGAGAATCTCGCCTGTAGTCTCCTCTCGAATTTCTCCTGTAACTCCTCCGACCTTCTTCCTTCAATGTTCTTCTGAACAATCTTCTCTTTCCAAACTCACAATAATTTTTTATTCCAAAACTACTCCAAACTCAAAACTGAAAACTATTTTCTTATTTTTCTTTTCTAGATCTAAAAACTACAGAGCAAAACTCCCCCCAGCACAAACTTGTGTGTCAATAAATTTCCTCATCAAAACAATAAATCAAAAATAAAACTCCATAAAGCACATCTGCTTTCTTTTCACAAAAAGCCCCCTTCCTATTGGTCCTTTTCCAGCTTTTAAAAGCTCACATTTATCTAAAATTTTAATTGGAATAATTATTTAAATTTAGATATTATCTCCACAAAATTTCCTAATTTAATATTAATAAAAAATAATATTTAATGACTCTCAACTATATTAATTTAATTATAATTATTTTCACTTTTAATTAATTAAATCACTTTTAATTTATTATTTATTCAATTTTAACATTTTTCCAGCTCTTGATTAAATCAAATAACAGTGAAACAATACTTAATTATTTTATGAATTACGATTAGTTAATTAAACACTAACCAAGAATAAAACAAATACTCAACAATAAAACTACATACAAGACAACGACGACACTACAGTCAAAACACGACTCACAACATACGACGGACTTGGGACGGGGACACTTCCAAGCCTACTCCCTTTTTCAACTTTTACCCATTGGGTTAATTTATTGCTCGCCCTGTCCTGCCGAAGCAGGTGGAATCGAGACTTATTCCTGCAATCCTGCATCCAGATAAACGTCAAGTAGCACATGTCCATGTATATAATCGAACATCCTATCACGAGAAGGAATTGCAGTGTAGCAGGGCACTCGTGAACGAGTGATGCTACACTGTCCTCTCGCCTAATCTACTCTAACAATTATAATATCAATAATGAGCTAACATTTCTAACCAAATTGACATAAGATAACATGATATTAAACTACTGCATCATATAATAATACTGAATTAAATAACATCACATTGACATATAAATATTAATGATAAATCATTTAAATGAACAAAATCCAACAACACACAAGATATCACAAATCATACTAGTAATGTCATATCAACCGATTATGTCCAGAAAAGGAATAACAACATCATCAAACTACACCAACCAAATCAAAACCCTAATAGAATCATCATAACGAGTTAACACAAAAATTAATAAGTTTAAACAGCATGAGGGGTATTACATATTGTATTTATCACATTAGGTCATATAGCTCAATTAGGTCAATCATTCGAAATCATTTTCAATGCCCTAAGAAATTGGATAAAGGCATTATTGGCTCACCTTTATGGTAGATAGTCAATCTACTCACCTTGTTTATTCACCTTCTAATGTGACATGGAAAACATTCAATAAATCAACCCTTGTGTTTACACCACTAAATATTTTGGTTCACCCTTTTCTACATTACATTAAGTATTTTGAATAATGAAATAAGTTTGAAGTCCAATTATTCATTGTTACAATCAAAACCCTAGGCCTTAAAAACTCACAAAAACTCAATTATAAAAAATATTTGATAGTGATCCAAGAAGTTTGTAGATGGAAAACATGGAAGTTCAAAAACAACATCACAGGATTGCAAAACCATATCTAAAAAATACCTACTAGGATAGTGGCACCCTTGGAGGAAACATCTCGACAAATTAGGCTCAAACTTGTGCCATAGGTGCACAATATCCTCCCATATCTATTTTTCCTATCTGATTTCCTCAATGACTTATATCACATTTTTTATTTGCAACAGAACACTAATTTACATCATTAGGATAATTAGATCATTGCATCATCCTTAAAAAAAATCTATATTTGGTTAATGTTTTGTTGACTCACCCATCAAGTTGTAATTTAGTCATGTATGTTATCCAAATACATAAAACCCCCGTTCCATCCCCTCATATATGAAATTAAGGAAAGGTGCAAAACCCTAAGGTGAAAATCCAAAGGATTCACTTTCCTCTCCATTTTAAATAGATAGAGATAGATAGATGCAGAGATAGGGAGAAATACAAATTGAAAGGAAGAAAAATAGAGAGAGGGAGAGATAAGGAGATAACAATAGAGATGGTGAGAGATATAGATAGATGATAGTATAGAGAGATAGAGAAGGAGAATGGAAGAGGGATAAAGGGAGATAGAGGGAAAGATAAGAGATAGATAAAAATAGAAACGAAGAGGAAGATATATTTATAAATAGAGAGATAGATATACATAGGGATGAAGATAGGTCTAAGCAAATAAAGAGAGATATGGGCATACAGAGAGATATATACTAATAGGAAGAGAGATGGAGAGAGGAAAAGATATAAAAAGTGGGAGAAATAGAAAGATAAAGATAGAGATTTGAAGAGATATGGAGATAGAGTGATAGAGAAAGAGGGAGAGAAAGAGAGATAAAGAGATGAAGATTAAGAGTTGATTAGAGCTAGAAAGAGATAAACAGAGAGATAGAGAGATAGAGATAGAAACAAAGGAGAGAGGAAGAGAGAAAGATATAGACACATAGTGAGATGTAAATAGGTAGATAGGGATATATTGAGATGGGAAAATATAGATGGGGACAAATAGATATAAAGAGGGTTATGTATAATTATTCTTAGACCTTATAATCAATTTAGCCAAGATAGAGAGGGAGAGAGATTTTATCTAATTTTTATAGCCAAAATGTGTTGTAAGACATATAGAGTAACATAAATTAGATTAGGGCAAGGTATGTGTAGGATCATGATTGGCCAAAAAGTGGTGATAAGATGCGTATGTGTAGGGTATGTGGTTGACGACCTCTTTTTTGCCCAAAATTGATGAATTGAAAATGGTTTTTAAAGGAGATTCTTAGCTTTCCACCAATGTAAATAATACTTTACTTTGAATTTAATAAATAATTATTATTCATTTTCTATTTGAATTATGACTAAAGTCGTAATTGATAGGCTGATTGAAAAATATCTATAGCTTTCAAATGGTATCATATTTATTGAATCTGAAACATGCATCACATTTTATGCTTTGCATACTATAGGATTAAACAAAAATGAATTTTGTGAAGTTTTGACCAAGTTAAGGTGGTTAGACATGATTTTTTATATTTTTCAAAAGTTGTAGTAAAAAATTCATAATTAATTATTTACTTGGGAAAAAATTACAAAAAAAAAGGCATCATATCGAGACATGAGTTCTCTACTTATATCTAAATCTTATAAAAAAATATTATCATTTTATTGTGGTTAGGGTGGTCAGACAGACACCTACTTCTTATTTTTTCCCTAAAATTTAAGTAGTACTCCATTAAAATTTAATTTTTTTGACAAAATAGATTTTTTTTAAAAATAAACCTAGTAGTTTAGAAACTGCATTCAATTTGCTATAGATTCTATTTTTACATATTTTTGAAATAATATAGATAATTTATTCAAATTTTTATATCAAGTTGCCTAACTCTTTTTTTTTTGAATTTTTTGCCACTTAAGGGCCTAATTTTCCATGATGTTCCTGCACATACCCGACATATAAAATAGAGAATATAGAGAAAAGTAGATTAGGTAATGCACTAATTCCCATTTCTTATCAAGTATATATCATATTTTGAGGTAAGAGTGAAGTGTGTTATATATTTCCAATCTTATTTATAAATATTAGTATATTCTTGGTGTTATTTTTTTCTAGTGAAAAAAATTGTAAAAAGGGTTTCTCCTTATAAATCCAATGTTACCATGGTTTGCTAATTAATTTGTTACATTGGGTATGTCCAAGATTATGATGGGCCAAAAAGTGGCAATATGATAGGTATGTGTAGGGTATGTGGCTGATGAATTTTTTCTTACACAAAATTGATGAAACAAAAAGGGTTTTTAAAGGATATTCTTAGGTTTCTACCAATATAAATTATGCTTTACTTTAAATTTAATAAATAGTTATTATTCATTTTCTATTTGAATTATGACTAAATTCCTGATTGATAGGCTGATTGAAAAAGATTTATAGCTTTCAAATGGTATCACATTTTTTGAATATGAAGCATGTGTCACATTCTATGCTTTGCATACTATAAGATTAAAAATAATAATAATAATTTCATGAAATTTTGACCAAATTAAGGTGGTCAGACATAGGAGTTTTTATATTTTTAAAAATTTATAATAAAAAATTAATAATTAATTATTTACTTGAGAAAAAATTACAAAGAAAATATGCATTACATCGGGACATGAGTCCTCTACTTATATCTAAATTCTTATAATAAAAAAAATTATCTTTTTCTTGTGGTTAGGGTGGTCAGACAGACACCTACTTCTTATTTTTTCCCTGAAATTTAAGTACTACTACATTGAAATTTCAAATTTTCACCAAATATATATATATATATATATAGTTTAGAAACTACATTCAATTTGCTACAAATTCTATTTTTATATATTTTTGAAATAATATAGATAACTTATTCAAATTTTTACCCCAAGTTTCCTAACTCTAATTTTTCTGAATTTTTCGCCACTTAAGGGCCTATTTTTTCCATGTTGGTCCTACACATACCCCATTTTATTTACGCATCTACACATAAAATTTATGTTCATATAAAAAAAGGAACACATTTTAGGTTTATATATTAAATGACTTGTCAGAAATATACTTTCAGTACATCCATGTTGAATAATTACTAAAGCATTGCTTATTTCTAATATTATGTTCTCTAAAACTATGCGCCATTATTACTCAAACCAATATTTTTCAATAATTAAAATGATGGGGTGCATATCTTCAAACTCCATATAAATTATATGAAAAATTGGTCTTATATCTTATACGCGCACTTTAAAATAACTAACTAAATAAAATGAATTAATATTATTATATAATTAGCTGATACGCTATTTGTGTGAACTTTGGCTGGAATTTTTGTCATCCTTGCTAGTTTTTGAGCTTTTCAGTCATAGGAAAAAGGTGGTGGATTGATTTTTGATGTGGTCAAAATTTTCGTCAGCCTTCCCAAATTTTGAGCTTTAAGGCGTCGGGGAAAAGGTGGTGGATTGTTTTTTTTTATTTTTAAATAAAAAGTGTTTGGTACGCTGATAGAGAAGGCTAGTGAAATGGCATCAACATTAATTGTTGTATGGTTTTCATGTAGTGGCAATGGTTGTAAGTAACACTTGCGTTTAAAATCCTCAAAACGCACAGTGAATGTCTGTGTAATTTTTGATAAGGCATTGTTCGGTGTCATTCTCTGGGTTTACCTTGTTCAAGATAGCTATGAGTGAGGGAAAGCTTATATGAAGGTGCAAGTGAAATCATCAGCTGTGGAATTTCTGTGAAGGTGCTTTGAGGTTATTTTTTGTTTTTTGCATGGGAATATGGTTGAAAAGCAATACAAAAGTGTCAGTTGTGATAATTTTGTGCCCATTTTTTTCAGGCAGTCTAGAAAGAAGGGAGTGAAGAGAAAGAAAATGGGAAGAGGTTTAGTCTATACTGTTTCATTTTTGGTTTCTGTGTAGTCACGATGGGTGGAAGGAAAAATTGTTTTTTTTTGCATCAGTTTGTTACTATGAATTCATGTGTTTTTTGTGGATTTTTCCATCTGGGTCACTATTGAAACCAATATTGTTTATGGTCTCCATGTAGTCCCGGTGGGTGGAAGGAAATATTATTTTTGCATTGGTTTGTTACTATGAATTTGTGTGTTTTTTGTGGGTTTTTTCATCTAGGTAACTGTTGAAACCAATATTGTTCCATTGTGTTGATTGTTGTTCTCTAGCTTAGGCTATATTGTTTTGTTTTCAATAAGGCTCTATGGGAAAAGGACTTTATAGTTTGTTGAAATGAAAATTGTTTGATTTATGGGTTTTTTTGGCGATGGTTTTGCATGGGCTTGTTATTATGATTTTTTATGTTTTGTGGGTGTTGCCATCTGGGTGACTGTTGATACCAATATTGTTTGATTTTTGGCTTTCATTTTGTCTGTATGGTTGCAACTCTCTAGCTTAGGCTATATTGTTTCATTTATGGCTTTTGTTTCATGTGAATGGTTGCAAAATAGTTAATCTCATGTATTTTTTGTGAGTATTTCCATTTGGGTTACTCTTGAAACCAATATTGATTCATTTATGGTTCGCATTTTGTGGTGAAGGTTTTGAATCAGTTTGTTACTATGAACCTTTTGTGTTTTGTGGGTTTTTCATCAGGGTCACTATTGAAAGCAATATTTTGTGGTGATGGTTGCAACACAATGAAATAGTTAATGTTATATAGGTTGCAGTGTTTTCAGTAAGGTAGTGTTGATTGTTGTTCTCTACCTTAGGGTATATTGTTTCCTTTTTTATAAGGTTCTATTGAAAAAAGACTATATAATTTTTTGAAACCAATATTGTTTGATTTATGGTTCTACTTTTGTGGTGATGGTTTTGCATGGGTTTGTTACTATGATTTTTAGTGTTCTATGGGTTTCCCCATCTAGGTGACTGTTGATACCAATATTGTTTCATTTATGGCTTTCATTTTGTGGCCATGGTTGTAATGCAATAAAATAGTTAATGTTATGCAGTTCATATTGTTTTGCATAAGGAATTGTTGACTATTATTGTCTACCTTAGGCTATATTGTTTCATTTATGGCTTTCATTTAGCATGAATGGTTGCAACGTAGAAAAAAGTCAATGTTATGGATTTTATCTTATTTTCCATAGGGTATTGTTGACCCCAATTTTTAAGCCTTTCAACCCCCAGATTGTGGTTAGGAAAAATGTTGCAGATTGCTTTTTGAATTTTAAATAAAAATAATTTGTCGTACTAATAGAGAAGGCCAATGAAATGGCATTAGCATTAATTTTTTTATGGTTTCCGTGTAGTGGCGATGGTTTTAAGTAATAGCTTCCTTTTAAATATTTGGAAAACATAGCAAATTTTTGTGCAATTTTTGATAGGGCATTGGCCTATGGCTATATTGTTTTCTTTTTGATAAGGTCCTGTTGAAAAAAGGAATTCCCTAGGTTGTTGTTGAAACCATTATTGTTTGATTTAAGGTGTTGTTCTATAGCTTTGGCTATATTGTTTCGTTTCCAATAAGGTGCTCTAGGAAAAAGGTATTTCCTAGCTTGCTGTTGAAACTATTTTTGTCTTCTTTAGGGTGTGTGTGTATGTTTGTATATTCATTTTGTACATGTATCTTTGAGGTCATATGTTTATCTATATTTAGATATGTCAAGTGTTTAATATCAATATAGCTATTTTATTCTTGTCTAGTTTGATTGCCACATACTCATATATCTACACAATTGGTATTCACTATTCTCAATGTTTATATGTCATTGTTGAGTGTTGTTCTCTACCTTTGGCTAAATCATTTCATATTCGATACGTAGTATAGTAGTATATACATGTCCTAGAGTTTATGTTGTTATCGATAAGGCATTGTTGAATGTTGGTCTATAACTTTGGCAATATTTTTTGCTTTGTGATCTAGGGTTTTGTTGGAAAAAAGAATTCCCTGGGTCGCTGTTGAGACCATTATTGTTCCACTTATGGTGTGAGTGTGTATGTTTGCATATGCATTTTCTACATGTATCTTTTAGGTTATGTGTTTATCTGTATATAGATATGTTGAGTTTTTTATATCAATATGGTTATTTGGTTCTTGTGTGGTTGAATTGCCACATAGTGTTATATCTGCACACTCAGTGTTCGCTATTTGAATGTTTATATTTATGTGTGGGCGCGTATGTGTGTATATGGTCATTTCTGATAAGGTGTTGTTCAACAGAGAATTTTCTACGTTGCTGTTGAAACCATTAGTGTTTCATTTAAGGCTTGTGTTTTGTGGTTATGGTTGCAACGCTATACAGTTTATGTTGTTTTCCATAAGGCATCATTGACCGATGTTCTCTAGATTTTGTTATATTGTTTCAGCTTTTTTTGCGCAATTAAATAGTGCACTTTATATAGTTCATGGTGTTGTCCATAAGGCATACTGAAGTGTTGTTCAGTGGCTTTGGCTATAGTGGTGCATTTTTGATAAAGCGTTATTCAAAACAATATTGTTTATTTTATGATTTTCATGTGGTCCTAATGGTTGCAAGGAAATTTAATATTTGTAAATATTGATACATGTGTTAAATAGGGTTACATAGCTATATAACCAAACCACACAAAATAAAAAGAGGAGCATAGAGTAAAAGTGATACAAAACTATAAGTGAAATAAACAATACAAAAGAAAAGAAGTGTATCTTTTTTTCTTAAACATTTTAAGTTGGTGTCCATTGTCTTAATATATAGCCAGTTAAATGCATGTGTTTGTTTCTATGAATTCTTTTGTTAGTAAAGTCAAGTATATATGGATGTTGTGTACATGTAATTTCACATACATACATCTTTGCACACAAAAAAGAAAAAAAAGAGACTACAAGCAATGCCTTATGGAAAGCAACATAAACTATATAAGGTTAACTATTTTACTATGATGCAACCATAGGGACAAAACACAATGTATAAATCAAACAATATTCATTTCAACGACAGCCCACATGGAGGAACCCACAAAACACAAAAAAGCACAATAACAAATTGATGTAGAAACATAACTTCTTTTTTCAACAGAACAATATAGCCTTCTAGCAAGAACCTTATGGAAAATGAAACAATATAGTGTAAGGGTATGTGTAGGATCATCATGGAAAAAATAGGCCCTTAAGAGGCAAAAAATTCAAAAAAAATAGAGTTAGGCAACTTGACGTAAAAATTTGAATAAGTTATCTATATTATTTCAAAAATATGTAAGAATAGAATATGTAGAAAATTGAATGTAGTTTCTAAACTACTAGATTTATTTAAAAGAAAAAATCTATTTGGTGAAAATTAGAAATTTCAATGCAATAGTACTTAAATTTTAGGGAAAAAAATAAGTAGGTTTTGTCTGACCACCCTAACCACAATAAATGATAATATTTTTTTATAAGATTTTATATACAAGTAGAGGAATCATGTCCCAATGTGATGCATATTATTTTGTAATTTTTTCCAAGTAAATAATTAATTATGAATTTTTATTGCAACTTTTAAAAAATATAAAAACTCCTATGTCTAACCACCTTAACTTGGTCAAAACTTCATGAAATTCAATTTTTCTTTTTTTAATCCTATAGTATGTGAAGAATAGAATGTGACGCATGTTTTGAATTCAAAAAATGTGATACCATTTCAAAACTATAGATGTTTTTCAATCATCCTATCAATCAAGACTTTAGTTGTAATTCAAATAAAAAATTAATAATAATAATTTATTGAATTCAAAATAAAGCATAATTTATATTGGTGGAAAGTTGAGAATCTCCTTTAAAAATCCTTTTTGTTTCATCAACTTTCGGTTGAAAAAAGTCTTCAGCCACACCCTACACATACCCATCATATCGCCACTTTTTAGCCCATCATGATCCTGCACATACTTGTAAGGTAGAGAACAACAATCAACAATACATGAAACCCTTGCAAAACCGTAGCCACAAAACCCAAGCAAAACAATAGCCAGAAAATGCCAATAATAAACGAAAAAATATTTCTTCTAACAAACAATATAGTCATTTCTCAACAATGCCTTATTGAAAAATTGAAATAATATAACCTTTTCAACAATGCCTTATAAAAAATGAGACAATATAACCCAAACTAGGAAAGAACAATCAACAAAAAGTGCATAATGTTAACAATTTCATTCCATTGCAAACATGGCCAAAAAACAAAAGCCATTAAAAGAAACTTGTGAAAATTTATAGTAACAACCCCATCCAAAAATATACTCTTTTCTCAATAGAACCTTATCAAAAATTTGAAATAATATAACCTAAGCTAGAGAACAATAATCAACAATGCCTGATGGAATCAACTATAGACAATATAGCATTAACTATGTTATTCTGTTGCAACCATAAGCACAAGACGGAATCCATAAATCAAACAACATTGGTTTTAACAATGACCTAGATGAAGAAAACCACGAATGAAAAAAAATTAGGTGTAGGTTAGACCATTGATAACAGACTCAATAGTCATTGCAATAGAAGAGTCATATTGCAACATGTATAGTTATTTTGCTGACATCTGCAATAAGCTTTTTGCAGCCTCATTAAAAGTAGTAGCCTAAATATCTCATGTGTGGTATTCCATCTTTAGCTACAATAAATATCGAAAGTCACAATCAGCTATTGTTGTCTATCATTTAGGGCAGAACCACGTATTTTGGGCAGAATCTTGACACTTTTTCCTTCCACTTTCTTCCATTACCCTGCAAGGGACATGCAGTGTAATAGAATGCAAAAGGCGAACCATAAATTAAATAATATTGGTTTCAACAAACAATATAGCCTTCTGTAGAGTGCAATCAACAATGTGTATATATGTCCAACTAACTTCGGCTTCATATATATATATAAGAATATAGACTTTTCAACAGCACCTTATCAAAAATTGAAACAATATAGCCTAAGCTAGAGAAAAATAATCAACAATGCTTGATGGAATCAAACATAGATTGTATAACATTAACTATTTTATTCTGTTGCAACCATCACCACAAGACGAAAGCCATAAATCAAACAACATTGGTTTTAATAGTGACCCAGATGTAGAAAATCCTAAATGAAAACAAATCAAGTATAGGTTACACCATTCATAACAGACTCAACATTCATTGCAGCAAAAGGTTCATATTGCAACCTGTATAACTCTTTTGTGGACATCTGCAATAAATTTTTTATAGCCTCATCAAAATAAGTAGCCCAAATCTCACCTGTATGGTCTTCCATCTTTAGTTGCAATAAATATTGAAAGTCACAATCAACTATTGTTGTCTATCATTTAGGGTAGAACCACTTATTTTGAGTGGAATCTTGACACTTTTTCCTTGCATTGTTTGTCATTTCCCTACAAGGGACATTCAACGTAACAAAATGAAAAAGATGAACAATAAATCAAATAATATTAGTTTCAACAAACAATATAGCCTTCTGTAGAGTACAATCAACAATGTGTATATATGTGCATCTAACTTTAGATATATATAGACCATTGTAGCTTTTGTTTCGTAGTTGAATATAATGTATTGCATGTGTTGGATGCATATGTAGGAATCTGTTGCTTGGAAATATATAAACACAAAATATTATGTGTTACTTTTATTGTGCTTCATTTCTCTTTCTCTATGCGCAGATTTGTATATATGTGAAATTAGATATAGCCAATATTCATATATATTGATCACCATGTTTATTGTTTGGGGAAACTGATGTTAAATAAATTTTTTTAGTTATTATTTCTTTCAGCCTCAAAAAAGGAATTACAATGGTAGGTTGTATAGTAAATGCAATAAGGATCATTGATTTCACCATTGGTCAAAGTGGTGGGAGATCTATGTGCTATTTGGTGGTAGGCATGCATATATTGTCCACCAACGTGTTCAATGGTGATATCAATGTTTATTATTGCACTTAATATACAAGTCATCATAGATATGAGTGTTGGTTGCATCTAATTTCACAAATATACATATCTGCACATAGGAAAAATTATATGGCAAAGAACAAAAGAAGACAAAACAACATGAACTGTATAACATTAACTATTTTATTATGTTGCAACCCATCGCCACAAAATTGAGGCCATAAATAAAAAAACATTGGTTGCAACAGTGGCCCAGATGGAAAACCCCACAAAACACAAAAAAATCACAATAACATATAGCAACAGAACGAGACCCAAAAATGCCATATAAAAATTTTCACAGACACTCACTATGTTTCCTAAGATTTTAAATGGTAGGTGTTATTACAACCATTGCTAGTACATAGAAAGCATACAACAGTTGATGTTGATGCAAACTAGTATATAATTTTGGTGGCCTTCTCTATCCACATAGAGGGGAAATCCACCACCCTATTCCCAAGGCATGCCAACAACCACCTCCACCACTTTTTGACAACCACCTACGCAGACTTTTACTATGTTTCCTAAGGTTTAAAATGGCGGGTGTTATTGCAACCATCGCCACAACATGGAAACAATACAATAATTAATGTTGATGCCACAATGGCTAGCTTTTGTACAACCTTTGCCACTACATGGAAGTCATACAACAATCAATGTTGATGCGACAATGGCGAGCTCCTGTGAAGGTGCAAGTTCGATCAGCCGCTGTTAAGCTTCTGTGAAGGTGGTTGTAAGTTATTTTGGTTTCTTTGCATGGGGTAATGGTTGTAAAAGAAATACATGGAATCCATAAATCAAACAATGTTTTTATTAACAAACAATATAGTATTTTCCAAATGGCACCTTGTCTAAAATTGAAACAATATAGCCTTCTCAATAGCAACTTGTCGAAAATGATACAATGTACCCTAGGCTATAGTTCAAAAATAAAGAATGTCTTATGGAAATTAACATAAACTGTATAATTTTCACTATTTTTTACTATTGAAACCATTGCGACAAAATGAAGGGCATGAATAAAAAATTATTTCCCCCTCCAGCACCTTGTCAATAATGAAACAATATAGCCAAGGCTAGATGACAATAAACACCAATGCCTTGTTGAAAACAAGAAAAACTCTATAAGATTAACTATATTATTATGTTCCAACCATCAACACAAAACAATGGATACATACATTTCTACACTTAGGGAATGATAGGATGTATTTTAAATGTTATAGGGAAGAGTGATGTCACAATGATCAAAGTGATGGACAATGCCTTGTTTTGTTGTGTTTCACTTTAGTTATCCTATGTGAAGATATGTCTATGTACCATACTAGATGCAAACAATATTGATACATACTCAGACATCCTTGGAATGATAATCTATATTTTAAGTGTTGTATGGAGCATTGATGGCCCCATTGATTGTAGTGATGGAAAATGTATTTCCCCTATGTGTAGATATGTATGTATGTCATAGTGGATGCAAACAACATTGATGCATATTGATTCCTATGTTTACTTTTGTTGGGACATTCTTGGAATGATAAGTTGTATTTTAACTATTATATGGAACATTGATGCCACCATTGATCACACCGATGGACAATGTATGTTCTATGTTGGTTGTTTTGCAAGAATATAGACTACTTTCGAAATCATTTACAAAGAGTTCTCTAGATGTTCCTTTTTTATATTATTTATTTTCAGTCATATTGTAAATGTCCCCACAAAAAAATTGAAAGATAAAAAAATTCAAATAAAAGAATTGGGAATGGAGCTTGTTAGCCTTTGTTGCTTTAATTGAATCTTTAGCCCTTGTGTTGTTGTCGCAATAGATCTTGTAGCTAGCCACTGGCATTGAGCTCTGGCCTTTTCAAAGAGTAGTCCCAGCAATGTCGATGGACTCTAGCTCTCCCAGGCTATTGGGCAACCCTCGGGTGCCAATCCCATAAGTGTGTTCCTTGTTTACTTTTTGTTGCTAACACTTGTATTAGCTCTTTACCATGTGCATCCAGCAAAATGAAAAAATGCTTTTCTTGCATTTGTGGCCCTTGTAATATATAGTTTGACTTATTTATATTTGAGATATTTGTGTGGCCTTCACCTTTTTGTTTGCTAGCTATTTGGGAGTAGGCTATGTATAGCTATTTATGTGTCTTCCATTTTATTGGAGTTGCATATAACTTCATTTTTGTTATAATATTTCCTATGCGACATTCAATGATAACTGTAACCTACGTTCTGCACAATACTTTTGTGATTTAACTTGATCCTAGTTGCACACATATATATCTAGATTCATACTTGTTGATAGACGTAATTACATTTAAAGTTATACATATATATATATATATATATATATTTGTACATGCATTATGAATTATAGGTGTGGATAACTATGTATGTTGTGCAGCTCAAGCTATAGCTCTACACTAAACAATGCCTTATTGAAAATAACATAAAGTGCTTAATTACTATGCTAAGTTTTGAATGCAACATATTATTGCAACCACAACCAAAATATGCAACCCATAGATGAAGCAATGTTATCATCACAAATTGTGCCAAGTGATGTTTATTTCATTTTCTCAAGCAACAACCATATGTATCTAGATTTAAACTTATCTATAATATTTGTTCTTGCACCTATTGATAGGTCATTGTTGGAAAAATTATTTTCTAGGTCTTTGTTGAAATCATCATTATTTCATTTAAGGATTTTTTTTGTGGTGATAGTTGCAACACTATATATTTTTTGTTGTTTTCTAAAAGGAATTGTTGACTATTGTTCTATAAGTTCCCAACATGCGCCAGCTGCCTTCGCCACCTTTTCCATGACCATCAGAAGGGTTGCAACACGGGAAGGTTGTCAGCTAGCCGGGAGGCTGACAATTTATATTGTTTTCTACAAGGCATTATTGACTGTTTTTCTCGATCTTTGGCTATAATCTGAAGCAATAGAATAGTAGTCAACAATTCCTTTTTGTAAATAGCATAAACTATTTAGTTTCTTTGGTAACTTTAGAATGCTAAATATTATTGTGGCCATATATGTGGACTATTTTATTGATTATTATGTGTGTATATGTGGACTATTTTATTTCTTTGCAACTATCGCCACTACATGGAAACCATAAATGAAATAATATATTCAAATCTATTCAATAACAATCAACAATGCATGTATATGTGCATCTAACATCATATATATATATATGGGTATGTGTAGGATCATGATGTGACAAAAAGTGGTGATATGATGGGTATATCACTTACGACTTTTTTTAACCCAAAATTGATGGAACAAAAAGGGTTTTTAAAGGAGATTCTCAGCTTTCCATCAATATAAATTATGCTTTACTTTGAATTTAATAAATAATTATTATTAATTTTCTATTTGAATTATGACTAAAGTCCTGATTGATAGGCTGATTGTAAAACATCTATAGCTTTCAAACAGTATCACATTTTTTTGAATCTAAAACATGCATCACATTTTATGCTTCACATACTATAGGATTGCAAAAAGAAAAAATGAATTTCATGTTGTTTTGACCAAGTTAAGATGGTCAGATATACAAGTTTTTATATTTTTTTAAAGTTGTAATAAAAAAATCATAATTAATTATTTACTTGGAAACAAATTACAAAAAAATATGCATCACATCAAGACATGAGTCCTCTACTTATATCTAAAATATTATAAAAAAAAATATAATCATTTTATTGTGGTAAGGATGGTCAGACAGACACCTACTTGTTTTCTCCCTTATATTTCCTATGTGTAGATCTATGTGTTTTGGACATTTGATGCAGACAACATTTGAATGTTTGAGGTCCACCTATCGATATATATGTGTGTTTTCTACATATAACTTTAGATGCATATATATTTGTATAGATTTTTCTTTCTAGGCATATATGTAGACTGTTTTATTGCTTTCCACCCATTCCCACTACATGGAAATCATGGGTATGTGCAGGATCATGATGGGCCAAAAAGTGGCAATATGATGGGTATGTGGCTGGCGACTTTTCTTTTACCCAAAATTTATGAAATGAAAAGGGTTTTTAAAGGAGATTCTTAGCTTTCCACCAATATAAATTATACTGTAATTTGAATTTAATAAGTAATTATTATTCATTTTCTATTTGATTTATGATTAAAGTCCTAATTGATAGGCTAATTGAAAAACATATATAGCTTTCAAACGGTATCACATTTTTTGAATCCAAAACATGTGTCACATTCTATGCTTCACATACTATAGGATTAAAAAAGGAAAATTTGAATTTCATGAAGTTTTGACCAAGTTAAGGTGGTTAGTCATATGAGTTTTTATATTTTTTAAAGTTGTAATAAAAAAAGCATAATTAATTATTTACTTGGAAAAAAATTATTAAAAAATATGCATCACATCGGGACATGAGTCCTCTACTTATATCTAAAACCTTATAAAAAAATATTATTATTTTATCATGGTTAGGGTGGTCAGATAGACACCTACTTATTTTTTCCCTGAAATTTAAGTACTACTGCATTAAAATTTCAATTTTTCACCAAATATATATATATATATTTTAAAACCTAGTAGTTTAAAAACTACATTCAATTTTCTCAATATTCTATTCTTACCTATTTTTGAAATAATATAGATAAATTATTCAAATTTTTACGTCAACTTGCCTAACTCTAATTTTTCTGAATTTTTTGCCACTTAAGTGCCTGCTTTTTCCATGATGATCCTGCACATACCTTCATAAATGAAATAATATTTTTGCAGCTATTCAATAACAATCAACAATGTGTATATATGTGCAGTTAACTTTGGAAACATATATATCGATGTAGATTTTGTTTTGCAACTCCAAATATATGTATTGCATGCATTGTATGTATATGTACGAATTTATTGCTTGGAAATATATACATGCAAAAAAGTATGTGTCTCTTTTGCAGTGTTTCATTCTTCTCTTCTCCTACATAGATATGTGTGTATGTGAAATTATATGTAGACAACATTCATATATACTGCTTGCCATGTTTATTATTTTGCAAAGACAGTATGTAGACAACATTCATATATACTCCTTGCCATGTTTATTGTTTTGTAAAGATAGATGTTATTTGTTCCATCCTCGGAGAAGCACACTTACAATAATAGGCTTTGTATTAACTGTAATAAGGAAGATTAGTTTCACTATCCATCACAGTGGTGGGCCATGTTTGTTCTTGCTCAGGGGCTTTGGCAAGAGCCGATGGGGCTCCATAACCCAATAAGGTAGGATGGACAACATGCCTTCTTTTGTTCTTGCTCATTTTACTACCCTATGTACAAATATGTATGTTTGTGAAATTAGACATAGGCAACATTCATCCCTATGTGCAGATATGTATCTATGTGAAATCAAATGTAGACAATATTCCTATATACTACTTGCTATGCTTATTATTTTCATAAGATAATTACAATTTCTATTTAATCTATGGTTTTTGTCCACTGGCAATGGTTGCAAAGTGATAAAATAGTCTGTGTTCTTCATGATAAGCTGTTGTTGGTTGTTTTTGTATCACTTCAAGGATAGTTGTTATTTTTCTAGGCCTTAATAATGATTTGATCAATGTTTCATCTGACACTTAATATATAGCCTTCCATTGTAACAAACCCTTATTGAGGTTTAGACAAATAACAACTATGCTTCAACAAGAACATCAACTATTTTATTACTTTGCAAACATTTCCACCATAGAGGAACTATACAACAATTAATGTTGATGCAAACTAGTGTTTAAATTGGTTTTCCTTCTCTATCAACGTGCTAAATTCTTTAAATTTAAAAATCAAGAAACATCTGCCACCTTTATCTTGACCGGACCCCCTAACGCCAGAAGGCTCAAAAAACTGGGAAGGTTGATGAAAATTCTAACCAAAGTTCACACAAATAGGGGGAAACCATACATCCTACATGTGAGCTCCTGAAGTTACACCAATGGTGGCATCAATCTTCCATCTAACACTCAAAATAAAACTTATCATTCCAAGAATGTACCAACAAAATAAACATAGGGATCATTGTGTATGAATGTTGTTTGCATCTACTATGACATATGTACACATTTGCACATAGGGAAAATATATTTTCCATCACTGTAATCAATGGTGGCATCCAACAAAAATTCACAGTAACAAACCTATGCAAAAAAATAGTCTTTTCTCAACAATACCTTGTCAAAAATGAAATAATATTGCCTTCTCAAAACTCTCTTATTGAAAATGGACCACTATACCCTAAGCTAGAGAACAAAAATCAACAATGCACAAAACCCACACAAAACCATAGCCACAAAACGCCTGCGGAATGATAGCGACAAAAAAATGCCAACCAAAAACCAAAAAATATTGCTTTTAAAAAACAATATAGGCTTTTATGAATAGTTCGTTATGGGCATGTGCAGGATCATCATGGAAAAAATAGGCCCTTAAGTGGCAAAAAATTTAGAAAAATTAAAGTTAGGCAACTTGACGTAAAAATTTGAATAAGTTATCTATATTATTTCAAAAATGTGTAAGAATAGAATTTGTAGCAAATTGAATGTAGTTTCTAAGCTACTAGGTTTACTTTTAAAAAAAGGAAATCTATTTGCTGAAAATTTGAAATTTCAAAGTAGTAGTACTTAAATTTCAAGGAAAAAATAAAAAGTAGGTGTCTGTCTAACCATCCTAACCACAATAAAATGATAATTATTTTTAATAAGATTTTAGATATAGGTAGATGACTCATGTCCCGATCTGATGAATATTTTTTTGTAATTTTTTTCCAAGTAAATAATTAATTATGATTTTTTTATTACAACTTTTAAAATATATAAAAACTCGTAAGTCTGACCACCTTAACTTGGTTAAAACTTCATGAAATTTATTTTTTCTTTTTTTAATCCTATAGTATGCAATACATAGAATGTGACACATGTTTTGAATTCAAAAAAGGTGATACCGTTTGAAAGCTAAAGATTTTTTTCAATCAACCTATCAATCAGGACTTTAGGCGTAATTCAAATAGAAAATAAATAATAATCATTTATTAAATTCAAAATAAAACATAGTTTATATTGGTGGAAAGATAAGAAACTCCTTTAAAAACTCTTTTCATTTCATCAATTTTGTGTAAAAAAAAAGTCGTCAGCCACATACCCTATATATACCCATCATATTGCCACTTTTTAGCCCAGCATGATCTTGCACATACCCTTATCAAAAATTGAAACAATATATCCTTTTCAGCAACACTTTATCAAAAATGAGGCAAAATACCCTGAGCTAGTCAACAAGAATCAAGAAAAAACTACATAATATTAACAATCTTATTTTGTTGCAAACATAGCCACAAAACAAAAGCCATAAAAAGAAACCAACAAACAATTTGTAGTAGCAAAGCCATGCAAAAATATACTCCTTTTTCAGTACAGCCTTATCAAAAATTGAAACAATATAGCCTTTTCAACAACCCCTTTGTGAAAATGAAACAATATAGCCTAAGCCAAAGAACAATAATCAACAATGCTTAATGGAATCAAACATAAATTGCATATAATTAACTATTTTATTCTACTGCAACCATAACCACAAAACAAAATCCATAAATCAAACAATATTGATTTCAACAGTGACCCGGAAGGAGAAACCCTCAAAAGAGAAAGATTTATAGTAACACACCCATGCAAAACCATAGCCACAAAACACAAACCATAAATTAAACAATATTCATTTTTACAAACAATATAGTCTTTTCTCAACAACACTTTATCAAAATTTGAAACAATCAACAATACCTTATTGGAGATCAAAAAATATAGCCTGCCACACAACGTGAAACATAAAGTGAGACAATATCACAAAGGTTTTTTCCAATATGCACCTCTCCCCGGTTGCTTCAAACATACCTCTTCCTACTAGTTTTCTCCATGTTGGCTTGTTTCTCAAAGCCTACAAAAACCTGTATAACGTTAAGAATTTTATTCCATCGTAAACATAGCCACAAAAATTCATAGTAACAAACCCATGTAGAAATATACTCTTTTCTCAATAGAACCTTCTTGAAAATTGAAACAATAGACTTGTTAGCATCTTCTATGACATACATACATATCTCTGCATATGCCACATACATTGTCCATCGCTCTAATTAATAGTGCCATTAACAAGATTTCTATATTGCTTTTGGAGTCATTGCCCCATGCAAAAAATAGAAAATAATCTCCAACCAGGTCTTCAAAGAAACTCCATAATAGGAAATTAGACTTGCACCTTCACAAAATCTTGCCCTCTTGGCATCAACATTAATTGTTGTATGGTATCTATGTAGTGACGATGGTTGTGCCAACACCCACCATTAAAAATGTCAAAAGAGGTGGTGAAAGACTTTGCAACTTTCAATAAGGCATTGTTCGGTATTCTTCTATGGATTTAATTTCTATCAAAGTTGTGAGCCAGGATTGTGAGGTTCTTTGTAGGTTGAAGTTCGATCACCCTTTCCAACACATGTACTCCACGTATCCATAGCTATAGGTTTCCATTCATCTATATATGTGTATTTTCTACATCTAATGCCATGTACATATAGTTCTACATGTGCTTTTGTACTGTGTATATTTCCAAATAGAAAATTCCTACATATGCATCCAATGCATGATGTTGGATTGTATTTGTTGGAATACTTGTTAAGTGTGCCTTTTTAGTTGTTTTCTCTTTCAACCTCAAAAAGGAGTTGTTGGAATGATAGGTTGTATATTAAGTGTGATAAGAAAGATTGGTTCCATGATTAATCAAAGTGGTGGACAATGTATGTTCTTGCTTGGGGGTTTGGTGAGAGCCCATGGGGATCCATGGCCCAATCTGCTAGGGTGGAGAGCAAGCCTTTTTTTGTTGTGTTTCATTTCATATTTTCTATTTGTTGTTCAACTGCACTATTGGTCTTTACGTTGGTGTTTACAATCACCTTATTGTCTTCATCATAATATATGCATATGTATATATATTTGTATATATGCATGTGCAATCAAAAAATTTATGGCCAGTTCAACGAGTAACAAAGTAACAACAACAAAAATGAAATTTCTTTTGATGTGACAAGCACTCCAAAGAAATAAAAATAAATAGATGTCCAATCAACAAAAATAATAAGAAATATCCAAAGTCACAATTAGGGATGGTTATTTGTAATTCATAGTAGTATGACAATTATCTTTGGAGACTCTTGCATGGTAGGGGAAATTGGAAACAAACCTGATAGCAATAGCTTGCATTCAACTTCAAAGATAATTCTTGCAACTCTAAATATTGTTGTTTTAAGCCTTGTTTCTGAATTATTGGTTTGAGTTTTAATAAGAACAATGAAAACAAATATAGGAATATTGTCTACATCTAATGCCATCTACATACATTTCTACATGTACTTTTTTTAGTGTGTATATTTCCAAACAACATATTCCTACATATGCATCCAATGCATGATGCTAGATTGTATTTGTTGGCATATTTGTTAAGTGTACCTTTTTAGTTATTATTTCTTTCAGCCTTAAAAAATAATTTTTCGGAATGATAAGTTGTATATTAAGTGTGATAAGAAAGACTGGTTTCACCATTGATCAAAGTGGTGGACAATGTATGTTCTTGCTCAGGGGTTTGGTGAGAGCCCATGGGGTTCCATGACCCAATATGGTAGGGTGGAGAGCAAGCCTTCTTTTGTTGTGTTTTATTTCATATTTGCTATTTGTTGTTTAGCTCCACTGTGGGTCTTTACATTGATGTTTGCAAGCACTTTATTCTCTTCATCATAATATATGCATATGCATATGTATATGTATATATGCATGTGCAATAAAAAAAGTGTACCTTTTTTAGATGGAGGTTGCAATGAAGGAAAGCACGGTGCATAACCATAAGTATCAGCAGCGTTACACTCTCCTCTAAAGAGTGCATTGTACCTTCCATTCCTTGTAGTCTCCATTGAAAATGCATTGCATATGCATTGATACATTTACATATACATATGCATATATGTATTCTATGGTTATTCTCCATAAGGCACTATTGAAAAAAGAATTGGTGCATGTGTGGGTTTTTATTTTTTATTTTATTTTTTGCACATGGTTTTATATTTCCAAATAGAAAATCCCTACATATGCATCCAATGCATGATGCCAGTTAGGACAGGTTGGCTATTATTCCTTTCAACCTCAGAAAATTAATCATTAGAATGATAGGTTCTATATTGATTGTGATAAGCAACATTCATTTCGCCATTGATCATAGTGGTGAACAATGTGTGTTCTTGCTCAGGGGTCTAGTGAGATCCCATGGGCCTCCATGACCCAATATGGTATGGTGGAGTGCATGTATTATTTTTTTGTGTGTGGGTGTTTACAAGCACATTTTTGTCTTCATCGTAATATATGTATATTTATTTGTATATGTATATATGCATGTGCAATAAAAAACGTGAAGTTTTTTTAGATGGAGGTTGGAATGAAGGAAGGAACAATGTACAACCATAGGAGCAGCAACATTACACTCTTCTTTAAAGTGTGCAATATACCTCCCATTCATTACAATATCCATCGAAAATACATTGCATATGTATAGATACATTAGCAAATATATTTGCATGTATGTATGCCTTGGTTGTTGTCGATAAATCACTATTGGAAAAAGTATTTGTGTATGTGTGGGTTTTTTATTTATTTTTTATTTTTGACCATGGCTTTATATTGCCAAGTAGGAAATCCCTACATATGTATCTGATGCATGATGCTAATTATGACATCTTGGCTGTTATTCCTTCCAAGCTCAAAAAATAATTATTAGAATGAAAGGTTCTATATTGGGCATAATAAGCAACATTGGTTTCATGATTGATCATACTGGTGGACAATGTATGTTCTTGCTCGGATGTTTGGTGAGAACCCATGGGGCTCCATGACCCAATATGGTAGGGTGGAGAGGAGGAGTTTCATTTTATATTACCTATTTGTTCATTGGTTATATTGTTCCTCTGTAAATTGGAATTTGCAAGCAATTTTTCATCTTCATTTGTGATGTATGCATATGTATATGTATATGTGTATAGGAATATACAATGAAGGAAGTGAATTTCTTTTAGATGGAGAGTACAAGAAATGGAGGATAAATGCATAGGCATAAGTAGCAGCGGTGTTACATTCTCCTTCAAAAAATGCATCCTACCTTCACTTCCTTACACTCTCCATCAAATATACATTGCATATGCATAGATAAATTTACGTATACATATGCATATATGTATGCTTTGTTTCTCCATAAGGAAATATTGAAAAAAATAATTGTTGTGTGTGTAGGTTTTCATTTTTTTGTACATGGCTTTGTTACTATGGATTCTTTTGTTTTCTGAGTTTTCCATCTAGGGCATTGTTGAAACCAATATTGTTTCATTTATGTCTTTCGTTTTGTGTGAATGGTTGGAACATAGTAAAATAGTTAATATTATACAATTTAAATATTGTTTTCCATAGGGCATTGTTCAGTGTTGCTATCTACCTTTGGCTATTTTGTACCATATTTGATTAGCTTGACCTCTTTACTTATGACATTTACCTTTAAGTTGGTGTCTACAAGAATTTATTATTTTCCTCATATTATGATTGTAGGGTCCTCAGCCTTGTTCAAGTTCCAACCCTGCATCAAGTGTGCACCATAAAAAGGTAGCAAAATGCCAATGAAACCAACCTTATTATGTGCACCATAGAGACCGAATTTGTGCAACTTGTTGAGCCAAATACTTGTAGCAAAGAGGCATTGTATATCAGCATAACTTGTCCCCACATGTCAAAATAAGTGCACCGTAATTGCAACTAGGTTCACCGGAAAAACCTGTTGACTACTATAGCCCTGCACCCCCATCCCTTGCTAGCTTCTACACAGCCATCACAGTGAACTCGCCTCCACAATAGGTGGCTATAGACCTCAAAAAACTCTTGCTGAGCATGGCTTTCCATCCACATCATCGACCACCAACTGCTCAAGCAGCATGTTTGGTTTTTCTTTTAACATGGCAATGAATTCCTTCCATTAGCACATTGATGCTTTGTCTAATTTAAAAGTTTGTAGTATTTGCAAGGAAAGCTACACCGACATGAGAGTGAAAGCATTCACTGCAGGATTCATGTGTTTGTGTTGTGCTTCTGCAAAGGGCGTCCATAGATTTAGCTTAGTGAATAAGATGGATCTAGGCCCACAGCCTCTCGTCCTTGAAAAGCTTACTCATGTTGAAGAAATTCTTATAGCTAGAGTTACTCTAGTTTTTCAAGTGACCCATGCTAGAGGAGGCCAATACAAATATATTGGCCATACTATAAGCTTCCCTCAAGACATCACAACCATTGCAACTTTGTTACTGCATCGTCTACATGATTTTGAAGTAGTGATTGTGCGAAGAACTAGCATTCAGGGGATAAACTATGATTGCTATCTTGACAAACATAATTTCATGGTTGGATTAATATACAAAATTGAGAATGATCCATACTATAGTGATGTTGCAATAGATTGTGATGCTTTAAATTTATTGCCTACTATAATTATTGACATCTCTGATCTTCTACACATAGTGTAAGAACTAGCACATAACACAATTGAACTGATGGTAACTCCAGAAAGTGTTGTTGATGAGGAAGTTGAGCTTGAGGGCTCATCATAATTTATTACATTGATTCCCAACTCTCCTTGGGAAATTTTATGCAATTAGAGATGCCTTGCAGATTACAGACATTAATCAAAATACTTTTCCTTGGCCTGAGATAAATTCTAGCCCTATCAATGAATATAATACAAAAGGACTATTTAGCATGGATTTTCCAATCTTGTTCCCCACTAGTGCAACAATGCCCCTACAATCAAGAAGCATATAGATTCACTTACACGAATATGCATTGCACTTGATATGATACTATGATAATAGATTTGGGAGGCATGTCATATTTAGTTATTACCTTTATAATTTGATAATGAGACATTAAAGCCAACAGTCGGCTTTAGCTTTTATGAAAAAAAACTTGGAGGAAAGGATCCCAAAGTCTATTGTTGCTTTGCAACAATTGCTTCACAATGCACCAGACACCCAAATAGTGAATTAGATTGTTTTCTTTTGTGCATCTTTGTGAGGAACAAACTCATAATGGGGAAAGTGTCATCAAGAGCTTGCGACACTGATCCAGTAGCTTGGTACACCAAATCTCTTCTTCACTTTGACCACTGCAAACAAAAAATGGCCTAATTAGGATAGGGTGATTGATCCTCATGCCCAATTGGATATGCTATACAGTTCCTGAAGATGCTTCATATACAATGTTGTGTAGAACCCGCACATAACAACCTTGTACATGCACTCGTGGTTCACCATTCATGAAGAGCTTATTGAGAGGATTTTTCACACAAAGGACTACTGGTATAGGTATGAGTAGAAACATTGTCGCTCAACACATGTCCATGATTTCTTGTGGCTTCTAGGTGCCTCGAATATGGACATGCTTGATTGGTCCAACCCACATGAGCTTCAATAGGCAAAAAACTTCTTTGATCACTATGTTTCATCATGGAACCCTTGTTCCTCGGATCAACTAATATCAAGGGTCCACCACTCACATTTGGAATACATGATCTTGCTTAATAGTATGCAAATCTCTTACATGGATCCAATGGTGGATTATGAAGAGTTGATCAACATGGTGCAAAGGCATACCAAGTGTACTCAATACACTTGCCTTAGGAAGAAAGGCCACCAATTACAATGTTGGTACAAAGCTTCATGAAATACACAACCATCATCGACATTGGTGATTGATAGTGAATTGAAAAAATCCTATAAGCCATCAAGAAATGATGAGCATGTTAATATCCACAACCCTGAAATGCTTGTAATTTGTTGAGCAAACATTGATTGTCTGCTAGTCTTGTCTAGAAAAATTGTGCTAAACTACATTTCTAAATATGCATCAAAGTATAAAAAAGTTTGAGAGCTATATTGATATCTTGCAGAGGATTGCAAATACAAATTCATCTAGGGATACAGTGTTGCTTTCCTATAAAAAATTCATGATGAACTTGGTTGCAGATCATGACATTGGTGCACAAGAAACCTGCCATATGCTACAAAATTTTCCCCTTGTCATCTCAAGCTAGAATTTCTTGTCTTTGAATGTCAATAGGAAGACATTCCACTATTTGAATATAGTTGATAATGGTGACAAACTTGCAAGTGGTTATATTCATTGTTACATGCAAAGACTAGCTAAAATGGAGACAATATCCCTTATTCAATCTGCACAACTATATACATATAAAAAAATCAAAAAGGTGCATAGTGGTGTCCCTAACCACAACCTCCTATCATCATTGTTTACCCGTTGTTCAAGATTTCCCCCTTAGAGCAAGGTGATAGCTTTGAAACATTTTGCTGGTAGGAATTGCTACTATACAAGCCTTTATGAAATGTTGAGGCAGACATAGGCCTCACGAGAGAAAGCATAAGACAAAATTGGAGGCTATTTTATGTTGCTAGCTATGACCCTTGGCATATTAATAGAGTTATTCTTCCCCCGACAAATGAAGAGGAAGGTGAAAGTGATACTGATAGCGCACAGTCTATTCCTCCCACATATGAATATGAATGGGAGTTGCTTTCTTAGCTTGGTGCTACAAAAAATGTTTGCTTTGACCAACTACAACTATTGGGTAGAATGTACATTGATCTACATCACAAGTGGGACGCACACCATGTTCCAGAGAATCTGCATAGCATTGTTGAACAATTCATTTCAACAAGTAAATTACATACAACTAAAGACACTCTTAGCTCATTGGTACTACCTACACTTTGTCATTAGCTATCTCCTATGGAAAAGGTTGCTCTAAATATCATTGAACAACACCATCTTCTCCCATCTTCATCATCACCATTGCATATGATCATTCAAGGAATTGCTGGAATAGGTAAATCGTTCCTTGTAGACAAGATTTGAAGAGAACTAAATACATCACCAAATCATAGGATGAATCCTTTGCTTGCTTTGGCACCAACAATAGTGGTTTCTTACAATATTCATGCCTCTAGATTGTATATAGCACTCTAGATACCAATTAGAGATATGAATCCATTAAAAGGACAACCATTAACCATATTTCAAGAGGACTTCAAACATATTAAGTACATCTTAATTGATGAAATCGGCTTCTTGGGTCCCAAGTTGTTGCTTAAAATAGATATTCGATTGTGGCAAGCATTCCCTACTAGACACATGCAACCATTTGGTGGTGTCTTTGTTATACTAGTGGGTGACCTAGCACACTTACCTCCTATTTTGGGTAGGCCTGTCTATGATTCTCGCTCCAAAACATTGGCTATTTGGCACACTTTTAATATTGTTGTCATGCTTAGCATTGTCTTTCACCAGCATGGAAAATCCGATACACAACAACAATTTGGTACACTTCTTTTGAATATTAGAAATTGCCAAGCATCCCAGTCTAACTAGAAAAATATTATGAATCAAACAAATGCCATGCTTTTAGCTAATCAAAACTAAGAGTTTGATGAAGCTAACCACTTATTCCCAACAAATAGGTTGGTTTCCTTGCACAATAGAAAAATCCTTCATCAGTTAAATGTTCCCATTGTAATTAGTGCTACTGAAAGGTATCAACAAACCACACTTGACTATGGTGATGATGAATAACTTCAAGTAGAGCTCTTGTAATTTGCCAGCAAGTAATGTTGACAACAAATCTTTGGGTGGCAGCTGGCTTGGTTAATGGATCATTTGGTTTAGTGAAGGATGCCATGTATGGTAGGGGTGCTAAACAACCTCAACTACCTGAATATGTTGTTGTCAACTTCCCAAACTACATTGGCCCAACATGGGATTAGGACATTCCAAGAGCCATCCCCATTCCCTTGATCACACAGGACAGCCTAAGGTAACTCCCGTTGGCAATGGCTTGGGCAATAATAATACATAAATCTCAAGGCTTGACACTAGAGTGAGGTACAATAGATATTGGAGCTAAAGAAAGGAAAGGACTAATGTTCACAACTCTTTCTCATGTTAAATCAATAATAGGAATACACATATATACACCTTTCTCTTTTGATAGGTACTCTAAGCTGCATTCCAACAAGTACGATGCACTTCAAATCAAAGAAGAGGATTGCCTCCAATAATTGTGTACATTCCCATCATGATGAAATATTTTTGTTCTTGATGGTAACTATACAACTTCTCCTTTTCCTTTTCATTTCAATGCATTTAGATTTCCCACCATACCTAATTTTCCTTCCTTCTTATCCCCTCCGTAGTGCAATTGCAATCACTTCTTCCAAGATAGCCAAGGCTTTATTTCTACAATGATTACTAAGAGTTCAGTTGCTATTCAATTCTTGCAATATATTTCCCCTTGCCTTCAACAACAAACGTGGATTCCTTCTTGTTCCTCGCTTGACCAAATGTTATTTATATTTAATTTTTCTCTCAATACCTTCCTCTCCTTCACTCTATGATGTCGCTTCTACAGCTATCACCTTTGAACCATTTGTGTCTAACTATATCAAATTCTAACAAATTTAGATTGCAAACATTTTTAGTTGTAATTGCAAATCTTAGCAATTCTTAATAGCTTCATGCTCACAAGTTTTCCATTGTGTCTAAGTTGCAACTACATTCCATTTATATACAAGGTAAGGCTATATCTACTTTATTCAATCTCTGCTTTCACAATTACATCTAAATTTTTTTGTGACAAATGCTACAACTGTATATATTTTTAAAAATGGATAACACTGATTTTAGCTAAACAAAATTGCTAGGTGCAAGAAGAGAATAATATGGAAGTTATAATTGTAGACATATTGTCTCCTACTCTCTGCAAAAGGTATGCCTACATCTTATATATATGTTATTTTCTATTGCAGTTACATTGGATATTATTTGTTATAAACTATAGGGCTCTTTGTATTTCCCAATTCAGATATTTTGTACCAATCAGACATTTTTGTTACACTAAACATCAAATTTTCTTTGTTTCTAACTATATTTCATTGAAACCATTTTAGAGTGCAAACATTGTGAACTATAGATGCACACCTCCACAATACTAAATAGCTTTGCAATCACATGTTTGGCATGGTCTACAAGTTGCTACTACATTATATTTAGATAGAAGGTAAGGCTATATGTCCTTTATTCCATCTTTTATTTCACAACTACAAGTCAAATTGTTTGTCATAAACAATACAACTATGTATATTTTCCAAAATGCAAAAGACTGGTTGTAACTAGATAAATTTTATAGGTTAATGCTATGATATTTCCATAATCCATAATGCTTAAGATTTGTTGTTACTGGATGGAAAAACTCCCACATAATCAAATATTTAGAAACAACATATATTAAGAAAAAAAATTCAAGTTTCGAAACATTGGTTTCACCATTGATCATAGTGGTGGGCAATGCATGTTCTTGCTCGGGGGTTTGGTGATAGTCCATGTGGCTGCATGACCCAATATGGTAGGGTGGAGAGTAGGCCTTCTTTTCCTCTATTCATACTACATCCCATTGCACCCATAAGGTATGCCTAAATCTTATTTATTTAATGCCTTTTATTGCACATGCATTGCATATTATTTATTATAAATTATAGAGCTCTTTATTTTCCCTACTTTATATATTGTCTACCAATGACACATATTCATTGCAGTAAACTTCACATTTCCTTTCATTTTTTGCACACCATACTCAAAACAAACAAATTCTATTTCACATAAGATACTAATGTCTTACTGAATGATCTTTTATCTGATCTTATATTCATCAATACTATGGATTATTTCACAGCATTAGATCTTCTATGAGGTCAGCCTCACCACAGGTTCAGTTTTTAAATTGCATTATTGGTATTTTGAGGAAGTAATGTTTTGTAAATAACATTTGACAATGATTAGAAATAAAATAGATAAATATAGTTTCAAATTTTTGTATCAATCTTCAACAAAATTGTGTGGATACAATCATCTTTTTATTCTTAAGGTTCTACATGGCTTATGTAAATACACTTATTTGAAATTTCAATGATACTCTAAGCTTTCACATAATTCTATTACCTTTTTGAGATAATATATTGTCCATTGCTCCAATCAATGGTGGCATCAATGTTACATATAACACTTAGAATACAACTTTTGCATGGCTTTATTGCTGTGAATTTTTCACTTTTGTGGGTTTTCCCATCCGACCCACTGTTGAAACCAATATTGTTTCATTTATGGCTTCCATTTTGTGGTTGTGGTTGTAATTCAATAAAATAGTTAATGTTATATAGTTTATCTTAATATATTGTTGCATTTTCCATAGATTGGTTATTGTGAATTTTTCTCTTTTGTGAATATTGTTACTAAAACCAATATTCTTTCATTTATTCTTTTGTTTTTTGGCTATGGTTGCAATGCAATAAAATAGTTAGTGTTATACAGTTTGTGTTTCTTTCAATAAGGCATTATTTTCCTTGGGCTTTATTGTTTCATTTTCAAAAACGTGCTATTGAAAGGGTTTGTATTGTTTCAATCTTCTATACGATGTTTTCAACAAAATACTATATTGTTTGTTACAACTAATAATGCTACATTTATGCTTTGCATTTTGTTACAACTACGCAACACTATGTATCAATCGTGTTTGTATCTACTATGACATATATACATATCTACACATAGCAGAAATACATTGTCTGCATCTTCTATGACATATATCCAACTCTGCACAACCCTTTGTTAGTTACTACTCCCAAAGGTGACATTGATGTTTTGTTCTTGATTCATCTTCAATGTGTACACGTCGCTTCCATTTGGTGTTGCCCTCTGCCTATCGGCTCATCATTGCATGTCACTACATGCCACTACTAGTATTATATTATACTATAATATTATTACTTGCATATATACATTATAGTTTCTTTTTTTTTTATTATTAAATAATATCATTAATATTATAAAATTCATATAATATTGTATATAATAATATTTCTCCTAAATAAATATGGATTAAAAAGTATTATACATAGGTAATAATAATCTTTTTATATAATGCACATATATCAATAAACATAATATTATTAGATATCCATTACATATATATGAGTAATATTATTTTTATATAAGGGAAAAGTCTCAATTTACCGCCTTTGTTGCACTAATTGTTCATTGATACATGTTAATTAAAAACTTACTAAAAAATTTCAAATGTACCAATAGTTGTCCACTTTATATCTAGTAGATACCAAAAAAATAAGTACTTTATTGGAGGAGTTGTGCAACTTTATTAGTACCAATAGTGCATGATTACTAGGGCATTAGCGCATATGTATTGGATCAGTTGTGCAAATTTTGTGGTGGTCAAAGCGAACGGTTATGAAGACACTAGAGAATATGTATCAGATGTCAACTTGATATGACCACTTTTTAACATTTGTGTACATAAAGAATCCTCCTATGTTTGTCACAACTACCAAGAAGCTGAAAAATTAGCTATAAGCTTTTAAGTCACATACAAAAATATCAAAAAAAAATGTCCAAACCTTGCATACCATTTAGGAACTTACAGTGCATGAAGTTAGCCATAACAACTATTGGTACCCTTCCCCTTATTCAAATTGTAAATTTACATTTTAAAAATATAAATTATATTTTAATTATTCTAAAATAATTATTTTTTATTAATCTAAATGTATAAGCTTTACTTATCTTAAAATTATATTGCGTATTGAATAAACATCTTACATCTTATTTTTAAAAATTATCTAAAATATTTTTTAAATGTCTATTTTTAATTATTTATCATAAATTTTGTAAAGATAAACATGCTAAGTGCGACATTTTTCATGCGAGAAACACGTAAATGGCGTGGGAATCAAAATGTTCTCGAACAAGTAATCGACAGTGATTGATTTGGATCGTTTTGGAAAAATATTGGAACTCTGATTCCAAAAGAATTTCCAAAAGAAATCAGATATCATAATGAAAGTCTTAGGTCAAAAAATTGAGTGGCACCCATTGCTACAGTTCTAAAGTTAGGAACGAAGAAAGATTCTCCCACAACCACTCCACTATCACAGTACAGCACCTGGTCAGATTTCAAAGAGCTTAGAATGCATGCAATACATATTTCTTAGTAATTGTTATGTTGCGAAGAATCACGAGCAAGTTTAACGTGTGGATTATTTCCAAGGAAATGTCAATGGTCAGCAGTTGTAAGGCCAAATCATGACTTGTATTGTCGTAAGCCAGCAAAAATTCCATTGTGACGACATTGAACGGTCAGCAGGTCACATTGTACTTGTGACGTCACATTCTGCACAGTGTCGGACTCGGGAAAACCCCAATTCTCGAAACATCGTCGTCATCGGTTTGCACAAAGAGAGAAACATTAGTAATCATGTAGACATGGACACCCATTCGTTGGACATCGAGTAGAATAATTTAGAGCATTTGAATTTTGTGGAAGGTAGGTTGTTACAAATAAATATTAAAATTGTATAATTTTTCTTTTTTTTTTTCTTTCACTTGGTAATTCTTAGAATTCTATTAGATTTTGGTCCTTTAAAAAATTTGTTGTCGCAAATAATAAAAATTATACATTTTTGTGGCATATGAAATGTTGGATGGATGCTATCATATAATTTAGTATGTTGGGCATACCCACTTTCCACCTACTACATTCAAGGGTAATCCTAAAGATCTCAATGCAAAAGAGAAATAAATCTTGTAATAGGGTTGTCCTAGGGGCTGAGTGCAAACTATTAAGGGGTTCACCACCAAGTTTAGACTTGGAAAAGATAATGAAATGCAAGATGCAACACAAAACCCTAATTCAATGCAATGACCTATGAAATGATCTAGAAAAGTAAATGAAACAACACAAAAAACTGAAGACCAAAAGGTGTGCACCTAGGAATTTGGAAATGGCTGAATGTAGGTCTGGGACACTAGAAATTCTAGTTTTAGTGCTAACTGGGACTCATTCGCCAAGCTGGGCGAATCAATCCAATTTCTAGAAAACTATGCGAGAATAAAAATTTGCCAAAAGGGTATTCGAATTTGCAAAAATATGAAAAACTGACTGGAACTGGGACTCATTCACCAAAAGTGGCGAATTAGTCCAATTGGGCATTTCTAAAACTTCAAAGGTCAATTCTACTCTTCTTTTCTGCTCTGTTCTTCCTAAGTCATTTCTAGATCTGAAAACTTGATTTGCAACCTGTAGGTCTTCTCCAAGGTTCTATAAGACTTGACGACAACTTTGACAACTTTCAATGATTTACAACTTTTCTCCAATCTTGCTAAGCAAATCTGCATCATAGACCTGCAAATCACATAGAAAGGAGAGAGAAAAATGTTGTTGGATTAGTGAATAGGGGTTTTCCTTTGTCAAACCCCTTGTTGGTAATTAAACCTTGGAATAAAATCAAATAAGAATGGAGAATGATGAATGAAGAAATGGCAATGTTCCAACTCACCAAACCCTAGCAATCGAATGCTGCAAACATGCATGTAATGGCTCCAATGGATGTAGACCTTGATTCTTGCCTGAATTGGATAGATCTTGAATGTAATGCTTGCTCGAATCAAAAAATCCTACACCACAACCGTTAGCTCTATAACAACATGATGCATGAAATATTTGACATGATGATTGATTGCTTGAATGCTACTCTAAAATTCTTGATAATCTTCTCTTGAATTCTCTTGAAAATGATTGAATGCTCTTATGAACTCAACTTGCTACAAGGAATGCTCTCATAAATTTTTTAGGTGAAAATGAATTAAAGAACCTTATATTTATAATCAATTATGCAGGAATTCCCAAAATTACAACACTACAAGCTGACAACAAATCAAGGAGAATAAAGTCCCACCATAATTTTCAATTAATTTTTATTTTGGGCCACATGAGACTCATTCGCCCAAGGTGGTGAATGAGTCCCACTAGGCCTAAATTTTGGAACGAATTTAAAAAATGCTTAGAAATGTGTAAAACCAAGTTTGAGACCCAAAAGTCTAGGTGGGACTCATTCGCCCAAGATGATGAATGAGTCTTAGGTCACTAAATTTGTGTCATTCAATCCTAAAACACCTGAATTATGATTGCTTAATGATTGGCGTTAGGAGTATCTTTGAAAAGATGCATTAAATGAGGCTTGTGGATGTAAAATAGGGCCAATTAAAGCATAAGAGAGCCCAATTATTAATGACAACCCTAGAAAAGTGTGAAAATGGGTTACAACACTTTATAACAGTTTAAAATAAGGAAAGATTAAAGTTTAAAAGAGGCTTATTAGGTGTAATTAATTAATAAGACCTTAGAAAATTGTGAAAATGAGTTTCAACACTTTAGCGAGGTACTATTTATCTTCATTAATTCAGAAGGGTCTAAGACCTAATGTGAATGTGTTAAACACATTACAACACTAAATCAAGGCAATATTAAGCCTAGTTCACAGGGAAGGCCCAAACAAGTAAGGGAAAAGCATAAGAGATACTTTTTCCATTACCACATTTAGCCCCCACTTTAGTGAGAGGATGAGCTTGCTTCATACTCACACTAAAGTAGACAAACACATGCCAAGAGGGGTCAAAATGCATCAGTGTGGATGATAAAGGATGAAAAATATCATAGGAGGTCGCCAAGCCCCTAGGATCAAGATCCCTTGAAAAGCCAACATAGGCACAAAATAAAACACACATGAGAATAATGTAAGAGCAACAAAAAAGCACAAGAATGCACTATCAAGCAAGAAAGAAAGAAAAGGTAAAAGAGAAAAGAGTCGGATCAAGCTTCGACCATTTGTCCATCATGATGTGGATCAGATATAGGTTGTTATCTAAAACATGCATACTCACTCTAAGGCAACGAAACTCCTAGTTGTTTGCTGGGTGAGAAGTCCAAGATGGTGAGAAAGATACACTCATGGTTGGTATGCACTCACACACACACGAGTGGCTATGGAGAAATTCATGGCTCTATTAGGCTTCCTACTCAAAGCATACCAAAGTTATACCTCTTAATAAATCTAATAAGGCACCACAAAAAAAAAATACTTATCGAGCTTCATGAGACAAGCACAACTTCGTATGATTGGACCTCACAAACAAATAGGACATGACTCCATATGCATGCAAGCTGTGTAATGCAAGGTGGCCATATCAATGCAAAATTAAAAATGAAAAATATGGAATGTTTGAAGGACTTTTTCTCAATTCATGTGAGGTCTTTAACTTAGGGAACATTGTGCCTAATGTCTCCAAGAGAGGACAAATCAATGAATAGAAAATTTGCAAGTACGGGGATGTAGTGTGTTACATAAAGCAACCAAGAGGAATGTAATATGATAAGAGAGATCATGCTCTTGAATGAAACCATACCCAATGTCATCTAGAAAGTGAGAAACACATCGTATGAAATATGAAAACTACACCATGAACCTTGAAAATGAAAAATGAAAAAGAATAATGCCAATGTATGCCCCCACTTTAAAGAAATTGCTAAACACCATACTGTGAGAAATTACAATAAAGTAGAAAATGATAAATGCAAACAAAGAATGCACGAGAGCCAACTTAAAAAGTTGTATGCCAAGTCATATGTTTCCAAGTAAAGCTACGTCATGCAAAAAGAAAAGAGAAAGGACATGGATTTCCCCCAACATGAAAACACCAAAAAAATAAGGGATCTATGGATTTGGGGTTAGTATTTTCTTGCTACAATGTTTTTAAGAGAGCTCGAAACTATCCTAATTCCCTAAATACACAAAGAACTGGAAGAATGACACAATGAAAGTGAAAACAAAGGAAAACCTTTCGGGTCAATATGGAAGAGACATGAATGTCTCAATACCTTGCATAATCCCAAAAAGGAAAACATAAGACAAATGAAAAATATAAAGATAAATTAAAGATTTTGGATCAACATGGAAGAGACATGAATGTCTCGACACCTTGCATCATCCCCAAAAGGAAAACACAAGACAAATGAAAAAGATTAAAAGTGAAAAGGTAAAAGATTGACGACATAGAGAGGAATGGAGATACAAATAGAGGAATGCCACAAATAGAGAAAGAACATCAAACGAAACATCATTGGGGATCACATTATGCACATGCAATCACTCAAAAGAAAAAGAAAAAAATAATGTAAAAGACTAGTAAGGAACAAGAAATTCAAACTAAAGCAAATCATCTTCCTCCCAATCATGTTCATTGTATACCGAAGGCGGCCAACTAGCTAAAAGGAGAATAGAAAGTGTCAAACTAGGATCAGTACCAGGTTCAACATTATTCTTAGGAGAACTATTGTTTAAGCTCATGGAAGAGGAAAAAATTGTATTCAACTCATCATGCACATCTTTGTCAATTTTAGCAACCTTTTCATCATCATCCAAGTTAATCACAATAAGAGGTAGAAGGATAATGTCCATGGAAGAGTTCAACTCTTGTTGTGGTTTTTGTATTGGAGTGTTTTGCCTTGAGATGGGAGTAGGTTCATTATGCATTGCTTTAGTCATGTTTGGATTTTGATTATCTCTGTTTAATTCTTCATGTAACCTACAAGGAAGGGTGTGATGTCTACACCTACACTCTCTAGCACCTCTATTTCTTTTAGTTTTTTTTTTGAGGTTTGTTTGTGTAGGAGCAGGTTGATCAACCATAGGTTTTGTTTCTTCCCTAAGGGGAGGAAAGAAAGTAACCACCAAAGGTTGTTCGACCACTTTCTCTTTGAATTTGTAAGGTTGTTTATTTTAAGAGGTGTGACATGGTTGTTTCATTATCTCTTTGTCTTTTGTAGGATGTATGTGAAGGTTTTTTCTTAGGTTGGTTTTGATCATTTAGAATTTATTTAGGTTCAAGCATGGTTTTATCAAGGATAGTAGGCTCAATGGTAGCTAGAGACATGTTTCAGAGGGATAGTTCTTCTATCTTCTTTTCGTTGAACTTTTGATAAGACAAGAAAAATAAGTCTTCTCAAGGTTTTATAGCTTCCATAGGCTCGACCCAAGAGGAATCTAAGGAAAAATTACCTTTAGAGGACAATCGGTTAAATCCATTGTAATGGATGGTGAATTTTTAATTATAAAAGGGAAAATTTAAGCATTTGTACACAATCAAAGGTATAGCTTTCATGGAAGGAAGCCATGGATAGCCTAGCTTCACACAAAAATAGTCCAATTGCGAGATGATCGAGAATGATACATCTAATATTTTTTATCCTATTTGCAAATGAATCCTGATCAATCCTATCATAGGGAAAGTAAAACCATTGTGCATTTTGATCCATGCTTTCGGTTTATCATTTATGTCTTGATAGAGCTCATGCAAAAGTAAAATTTCCTCGGTCACCACATTCTCTCCATAGGTGGGATCTATTAGTATCCCATTAATGGGCTTTTCATAGATTTGGCTGGCTACATAAAGAGGACCATCGAGTGCATGTTTAAGTATATCCTTAGAGGAGAAAGCAATGTTAAGAGGATTCTTACCTTGGCCCCTATGAGGAATGAATTCTCTCACTCCTACCATGCCATCCATAGGATCATTATCTATGAGATCATTTTGGATAGAATCATTGGTACCATCATCTATGTCAACATTCATCACATCATTCTTTCTAGTTTCGTTGGCTTCGACAAATGAAATACTATGTTTTTACATTTGGTTGGTAAATATTTGCAAGTTTGGGTTAGGAGGGGCAACAGACTTATTTCCTTGATAACTAACACCTCCACTAGAAAGACGACTGAAATCAATGAGGTCTTGCACAAGATGTTTAAGACACTTACAGTGTTTTGCATCATGTCCATTTTGTCGGTGATAGTGGCAATAAGAATTTGATCTAAAAATTGGGGGTAAAGGATTATTAGGATTGGGAATTTTGATGGGAGGCAAGGAAATCATTTGTTGTTCTAAGAGTTGGGACATTGTGCCATGAAGGATATCGGGTAAGGGAGTGAATTGTCTTTTCGAGTCCCCATGGCTAAAGGGTATCGTGGATTTAACAACAACTACTTGGTTATTGACATTTTGAGTTGTTTTTTGAGGGGTATTTAATTGAAGAATACGTTTATTTTTTTTTATAAAGGGTTGGGAATTCTTTTGGCTTTTGGGCTTGGAGTTCTTAGTTCACCTAGAAGTGGACTTTGTATCTCGACTACTAATAGAATTTTTATAATCATGGAGGGTGGTACACAAGTGCATGAAGGATTGGAATTTCATCATGGTGAACTTTCCTTGAATCTTTCTTTTCAAATTTTCTATGAACATATTTTGAAGGTGAGGGTCAAGAACCTTGACATCAATTTGGGAATAGAGCGATGGATAACATGAGATAAAGTCGGTTATCTTTTCCTTTTCTTTTTGATTACATCTCATCAAATTTATCAAGGTCATATTAGGAGTCATATGCACCTCGAAATGATTAACAAATTCCTTAACAAGTTCATTGAATGAAAAAATTGAGTTGTTCGATGAAGAATAAAACCACTCCAAGGTAGTATCCTTCAAGGACCTAGGAAAAATCTTAGCCAAGAGTTTATCATCAAGGAAAAATTCACTACATAATAAGCATTAACATGGTTAGAAGGATATCCCTTCCCTCCATATTTCTCAAATCTAGGCACCTCTACACCTTGTGTTATCGGTGTTCACAATATCTCCAAGGAAAATGGACTACTTTTGACATAATATGTAGGTGTGCCATTTTGGTTTTGGTTGATGGTGGAAATATGTTTTTGAAGGGATGAAACAGTTTTGAAGAGTTGATTAATGAGAGGGTCATTGCTAATGTTATGAGATGGAAGTAAAGAAAGTGAAGGGGTGTATGTGTTTGAAGAAAAAGTGAATGGAATGCTTATGGGTGGTAAAGTGGTAGGAGATATGACATGTGATGCCACAAAGGAACTAGGGATGCTAGCAGATATTCCCATGGAAGGAATCACATTACTAGTTTGTTCAAATGTTATTGTGACTTGAGATTTGGTATAGGTAGGTATTGAGGCAATTATTCTGGGAGTAGCAATTTGAGTTCCTCCTTGTCTTGTGACATTGATTGTTGGTAAAGGAAAACTAGTAGTTGGGGTGAGGTGTTTTCCAAAGACTTGAAGCATGTTTTTCACAAGGTCAAGTCCATATTCACTTTCAAGCATGCAATGAATTTTTCTAGTAGGGATACCAATATTTAAAATGTTTTCATTTTTCACTTGATGTTGCAAGTTAGGTAGGTCCTGATGAATTTGAATTATGTTTTCTTGTGGGAAACTATTATTCCTTGTTTCAACTTACATACTCCTTCAAGGCATAGAGTTGTTAAAGGTATTGTACATACCTAGTGTACTAATGTTAATACTAGGAGTGAAAGACCTAGATAACCAAAGATCCACAATAATTGTACTATCCCAAGATAAAAGGATTCTTGAACTTCGTCTCACTACAACATTAGCAATAGGACACCAAATGCTCATCCAAGGGCTATGCAACTCAAGGTGAATGCAAATGCAATATAAGCTAAGAACAATCAAATTTTTATGACAAAAAATATCGAAAGTAAAACATAAAGGTAATTACAACAAACAAAAACTCAGAAAATAACCTTTAAATTCAAAAAAATGCAATGGAAAATCTAAATTAGGACTTATTCACCCAAGGGGGTTAATGTGTCCCAGTAATATTTTTTCCTAAACTTTTCAGAAATTTTCAGTTGAATTTTATGCTTTTTAAGTTTCATGATTTGTATGTTGAATGAAAATGCAAATTTTGTGTGATTTTCAATGTAATGAGATGTGCAAATGAAAACTATATGAGCTTTCACTAATGCAAAAATTGAAAACCCAGAGTGCAAATTAACTAATGCAAACTCTAATACAAAGTCAACGCAACCTAAATCTAGGATGATGATGCACTCTAAATCATAAATTTACTATTCTAAATGTAGGTTCACCAAAACATGGTATATGAAATGTGGGACAGATGCTATCATATGATTTAGGACATAGATCATACTCACTTTCCACCTACTACATTCAAGGGTAACCCTAAAGATCTCAATGCAAAAGAGAAATAAATCTTCTAATAGGGTTTTCCTAGGGGTTGAATGCAAACTATTAAGGGGTTCATCACCATGTTTAGACTTGGGAAAGTTATTAAAATATAAGATGCAACACAAAACCCTAATTTAATGCAATGGCTTATGAAATGATCTAGAAAAAGTAAATGAAACATCATGGAAAAATGAAGATAGGAAAGTGTGCACCTAAGAATCTACAAATGATTTAATGGAGGTCTGGGACAACATAAATTTTGATTTTAATTTTTCCTAGGAATCATTCGCCAAGCTAGGTGACTCGGTCCTTCTTTTTGGAAAACTGGGCATGAAGAAGAATTTTCCACAAGGGTATCCAAATTTGCAAAAATCTTAAAACTGACTGGAACTAAGACACATTCACCAGAAGTGGTGAATTAATCTAGTTGGGATTTTTCTGAAACTTCAAAAGCTAATCCTACTCTTCTTTGTTTTCTTTGTTCTTCTTGAGTGATTTATGGATCCAAAACCCAAATTTGCAACGTGTAGGTCTTCTCCAAGGTTCTCCAAGACTTGATGACAATATTGACAACTTTGAATGATTTGCAACTTTTCTCCATTTTTTCTCCTCAATAAATTTGCAACTTAGAGTTGCAAATCACACACAAAGGAGAGGGGAAAATGTTGTTGGGTTAGTGAATAGGGGTTTTCCTTGGTCAAACCCCTTATTGGTAATTAAACCTTGAAATGAAATCAAATAAGAATGGAGAATGATGAATGAACAAATGGCAATGTTGCATTTTACCAAACCCTAGCAATGGAATGCTCCAAACATGCATGTAATGGCTCCAATGAATGTCTACCTCGATTCTTGCTTGAATTGGATAGATCTTTAATGTAATTCTTGCTTGAATCACAAAATCCTACACCACAACTATTTTCTCTAAAACAACATGATGCATGAAATCCTTGATATGATGATCGATTTCTTGAATGCTACTCTAAAATGCTTGATAATATGCTCTTGACTACTCTTGAAAAAGCTTGAATGCTCTTGTGAGCTGAACTTTCTATAAGGAATGCTCTCACAAAAGTCTTAGGTGAAAATGAATGAGGAACTTTGTATTTATACTCAATTATGCAAGAATTCCAAAAATTACAACACTAGAAGCCGATATCAGATCTAGGAGAATAAAAACCTGCAAAAAATTGAATTAACTTTTATTTTGGGCCACACGGGACTCATTCACCCAAGGTGGAAAATGAGTCACACCAATCCTAAATTTTGGGACCAATTTCATAAATGCTTAGAAATTTGTAAAACTAGGTTTGTGACCAAAAAATCTAGGTGGGACTCATTTTCCCAATGTGGTGAATGAGTCCTAGATAACTAAATATGGGCCGTTGAAGGCTAAAACTCCTGAATTATGATAGGGTAATGATTGGTGTTAGGATTATTGATGAGCATAGGAATCCCATTGTTTTTACCTATTTTTACCTATTCTTTTCCCTTTTTACCTTTATGTTTGTCTACCTTCCTGTCACCAATTGATGAAGGAACTCTAATGTTTAATAAAAAGTAAAAATAATATTAGGATTTATAATAATATCGAAACCCATAGAGATAATGATTTTTTTGTGGTCTAAATGGCAGGAGATAAATGAAATGGGTGATGCAGCTATCAAACATGCATATAGTGAAGAGGGGAAGACAAAATAGAAATAGTTTTGAATTCATTTTGTTTTGTTCTTAAAATGCATTTGCTATTATACTAATAGTTTTAGCTACTGTTGTTTTTATTAGACTATACTTGGTTAAAAAGTGTTTTTTCTCGAGCAACTATTTTGTAATATATCGAATTAAGTTGTGGTTTATTGGCCATCAACCATAACAAACCAAGGGGTAGACTGTTATATCATTTTGGTATAAATATATGTGTGTTTAGAAGACTAAGATGTAATTTGGATAAATGAAAGAAATATTGTCATTCTAAGTTGCCATTATTATTTTGTGCATTCATATTATGTGTGATTAAGATCATGTAAAGCTAGTATACTTTATGTTTCCTGGTGACCGAGGAGGAAAGGATCACTACTTGTGTGATCAAGTGATCTCTTTCTTAGTTGGTGTGGTGACTTTCATATGTGTAATGTTCCTTGTGCATTTATTTATGGTTTGATTCATGTTTACTTAAATGCCAATTTGTAGTGGCAATTCTATTATTGTCTATATGTTTTTAGAATTGAATGTAGTTTACTTCATGGGATATATTCATTTAGGATATTCAATTTGGATCTTAGTCTGATATTCCATTTGTGTAAATTTTGATTTCGAATTGCAATATAAAAAGTTAGTTTAATCTGAGACTAGTTATTTGGCTTATAAATCAATTTGTGTTTCGAGCATTTAGTTAGTTTATGAATGTTCTTGGAATCCTATTAGCAGTAATTAATTAAAAAAAATACTCTAGAGATTCTATAATTTTTTAAAGTTGTTCATTCTTTAGTCTACAACAAAATACATTGTTACAAATACTATCACGATTGTGATAGGAAACAAAATTTCTATTTTATCCTTTTTAATAAGTTTGAATCAGTTAGGGAGTATGTCATGGAGCAGTTATTTAAGTTCAAGTCTAAATAGCTTCATAATTTCATCTCACTTAGCTTACTATCTTCACCCATTAGACAAATAACCTCAATACCTTTAATTAGTTTATGACCCTGGATTGATATATCTAGGTATAAACTGAGGAGATCCATATGAGTCCAATTTAAGTCCAAAAAAGAGTTAATATGAACCATAGTTGTACCCAACAATTATCCTTGAAAAGATGAATTAAGTGAGGCTTTTGGATGTAAAATAGGGAAAATTAAAGCATAAGAAAGCCCATTTATTAATGAAAATCCTTGAAAAGTGTGAAAGTGGGTTACAACACTTTATGACACTTGAAAATAAGGGATGATTAAAGTTAAAAAGAGGTTTATTAGGTGTAATTAATTAATAAGACATTAGAAAAGTGTGAAAGTGAGTTACAACACTTCATAACACTTTAGCAAGGTACCATTTATGTTCATTAATTCACAAGGGTCTAAGACCTAATGTGAATGAGTTAAACACATTACAACACTAAATCAAGGCAATATTAAGCCTACTTCAGAAGGAAGGCCCAAATAAGTAAGGGAAAAGTTGAAGGGATACTTTTTTCATTACCACATTTCGTCCCTAGTTTAGTGAGAGAATGAACTTTCTTGAAACTCACACTAAATTACACAAACATGCACAAAGAGGGTTCCAAATGCACCAATGTGGATGACAAAGGATAACAAAGATCATAGGAGATGGCCAAGCCCCCAAGATCAAAATCCCATGACAAACCAACATAGGCACAAAAGAACACACAAATGAGAATAATGTAAGAACAACAACAAAGCACAAAAATGCATTGTCAGGGATGTAACAAAGAAAAGGAAAAAGATAAAAGAGTCAGATCAAGCTTTGAACATTTGGCCATCACAATGTGGATCAAATATAGGTTATTTGTCCAAAAAATTCATATTCACTCTAAGGAAACAAAGCTTCTAACTATTTGTTGGGTGAGAATTCCAAGATGGTGAGAAACATACACTCATGGCTAGCATGCACTCTCACACACGTGAGTGGCTATGGGGAAATTCATGCCTTGGTCGGGCTTCCCGCTCAAACCATACCCAAGTTATACCCCCTAATAACTTTTGTAAGGCACCACAAAAAAAAATAGTTTATGAGCTTCACGAGACAAGTAAAAATTGTATGCTTGGAGCACATGAACAAATAGGATGGCTCCATAGTCATGCAAGTTGTGTTATGCAAGGTGTTCTTATAAATGCAAAATGAAAAATGCAAAACATGGAATGTTTGAAAGAGTTTTTCTTAATTCATGTGAGGTCTTTAACTTAGGGAATATTGTGTCTAATGTCTCCAAGAATGGACCAAGAAAAGAATATAAAATTTGCAACTTAGGCGATGTAGTGTGTCGCATCATGGAGTCACCAAAAAAGTATGCCTTTTCCTTGCTTGATTTTGGAATAATTAACGATAAATTGGACTTAATATTACCTTGGTCTAGTGTTGTGAGATGTTTTGCACTTCCAAATTAGGTCTTGGGCCCTTTTAAAGCTAAATTAACTGAACTCTTCCCTAATTTATTTTCCAAAATGTATTTACTTACATCTTCACATTAAATTTGGGAGGCTTGTAAATCAAGTGCACCTAATCTAGTGTTGTAAAAGATCATATAGCTTGCATTTTTGCATCAAATTTCATTAAAAATCAATCAAAATCTACATTTGCATCCTAGATCTACGTCATATAGCATAGAAAACATAAAAAACAAGTAAAAAAATTGAAATTTCTGAAAAAAATTCCCTACTTGACTCATTCGCCACCTTGGGCAAATTAGTCCCAGTGCAAATTTTGAACTAATGTTTATAGAGTCAATTTCCAATTTTTAAGCTTTTGTTTTCTCTTATTACTTTTCTATTTTAGTTCAATTACTTTATGTTACATTGAAGTCATTAGAAATAGCATTATTTAAATTCATGGCAATTATAAATAGCATTAGATTTTTGGAATTTTCATTTTTCAGCATTAGTTCCTAGTTCACTTAGATCAGGTTCATTAGAATTTATGAAAATGAAAAACTGAAAACATTAAAAGAAACAATTAAAAAAATGCTTAAATTTTGAAAAAGCATAACATCCAAGCCCTTTAATAGTGATGACATAGACATGTTAGATGAAGCCCTTGAGGACTTCCTCTCACTAGGATCATCCACTAAGGCTTGTTATGAAGAACCAAAAGCAAGTGAAGTTAACTTAACCCTCAAGCCCTTTAGTAGTGATGACTTTGCAATGTTATATGAAGCCCTTGATGACTCCATCTCTCCTAGATCATCCACTAAAGTTTTGATACAAGAGGATGCAATCATTGACAATCATGAAAATCATAATTTTTCTTCTCCCGATACCTTTGGACTATTATTGACGAAGGTATCTTGGTGATAGGAGACACAATCATGGAAAATCATGAATGTCTTGTTTTTCCTCCCTGTTGGAAAGATATTATGACACACAAAGCCGAGATCATGGCCACTACTTTACTTACTCCTACTTAGGAAGACATTATAGGACATGGGGATGTAAATGTAGATAATCATTACTATCAAACCTTTCCTTCTCCTAATATCTTCTCTAGACATGAAGAAGATAGTTTAGTATTAGAAGATATCCTTATTGATACTCATGAGAATATTATTTCTCCTTTTCCTAATGTCCCTACCATTTGGGAAGACCTAGTTGACAAAAAGGTCCAATAATTTGGTAACCGTGAAACTCATACTTATCCTTCTCTTAATGCCTCCCATATGTTGGATGACATTTTACATCTAACCATGACATGTGATGAACCTCTTGTTTGTCACTTTCCTAAAATCTCTCCTATAGGGTAGAAATTAGGGCATAGGAGAATGAGACCTTAGAGAATAATAATGAAATCATCAACAATGACAACAATCAAATTTCCCCCTCTCATAATATCTCTCCTATTGGTGAAGAAGATATTAGGGTGTTATAAGATCCCATCAATGAGAATCATGAGGAAAACATTATTGAACAAGACAATACCATCATTGAAAAAAAAATCCAACCATGGATCATTCCCTTGCGATGAAGTCATTTTTGAAGAACCAACTTTTGAATATCAAGAACATTTAGTTTTTAGTTCTCCTAAAAAATCTCCTACTAGGGAAGGTATCATGGTGCAAGAAAATAACAACATTGTCAAACTCCTTTCAAGCAATAGTAATGTGTCTCCCTTGGGTGATGGTAAAAAGATGATACTATATTTCCCTTTCTTAGAGATACATCAAACTAAGACCATTAAGGTTATGAATGTTCAAGTGTCCATTAGATCCCCATTGACTATTGGACCTCCGACATACCTCATGGGACATCCTAAGAATCCCTTAATTCTTCATCCATCTTCACAATAGCCACAAGTTCAAAAGAAACCTATGCTCATCTTAGAACCACCTAAAAGGCAACTCAATAATGATAATGAGTTAGAATGACATTGCTCACATATATAACAAAGTGTATACAATCAAGGCCAACCTCGAACCTAAACGACTTATGAAGAAACTTGGGAATTTTCCCTCAAAACAAAAACCTTGAATCAATGTCAACACCATCACAAACAATTCTTCCAAGAAAACCTTGGTACATCCTAAACTGATAGATATCTCATTAAATATGTATCAAACTAAAAATTTGTTTACTTATACAAATAAATAAAATTAGTTTCTACTCCTTTCCATGCAATAGTTGTAGGATCATAGAATTCTCACTATTACATGTTTTACATTCATCGCAAGGAGCAACATATCATCATCTATTTTAGGCTCACCCTTCTCCTGCACTAAGTGGGGGAAAAGGGTTAGAAATCCTTATCCCTATATGTCACTTTTCATTGTCTCTTTTGGCTATTTGATCACCTTTCATGAACATATAAGAATGAGATTAGGATGTGGATGACATGACTTAAGTTGTTCTGCATGTGTTATATTTATTCATGATGTAGCTAAATTTAGAAACATATGACTTGGAATAGGGATTTCCAAGTTGGATCTCATGTCTTCTTTCATATTAACATTTATCATGGCTACTTTAAAGCAATTTCTCACAGTGATGGTGTAGCAACCACTTTAAAGTGGTAGCATACATAGATGACATCTTTTGGCAAAAAAATTAGAGTGTGATTTTTCTTTTTTCTTGTGATGTGTCCTCTTCTTGGTGATGTCATTGGGTTTGATGCCATCCAAGGGTGTATGATCTACTGACATGGCATGATGAAAATGAGGCATCCTATGGGTGACGATCTAACACTTTGATTTGTCCTCTCTTGGAGACATTAGGCACAACGCTCCCTAAGAAGAAGACCTTACATGAACAAAGAAGAATCCCCTTCAACAAAAATTTTGCATGACAAAAGCATTTATAAAAAGCATTATATTTTGGTGCCTTATTAAGTTATCAGGAGGATAGCCTTGGTATGGTTAGTATGATGGGAAGCTGACACACTGGCATGACTTTCTCATTAAATACAATGGGAAGCTAACACACTAGCATGACTTTCTCACTAAAACACTTTGTTGGGACAACTCACCCCATGGAGTGAGTGCATCTTTATCAAAGCTTGATCCACCTCATTTTTATTTCTATTCATTATTGACATTGCATGATTATGTATCTTGTCTTGTTGAATATTATACACATTATGTGTGTCCTTTCCTTTGTATGTTGGTTTGACATAGTATCTTGGATCCGGGGGGCTTCACCACCAACTTTTATCTTTTCCATCCTTTGTCATCCACATTGGTATGATTGGGCCCCTATTTAATGTCTAATTTAGTGTAAGTTTGAAGTAGGTTCATCCTCTCACTAAAGTGGGGGCTAAATGGAGTCACCAAAAAAGTGTGCCTTTTCCTAGCTTGATTTGGGAATAATTAATGATAAATTGGACATAATATTGCCTTGGTCTAGTGTTGTGTGGTGTTTTACACTTCCACATTAGGTCTTCGGCACTTTTAAAGATAAATTAACTTAACTTTTCCATAATTTAATGTTGAAAAATGTATTTATTTACATCATCACATTAAATTTGGGAGGCTTGTAAATCAAGTGGACCTAAGCTAGTGTTTTAATGTGTTTTACACATTCACATAGGATTTAGGGCCCTTCTAAGCTAAATAGACTAAATTTTTCCTTAATTTAGTGTTGTAAAGTGTATTTATTTACACTTTCACATTGGATTTTGTGTCCTCTTACATTTAGAACCTTAATATCACCATCAATAGGCCCTTATGACTCCATACTATGCATCGCAAGGAAAATTTTGATCAAAAACCCAACAAAATCAACATTAAAGTTAAATTCTTCACTCCTCGACACTTTAGCATGGAAAATAGCCCTTGTGGGACCCACTCACCACCTTGGGTGAATTATTCCCATCCAGGTGGGACTCATTCACACATGATGGTGAATGAGTCCTATTTGGCCTATTTTTAAGGCTTTGAGCAAGATAAGTGGGTTTTTAATTCAAATTTCTTCCATGGAGGCCTTGGGGATCAAATCGAGGTTCATGTGAGTGGATCAATGCCTATATAAAAAAGCTTCCAAAGAATTATTACATCAAGTATACATGTTACCAAGTCAAAAAAGCAAGAGTTAAGCATTTCAAGACTTCATAGGATTGTTACAAGAGCATTCAAGATCAGTTTTAAGGCATTCAAGACAAGAATTTTTCATCAATTATTGCAACAATTCGAGATCCATCATCATGGAAAGGTTTTAATTGCAATAATTTGTGTTCATGCTTCATTATATTATTTCATCATTTTGGTTTAATTACCTAAAAGGGGTTTGACCAAGGCAGACCCCTATTCCCTAACAATCAACATTTTCTCTCTCTTTCTTTGTGTGATTATAGATCTAGGTATCTTGAAGACTTGAAGATCATTGAAGGATAGGTTACATTATTGTTGGAGTTATATCCCCAATTGGTAGGTCATCATCTTCACAAAAATTCACCCATAGCCTCATAATCAAAGTTTCAAATCTAGGAACATAGAAGAATAGAAAGAGCAGACAGAGAGGTGGAAATAAAAAAAATGAATTTCTAAAAAAGCCAAATTGGACTCATTCACCAAAAGTGGTGAATGAGTCAAATTTGGGTGTTTTTTAGAGATTTTTTAATATTTGGACACCCATTTCCCTAATACTTGCTTCTATGCAGAAATCTAGAACTAGGACTGATTCACCCAGAATGGCGAATGAGTCCCACCAGGCCTAAAAAGCAACAATTTAAGGATTTCAAAGCTTCATTCAATCTCTCTCCAGATTCTAGGTGCACACTCCCAGTATCATATCTTTCTATTAAATTTTGTTCACTTTCTTAGGTCATTTAGAGGTAGTTTGCATATCACATTGTGTTTTACAACTCATTATCTTTTCCAATTTCACACTTGGTGGTGAACCCCTAATTTTCTATCATTCAATATCTAGGATATCCCTATTGCAAGATTTCAATCACCTTTGCATTGAGATCTCTTGGGTTATCTTTGAGTGGAGCCTCTTTGAAAGTGGTTGTGAATATAACACCATTCTCTTTGGTTCCACATCAAGCCACTAAGAGGAATATAATACGCTAAGAGAGATCATGGTATTAAAGGAAAAAATACCCAATGTCATCCACAAAGAGAGAAACACATTGTATAAAATAAGAAAACTACACCATGAACCCTAGAAAAGAACAATGCAAAAGAATAATGCTAATGTATTCTTGCATTTTAAAGAAATTGCAAAACACCATACTGTGAGCAATTACTTTATAGTAGAAAATGATAAATGAAAAAAAAGAATATATGAGATCCAACTTGAAAATCTCTATTCAAAGTCATATGTTTCCAATTAAAGCTATTCCATGTAAAAATAAAAGAGAAAACAAAGGGGTTTCCCCCAACATGAAAACACTAAACACATAAGGCATCTATGGATTTGGGGTTAGTGTGTTCTTTCTACAATGTTTTTATGAGAGCTCAGAACTTTCATCATTCTACAAATACACATAGAAATAGAAGAATGACACAAAGAGATTGAAAACAAAGGAAAACCTTTCAAGTTAACATGGAAGAGACATGAATATCTCAATACCTTGTGTCATCCCCAAAAGGAAAAAAAAAGAAAAATGAAAAAGATAAAGATAAATTGAAGCTTTTGGGTCAACATGGAAGAGACATTAATTTCTTGATGCCTTACATCATCTACAAAAGGGAAAAAAAAGCAAATGAAAAAGATGAAAAGAAAAAAGGTAAAGGATTGATGATATAGAGAAGAATGAAGATACAAATAGAGGAATGTCACAAAGAGAGAGATAACATAAAAAAAAATGTCATAGGGGATCACATCACACACATGGAATCACTCAAAAGAAAAAGAAAGAAATAATGCAAAAGACTAGTAATGGATAGGTGAGTCAACCTAAAGTAGGTCATCCGCCTCTAAATCATGTTCATTATATACCGAAGGTGGGAAACTAGCTAAAGGGAGAATAGCAAGTGTCAAACTAAGATAAATACCAATTTCAACATTATTCTTAGAAGAATTATTGTTTAAGCTCATGGAAGAGGAAAACAATGTATTAAACTCACTATGCACTTCTTCATAAATTTTAGCAACCTTTTCATCATCATCCAAGTTAATCACAACAAGAGCTCATAGCATAATTTCCATGGAAGATTTCAACTCTTATTGAGGTTGTATTGGAGTGTTTTGTTTCGGGGTGGGAGTTGGGTCATCATGCATAAATCTTCAATCAAGTTTGGATTTTCATTTTATTTGGTTAATTATTCATGTAACCTATGAGCAAGGACATAACATCTATGCATATGCTGTCTAGAACCTCTATTTCTTTTAGTTTTTGTTTTAAGTTATGATTTTGTAGGAGCAGATTGATCAACCATAGGTTTTGTTTCTTCCCTAAGGGGAGGAACAAAAGGAACCATGGGAGGTTGTTTGACGAATTTATCTTTGACTTTGTAAGCTTATTTTATTCTAGAAGGTGTGACAGGATTGTTTTAATTATCTCTTGGTCTTTTGTAGGATGTAGATGAAGGTTTTGTCTTAGGCCAGTTTTGATCATTTGGAATCTTTTTAGGTTCAAGCTTCATTTTTTCAAGGATACTAGGCTCGGTGGTAGTTGGAGACATGTTCTAGAGGGTTAGTTCTGTTATCTTCTTTTCCTTGAAGTTTTGATAAAAAAAGACAAAGAAGTCTTCTCGTGGTTTTATAGGTTCCATAGGATCATACCAAAAGGAATCTAATGAAAATTTACCTTTAGAGGACAATGGGTTAAAGCCACTATCATGGACGATGAATATTTAATTTCCAAAGGGAAACTTTAAGCATTTGTGCACAACCGAGGGGACAACTTTCATGGAGCGAAGCCAAGGATAATCTAGCCGCACATGAAACTAGTCCAATTACGAGATGATGGAGAATGATACATCTAATGTTTTTTGTCCTATTTGCAAAGGAAGAGCGATCAATCCCATTGTAAGGCAAGCAAAACCATTGTGCATCTTGATCCATGCTTTTGGTTTATTTTATGTGTCTTGATAGAGCTCATGCAAAAGTAAGAATTCCTCAGTGATCACATTCTCTCCATATGTAGGATCTATTAGTATCCCATTAGTGGGCTTGTCATAAATTCGACTAGTTATGTAAAGAGGACCATCAGGTGCATGTTTAAGTATATCCTTAGAGGAGAAAGCAATTCCAAGAGGATTCTTTGTTTGTCCCTTATGAGGAATGATTTCTATCACTCCTACCATGTCATCCATAGGATCATTATATATGGGATCATTTTGGATAGAATCATTATTATCATCATCTATCTCAACATTCATCACATCATTCTTTATAGTTTTGATAGCTTTCACAAATGAAATACTATGTTCTGGCATGGGGTTGGTAAAGATTTGCAAGTTTTGATTAGGATGGGAAAAAAAATTATTTCCTTGATCACTAACACCTCCAACAAAAAGATGACCAAAATCAATGAGGTCTTGCGCAAGACATGTTTAAGATGCTTACAATGTTTTGTGTCATGTCCATTTTTTCGGTGATAGTGGCAATAAGAATTTGATCTAAAGCTCAAGGGTAAAGGCTTATTAGGATTGGGTGCTTTGATAGGAGGCAAAGTAATAATTTTTTTTTCTAAGAGATGGAACATTTTTTTATGAAGGGTATCGAGTAAGTGAGTGAATTGTATTTTCGGGTCCCCATAACTAAGGGGTATCGAGGCTTTAATAGTAGCTACTTCTTTATTGACATTTTGAGTTGTTTGTTGAGGGAGATTGAATTGATGGAAAATTTTATTCTATTTTCTAAAGGGTTGGGAATTATTTTGGCTCATGGACTCGGACTTCTTAGTTTGGCTAGAATTGGACTTTATATCTTGACTACTAACCAAATTATGATAATAACAGAGGGAAATACACAAGTGCATGAAAGATGGTATTTTCATCATGGTGAGCTTGTCTTGAATATTTCTTTGAAAATTTTATATGAACATATTTTGAAGGTGAGGGTTAGGAACCTTGACATCGATTTGGGAATAGAGTGATTGATAGCATGAGATAAAGTTGGTTATATTTTCTTCTTTTTCTTTCTTGCATTTCATCAAATCAGCCAATGTCATCTTAGGAGTCATATGCACTTGGAAATGATAAAAAAATGGCTCAACAAGTTCATCCAATGAATGAATTGAGTTGTTTGGTAAAGAATAAAATCACTCTAAGGCAATATCCTTCATGGACCTAGGAAAAATCTTAGCCAAGAGTTTATCACCAAGTCCTACAAATTCACTGCATATGGATGTATAAGCATTAACATGGTTAGAAGGATCTCCCTTCCCTCCATATTTATCAAAGTCATGCACCTCTACACCTTGTGGCATTGATGTTCACAATATCTCCAAGGAAAATGGACTAATTTTGAAATAATATGTAGGTGGGCTATTTTGGTTTTGGTTGATGGTGGAATTTTTTTTGAAGGGATGAAAGAATTTGGAAGAGTTGACTAATTAGAGGGTCATTGCTTATGTTATGAGATGGAAGTGATGAAGTTGAAGGGGTGTATGTGTTCAAAGGAAAAGTGAATGGAATTCTTATGGGTTGTAAAGTGGTAGGATATATGATGTGTGATACCACAAAGGAACTAAGGATGCTAGCAAAAATACCCATGAAAGGAATCATAGTACTAGTTTGTTGCATTGTTGTTGTGACTTGAGGGTTGGTATAGGTAGGTATTTAGGTAATTATTGTTGGAGGAGGAATTTGAGTTCCTCCTTGGCTTGTGACATCGCTTGTTGGTAAAGGACAACTAGTACTTGGGGTGAGGTATTTTCCAAAGATTTGAACTATGTTTTTCATAAGGTTAACTCCATCTTCACTTTCAACCATGCAGTGAATGTTGTCTATAGTAGGGATAGCAACAGAACTGAAATTTTGTCATTTTGCACTTGATGTTGTAAGTTAGCTAGGTCCTCATGAATTTTAATTATGTTTTCTTGTGGGACACTATCACTCCTTGATTAAACTTGCATACAATTTGAAGGTATAGATTTGTTAAAGTTATTGTCCATACCTTGTGTACTAATGTCAATACTAGGAGTGAAAGAGCTAGACAACCCAAGATCCACAATGATTGTGCTACTGCAGGAAGAAATGAGTCTCAAACTTCATCTCACTACAATATTAGCAATAGGACACCAAATACACATGTAAGGTATATGAAATGCAAGGTGAATGCAAATGAATATAAGCTAAGAACAATGAAATTATTATGATAGAAATTTTGGACACTAAAACAAAAAGGTAATAACAATAAACAAAAACTCAGAAACTAAACTTTAAATGCCAAAAAATATAGTGCAAAATTTGTACTCAGAGTGATTCGCCCAATCTGGTGAATGACTCCCAATGAGAATTTTTTCCAAACTTTTTAGAAATTTTCAATTGAATTTTATGCTTATTATGTTTTATGATCTGTATGTTGAATGAAAATTCAAATTTTGTGTGATTTTCAGTGAAATGAGATGCAAAAATGTAAGCTATATGAGCTTTCACTAATGCAAAAATTAAAAACCCTAGAATGCAAATTAATTAATGCAAACTCTAATGCAAAGACAATGCAAGCTAAATCTAGGATGATGATGCACTCCAAATAAAAAATTTATTGTTTTAAATGTAGGTTCACAAAAATGTGGTATATGAAGTGTGGGATGGATGCTATCATATTATTTAGGACATAGAGCATACCCACTTTCCACCTACTACATTGAAGGGTAACCCTAAAGATCTCAATTCAAAAGAGAAAGAAATATTGTAATAAGATTGTCCTAGGGGTTGAGTGAAAACTATTAAGGGGTTCAACACCAATTTTAGACTTGGAAAAGATAATGAAATGCAAGACGCAACACAAAACCCTAATTTAATGCAATGACCTATGAAATAATCTAGAAAACTAAATGAATCAATACAAAAAATTGAAGATAAAAAAGGTGTGCACCTGAGAATATAGAAATGGTTGAATGCAAGTCTGGGACACTAGAAATTCTAATTTTGATGTTGATTGGGACTCCTTCGCCAAGCTAGGTGAATCAATCTAGATTCTGGAAAATTGTGTGGTAACAGGAATCCACCAAAAGGGTATATGAATCTACAAAACTCTAAAAGATTTGACTAGAACTAGGACTTATTCACCTGAAGTGGCGAGTTAGTCTAGTTGGGCTTTCCTAAAACATCAAAGGTTGATCCTACTCTTCTTTGTCTTCTCTTTTCTTCCTGGGTGATTTCCAAATTTGAAACATTGATTTGCAACCTGTAGGTCTTCTCCAAGGTTCTCTAAGACTTGATGACAACTTTGACAACTTTGAATGATTTGCAACTTTTCTCCAATCTTGCTCCCTGACAAATCTTCAACCTTGACCTACAAATCGCACACAAAGGAGAGGGAAATTTTTTGTTGGGCTAGTGAATAGGGGTTTTCCTTGGTCAAACCCCTTGTTGGTAATTAAACCTTGAAATGAAATCAAATAAGAATGGAGAATGATGAATGAACAAATGGAAATGTTGCATCTCACCAAACCCTAGCAATGAAATGCCACAAACATGCATGTAATTGCTCAAATGGATGTAGACCTTGATTCTTACTTGAATTGGATAGATCTTGACAATAATGCTTGAATGCTCGAATGCTCCTATGAAATAAAATTTCTATAACGATTTCTCTCAAAAAATTCTTAGGTGAAAGTGAATGAAAGAATCTTGTATTTATACTCAATTATGCAAGAATTCCTCAAATTACAAAACTACAAGCTAACATCGGATCTAGGAGAATGAAATCCCACCAAAAAATTGAATTAATTTTTATTTTGGGCTAGACTAGACTCATTCGCCGAAGGTGGCGAATGAGTCCCACTAGACCTAAATTTTGGGACAAATTTTAAAAATGCTTAAAAATGTGTAAAACCAGGTTTGAGACCCAAAAATCTAGGTGGGACTCATTCGCCCAAGGTAAAAAATGAGTCCTAGATCACTAAATATGGACCATTCAAGCATAAACCACCTGAATTATGATTGGGTAATGATTGGTGTCAGGATTATCCTCAAAAAGATGCATTAAATGAGGCTTGTGGGTGTAAAATAGGGCCAATTAAAGCATAAAAAATCTAGATTATTAATGACAAGCCTAGAAAAGTGTGAAAGTGGGTTACAACACTTTACAACACTTTAAATAAGACAATATTAAAGTTAAAAAGAGATTTATTAGGTGTAATTAACTAATAAGACCTTAGAAAAGTGTGAAAGTGAGTTACAACATTTCACAAAACTTTAGCAAGGTACCATTTATGTTCATTAATTCAAAAGGTTCCAAGGCCTGAAGTGAATGTGTTAAACACATTACAACACTAAATCAAGGTAACACTAAGCCTACTTCATGAGGAAGGCACAAACAAGTAAGGGAAAAGAAGAAGGGATACTTTTTCAGTTACCACAATTTTATCAACCAAATATATGTGGTAATATTAGGTGGGTTCTTTTCAACCTATCAAATATGTAAATTTCATTCTTTTGCACAACCAATCTCATAAATTTCATATTATAACATTCTATTTCTAAGCATTGCATCTTCTTTAATATTGATTTAATATTGATACGTAGTGAAATCTTAAAATTCTAGAAGTAAAAAAATTGTTCATTTGTATCTTGCAATATTATATATTTTCCTTAGGGATTCAAAACTTTTAAGTTTTGTTTGGAAGATGTTTTAGTGATAAATTTCAGGTTACTCTTTGTAGGAAATTTATTTTGATATTTTTTTGAGGTGAAAGTGTTTATTTTTTAGATTTTAAGGGAAGATTCTATGAAACATATAAGTAGGTTTCTCAAGTTTCTAGGTTGGAATAGATCATGGTTATCACATTTAAAGTTTGAAATTTTAGGCTAGAAGGAGGTTAGAACTTTGGGCTAGATGTTTGGTTGTGTGAGGTTTTTTCTGATATTATTTTGCATATTTTTTAGAGGCTTGTGTGAGGAGAGCCTTAACACTTCAATTGAAGTGTAGTGAAGATAAAATTAGTACAATTATTTGTGACAAGTCTAGACTTTGGCCACAAGAGTGGTCATGGAGGCGAGTAGTTTCTATTAGAATTTAGGAAATCTGGGAGATAAAAGATAATCACAATGAAGAACAATTCATATATTGTAGTTACTTGACCCAAATGATAATAGGTACAACGATTTTCATATATAGGAAAGGATGATGCAATCCACCTATGTGGTGAATTAACAAGTGCCCCTTGAAGTGGCAAAAATGAGTAGGCAAGTGTCCTACAGGTGTCAATGTTAGGAACACTTAGAGGATGCAAACCAATAACCTCTATGACCAAGTCATCAACCTTGTGTGCCAAGTGTTGAGTGAATTTTGAGGTTAGATGGAAAGGATTCCAACCTTAAAAAGGTATGTACATGAGGTTAACCAAATAATATGGTAACCTCTAGAGGTTTAAATGTTGCACATTCAGTTAGATAAGATATTGTCTAACATCATCAACCTAAGTACACTTAAGTATAGTGAATATATTATTTATTCACACTAACACCCCCCTTGAGTAATACTTGAGGAGATAAAAAATGTACAATTATATAATAATGGATTTGGGATAGAGGCCATGTTCAGTACCCATGTACAATACATTCTCTCACAATGTGGAGTAAAGGATAAAACCTAGTGGGAACAAATATCCTCCAAAAAAAGAGAATTAGAAGGATTTAAAACTTAAAAAATACATCCCTTGATGATAGGAACATGATGATGAACTCATAAAGCATTCTAAAGTTGTAAACTCTATCAATGATGGGCTGGTGTTTGCTAGAATTAATGAATCCCCTAATAATCTTAATCAAGATGTGAGATAAAAATCCCTACATGAGTGAACTAAAGAACACTATTGAACTGGTGTACACAAACTTTATCAAACTTTGTGAAGTTGATAATATAGATAGTACTATGATAAGGAGTACTAAAATCTCAAAAAAGTGATCCACTTAATAATCCGCCAATAAAGAGATCAAGATAGAAGGTTCATGAGGCCTTCCAAAAAGAAGATCCCTCTGCTACTTAATTGAAAGAAGCATTAGCATAACACATCATATTCCCACTTAATGCTAAGATAATATAAGTAGAAAAGTTAGATCGAGAGTGTGTAAGGAATATAGAGATGTAGAAGGTGTGCTCCAAGACACACTCACATGAGGTGAGAACCACAAGAATCCATGTACATGGTGGAATAACTCCCATTAAAATTTATAATTTAGTGTATGTATAATAATTTCTTAATTTCCCTCCATAAGAAACACACATTCAATTTTTTGGCACTTTATACAAGTGTGTTAATAGATATTTTGTTGTTTGAGTTCTACAAGTATATTGTCATTAGGTTGATTGAGAATAAAATATTAAGTTATGTCTTGCAAACCTCAATTAAAGAAAAAAAACATGAAGCTAAAATCCACATTATGATGGCCCTAATTTCCAAATACCATTGCAAAAAGAATTGACTTCCTCTTTTGCTAACTTTTAGCTAAGGCAATGGAAGAGATGGGGACCAACCACGTTCAAGGCATTAGGTCACTGAGGGCAAAGAGTAGAAGGTTTCCCTAACTTACCTTAGTGTAACGAGGTGTTAGGAAATGCATGACGAGAATGATGAGGACTATATGGTCCTCAAATCACTCTATTGTCTCAAAACAAAGAATGGGGCTGGGTGAGCTAGTTTTCAGGTTTAACAATGCACCTTACGAAGCTCTCTGCCTAAGGATGGGAGCACAGTTTTGGGATGACAGAGTGGCACACTAGCATCAGTAAGGTGTGTTGGCATCGATATGACCAAAGGACTAAAGAAGTAGGTCAAACACTAGAAAATGGACTAACATCCTAGCTAACTACTTCCAAAGGCCCAAAATAAATCTATAAAGTAGGAAAGATATGTGCGAATATGATAAACCAAATAAACAAGAGTTAGGATGGAAAGAATAATCTCATAGAGGTACTCATTCACTAGCTAACTTCAAGCCACGCGTACACCTGTACACAATGAAGAGTAAAGTTGTTGGGTGGTTGTATAGGGGGCTTGCCTCAGTCAAAGCCCCATTTAGGTGTTTTCACCTCCATGGACAACCAAGATAGTGATAGAGAAATAGTATAATAAGGAAATAAATGAAGTAAAGAACACTAAAAGACTACAAACAATAATGTGCCACTCAACCAAATAATAGAGGAGAGGAGTAGAAATCTTACCACCACCTCCAAAAGTATTCAAGGCTAATGGAGAAGATAATGAGAGGACTCAAGCCCCTATTGCAATGGTGTTGTTCCACACTTTCTCTATTGAGCTAATGGAGTGATGTTTTTGTTTCTATGGAGTGCAAAAGTGCTTTTAGAATGCTTGAAGAATGTGCTAAGAGATAGATTTGAATGCTAGAAGGATGCAAAAGGAGATGTGAAGAAGTTGAAATACATGTAGAAGGAGAAAATTTGAAGGAAGGATGAAGAAACTGGCCATATTCGGGTTGGTCAGTTGAAGGGGACATTACATGTTGACTCCCAATGAGAAGTGTAACACCTTTGCAAGCTCTAGATGTGAGAATTTTCCAGGGACATAAGTGTGTTGTGTGAATGTTTGTGCACTATGCGGGCATCCCCAATAGTTATTCCTCTATCGAGACACAAAACAACCACCAAGTGGAATGAAGGCAGCGGGCTTATGTGAAATTTATCCTTCGAATTTGGTTTTCTAAGGTGAAGAAGGGAAATAGGGGAATTCACATAAGGGGTGCAAATTTTCTCCTATACATTTTTCCCCCACTTTAGAAAGAAGAAATACTAATGAGTGCTTCGGTAAAGTTGATTGGAAAAGTAGTAGAGTTAGAAATGTATGCCATGATCTAGCGAACTCGAGAGTGCAAGATAAGAAATGGATTTCATAGCCCTATGGAACTTTGAAGTTGAGGAGGGAAAGAGTCTTATAGGCTCGCGAACCTACAAGGAGGCAACCCACAAGATCTCTCACATGAATGAAGCCCCATGAAATAAGAACCTTACAAGCAAAAACCTACAATGAATGTGTCCCCCAAGAACTCTCACATGGAGGAATCCCGGAAAGCACCCTACAGACCTACAAACCTATAGGGAAGGTGTCCTTCAAGATCTCTCACATGAAGGAAACCCAAAGAATGTGCCCTACAAACCCGCAGACCTACAAGGGAGCCAGCACCAAGATCTCTCACATGGAGGAAGCTCAAAGAAAGTGCCCTACAGACCTACAAATCTACAAAGAGGTATTCCCCAAGATCTCTCACATGGAGGAAACCTAGGAAACAAGACTCTATAGAGTCAGAAAGTGGCCATGTAGGAAAGTAAGTGAATAGTTGCACAGACCATCAACAATTTGGAAGACTTTCAAAGGGGTCCCTCAAGACCCCTGGCATGAAGAAGGGGTTCACTCAAGGAATTTTTTGTTCAAAAGTACAAATAGAATATCTCTTTCTCGAATTGATTCATCATGAAGGAATCATTTTGAAAGATGTTCACTTCATCAAGGAATTCAAAAGGAAGAATATGCCCCCATGTGAGGGGAAGATCAAATTTTTTCCCACTTCGGAGGAAGGTTTTTAAGTTCTTTCTTTACAAATTCATCATGAAGGAAACATGTTCCATTAGGGTTTCAGGTTGAGAATATGATTCTTGAAAAGAAGTTTGGGAAGACTTTCGAGAAAAGATTCATTGGCAATGAATGCATTTACGATAAGTAAAAGTGTTGAAGAAGAGGCATTGTCACACACAAGAGGGATAACTTGAGCAAAGAAGAGAGAAAGTTAAACAAAAAGAACAAAAGGAAATAAAACACATGAACAATGGGCATAGGGGTAGGGTATGTGTAGGATCATGATGGGCCAAAAAGTGGTGATATGATGGGTAGGTGGAGAGTATGTGGCTGACGACTTTTTTTAACCCAAAAATGATGAAATGAAAAGGGTTTTTAAAGGATATTCTTAGCCTTCCACCAATATAAATTATGCTTTACTTTGAATTTAATAAATAATTATTATTCATTTTCCATTTGAATTACGACTAAAGTCCTGATTGATAGGCTGATTGAAAAGCATCTATAGCTTTCAAACGGTATCATAGTTTTTGAATCTGAAACATGCTTCACATTCTATGCTTCACATAATATAGGATTAAAAAAATAAAATTGAATTTCATGAAGTTTTGACCAAGTTAAGGTGGTCAGACATACAAGTTTTTATATTTTTTAAAAGTTGAAATAAAAAATTCATAATTAATTATTTACTTAGAAAGAATTACAAAAAAATATGCATCACATCGGGACATGAGTCCTCTACTTATATCTAAAATATTATTAAAAAATATTATCATTTTATTGTGGTTAGGGTGGTTAGATAGACACCTACTTCTTATTTTTTCCCCAAAATTTAAGTACTGTTGCATTGAAATTTCAAAGTTTCACCAAACAGATTTTTATAAAACAATAACCTAGTATTTTAGAAACTACATTCAATTTGCTATAAATTCTATTCTTACATATTTTTGAAATAATATAGATAACTTATTCAAAGTTTTATGTCAAGTTGCCTAACTTTGATTTTTCTGAATTTTTCGCCACTTAAGGGCCTGCTTTTTCCATGATGATCTTGCACATACCCAATAGCTTGATATTTTGGGGTCAAAACTGTTCATAAATATATATATATCTGTGTGTGCGTATATATGTATGTATGTATGTATGTACATGTATGTTTGTATGTATGTATGTATAGTTAGTAATAATATATAAAATGAACTATCATCAACCCCCTACTATATCAGACCATGTGAAGAATACAGTTGAAGACAAAGTAAAAATTTAAAATTGGGTCGACATGGAAGGGAAGCCTAAATTCCCCCAACGCTCTGCATCATCGCCAATTTATCGAAAATCAAGTCACAAATGTGGAATAATGATGATACAAATAGAGGAAGGTTTACAACACAAAAACCATGCCTGTATCTAACCACCAACAGGGTTGACAAGGTTCATCCAGGAACAATTAGCATGATCATGGGGGAAAACATAACAACACACACACACACACATATCTAATCTAAAGATAAACAAGAGGCCTCCTCCTAACACTGATCGACCAAGAGGTCATCTACTTCCCACTATAGATCATCATAGGGAAAAGGAGGAAAATCCTGTAGTGGTGGGATGTTAAGAGGAGGAGCATCTAGTCCTCCCGCAATAAGGGCCAAGGAAGAGGGCCTCACAAGGTCCTCTCCACCAAGCTCTTTTGGAACTAAGGTCAATGACTTTGTGAAGATCACTGAGAAGGCTAAAACCTCATCCAAAGAGTTGAACATGCCCTTCATAGGATTTCCTTGTATTACCTCAAGAATGGGGAAGGTTACACTTGAGGTTCACCACTAGGCTTACTAAATGACTTAGGAGCAGTGAAAAACTCAAGTGAAGTTAGGACTGGTTCTGTCACTAGGACAGAACAAGTCAACATGGGGCCACCTTTTGGGGAAGGTGGGATCTTTCGATATCCTTTGTTGCTAGAAGGACCACACTCCACCTTTTTCTTTGTCAAAGGAGGCGAGTTCCCCATAGACGAGGCAAGAGTTGTAGAGGAAGAGGAGGAAAGAACCGTAGTAGATATGAACAAGGTGTTTGTCATATCTACGAGCTTCACAAAAGGTTAGAAATCCATAAGGGACATCAACAACGACAACTCCATCGAAGGAGTGATGAATAGCTACGCCTTTCTAGGGTCAGGTGCATTCATACTTGTAGTAGAAGTGAAAATTGATATAGAGTTGGATTGAACAGAAGTTGAGGGTAGGAGAGAGGAGGACATTGTAGAAGGCCCTAATATAGGGGTGGTTGTCTCCTCTTCCTTCCTCTACAAGGTAGCTTGCTCAACCATGAGAGCCTTTCACCGATGCTTACACTGACACACAAGGTGGTTTCTATGACTCTTTGAATCAAAGGCCAGAGTTTGTAAAGAAATGAAAGGATCTTGCTCAGCCATGGGAGTGTCTACTACAACCATTTCTAGGGGAGGAATGGACTCCTAAACATGATAGGAGGAGCAGGTTGAGTAGTAGTGAGGGGAGTTGGCTCAAATTCCTTAGAAATAGGCCTCTTCCCATTCACTGCTTTGGAAGCAGAAGTAGTATGAGGCCACAAAGGTCGAGATAAAGAGGACTCTCCATGGGGGAATTTTCCTCTACAATATAGGTAGTACCAAGGTCCAGTCGGTTTGGTAGGAAGATTCAATATCATGATCTTGGGTTTACACCAAGGAGGGATCATTGGACTCAATGGGTAGAATCCAAGCTTGCTCATCCAATACTCCTAAGAATGGGGAGTAGATGAGTCATCCTAAAGGGGGGGTCTCCTTCTCCTTCTATTTTTGAGAAGGGGAGGAAGTTGGTTGTTGTGCTATAGGAAGAGCCAATTTTGGTTGTCCCTTGCTCTCGGTCTTGTACTTTACGTAGTTCTTGTAAAGTAGATCCATTCTTGGAGGAAGTGGACCAAAGTGGGCCAAAAATGGTCTAATGGATATCCCCCACAAGATACCAAAGGCTAGTATCCAGTGTCATGCACGACATGCACAACACCTTCATGGGGGAACTTTAGAAATTTGTGGATAGCGAAGGAAAATCCATTCATAGAACCAAGCCAAGGTATACCTAGCTTCATCTTGAACAAATCTGACTTTGGAATGACATCAAAAACTATGTTAATAGCCCTAGGTCCAACTAGGAAAAATAGATTTTTCAATCCATAGGGCTTCAAGGAGAGACCATCATGTGTATGGATAGTAGATTTCATTTCTTCATATTTCTCTTCATGTAGCGAGTTAAGCCACAATGTCTCTTCTGTGATAACATTCACTCAACTTGTGGGGTCTACTAGGATGCCTATCACAATGTTACCATTGAGGTGAGTGAGAATACAAAGAGGCAAGGGCTTCTTAATTAAGGGTAAGTCCTATGACGCAATGTTATATCCGGTGAACTAGTCATAGGCTGTGTAGTAGAAGTAACTATGACCATATTAACATAGGCCTCAAGTTAAGTGATAGAATCAATGGGATCAACAATCATGTTAGCATAATGTTATGGAAATAGATCCATGTATATCTGCAGTTCATTGTTTACTTTTTCTAATGATTTGTTTGCATTTTGTTTACTACCATCAAGACAAATAGTATTGTCCTTGATGGGTCCTATATCTCATGATGTAGGTGCATACAATGTTTAGTATCATGTTTGTTAACTCAATGGAACTGACAGTATGTACTTCCATCATACCAACTAGGGTATGGCTCCTTAAGGGGTTTAGGGCTTGGCAAGGTTACGATCTTATCCTTCAACAAATTTTTCAAGATGGAGGAATAAGATTTTGATAACTTTGTGAATTTTTAGTTGCATCTAAGGCCATTGTCATCTGTAGTGGCTACTACATTTACAATAGCTTTACCTTTTCTAGAGATTGAAACAATATATTTTTCTTTAGAATGGGAGTGCGAGGAGGACCCCCCGAACTAAACCACCATCTATTGATACATCATTATCTCCTTGGTTACATCAAACAAGATTTGAAAACATCATCTTCAACACAATGTTAGCTTGAAATTGTTATTAAAATTGGTTTAAAAGTTGGTCAAGTGAGAAAATAGAACTATTAATCAAGGTACATTACCACTCGAGTGTTGTATCCTTGAGAGATCAGGGAAATAGTTTTGCCATCAATGCATTGTGATGGAAGAAATTTGTGCACAAGACATTAAAGGTGGACACATGCACATGTGGATCACCTTCGCTACCATATTACTCAAATTTAGGAATCTCCATTCCTTGTGGGAAGGGAGAGTTTAGGATTGCAACTGACAATGGGCTATGCTAGAAGAAGGGTTGGAAGATAGGCTAGGTAGAGGCTTGGGAGAGACTCGCTAGCTGGCTCTACATCTTACCCATATTCTAAAGAAGAGTATTCAGAATAGAGTCATTAGAAGATAGAGGGCCAAAGGAACCTCCTCCAGAACTACCACCAGAGCCACCACTAGTACCATCGGTGTGACCACCATTGAAACCACCACTAGAGCCACCACCACTAGTAGGGCCTCCACTGGAGCCATCTTTGCTTCCAAAGCCACCACCATGACCTCCACCGAAGCCACTTCCACCAACACTACTCCATCAAAGCCACCACCACTATAAAATCCTCCACTACTCATCCCACCAAAACCTTCACCAGTGACAGAAAGGGTGAAGCTGAAACCCAAGGGGATCTTATTCACTCTGATAGTTTCAAATCCCTTGGGGGTAGAGGGGATACTAATTGAGTGTACAAAATTGGCTATGTATACCAATGTAGGAGGCATCAAAAGTCCTAGCTACCTCTCATGGTCTTTAAAGGTGACTCCCCGTACAATTTTAGGATTGTTTGGAGGATCACACACATCGTTCAAACTATTGAGACTAGCTAGGAGCTATACACCTATCCAGTCTTTTCCAACCATATACCTCAACTCACTAATGACTCGAGTAGCCCTGGCCATCTTTGGATTCCCTTCCAAGTGATTTTATATGGTGGCCAACACTTTGCTAAGGGTGGAGACATATTCTAAAGGGATTTGAACAGCCTCATACTCATCCACCAATGATGGTGTAGGAGACGTAGGAGGAGTGGGGACATGATCTGTCTTGTTAGAGAATCTTATCTTACCCCTTGACAACTACTCTTATGTGGCCAGACTAATGGTAGGACCAGAGAAAAGGACTATAGAGAAACTAGTAGTGGCCTTCATCCTTTCTATCAGGAGGTTTCACATACTTCTTCTAACAATATACCCATAATTTTTGGATAGGGTTTTGATGCTCATACACCTTCACAACATTTAGGAACACAACAACTATAAGGTAGAAGAGGAAATCCTCAACACCAACAAATGAATAAATGTTGGTTCACGTCGGGTTGGTTCACGTTGGGTTCACCAAAAATGTAAGAGAGGAGGACCAACCACATTCAAGGCCCCAAGTCATGGAGAGCCAAGAAAGGAAGGCTGCCCTAACTTGCCTCAGCTTGACAGGGTGTTAGGAAATGCGAGATGAGAATGATGAGGACTGTAAGGTCCTTGAATCACTCTATAGACTTGAAACGCAAAATGGGGCTAGATGAGTCAGGTTTCGAGTTGAACTTTGCACCTTAAGAAGCTCTCTACCCAAGGACGGAAGCGCAGTTATGGGATGACAACATGACGCACTAGTGTCTCTAAGGTGCGCTAGCATCCGTATGACTAGAGGACAAAAGAAGCAAGGTCAAACACTAGAAAATAGACTAACAGCCTAGCTAAATACTTCCAAAGGGCCAAAAAAAAGCTATGAAATAGGCAAGATATGTATGAATATGATAAATAAAATAAATAGGAGTTAGGATGGCAAGAATAATCTCACAGAGGTTCTCATTTTCTAGCTAACTCCAAGATACATGTCCACCTACACACAATGAAGAGGAAAATTTCTAGGTGGATATATAGGGGCTGATAGGCTATTCTTAGGTCCCATTACTTTAGAATATAAAATTCAATTTGTTGACTGGGTAGTGTTCAAGACAATTTGCAATGTAGAAGAAGTATGGAGTATCTCCCTCGGGTTTTCTAACTTTTAAAAACAACTTAATATTAATTCTAACTTGAAACTATCTAACTCTAAAACTATAAGGAAATTTATTTCTAAGAAAACATGAAATGTTTAAACTGAAAAACATAAGAAAACTAATTTAGGAAGCATGATAACTAAATTAAAAAGTAAAAAAATGATTAAACTAAGAAGCTGAAAATTTATAAAAGCAGAAAAAAACTTATAACAATCCATAAAACATCTTCTTAACAATAAATATTCTAACAATTAATAACATAAAATATGGAAGTAAAAGACAACAAATACTTCAGAACTAAAATTTCATAACAGTAAATTTGATAATTCTCTATAGAAGAACAATATAATAGAAGAAAACACTTATCTACTTAAGTCATCTCCCTTCAAGTGGCCAACTCATGGGTTATCACATTCATTCCCAGCTCACATTCATAGTTATTTCATAAATGCTTCTATCAACCATAATTATCATCCATAACTCATAACTCATAAATTTTAGATAACAATGATCTCTTTATTCATAGACTTCGGAAAACATTTTGATAGTATAGCATTACATTTTCACTGTATATTTTACTTTTGGAGATCATGTCTTTTATAGAAAAACTCTAACTACATCCTATGCTTTAGATGGTATGGATAACCATTGAAAATATCTAAAACAGATCTGCAAATAACTCGTATCTATTTAAAACCCATTACATAGTATTTAAGAGGCTCAAGTTGAGCCATAAATTTTTTGACTCAAAGGATAACAAAAATAAAAACTTTAAAGAGTAACTATATCTTCGGTCCATCACCCTAAAGTTTTGGAGCATATTTCCAGTGTATATCTGCAACCTGTTCTGGAGCACGTGCTGGTTGGATACTTCTAATCTACAACTTGATGACCGATTATTATCTACAAAACACTTAAAATAACCCATTAAATCTATATTGGCAAAATACTTCAAGAAATCAAAAGAAATAAAGTTTATAAAATTTCTCACTAAAAATTAAGCAATTATTTCTCCTAAAATTTAATTAATTGGCAGAGGATAGGGTTTGCATATATGAAATAGGTCCTTATGGTATTATTATGATGAGGTTATTTTTACCTCATCATTTCCTCCCCTTCCTAATTCTTGGCACATCCTCCTGTCCCTTGATTATAACTCTGCCCTCTATTCCATTCTTCATATTTTACACTAATATCATATAGATCTCTTGTTGTAACATCAAAGTTTGCAGGGGTATTATGGAAACATCTATGAAAAGCAACTCCCCCTTTTCATTCACTGAAGATTCTATCATCTTGATCTGTATTAACATGGAAAGGAGAGGCTAGATATATCAATAAAGGAGGTCTGTACCTCATTCCTATCCACTTTGTTATGAGATCTTCTAAAAATTTTTCCAAGGCATCTACTCTTCTGAAGGACCATCTGATGCTAAGAGGAGAGATCACCTCTTTTTTCTTTAGATATATAGGTAATGGAGTGTATCTCTCTTCACATGTGTGGCAAGCCCTACCAACCAATTTTTTCCCTTGTTCTATGAAATGATTATAACATACTTGAAGGCTATCATCATACCTCCCCTTCATTTTCTCATCCAATAGAAGAGCTACAAATGTCTTCTTGAAAGTTGTTGGTCTACTATTTGGAGATCTCATTTGAAGTCCTATACTTTTCTCTGCTTGAGCATATTACTTATTACACTCTTGCCAATGAATTTTATTCCTCATAGTAGACAGTAGAGATATTAATTGCACCTCTCCCACAAAAGGTTAACAAATAAATTAGTATGCTTTTCTAATAAATATCATGAGTAAAGAATTCACAGGGCATATCTTGCTCTTCAGGCTTTGAGTCTGCAAATATCTTAACAAATTATTTATCATTAGGTTCATGAGGCTGGTCATTGTAAATTTTGAGCAATTTCCATCTAAAACATTGTTCATTCAAAAACATTGAGTACAATCTTGATGGTCTTCTACAAGATAAAAGAAATTCAGCTATCTAACATGCATCAAGTTTCCCCTTATAAGCTTTATGAAATGCTTCTCTTAATAACACCATTTCCAATTTTAATCTGTTATTTTCAATTTGTGCATTCCTTAGGAAATAGCACCGCTCCATCCATTTCATTAATAATGGAGGAATTTGAATTTGGAACCATTCAGTTACCATTGGTTCGGTTTGAACTTCTTTGGATCCCATCATTGGTTTACTTGTGCTTTCCTGCAAGTCCTGCTCTTTTTTCATGATCTTATTAAGAGAAGCATTTAATTCTTCCTTCTATCTTTTCTTTTCTTCCTCAAAGGCTGAAAACATAAGCATAAAATTTCCTTTTAGATTTTGAATTTCTTTATTTAAACCATCTTTGTGTATTATGTTTTCCTCATTACAATTCTAAATTTGTATTTGTAACTCACTAATAGATGTATCTTTTCCCTGCATTTCCAAATTTAAATCCTTAATTTCTTGATCCCTTTTATTTATTACAGTCTTATATAGCATTATTTCCTCTTGTTGCAATTCCATCTCTTCCTTATTTTTATGCAATTGACTTCTTAACTCCTCTATCTCTAGTTTCAATTTCTCCAATTCTATATTAATATTTTCAATTTCAACTATTTCAACAACTTTATTGACAACCAGAGACAAATTTACTAACATATTTTCATCAACCTACATAGGGAGTGGAGATTGTCCCCTTTCTATTTCCTATTTTTCTTGTTCTAGGGCTTCTTCTTTAGACACTAAATGATAATGTATTTCAAGAGAAATTTTTTTTGAGGATTGGTGAATCGACTCCTTAGTTTCCAAGTTTTTCTTTTGTTGTTTAGATTTTGACCTATTCCCTTTACTCTATACTAGGGTTCATGTAGATCCAGAGGATAATCTTTTGCTTTTCCTTAAAAGAGGAGTATCTTGATAAGTTAAAATTGTTGGATCATTTTGAAGAATGGTTCTTCTTTTCCTCTTCTTAACATGATGAGTATCCACATTTGGATTTATTATCTCCACATCTTTTGACTAGCCTGGTGTTTCAAACTCATCATTTTTAAATTCTGGCACGTCCTCACCAAGAATGGTGGGAATTTGGGTTTCAGGAGTCTTCAGGTCTTCGAGGGAAGTTGCTCTAGAAGGTGGAGCAACTTGTTTTGAAGATTCTCCTAGTTCTAACTTCCTTCCTGGTGTAGGCTTGTCAAACTTCCCAAAAAAAAAATTTCCATTTGCTTCTAGGTTTCTTATGGAAATGATATTTACAAATTAATTGAATTAACCCATGATGCTTTAATGGGCCTGAACCAGTTTTATATCTTTCTATTGAAGAATTAATAGAATCATTCAAGAAATGAGGCAAATTAACCCTTAGAGCAGGGTTTTCCTTCCCATGCCGCAAATGTATTAACATGCGGAATGCAGGTCCTACCACAATAGTAAGTTGAACTTCACAAGTAAAATACTTAATAATCCATGCAACAAGAGTACCCTAGGGTTCTAATATAAAAGCTCGTTGAAACCCCTTATTTTGTCCCCTAGTACTAGTAATTATCATGGGCTGAGGGTCTCCCTAACTAAGAAACAATTCTGATAATTTCTGATATGTGATTTGTGTTGTTTTTGATATTTTAATGCTAGAATTTTCTAGCCCTGAAAGAGAAGAGATAATTTTTGAACTCACCTTGAAACACTTCCCATCTAGTGTCACCTGACCATTAGAGTAATTTTCCACAAATGCGTTCACCAGCTTTTCATTATACCCTTCAAACTTTCTGACAAAATCCAACCAACCCACTTCCTCAAACAACCGAGAAATATTACTTAACCCTAGCAATTTTTCTCTAGAATCCAGCTCGAATTTCTTCTTTGTACCACCCATTTATGTTTTGTCTCTACCACCCTACTGAAAATTTCAATAATGCTAGAAACTTGTGCACTGATATTTTCAAAAATATGATCAAACTGTAATTATTTACTCTACTTTTGCTCGGAGCTTGTTGTGTAATAATGTCAATTTGCATGAAGGGCCACAAAAATAGTAGCGTAATTAACAATTAATCACCAAGTGGCTCAATTTACTAAATTATGAAAGGAAACTTGTGCCTGTACCAATGTACTTCTTTCCATTGGGGCATCCGAAAAATCAGAAATTTTTTAAATTTTGATCGCGGCAAGTTATTCTTTGAACCAATGCAACAAGTACATTGCTTCAAAGAGGGGGAAAATGTAGACATGTAAAATTAGCATTATGCATTCATCAAGTAAATCAGGCTTCATGTGCATCCACTCATTCAGTTGGTCAGGTTCACCTTCATTCATTCAGCAGGTAATTTCATTAATCTCCATCTCCTAAGGTCATTTATTTAAAATCAAGCAAACATTATCATCAACCTTTTAATAAATAAAAAATCCATTTAAATAAAATCCAAAATCATATTCCATCATTTTCTAATTCAAATAAATCAAATATCAAAGTCCTAAAAGTCAAACTCACCTAATCATCATCAAGCTAACCTAATCCTAATTAGCCTAACCTAACCCACCCACTTGCATCTCTCTAGATTATGTCACTTTGCACAAATAAATCAATTTATTGATTTATTAAAACCCTCATTTTCGCTCAACATGACAAGTTGATTTGTCCCTCCAACATATCATTTATTGCTCATTTTCTTGTCCCCCTCTCAAAATTTATTGCAAGATTCAAATTTGAAATTCCCTCTCATGGGCACTCTTCCCAAATCTTGCACATGCATCAACCACTCACCACTTGACAAGTGTCTTGCTCTCATTTTTCCAATCTTAGTCCCACATTGGTCCCTCTTCAACACTTAGCATTTGAAAATCCTTAAATAGAAGCTTCATCTTTGAGAAAATCCTCCACAACTCCACAATCTCATACAAGGTTAATCTCTTCAATAGGGAGCTAATCTTGTCCACACCATCTTCATATCACATTCATAGCAATTTCATCATTTAGCTTAGCTTGATCAAGGATTGGGAAAGGGCTTCTTTCCACATCAAAGAAGCACCAATCCATTATGGGATAGATATGCATCTTATTTTTATGCTCTCAATTAGTTTATATTGTTATCTTGTTTATGAAGGCATGATGCATTATTTCATAGGAGTAACTAGTGATTTTGCATGAACTAATCCATAGAATGGAGTTTTAACTTTGTGCAGATTTGAGAGGTGCTCACAATGCCAATCAATTATATTTTATTAAAAAATAACTACTTATTTAAAGCAAAAATTTGTTCTTACTTTCATTCTATGATCACTTGAAGATCTCATACCTCTACCGATTTGACAGGATGACACAATGGTATTGGTTGAGGTGACAGTTTAGTTATTATGACATGAATGAGGAAGCTCATGGATGATGGAGTCATTAATGAAGACAAGATATTATGGTGGCTTTATTTATAATGGAAAAAGAAGGCATGTGTACCAATGTACGATAATCAAAGCATCAAGGAAGATTTAAAATTTTTTTAGAAAGGAGGTGGCGGTATGAAAATTGAATAAGTTTTGGAGCACGCGTAAGGCATGCATTTGAAATAAAGAAAGTGGATAAGTTTTGGAGAATGTGTAAAGCATGCATTTGGAGTGGTAACCAAATGAAAGTTTCAGAGCATCATTGAAAGATGTAGCCAGACTAGAGACCAAATGAAAGTTCTAGAGCATTGTTGAAAGATGCAACTAGAGCAGCAATCGAATGAAAGTTTCAAAACATCGTTGAAAGATGCAGCTAGAGTAGCAACCGAATGAAAGTACTAGAGCATCGTCAAAAGATACAGCTAGAAAGAAGAAAATGAAAAACACCAATTAACTCGAACTTCAGGAGTTTATATCATTCTACAAGAACATCCTTCCAACATGGTGGGCTGAAGAGTAGGTTTCGGAGCATCAGGCGTTCAGACCGTCAAGTTTTGAAGCACTGGCCAGCTGAACAATCAAGTTCTAAAGCATCTTGGAATGATGCTTCGGAAGTTGTTATTCCTTTATGAGAGTCCTGCAAAATGAAAACACATGTTAAGTCTGAAATGAAAATGAATGAAAAATGCTTTGAAAACAAATTTGGTACACGTCTTTTTATTACAACTTTTCATCATTTTTTTTTTTTAGATAACAAATCAGGTAGAGTCTGCCTTGGTAGAGTCAATGCATTGGATTTCTCCCTGCATTTCTACTAATTTTGTAAATTCTCCTTTATTAAATAGTTTATCATCAATAGATATGTAGGAAATGACCATTAACTAAGAGGGTTCATAAATCACCATCGATGGGTTTTAAATGAACTCTGTCATTCGAGAAAACTTCCAAAATTTCATATGGCCCAAGCCAATGAGTCCTAATTTTTCCTTTATGGTCTTTATATCTTGAACTGAATAGCAAGGACTAGTCACCATTATGAAATTCTCTTTCTTTAATATATTTGTCATCCCAAACTTTTCATTGATGTTGAACAGTTCAATTTGATGGACATCTAAACAAAGCTCATCCAACTCACTTAACTATAAAACTCATTCTATTTGAGCTCGTTTCACATCTAGACCCAACTCCATAGCTATACGTAGGGTTTGGAGTTCAAACTCAATGGGGAGAAGATGTTTTTTTCCCAAAAACAAGCTCATAAGGGTTGAATCTAGTTGTAGATTTCCATGTTGTATTGTATTCTGAAATGGCTTCAGGCAATTTCCTAGCCCAATCTCTTCGTCATGAAGAGACAGTTTTTGTCAATATGTTTTCTAACTCCCTATTAGTCACCTCTACTTGACCATTTTCTTGAGGGTGATAAGGGGATGACTTCTTATGACTCACCTGAAAATGGTCCATAAATGCTAGGAGAACTTTGGGCATAAATTGGGGTCCCTGGTCTGTAACAATAGTTCGGGGGGCTCCAAATCAAAGAAAAAATTTATTATAGAGAAAATCAATAACTTTCTCTTCTCTAGCAACTCATAAACCTTTAACTTCTGCCCATTTTGTTAGATAATCAGTACAAACTAATATGTATTCTTTCCCTTGAGAGGAAGGATCTATGGGGCTGATAAAATCTAACCCCCATTTTTTGAATGGTTTCAAGGTTACCTGAGGCTACAAAGGCATTTCTGTAGAAGTTTTTGGTCTTCCCACTCTTTGACATTTGTCACAACGACGAACATAATTTTTAGCGTATTTATGCCTAGAAGGCCAATAATATCCAACACCTAAAATTTTATGAGAAGTTATCTTTGCAGAGTAATGGCCCCCTGAAGGATGATCATGACAGGCCCTAAGAATACTATAAGTTTCATCAGCCCTGACACGTCTTCTCAAAACCATATCAGGTCCACAACGAAATAAAATCCCATTAATCCATTTAAATGGCACACTCTCTCGAATAAGTCGCTTCCTTTGTTTTGATGTAAATTCAGTAGGTACTTCAGAAGTAGCTAAATAGTTGGAAATATCGGAAAACCAAGGAGTCTTTATAGAGATGGAAAATAGATTTTCATATGGAAACTCATCTTGTACAGGTGCTCGGTCACCCTCTTCTTGTTTAATTTAAGATAAAAATTCTACCACCTCGTTAAATTTCCCTAGCTTGTCAAGTATTGTCACATTGAACTCCTGAAGGAGTAGTAACCATCTCATTATTTGACCATTAACTACAAGTTTATTCCTTAAATATTTTACACCTGAGTGACCTGTATAAACTATAACTTTATATCCTGTAATATAATGGTGGAATTCTTTAATGGCATGAACCACAACCAAGAATTATTTTTCTTTTCTCATGTAGTTTCTCTTAGCAGATGTTAGATTTTTTCTAATAAAATATATGGCATATTTACCCCCATCCTCATCTTCTTGCCCTAATATTGCACCAATTGCATCATCTGAAGCATCAACATAAATGTGAAAGGGAAGACTCCAATTTGGTCCATGCAATACAAGAGCAAAGACAAGCTTCTCTTTTATCATTTCAAATGATTGTTGACACTCAGATGTCCAATTAAACTCCACATCTTTCTAGAGAATGGAAAACATAGGATTCGCTATCTTACTGAAGATTTCTATGAACCTTCTATAATATCTAGTGTGTCCAAGAAAACTTCGAACATCTGTTTGTGTTTGAGGAACAGTCAATTGTTGAATGACTTTAATTTTTTAGGATCAACCTTTATTCCTTTTGAGGAAATATGATGACCTAAGACTATTCCTTGTTCCACCATTATTAAACACTTTCCATGGCTAAGGGACAGTCAGTTTTCCTCACAAACCTCTAAAACCCTATCTAGGTATTGAAGATATTCATCATAGGTTGACCCATATACTGTGAATCAATCCATATAAACCTCTACACAATCATTAACAAGTGCTACAAATATAGCCAAAATGGCCATCTGAAAAGTTGTTGGAGCATTACAAAGTCCAAAAGGAAGAACTCGGTATGTAAATGTGCTCCAAGGACAAGTAAACATTGTCTTATATTAGTCTTCTAGTGCTACCTGAATTTGGTTGTAACCACTGAATCCATCTAAAAAGGATAAATATTTCCTCCTAGCCAAGCTGTCCAAAACCTAGTCAACAAATGGTAAGGGAAAATAATCTCAAAAAGTGGCTTTATTGAGTTCTCTATAATCTACACAAATTCTCCACTTCCCATTTTTCTTTGGTACAACTACCATAGGTGACACCCACTTACTATCAAAGATAGGATAAATAAATCCTACATAGAGGACTTTCTCAATCTCAATTTTGACAAGATCCTTTAATGCTGGATTGAGTCTCCTCTGTGGCTGACATATAGGTCTCATATTAGGAACAGTATAAATGTGATGTGTACAAATGCTTGGGTGAATCCACCTCATGTCTATATAGTCCCAAGAAAAAGATTTAGACCTTTTTATTAACACATTAAATAATATATCCTCTTGTATTTCTGTCAACCAACTATTGACGTTCAAAGTTTTTCCCGGTAGCAACATAATTGTTTTTGTTCCTGGATAGGCTGAAGTGATAGTATGTATCAGTCGTAACAAAGTATTGAGAGGACAACTATGAGGTATAAGTTGGTAAAATATTGTAATATCATCAAAGAAATAACTCGTTCAAGGAATCATATTGCCCAAGGGACAAGGCATCCCCATGGTAGCATAATTTTGTTCCATACCACTTATATCAATTGGTTGTCCCAAAATTTCTAGTACATCCTCCATTACCTCTTCACTCGAGCCTATAGCCAGGTGCACAGCAACTTCATTTACTAACTCATCCTCTAATTCCTCTCCATATTGTTTAATCACTGCCATGGCCAAGGAGGCCAAACTATCTTTCCCACTAAATTCTTCTAGTTCATCAACCCAAACTTTATTATATTTGGTGGGTTTGGTAGGAGGATATAAAAATAAACATTTACTATCTTGACCATGTAAAATGGTTATTCCTCCTTCTCGACAATCGATTTTAGCTAAGACAATAGCCAACCATGGTCTTCCCAGAATTATTGGATAACTATCTTTGGGTGTAAGAGATTGGATTATTTGAAAGTCAACTGGATATTCCCATCCATCAACTTTGACAAGAAATTTTTTAATAACACCTTTTGGAATGGCTATAGAATGATTTTCCATCTATAAGACTTTATCTTTTCATCACATCCACTGTCATTACATTAATAGCTGCTCCCAAATCAACCAGTGCAGTAGGTATGGCTACCTCATTAATTGTAACAGTTATCAGTGGACTCCCAGGATCATCATATTTTGGAGCAATTGTCCTTCCAGACAAAAAGTGAGCTAGATAGTCATCGATGTGCATAGTGTTTATTTTCTTTGGTTTCCTTCCTAGAGTTTTAATACACAGTTGTTTGATCAACTAATTCAACTCAAGAATTTCCTTTATTGCTTGCAGCAAAGGAACCTCTATTTGCAATTGTTTAATTTCCTGAATTAATGCAGTTTCGGAGGCTAATGTCATTTCTGGAGTATCTTTCAGAATTGTTGATTTGGGACACTCCGGAAATGGTGCTTGAATTTTTTTCTTTGAAGGGGTATCATTACGCATAGTTTTTATTTTCTTTGGTTTCCTTCCTAGAGTTTTAATACATAGTTGTCTGATCAACTGATACAACTCAGGAATTTCCTTTATTGCTTTCAACAAAGGAACCTCTATTTGCAATTGTTTAATTTCCTGAATTAATGCAATTTTTGAGGGTAATGTCATTTTCAGAATATCTTTCAGAATTGTTGATTTGAGACGCTCTGGAAATGGTGCTTGAATTTTTTTCTTTGAAGGGGTATCCTTAGTAAGCTCAGTCAAAGACTAACCTTCCTCCTCCCGAGGTAAGTTAGTAGCTCCTTCCACTGAAGAGGACTCAGTAATATTCATGGGTATGATAGAGGTAGATGGAGTATCCTTCTCAAAAATTTTAGGAATAGGTTTGTCCACTACTTCCTCAATGGTGGATGATTGAAGTGTCCTATCAGAACGTAACTGAACATTTCCACAATTAATTTCATTAAGTCTTGTGACATTATCTTGTTTAGTAGTATATACTAGAGTATTATGTCGATTGTTCTTAGGATTGGGAAGTGTTTGTGCTGAAAGTTGAGGTTGATTTACCTACTCAGTATGAGGAATATTCTGAGGTGGCAGTGACAAATTATGTTGTTGATTCCTCCTAGGACCAGTATAAAATTGATTATGTCCTTGATTCCAGTGGGGAGAAATATGTTGTGGGTACCATTGTGGTTGTGATTGGTTTGGCCACTGGTGATTTCCCCATGATTAACTTTCCCATTCAGGAGGTCCCCAATAAGGAGTTCCCCAATTAGGTTGTGGAGGATAGGTCTGATTCCAAGATGGAGTCCATTGATTACCAACCCAATTCTTTTGTGGTCTCCATACAGGGTTGGAATTCTTCCCATAAGAGAAATTACCTCCTTGGCGTTGGTTTAGCACATTTACTTCTTCTTCAACCTAGTAGTTTTTTTCTTAGTATTCTTAAGATCAGTAAGAAGCTCACATTGATTGGTAGGGTAGCTTTGCTCACAAAGTTGACAAACATTAACCTTGTCTAAAGGACATTCATGTAAAAGATGTTTGTTTCGACACCTAGGAAAATAGATTGACAAAGCCTCTGGGTTATGTGTCTTTGCTTGTATACCATCCAACGTCATGTTCAATTGAACAAGTGTGTATGTCTGAAAATTTTATATTTCTTCTCAGAGCTTACCTATCTTGTTATTCCATCTAAAAAGATTTGTTTTTTAGATTCCTCCATGAGTACATGAGAAATTATGACACAAATCACATATGTCTTCAAGGGCTAACTGAGACATGTCACCTTTTCCCATTAAATCAAGACTTCTTCTTGCATCATCATCGAGTCCCTTAAGAAATATAGTGTTGCGAATCTCAACACTAATAGTCATTTCTCCACATCGTTTAGATAAGAAAAGAAACCTATCCAAATAGTCCTCTAGACTCCCATCCTCATTCTGCCTAAGTTTAAACAACTCTTCCTTATGATCACTCACCCTACAATAACTCTGATATTTATTCAAGAACATAGTCTCCATTTTCTCCCAAGATTTAATACCTCGAGTCGGTAGTCCCATAAACCAACACATGGCCAAATGCTTCAAAGTAGAAGAAAAGAGCCTCGGATTCTGGTTATCATTTTTATGGTCATAGGTTTGACAAAGGACCTTAAATTCAAAAATAAATTGGTTTGGGTCTTCCAAGGATAAACCACAGAAGGTTGGAAAGAAAGCTAAAGAGATATTTTTCATCGTTGTATCATCTGCATCCAAAGCAATAGGATAAGTGAACATTCTAGGTAGTTGAGGATCATTGTTATTATAGTTGGCATCATTACTGTTCACTTCTTCCCTCTGATCCCCCATGAAGTTCAAAGGAATATGCTCCTCAAGAATAATTTCCTCGACAATAGGTTGTACTACAAGATGATCTTCAGGAAAATAGTGGAAAGCCTCTAGTGGATTAGGCTCAAGTAATTCATCAACAAAGTGATATATTGAGCCTTGGGCCTCCCTATGTATAATTGGAATGTATTTGGGGGGTTCTTTGGTATAAATCTTCTGTGATGGCCTCTTTTCCTGACCATGCAGAAAAGGAAGCCAAAGATAGTATTTTGGGCCTAAAAGAGGTATTGTAGGCGTCTTATATTAACACTCAAGTAGAAGAAGCTAACGAGTCCCCGACAACGGTGCCAAAAAGTGACAGGTTGTCATTAGGTCTCATTACTTTAGAATATAAAATTCAATTTGTTGACCGGGAAGTGTTCAAGGCAATTTGTAATAGAAGAAGTCTAGAGTATCTCCCTCAAGTTTTCTAACTTTTAAGAACAACTTAATATTAATTCGAACTTCAAACTGTCTAACTCTAAAACTATAAAGGAATTTATTCCTAAGAAAACATGAAATGTTTAAACTGAAAACATAAAAAAACTAATTTAGGAAGCATGATAACTGAATTAAAAAGTACATAAATGATTAAACTAAGAAGATGAAAAATTATAAAAGCAGAAAAACTTATAACAATCCATAAAACATCTTCTTAACAATAAAGATTCTAACAATTAATAACAGAAACTACGGAAGTAAAAGACAAAAACTATTTCAAAACTAAAATTTCATAACAGTAAATTCAATAATTTTCTACAGAACAACAATATAATAGAAGAAAACACTTATCTACTTATGCCATTTCCCTTCGAGTGGCCAGCTCATGGGTTATCACGTTCGTTCTCAGCTCACATTCATAGTTATTTCAGAAATGCTTCTATCAACCATAATTATCATCCATAACTCATAACTTAGAAATTTTAGATAACAATCTCTTTATTCATAGACTTTAGAAAACATTTTGATAGTATAACATTACTTTTTCACTATATATTTTACTTCTGGAGATCATGTCTTTTATAGAAAAACTCTAACTACATCCTATATTTCAGATGGTATGGATAACCATTTAAAATATCTAAAACAGATTTATGAATAACTCGTATGTATTTAAAACCCATTACACATTATTTAAGAGGCTCAAGTCAAGCCATAAATTTTTTGACTCAAAGGATAACAGAAATAAAAACTTTAAAGAGTAACTATATCTTTGGTCCTTCACCCTAATGTTTCGGAGCATATTTCTAGCATATATCTTCAACCTGTTCTGGAGCACGTGTTGGCTGGATGCTTTTAATCTACAACTTGATGACCGATTATTATCTACAAAACACTTAAAATAACCCATTAAATCTATATTGGCAAAATACTTCAAGAAATCAAAAGAAATAATGTTTATACAATTTCTCACTAAAAATTAACCAATTATTTCTCATAAAATTTAATTAATTGGCAAAGGATAGGGATTTTCATATATGAAATAGGTCTTTATGGTATTATTATGATGAGGTTATTTTTACCTCATTAGGGGCCTTCCTTAGTCAAACCCCCATTTAGGTGTTTCCACCTCCACAGACAACCAAGATAGCAATAGAGAAATTATATAATAAGGAAAGAAATGAGGTAAAGAACACTAAAACACTACAAACAGTAATGCACCACTCAAAAAAATAATAGAGGAGAGGAGTAGAAAGCGTAGCACCTCCACCAAGAGCAATCAAGGCTAATGGAGGAGAAAATGAGAGGACTCAAGCCCCTACTGCAATGGTGTTGTTCCACAATTTCTCTATTGAGTTTATGGAGTGATGTTGTTGCTGCTATAGATTGTAAAAGTGCTGCTAGAATGCTTGAAGAGTGTGCTAAGAGATGGAGTTGAATAATAGAAGGATGAAAAAGGAGATGTGAAGAAGTTGAAATGCATGTAGAAGGAGGGAATTTAAAGGAAAAATGAAGAAAACAACCATATTTGGGTCAGTCAGTTGAAGGGTGCATTAAAAATTTCCTCCCAAGGAGAAGTGTAACACCTCTATAGGCTCCAAATGCATGAATCTACCAGGGATGTAAGTATTCCACGCAGACGTTTGTGCATTGCATGGGCATCCCTTCCAGTTATTTCTCTACTAACACACAAAACAACTACCAAGAGGAATGAAGGTGGCAGGCTTATGTGGAATTCATCCTTTGAATTTAGTTTTCTAAAATGCAGAAGGGAAAAAGGGAAATTTGCATAAGGGGTTCAAATTCACTTCTATACGGGCAAAAATTGCAATCTCATCCCATACAATTTTCCTTTTCCAAATTCATTGAAAAAAGAACTGAATTTCTCTTTTACAATTTTTTAACTATGGGAAAAAATAACCTTCCCCTTTTGTCAATTATGACAAATTAGAAAAATATTAACTCCTTTACAATTTACAAAAAAAAACCCTAATATTGCAAACACTTAAGAAAATTGTTGATGGCTTTCAAAAAAAATAATACAATTAATTAAAATAAAAGTGCATGTTAAATTCTAAGTGCAATAATCATTGGAGATTAACTAGGTCAATGAAGAGTTTTATGTCTTGATTGAAGGAAGAATTTCGTTGGAAATATGTCATGATATACTCTTTCGCTCAAACTATATGCCATGCCAAAACAAATTACATATTGAATGAAAACTCTATTTGATTCCTAGAGATTCCTTGGACTTGGTAATTACAACGAGGTGCAATAATGATGCAAATCGATTCATATGATTGGTCAAAGCACCTAATCCAAATAGTTGTGTAGTGTGGAAAAATGTATCCCAAGTTTATATTTTCACACCTTTTTGGGCCCTCCTAATTAAAATGGACTTAATAATGTCTTAATTTAGTGTTGAAAAATGTATCCCTTTACATTTTCACACTTGTTTGGGTACCCTTAATTAAATTGGACTTAATAAGCCCTTTTAGTCATTTACAAGACTAAAAGTTATATTTCCCAAAGGGGAAACCTAATGATAATTAATTCCAATACATAACACTTTACCTTGAGAAATGTGTGTTCCAGGAATAGGGACCTAGGACCCATTTTCCCATGGGTAAATGGGTCCTCCTTAGGCCTTTGAACCTAAATTTAAAATATGTTTATAGTTGTTTTTTAATGTCCCCAAATCCATATTTGATTGTTGGCTTGTAATATTTGAATATTGAGAAATTAAGGATACATACGTATAAATACAAGGTTATTTTTTTAAGTTTCACTAGAATTTCATAAGAGGGTATGTGTAGGATCATCATGGAAAAAATAGGCCCTGAAGTGGCAAAAAATTTAGAAAAATTAGAGTTAGGAAACTTGACGTAAAAATTTGAATAACTTATCTATATTATTTCAAAAGTATGTAACAATAGAATATGTAGCAAATTGAATGTAGTTTCTAAACTACTAGGTTTTTTTTTTTTTAAATGTATTTGGTGAAAATTTGAAATTTCAATGTAGTAGTACTTAAATTTCAAGGGAAAAATAAGTAGGTGTCTGTTTGACCACCCTAACCACAATAAAATGATAATATTTTCTATAACCTTTTAGATATAATTAGAGGACTCATGTCGATCGATGCATATTTTTTTTGAAAATTTTTCAAAGTAAATAATTAATTATGATTTTTTTATTACAACTTTTAAAAAATATAAAACTTGTATGTCTAACCACCTTAACTTGGTCAAAACTTCATGAAATTCATTTTTATTTTTTAATCCTATAGTATTTGAAGCATAGAATGTGACACATGTTTCAGATTCAAAAATGTGATACCGTTTGAAAGCTATAGATGTTTTTTAGGTTAGCCTATCAATCAAGACTTTAGTCGCAATTCAAATAGAAAATGAATAATAATAATTTATTAAATTAAAATTAAGGAATAATTTATATTGGTGGAAAGGTGAGAATCTCATTTAGAAACCCTTTTTGTTTCATCAATTTTGGGTAAGAAAAATTTGTCAGCCACATACCCATCATATCGCCACTTTTTGGCCCATCATGATCGTACACATACCCAAGAATTTTTGGAGAACTTCAAGAGCATTCAAAGGAATTCAAGAGTAGATATATTAGAAATTTATTGCAACATTCAAGGTCTATTCATCATGTCAAAGTCTTCTTGCATCATGCATGTTTTTGGAGCTAACATTAAATGATGTAGGTCTCAAGATCAAGTTCAAAAATTCAAAGCATTATTCAAGCGTCAAGATCCACATCCATTGAAGCCATTTCATGCAAGTTGAAAAGTTTCTAAGATCTCCATTATCAAGGTTTCTACAATGGTTTGTTGAGTGGCAACATAGATTTTCTCAATCTTCATTCCCTCTTTCATGCATTATTTCATTTCAAGGATTGATTACCAAAATGGGGTTTGACAAAGGAAATTTTCCATTCACAAAAAACAAACATTTTTATCTCTTGTGTTGTTCTTGTAGATTTAGGTTGAAGAAGGATCAAAGACTTCTTGAATAGAAAGATTGAAAAAGTTGCCAAAGTTGTAAAAGTTATCAAAGTTGTCAAATCATAGAATCTAACATAGAGAACTGATTTTTGAATTTTTGACCCTAAAACCTAGACAAATAAGAAGCTATAGATCAACATCAAAGGCTCCCAAAAATTTGCAGAAAAACCTAGAAAAAAGACCCATTCACCCATGGGTGAATGTAGTTTAACTTCAAAAATGACTTTTGGTGGCTAGGAAACACATTTCAACCCTTCTCATATCTGCAATCTATTTTCTGGTTCTACTAATATTGAGTTCGATATTGTTGTTTCTAGTGTTAGATTGCATTTTGAAGTTGATTTTCTATTTTTAGTTTTTCTCCCAAAATTATTGTTTGACCTTGACCCCCATCCTTAAAGCATAAGGAAATTTTTAGATTCTCACATTGGGATGATTCACCTAATGGTTGTTAGTCAATTCATTGTGGGGATGTCATTTACTAATGAAAGTAAGGAAATAAGGTCTATTCTCATCACCTTAACTTACCTTTCCATTTTGGGAAACCCTATTTTTCATCATTTCAAGTTGACAGAGTCAAGATGCTTCAGTTAGCACCTTCACCATGAACTTTGACCACACCTTCACAATGCTTGGCTCCAAATGTCTCTACAAATGTAAACTCCTTTGATGTTGAAGATATTTGGCACATAAAAGCTTCCAATAGAGGACCATATGAGGCTCAAATCATAGCACATCTCTAATTTAATAGAGATATGAGAAAATTAATGGCCATGTATAGGATCAACCCTACTTTGGTTTAGTTCTACATTCCTTTCCTACCTTTCTCTTCTTTGAGTTTTTGCAGGCCTTAACAATGGAGTGTCTAATCAATATTCCTCATTTAAAAGAGCATACCTTTCCTATTAATAATCAGAACTATCTTCATTATGCAAGATATAACTAGTGTTTTTATCAAAGGTAAGATTAGACTTACATGCATCCTTGCTTCTTTGGCTTTGGTTTTTATTACTCTTGGTTGTCCAACTTCTTGTGAGTTATCCTTCTAGTCTTCTTGTAGGATCAACATTTTGAATAGATCTTCTACCATGCATGATGAAAATATTCTTGAAAGAACTTTGGTTCTTTAATTGGTTTTCTTGGTATATTGCAGAGTATCTAAATCACCATCCAGATTAATGGGAATAATATTTTTTCTCAAATGCATTCTATAAGAGACTATAAACCCAAAAAATCTCTTTAGACTATTGTTGACAGGTGGCTTTAAATAGAACTTTTGAAGTTAAATCCTTCCAGATATAGACAATTGGGTATAAATTCCTTTTATCCCTTGTAGAGTCACTAATCTCTTGGTGTTTCCAAATAATTGTCTAGGTTTTCTAAAATATTAGATTCTTCTTATAAAAAGAAACCTAGATATATGGCCAATGAATAGTAGATAGATTTACTAGCTCCCCTCTACAATTTAGGCTCTAGAAAACCAAGGTGGGTTCCCCTATAGCATCATGCAAAAATTACAACATGCAATGATACCTTTGATAACGGATTCTTCACACTAATATGACAAAAGGGTAACTTGAGGGGCTAAATCATCTTTGGAACACTCTATAATTTCTATGATTCCTTATAGTATGGTAATGGGCATAAAACAATAAAATTATAGAAAATTAAAGGTTTTTATTTTAATTTTATATCTAATTATATCAAATATTTTAGCTTTAAGATTTAGATTGACCAGTTCCTTATCCACACATCTAGAAATGTAGTAAAACTCCTACAATAGGTCAACCCTTTGGCTTCTAATAACCCCACTACCTTACAACAAGAAACCAACAAATAAAAAGTATTATAAAACTACTTGAAGATCCATATTGCAACACCATAAGCCTAGATGGACTAACTAAAAGAAATATTACTCTATTCCTTGAATAGATACAACCAATGCATACATTCATAACATAAAATGTGAAAAGTGAATCAAAAGATAATCCTTCATTATATTGACTCAAGAGTAATGAGTACAATAAGGGAGAGAATCACAAGACTGATATACACCACTAAGTATTTAATGCAATGAGAATTTAGGTCATTTATTATTATTATAGAGAGAAAATTTACAACATTTCCTCTTTGAGGATTAGAGGAATCAACTATACAACCTAATACCTATATAAAAAATTACACAAACTAAGAAGTAGAGCCATTTGAATGAGGCCAAAAATTCCCTTTTATAGACACAAGTGAAGCAACAGGAGATAGGCCTCATTCAATTATCAAAATTTGGGTATGTGCAGGATCATGATGGGCCAAAAAGTGGCGATATGATGAGTATGTGGATGCTTAATTTTTTTTAACCCAAAATTGATGAAATGAAAAGGGTTTTTAAAGGATTTTCTCATCTTTCCACCAATATAAATTATGCTTTACTTTGAATTTAATAAAGAATTATTATTCATTTTATATTTGAACTACGACTAAAGTCCTAATTGATAGGCTGATGAAAAACATCTATAGCTTTCAAAAGGTATAACATTTTTTGAATCTTAAACATGTGCCACATTATATGCTTCACATACTATAGGATAAAAAAAAATTGAATTTCATGAAATTTTGACCAAGCTAATGTGGTCATACATACGAGTTTTTTTATTTTTTAAAATTTGTAATACAAAATAATAATTAATTATTTATTTTAGAAAAAATTACAAAAATATACATCACATCGTGACATGAGTCCTCTACTTATATCTAAAATCTTATAAAAAATATTATCTTTATTGCGTTAGGGTGGTGAGACAGATGCCTACTTATTTTTCCCTAAGATTTAAGTACTACTGCATTGAAATTTCAAATTTTCAAAAATAGATTTGTTTTCTTCTTAAATAAACCTAGTAGCTTAGAAACTACAGTCAATTTTCTACAGATTCCATTCCTACATATTTTAGAAATAATATGGATAACTTATTCAAATTTTTACATCAAGTTGCCTATGATTTTTCCGAATTTTTTGCCACTTAAGGGCATGTTTTTTCCATGATGATCCTACACATACCCATAATTTACAATGAAAAAAGTGGTTCAAAAAAATTCAGCCACTCCAAAAGTAGTTGGGGATCACCTGCAATAGTAAAGTTATCATATGGTAGGAGATCTTAAAATTCCTTCGTACAACGGATAGGACATCTCTAACATTCCTTGTATGAATGACCCATGTAGTAGTTATATTTGGTGTTTGGGAACCAATTGAAATTAAACTATAGATGCATAATCCTATTCCTCCATGTGCTTCACACTCTCTACTAAGGTGTCAATATTTGGTGGCAAAAAGTTATTGACCTCCTCAAAATGTGGCTTGTAGTCATTTCCAATCAAAACTTGCATACAAGGTCTAGAAAACCAATTAAACTATACTCCAATTTGATGTGTGCATCCATACTAGCATTCAACTAATCAACATAAACTTCAACCTTCTTATTTACCCTACTGCACATGGGAGTGAGGAGGTTGACAAAATTTGATCTCCACTTTGCACATTCCACCATCTCCCCCTCATTAACCAAAATTGGAGGCTTACTAACTCCTCAATGCATTCAAAGGTATTATACCCCCTTTTTATTAACCAAAATTGGAGGCTTACTGACTCATAATATCATCCAAACAATCTAACCCCTTGAAAATGTTAGCTACAAGGATGCCATCAAAATTTGAATTGCTAATAAGCAATCTCAACAGCTCTACTCCTTGAGACCACTTGAATTGCATACATTTCAATCTCATCCACATATGGTTGTGAGTAGAGAAAGAATATTTCATATTTGCAAATTTTTCCCACACCTTTTCAACATGGGAGAGAATCCTAGACAATCTATACCCAAAAAAAATTTCCACCAAATCAAAGGTCTTCTTTGCAATTGCTTCATTTGCTTACTTGAGCTTTGAGGTATTCTCTTTTAGCTTCTCCCTCAATTCCTTCATTTCAACTTCCAATTTATTTCTATCATGTGGTGCCTTAGCATCCTCTACCTACTATGGAGGGGGTAATAAACCCAAGATTGTATTGAGCCTTTGCTCAAGATTTTTATTTAGGGAATTTTCCCTATCTAGATTACCTTGTAACATCTTAATAATTGTTTATGTAAAAAGAGCTACATTCACTACCAAGGAAGCTACATGTGTGGCAGTGGTGTCACCAACCCTCTTGACAACAAGATGCCCAATAAGCTGATTTGGGTTAAATATAACCTATGGCTTCTTGGTCTTGTTTAATAGAAAAAGATAGGGGGGTTTACATCAAAATTAATTGATCAAAATGATGAACCACCTTGATCTTTCCTATAAAACATGCAATTATACGAAAGATATGATGCAAATAACAGTTAGAAATAAATCCTAACTATTATAGCAATAATGAGGGAAGTTTTGAGAGGCTAGAATGATTTTTTCCTTCTTGGGAAAGTTTTTTTTGTAGGCCCATTGAGAACTCATTCGCCTTTAGTAGTGAATGGGTCCCTACTAGGGTTTCCAAAAATTGCTTTATGGGTTTTGTTCCACTCAGTTTGTAACTCCAAATTATAGATGTTGACTGGTTTAAGCCTCACTAAGGAAATATTTTCCTTTAGTGGAGAATGGGTACTTTTAGGGCTTTGGAAAACTGATTTCTAGGTTTTATTCTTCAATGTTTGCACTCCCAGATCCTAGGTTGTCAGCTCCTAAAAGTCTAAAAAAATTCTATAAAGCTCCTTTCATGATCTTGCAATGTAGATAACAACTTTGTAACTTGACAAATTTGACAATTTTGCTCAAATCTTGTTCTTCAACCTAAAACCTAGAATCACATGTCCAAGAGGAGAAAAACTTGTTGATTGTTAAGGAATAAGGTTTTTCCTTGGTCAAACCCCGTTTAGGTAATTAAACTTGAAACATCTAAAAAATGGGGTAGGATGTTATCATATGGTTTAGGACATAAAGCACACCCACTTTCCAATTATTTCATTTCATCTAAGGATAACCCTAGATATCTCAATGTAATGGAGAAAGAAACCTTGCAATAGGGTTGTCCTAGGGGCTGATTGTAAACAAATGAGGGGTTCACCACCAAGCTAGGGCTTGGAAAAATGTATGAAATGCAAGATCTAATGATTGAACTCAATGATGCATTAAACCTCACCAAGTGAACTATAAATGAAAATAAATCATAACAACGAAATAGAAAATTATAGAGGAGCACTTGGAAACCTGAGAGAGCTTGAATGGAGGCCTAAAATGTTGAGTAACCTAAAATTTAGGGCTGCTAGGACTCTTTTTCTATTATGGGTGAATCAGTCCTAGATTAGGATTTCTACACAAAATAAGGTTTATGGAAAAAGGGTATCTGAATCTACAAAAAACCCTAAAAAACAATTGCAGTGGGACTCATTCATCACTTCTGTTGAATTAGTCCAATTAGTGTTTCTAGAACTTTAAATGCTAAATCTAGTCTTCAATGTTTTCTCTTTCTGTTCTCCTTTGTTTCTGGATCTGAAACCCTGATTTCAGGGCTATAGGTGATTTTATGTGAAGATGACAACCTTGTGACAACTTGATAAATTTATCTAACCTTGCAACCTAATCTTCAAAGGATCTTCAAGCCTCCAAAGCACCTAGATCAGCAATCACATAAAGAGAAAGAGAAAGAGTGTTTATTGTTAGGGAATAGGGGTTTTCCTTGGTCAAACCCCTTTTAGGTAGTTAAACCAAATGATGAAATAATGAAAAATAAACATGAAACATACAAAATTGGACATGAAACATGACAAATGATACCTTGAAAGATGTCTTGTAGTACAAATCAAAAATATAGGATGAAATGGCCATGAAGGATGTAGATCTAGATCTTTAGATAAGTGTAGAACAATGCTTGACCTTCGATCTTGAATGTGACATCACAACACTAGCTCAGTAACATGCTTGATACTTGATATCCCTAGCATGATAATGGATCTTAAACTGCTATAAGAAATGATGAAGAATCTACCCTTGAATGCTCTTGAATTCTCTTTTAAACACTTGAATGTACTTGTGAAATCAACTTTTCTATAAGGATTCTCATTCAACTTGCTAGGTGTAGAATGAGTGAAAGAAACTTGTATTTATACTTAATTATGCAAGAATTCCCAAAATTATAACACTACTAGCTGACATCAGATATAGGAAGATAAATTCCCATCGAAAATTTGAATTAATTTTTATTTTGGGCTGCACGAGACTCATTCACCCAAGGTGGTGAATGAGTCGCATTAGGCATAATTTATGAGACAATTTTTTGTAAATTCTTAGAAAGGTGTAAAACTAGGTTAGAGACCCAAAACCCTATGTGGGACTCACTCACCCAAGGAGGCGAATGAGTGCCAAATAACTAAATCTATGCCATACAACCTAAATACACTTGAATTATGATTGGAAATTGATTTGTGTTGTGATTATCCTTAAAAAGATGCATTAAATGGGGCTTGTAGATGCAAAATAAGGCTAATTAAAGCATAAAGAATCCAAATTATTAATGAAAACCTTAGAAAGGTATGAAAGTGTGTTACAACACTTTACAACACTCCAAATAAGACATGATTAATATTTATTGGTTTATTTAATGAATAAAACCTCATAAAAGTGTGAAAGTGTGTTACAACACTTCACAACACTTTTGCAAGGTACCATTTTAATTTCATTAGTTCACAAGGGCCCAAGGCCTAATGTGAATGTTTTAAACACATTAAAACACTAAATCAAGGCACCATTAGGATCAGTTTTACGAGGGGCCAAAAAAGCAAGAATAAAGTAAAAGGGATACTTTTTTCGTTTCCACAAAACCTTATGATGAAAAAATGAAATAGGAGCATGAATCATGAAACATGAAACAATAATTTACTTTGGATAATTTTTTGGAATATAAGTTTGCAAACTAACATGAAGTGGCCATGTAGAATGTATATCTTGATCTCAAATAAAATGTGAATCAATGCTTGCCAATAGATCTTCAATGCTACATAATTAACATAAGCTCAACAACATGCTTGATACACTATGGCTTTGACATTTTGATATGATCTTGAATTACTGCAATAAATTCTTTGATAATATTCCTTTGAATTCCCTTGAAATACTCTTCTAAACTCTTGTGTAAGTTCTCTTGATTGCTTATGAAGTTCTAGGATTGCTTGTTAGATGAAACTATGTTAATTAACCTCATATTTATACTAAATCTAGAGATTAACCCCAAAATAATTCAAGCTGACACTAGATCTAGGATTGAAAATCATTATAATCCCACCACACTTAAATTAAAAAAGGGGTGTCCTATGTGAGGAGGACCGATTCACCACTAAAGACGAATGGGTCCTAACACAACTTTCTAGGACCATGCTTCAGGGGGATGAAATGACATCAAAAACCCATTTCTAAAATTCTGAGAAAGGGATGTCCTATGTGGAGGCAACCCATTAGCTAGTAAAGGTGAATAGGTACTAGCACCATTCTCAAAGACCTTAAATTTTCCAACTTAAATGTCATGCAATATCATTATTGGGTGTTAGGATAGATCCTTTGGAAAGTGTAATTAATAAGGCTTAAATTTGAATTAAAGGGGCCAATTAAGCTGAATTAACCACAATTAATTAATGAAACCCTAAATGAGTGAAAAATTGTAATACAACACTTTACAACACCCCAAATAAGGCACAATTTAAGTACATTTTAGTTAAAAGGGACCTATATTAATGTGAATGTGTAAAACACATTACAACACTAAATCAAGGCATTATTAGGTTAATTCTATATCAATTATTCCAAAATTAAGTGTGAAAAAGGGTTAATTTTTTTGATGCTATATTTTTCCCCCATGAAAAACTCACACTAAAGTAGACATTCAAGACACTTAAGTACAAAACAATAAAAAAGATACATAGTCATACCCTATCAAAGGCTAAGAAGAAAAAAGGATGAAGTACAACCATTCCAATACACTATGGAATGGGGTTGTTTGTCTGTAACATACACTACTCACTCTAGGGTAGTGGAAACTTCATCTATCCAATAGGTGAGTTATCCCAAGAAGGTGGCCAACCATACCAAAGTTATCCTCCAAAAAACGTTGGTAAGGCACCATAATGTAATTCTTTTTACATATGCTTTTTGAATGTCATGTATGTAAGTTTTTGTTAAAAAGGGGATTTTTCTTTGTTCATATAAGGTCTTCTTCTTTGGGAACATCGTGCCTAATATCTGTAAGAGAGGAAATATCATGCTTAGAAATATCACACTCATGGAGGACATCAAACTCAATACACCACCAAGAAAAAGAAAAATCATAGGAAAAAAGAAAATCACGACATAAAATATGTTGAAAGATGTTATCGATGTATGCCTCTACTTAAAAGTGGTTGATAACACCATTACTATGAGAAATTGCTTTAAATTAGCCAAAAAAAATTCATAAGACATGAGAGCTTTCCTCGAAAAACTATATGCCAAGTCACATGTTTCTGAAATAAAGCTATGCCATGAAATAGGAAGGGTTGCCCCAAAAAATACAATGATAAACCTAGAAAGAAGAGTGTGTCACCTGCAAGCCCACTTAAGGCATGCCATCCACATCCCAAGCTTGCTCTTATATATACATGGAAGAATTTCAACTAGCCAAAAGATACAATGAAAAGTTCCATAATAGGACAAGACTGCCTAACCCCTTGCCCACATTGAGTGCGGGACAAGGGTGAGCCAAGGATGGATGATGGTATACCACTCCTTGCAAAAAGAAAATGATTTTCAATGAATGTAAAACATGCAATAGTGAGTATCCTATGATCCTATGACTATTTCATGGAAAGATGCAACAACTATTTTTATTGATTATAATGAGTAAACAAAATATCAACTTGATTAGTATCTAATGAGATATTCCCATATGTAGTACATATCAGTTCAAGATGCGCAAAAGTCAAAGTTTTCTTGGAAGAATTTTTTGTGAGAGTGTTGACATTGAGTGAAGGCTTGTTTATTTCTTTTGAGGGACAATAATGAATACCATTGTTTCTTGCATGTTAGGTTCTATCTAGGGACACACATACCTTGTTCTCTAGCACCACATCCTTTTCCACTATAACCAAGTTGTCACATAAGTTCATAAACTCCTCCATAAATCTTTTTCATTTCTTTAGGATTCGATGGTTTTTCATAATCAACTTCATCAAAGTTTGTTATGCAGTTTTCTTTATCTTCTAAAGTAGTTGAGGTGGATGCTTTTGAATTTTATGTTGACATTACTGCTTTGTATTTACCCATTTTAGACTCTCTTTTTATGATATTGTATTTGTCCATAAATGTTGGTGTGAAATCTAAGGAACCCCAATCATCTTCCAATAACTTTGTTGCTTCTTCAATATGCTTTTGTTTGTATTTTTCTTGCTAGGCTTCCACTTGTATGGTTGGTGTCAATGTTTTCAAAGGATTTTACTTTTAGGGTCAACCTTGAGTGTGTAAATTTTGTTGTCATAGATATACTTCATTTTACGATGTAAGGTGAAAAGAAGAAAATAGGAGGAATCTCTCTTTTGCTTCTAGGGTTTTAGACGTAAAAGGAGAGGTGGTATTTCCTTACTCTTTACTCAAGAACAAAACCTTGAGATTTCAATGCAAAGGAGATTAAAATATGGAAAAGGGTTGTCCTAGGGAATGAATGATATAAAATGATGGGTTCACCACCAAGTGTAAACTTGGAAAAGATAATGAAATGGAAAACATAGTGTAAAATGAAAACTAACTCTAAATGACCTAAGATAGTGAACATAATGTAACAAAAAGCTATGAAACTGAAAGTATGCACCTAGAAGACTGAAGAAGATAGAATGGAGGTCTAGATCATTGAAAAATATACTATTGATGATGACTAGAACTCATTCTACAAGCTAGGAAAATTAGTATAGTTTTTGGGAAAATGTGCAGGAATAGGTTTCATCCAAAAGAGTATCCAAATCTGTAAAAATCTCTGTCAGGCTTGTACAGTGGGATTCATTTTCCAATAGTGGCGTATCAACCCACTTCTACTTTTTTGGAAGTTATGAACTAGATTCTATGCCTCTCAGTCTGCTCTACTCTTTTTTACTAGTTTCTAGATCCAAAATTGTAAATTTCCACCTATAGACCTTCTCCAAGCTTCTCCAAGGCTTGATGACAACTTTGAGAACTTTGGGGATTCGATAAATTTTCTCCAACTTGGCTTCTTGGTAAATCTAAAACCTAGCCCTAAAAATCACATACAAGAAGAGGTAAAAATTTTGTGGGGGGTTAGAGAATAAGGGTTTTCCTTGGTCAAACCCCTTGTTGGTAATTAAACATTGAAATGAAAGAAAATATGAAAGGAGAATGATGAATGAACAAAAGATATTGTTGCAGCTCACCAAACCCTAGTAATAAGGTATTACAATAATGCTTGAAATTGTTGTAATAGATGTGATTCTTGAATCTAGCTTGAAGGAGAGAAATCTTGCTTGAAACTCTTGCTTGGATCATGAACTCTACATCACAAATGTTAGCACAATAAAAAACATGAAGAATACAATATTTAACATGATGATTGGCACTTAAAGAATGCTCTTGAATGCTTGATAATCTACTCTTGAAATGCCTTGAATGCTCTTGTGAATACTCAAATGATCTTGTGAACTCTTGAATGCTTGTGAAATTTGCTAGGTGTGAATGTGAGTGAAAGAACCTTGTATTTATACTTAGTTATGCAATAATTCTTGAAATTACAACACTACAAGCCAACATCAGATCTAGGATAATTTTATTTAAAAAATCCTACCAAAAATTTTGTTTAAATTTGAATTTTGGTCACATGGTTGTCATTCACCCAAGGTTGCGAATGAGTCCCATCACACATAATGTATGGGACCAAAAAAACAAAATGCTTAGAAATGTGTGAGACCTGCATTGGGACCAAAAGGACCTAGGTGGGACTCATTTGTCAAAGGTTGGCGAGTGAGTCCTAGACACTAAATCTAGACCACACAAGCCAAGAACACCTAAATTATGATTGGTTACTGATTGGTGTCAAGATTATCCTCAAAAATATGAAATAAATGAAGCTTGTGGATGCAAACTAGGGCCAATTAAAGCATAAGAAAGCCCAATTATAATCAGAATCCTAGAGGAATGTGAAAGTGTGTTATAACACTTTGCAACATTCTAAATAAGGTAAGATTAATGTTGATTATGATTAAAATTATGTTTATTATGCTTAGTTAATTCATAAACCATAGAAAAGTTTGAAAGTGTGTTACAACACTTCACAACACTTTAGCAAGGAACCATTAAGTTTCATTAGTTCACAAGGGCCCAAGAGCTAATGTGAATTTTTTATCCACATTACAACACTAAATAAAGGAAACATTAAGCCAAAATCCATAAGGACCCAAATGAATTCAAAAATTTCAAGGGACCAATTTTTTGACACTTCATTTAGCCCCCACTTTATTGAGAGGATGAACTTGCTACAAACTCACACTAAAGTAGACAAACATACACCAAGAGGGGTTCTAATGGACCAATTCTAGCAAGATGTGATGACAACAATCAAGATGGGTGATCAATCCCCCAGGATCAAGATCCCATGACAAACCAACATAAGTACAAAGGAACACACATGAAAATGATATAAAGAACAACAACAAGAACAAGTATACACTGCCAAAGATGAAAAAGGGAAAAGAAATAAAAGAGTTAGATCAAGCTTTGATCATTTGTCCATCCTTATGTGGATTAGATGTAGGCTTTGTTTGTGAGAAAATGCATACTCACTCTAAGGCAACAAAAATCCTAGTTGTCTGCTAGGTGAGAAGTCCTAAAAGGTGACAAATATACACTCATGGCTAGTATGTACTCACACACACACTAGTGGCTATTGGGAAAGTCATTCCTCAGATTAGGCTTCTCACTCAAACCATACCAAACTTATACATCCTAATAACTTTAATAAGGTGCCACACAAAAATAAATTTTGAGCTTCATGAGACAAGTAAAACTTTGTATGCTTGGAGCTCATGAACAAACAGGATGGCACTACAAGCATGCAAGTTGTGTTATGCATGGTGGCCACATAATATGCAACATAGGAAATGTTCAGAGGAGTCTTGCTAAGTTCATGTGAGGTATTTAACTTAGGGAATAGTGTGTCTGATGTCTCCAAGAGAGGACCAATCATAGAATAGAAGATTCACAACTTAGGGGATGCAATGGGGTATGTGTAGGATCATCATGGAAAAAACAGGCCCTTAAGTGGTAAAAAATTCTGAAAAATCAGAGTTAGGAAACTTGACATAAAAAATTGAATAAGTTATCTATATTATTTCAAAAATATGTAATAATATAATCTATAGCAAATTGAATATAGTTTCTAAACTACTAGGGGTTTTTTAAAAAAAATCTATTTCATGAAAAATTGAAAATTCAATGCAATAGTACTTAAATTTCACAAGAAAAATAAAAAGTAGGTGTTTGTCTCACCACCTTAACCACAATAAAATGATAAAAAAAAATTATAATATTTTAGATATAAGTAGAGAACTCGTGTCTGGATGTGATGCATATTTTTTTGTAAGTTTTTTCCAAGTAAATAATTTATTATGAATTTTTATTACAACTTTTAAAAAATATAAAAACTCGTATGTCTAACCACCTTAACTTGGTCAAAAATTCATGAAATTCATTTTTTTATTTTTTTAATCCTATAGTATGCGAAGAATATAATGTGATGCGTGTTTTTATTTAAAAAAATGTGACACCATTTGAAAGCTATAGATGTTTTTCAATCAGCCTATTAATCAGGACTTTAGTCATAATTCAAATAGAAAATGAATAATAATTATTTATTGAATTCAAAGTAAAGCATAATTTATACTCGTAGAAAGCTGAGAATATCCTTTAAAAACCCTTTTCACTTAATAAATTTTGGTAACAAAAGGTCATCAGCCACATACCCTACACATACCCATCATATTCGCATTTTTTCGCCCATCATGATCCTACACATACCTAGTGCATCACATCAAGCCACTAAGAGCAATGCAATATGCTAAGAGAGATCATGCTCCTAAAGGAAATTACACCCAATGTCATCCACAAAGTTACAAATGCATCGTATGAAGTAAGGAGGCTACAATAAGAATCATGAAGAAGTAAAATGCCAAAGAATCATGAAGAAATGAGAGCCAAATTGGAAAGCCCTATGCCAAGTCATATGTTTCTGAGTAAGGCTATGTCATGCAAGAGAAAAAGAAAAGAGAGGTATTTTCCCCAAAATGGAAACACAAAACACATAGGGGATCTATGGATTTGGGGTCAGTATGTTTTTTGCTATAATTTTTTTAGAGAGCTTGGAACTATCCTCTTCCCCCAAATACACATAGCACTAGAAGAATGGCACAAAGAGAGAGAAAAAGAGAGAAAAACCATTTAGGTCAACATGGAAGAGACATAGGGTGTCTCAATGCCTTACATCATCCCTAAAAGGGAAACATAAGACAAAAGAAAAAAGGACTTTAAAATGAAAAGGAAAATGAAAAGAAAAACCCTTTTGGGTCAACATGGAAGAGACATAGGTTGTCTCGATGCCTTGTGTCATTCCCAAAAGGAAAACACTAGACAAATGAAAAAGATAAACAAAAAGGTGAAAGAAAAGAAAAATCCTTTTGGGTCAACATGGAAGAGACATAGGGTGTCTCAATGCCTTGCGTCATCCCCAAAAGGAAAAAAGGATAAAAATAAAAAGAGATATGTGACATAGAGAAGAATGAAGGTACAAATAGAGGAATGTCACAAAGAGAGAGAGAATATCAAACATAACATCACGAGGGATTGCATTATGCACATGCAATCACACAAAAAAGAAAAAGAAAATGAAATAAAGAAAATACTAGTAAGGAAAATTTGAGTCAACCTATGAGCAAGTCATCTGCTTCCCAATCTCAGTCTGTATAAGTGGAAGGTGAACAACGAACCTAAGAGACAGTGACAAATTCATTACTAGGACAAGGCTTTCAACTTCTTGCCCCCACAAAGTGCAAGACAAGAATGAGTTGAGGTGGGTGATGGAAAGGTCATGTAATAGTGAGAATAAAATGTTCTACAACTATTACATGACAAGGGGTGAAACAATATTGAGCTATACGATCACATGATGGCACTCATTTCCATCAAAGTGAAATTTTTGAAATAATAATTGGAATGCACAACATTCATAAGTACTATGTCCAAGAATTCAATGATATGCACAATGTGGGACTTTTGCATCTTTAGGATATAGTATTAATCTATTCATTGGTGGTAATGTTATCAGTTCTTTCTTGAGAAGTATTTTTAATTTCCTTTCACTTTCAAGTGGTGGATGAAGAGGTTGTAATTTTTGTAATTGGTAAGGCCTCTTGCATTTGCTATATTCACCAACTTCTCTAGATGGGATTATGGTAGGAGGTCCCGAGATGATCCTATCCTTATCCTTGCTATTATTATGAGTCATTGTGTTATTGTAATTAATTAATTATTAGACTAGCATAAGTTAACTTAGATCTTGCATTATTTAGTCCTAGGTTGCATAAATTAGATAATATCATTAATAATGGGGTAATTCCAGCTTCAATGTTTGTAGGGATAAGATTCCTTCTAGAAGATGAGTTGTCCTTCTAGAACTTATCTCAATATTTTATCATTTCCTAGGTAGGGTTCACATGATGTTAGATCAAGACACATGGCAACATCATATTGCATCTTGCATCTCTCTCATTCCTATATATTCAAGGCATTTGTACATTTGTAATCATCTCATATTCTAGATCAATAGCAATCTCTATTTCCATGCCCTTAGTTGCAACACTTTCTGTGTGGTTGAATTTTCTCTTGGCAAGATCCTTTAAAGTATGTGCAACTTCATTGGATGATTCATCATCCATTATTTCAACATGGTATCAAACCCATTCCATTGAGAGTTCATCCTAGGATCAGGAAAGTTGGGTAAGAGAGATTCATTGCAAGCTTGAAGTTTTCCATTGTAGACTATTGACTCAACCCGAGGACCATGTTGATTTCTAGAGTAGATTGAGTCAAATATGAGCTCTCCATTGTCTTCAAAAGGCCTCGAAACCCTAGGATCACATGTTCATTCATAAAAATTGGATTCATCAACCCGAGAGCCATCAAAGGTATTTTTGGGTTTGCAAACTCAATCATACAATTTGTAGAATTTGTAGTAAAAATCATCCTGGTTAGTTGTCCTCTAACGCAAAAAAAAATTTAGCAGCAGGCACTTTTTCATTTTAGAAAAAAATCAAGCTTTATCTTTTATTTTTTTTGGGAAAAAATAATATTCAGGATATTTTTGTATAGTCTACAAAAAAATTATTTTGGAGTGACCTTAAATTTATTAACTAGTCAGCATCATCCTTTTGCCACAGACTAATATTTTTTCCATCGACATTGGCATTATTTCATGAGTTGACATATAAGTTTTTTTTGTAGATTAAATATATTCTTGTCAGAAAATATATAGTGGAGGGTTTGAATATACGTTTTTTATTTTTTTAATTGCAATTTGAGACATTAAAAAAATCTATCAAATCCAGTTATCAGTCATTGGAAAATTCTTTGGCAATCTGCAAATTTGTTTGACAGGCTTACCAAACTCCTTGTCGGCGTCCTTGACCGGTCACATCGGGCTTCAATTGGTTGGTCATGCTTGACTGGTCACATCACTATGGACCACTATCTTTTCTACCACCAATGTTCAAGTTTCATTCATTGGTCGATCTACTCTCCTATCTACCAGCCATTCCATTCCCATACCTGCCCCAATGTCATTCACCGGCTGTTCCAGTCGGCCCACTCTCTCCTACCACCAACATTCATTTCCCATGTATTTATCATTGCCAGGAATATTCACCTAGTCATTGTTTTTTCCTTTGTTTGCACCAGCGTTTGTGTTTTCTACAAGGTTCAACACTGCTTTTCCCATGGTCCTATCTATGATCTAGCACTCTGCCATCTAGTGAGTGACACCACTCTTTCAAAGGAGCTCCACTCAGTTCTTTAGCCCCATTTCTGCTCCCCAGAGGGGAGTCATTATTTTTTGCCTTAATTTTTCCTACGATCGTATCAGCAACCAAGTGCTAAGCCCGAGGGGGCTTATATTTTGCCCATTTTAGCTTGCAAAGTGCCTCATCTGGGCATTTTTTTCATTTTTTCATAACTTTCACTTAGGGTATCAAAATTTGACAAACAAGATATCGTTGGAAAGAGAATTCAAAGCACTTTCCAGTGGTGACATCCATTCTACAAAAAAATTCTCGTAGAAAATTCTATAGTCAGCTGAATTCAACCCTTCTATTTGGACATAAAGGCTCATATCTTCTCATCAAATTGTCAGATTTTAGTGATTCCAATGACATCAGGAAGGTAATTCAGAGGCTTCATCATCAATTCATTCACTTTTATTAGTTTCATATCCAAGTAATCTTGCATTATATTTTTTCAATTTGGTCCATTTGTTTAATAACTTGGATATCCTAAAGCATGGGAAAATAATTTTTGATTTGGGTGGCACACTTCAGTTGTACAACATATTTGGAAGTCTCTATTTTCTGTTGAAGGTCATTTTATTTGTATTTATTTAGAAATTTGATAGTACATTATGGGGCTTGCATATTATCCTTCTCTGACTATGTTGCATAAGGGAAACTATAATCAATGGTGAGATGGGATCATCCACCATTTCCAATCACTTGATTTATTGCCACATCTATATGGTATAGTTCCCCATCCAAGTGAAGGAATTCAAAAAATTTCTTGGAGTTGTTGGAGATCATTTCTATGCAATTTGATTGTGATGTTTTGGATTCTATTGATCATTGTGATTGTCCTCATATCATTTGGACTAAGCTTTGGGAGACATATGGAAGATCAGACACTCCACCCTTCCCCAATGGTCATGATTCAAAATGTCATTCTTCAGATCACATACCCCATGTTGATATTGTTGAGCAGGAGGCTAATTGCCTTGAATCTTTTGAAGAGGTTGACAAGGTTTCTTCAAATGCTTCTTCTCCATTAGAGACATTTGGTATCCCTTCACATTCAGTGATTCCTTGTTCAAATTCATTGATTGATGCTTCCATCATCATTTATCAGGACACATCTAGTTTTTGAGACTTGACATCACTGGATGGCTTTGTTTTAGGTATCACTAACTTGGCTACTTCTACAGGTATGGAGAACATTCTTGAAGCGATATCGCTCCTCTATTCAAATATAACTTTGGAGACTTTTCTTGAGTCTCCTCATCCTTTTGTCTTGACCTTGATTGGGGATCTTGAGACTATATTGGAGGAACTTGGTTTCTCTTCAGAGATTTCATATATGAGACTTCTTCCCTATTGTTCCATTTAGGATTTGAGGTTTCTTCAACATCTACAATTGGATCAGCTTCAGACTTCTTTCAGTGGTTTTGAGGACACTTCATGTAGGGGGGAAATCTAGTCTCCATCATATTCATTGTATCATTTCCTTTGGCTATTGTTCAGCATCTGTTTCTGCATCGTCTTGATTTGTCACCTTCTTCATTGATTGTGGCATCTTCTTCAGCAGGAAAGGAGACAGTTGAGCATTTTTCAAGGACATCATCCACATTTATCCTTCCTTCCTTCAATTCCTATCTAGAATGGGAAGCATTCCTACACTTTCACTTGGTTATGTTTTTTCTGAAAGGGAGACAAGTTGTTTGTCAACATTGGATCTTGTTTTTTCTTTAGAAACTTACCATTTTTGTAGGTGATCATATGTTTTGGGGGGGCTACATAGTCTCTCTATTTCCTCCCTATGGGGGGCCCATTGATTGCATTGTATCCATGTGATGGATGGTGTCCTTAGGGGGTATTTGGGATTCCTCCATCCTTCCCATCCTTTCCCACTTTTCTGCATTTTTATCTCCTTTTTGGAGAGGGGTTTTGTTCCCACTAGTTTTTCCCCTTTTCTCTAGTTGTGGGAGATTTTTTTCCTCTTTCATATTCATCATGTAAATGGGTACCAAACATTGCCTCATAGCTGAGATCCATCATCTTTGCATAATCATTGCATTTCCTCCATAAGTTGCACTTATGGGGGGGTGTTAGTGTAATTAATTAATTATTACACTAGCATAAGTTAACTTATGTCTTGCGTTATTTAGTCCTAGGTTGCATAAATTAGGTAATATCATTAATAATGGGGCAATTCCCCCTTCCATGTTTTTAGGGATAAGATTCCTTCTAGAAGATGAGTTGTACTTCTAGAACTTCTCTCAATCTTTTATCATTTCCTAGGTAGGGTTCACATGTTGTCACATGTTATTAGACCAAGACACATGGCAATATCATATTTCATCTTGCATCTCTCTCATGCCTATATATTCAAGGCATTTGTACATTTGTAATCATCTCATATTCTAGATCAATAGCAATCTCTATTTGCATGCCCTTAGTTGCAACACTTTCTATGTGGTTGAATTTTCTCTTGGAAACATCCTTTGAAGTGTGTGTAGCTTCATTGAATGATTTAGCATCCATTATTTCAACACATTGGTTGTTCCTTAGGAAGGAAATTGAAATTGAGAGGGGAGTCAAAGATCACTGTACTATCACTTCAAAGCCTTAGATAGTTTCTAGGAGGCTTGCTATTATGAGATAGATCTTGATATCCTAACCCCTTTGTGTTTTATTCAGTAGGTTTTTTCTCTAGGAGTTGATGAATTTCATGTTCACTTGTTGCATCACATCCTTGTTTACTCAATATTTTCAATCCTTTTCCATATGTTTCTTCAAGATTGATAGGAGTGTTGGTTACTTTATTATCATAAAATGGTTGAGTTCTTTCTTCTCTAAAGGAACTAAATTCACCTATTGTAGGGGCTTTAGGTTCAACTTTTGTTTCAGGATGTAAATAACCAAACATCTTGTTCCATAGAAAAAAGCACCCTTTTATTTACAGGGAGTTAATTCATGATAAATTGACTTAATGAGGCCATGATTCCAGTGTTGTGAGACATTTTATGAATCCACACCAGGTCTTGGATCCTTGAAAATTGAATAACATGCTTTTATCGATGTCTTGTAAAGGTGTTGTAATGTGTTGTAAGATACTTTCACACTTTTCTAGAGCTAATAAACTCATTTCTCCCTAATTCAATGTGTTTGATTACATTATTACATCAATTTAGAAGGCTTTTGAATTAAACTTAATGATAAAATATTGTTGTAATGTGTCTTGCACATTCACATTTGTTCTTTTGCCTTCCTAGGCCATGTCGACCTCATTTTGGTGTTGTAAAGTGTATTTAATCACACTTTCACATTGAATTATGTGTCCCAAGCCCTAATTGACATTCACATCATCATTAATAGGGCCCTATTAACCCATTTTGTGCATCCTGAGGCCTAAATTGATCAAATTCTTGACAAAGTTGTATTTTAAACCTTATTTACTTATCTTTTGACATCTAAGCTATCTAAATGGACGTTCTAGGACCCATTCGCCATGGGTGGCGAATGAGTCCCATTTGGCTCAATTTTGACCTTTGAGCGGGAAAAAAGTGAAATTTGAGTTTAATATTACTTCATGTCAGCCTATGATGAGGTATTAATGGGTAAAATAGGTGAATTTTCTATAAAATCACCTCTCTAAACTCATTTTCATATCCATTAAATTAATTCACATCCATTATTCATTATTCATCCACCAATCTTCCACCTCAAGTCAAGCAACTTAGGGTTTTAACATTACAAGTCATTCAAGATCAATTTTTAGGCATTCAAGGACATATCCTTCATGTTTTGCTGCAAAATTTCAAGATCAATCATCATGGAAATGTAATCAACTCCATTATTTGTGTTTTTCATTCCATTCTTTCATCATTTTGGTTTAATTACCTAAAAGGGGCTTGACCAAGGAAAACCCCCATGCCCTAACATTCAACATTTCTTCTTCTCTTCTTGTATGTTTGTAGATTTAGGACTCTTGGAAGCTTGTAAATCATTGAAGATTAAGTTGTAAGGTTTGGGTGGTGGATGAAGTTGGGTACCAATTTTTTGGCCACTTATGATTTTTTTTTTTATAATGCAAGCACGTTATAACACGCACACGTTATTTCACGTTAAAAACAAAGAAAAAAGTGAAATTATTTGCCTTGGAATACCAATCCAAAGGCTTGGAGGGAATTCCCAACAAGGCTAGAGACGTGCTTTTGCAAATTATAAATTTTTTCACATAATCAGGTTTGTGCTCACCATCAAGATTGCATCTAGTTCAATATTGACAAAATAAAAAACATGGGTAATGTTAGGTTCTCTCTTAGCTATCCAACGATGTATTTTTTTTCACTTTTTGACAATGTTAGTCCTTTCATCCATAATTTCTTTTGTTTGTATGTCCCTTTATTGCCAAAAAGTAGTGTTTAGTGTTTTTTTTGTTATAAATTATCTACTCATCAAAATTTCTAATAAATTACATTTTTAGAAACTAGACTCCATTCTACAAATTTAAAAAAAAAAAGGAAAAAAATCAATTTTTTTCTAAAATTTGTAAGGGGAGCATGGCCAAAATTCTACTTTTCAGGAAGTGCGCACTTAGAAAATTAGTAAAAAATCAAATATTCATTAAAAAATTATCAGAAAAATTGTGCACCAACTATATGCTATTAGCTAACTTTTGACTATAGCAATTTTAAAAATACTACAAAAAATTTCACTATACTCAGGTCGTACAAGAGTTGCTATGCTATGTTTTTCTGACAAAAACAACACCAATTTCTGTACATCCCTCTTTTGAACCCCTTAATCTTAACCATTTTCAAAATAAATTAGTAGTTTAGAAAGTAGACTCGGAGCACTTCAATCCTTGTTGTTGTTCCATCTCAAAATTTTGAGTGTAACTATCCTCAATTTCACGTCCAAGGTCAACATTTCCTGATTTTAGAAAAAAAGTGGCCACTTAAGCCCCCTTTTTGGGAACCATCTTGGTGCACTTACCCATTTCTCAAGTCCCCTCTTCATCCATCAAGTCAAAATATCAAGTCAAAATATCAACAAAAACTCATTTTTAGACCCATAAATTAGAGTTTTGGAAGTAGATACCTATAGAAAGTCAAAGAGCAGATAAAAAATTTTAGATTCCATTTTTAAAAATTTAGAAATTCAAAAGTGGAATCATTTGACATGGGTGGAGAATGAGTCCCAATCCAAGGTCAATTTTTTTTTTTTTTGTATTTTTAGACACCCTTTTGACTGAAACAGGTTTTGGCTCAGTTTGGCAAAATTGGGACCGATTCACCCAAAATGGCGAATGAGTCCCACCAAGCCTTAAAATTAGCATCAACAATGTTTCAAAATCAATTTCCAATCTCCATCAAGCTTTTAGGTGCACACTTCAATTTTCATTCATTTCTATTTAGCATGGAATTCATTTCTAGTTCATTGTTGCATTACATAATGTGTTTTCAAACATCACTTGTTTCTTAGTTTTTGCATTCATATTCAATCAATTTCACAACTTAGTTTCTCTTAGATCATTTCATTTAACCTAAACAACATCATACATTTCCTAATTTGAATGAACCTAGTTGGATCTTTTGGCTGTACTTTCTCCTTTTAGGTGAAAAACCCTAGAAGTGCTAGAAAGGATTAGGGTGCCAAAAATATATGGTTCATTTTGGTTAAATGCTTTGTTGATTGATTTGGATTCCTTAATCATAAAAAATATAGCTTACATTAGGGTTTGCATGATTCATTTGCATGCTAGGTGTTAAATTTTGCATTCATAAAAAGTGCATTAAAGTTGCATTTTTGCAATCTAAATTCATTTCACTTTTGTGAAATTCTACATTTTTACTTTAGGTTTGCATCATAACACTCAGAAAACATAAAAATCCATCAAATTTTTTTGAATATTCTGAAAAAGGTCCATACTGGGACTCATTTGCCACCCTAGGCGAATCAGTCCCTTTTGACCCTTGAAACTACATTTTACAGAAATTGGAACTCTATTTTTAAGCTTTTGTTTGGTGCCTTAACCTATCTATATCAGTTAGTTGCATGTTTGTAACATGCATTTCATAAAATCTAGTCTAAATTAGCTCATTTCATGCATGGTTTCAATTTCATGTTTGCATTCTCATCTTGTTACATATATAATCATTAGTCAATTGTCATCTTTGAAATATAAAACATTACTCCTCTTTTGCATCTTTTTTTTAGCATTGCTACATTTCAAGTTGTAGATTAATCACTCCATCATGTTTTCATTACAAATTTCTCTAATTATTATCTTTAATGTTCTCTTTTTAGATGTTATTACATGTTGTAAGAAAATTTTGTTAAATGCATATGAATATGAGGTCCTCTCCCCTCTCTTTTTGTTTGTCATAGATCCCTCTCCTAGTTTCCCTTTTGTGGATGAGGTTAGCTTAGTGAAAGAAACCTTGGATACTCATAACACTTGCATTTGTTCTTATTCTATTATCTCTCACACTTGCGAAGTAGATATTTTAGTGCTAGAAGAACCAACTGATGAGAGTTGTGACAATCTAATTTGTTTCTCTCCTCTTACCTCTCCTATTAGACATAACATTACTATAGAAGATGACATCACACTAAGTCATCATGATGACCACACAACACAACATGACGATGAGATCATAGACACTTTTCTTAACATCACTCTACATAGTCTACATTCATCTCCCAACTCCTCCCCCATTTGTGAGAATGTTTTTATGTGAGAAATCGTGGAAATCACATTATTTTTGAGGAGGATATGTTGGCATTATATGATCAACTCTTTAAGACCTATGAAAATCCTCACTATTTTTCTTCCCCTATTTTGGAAGACATTATTGGAAAAAGGGAGGTAATCATAGATAATCATGATAATCATACTTGCTCTTCTCCTACTTCTGATGAAGATATTTTGGGACTAGAAGAACTATACATTGAAGGTCATGAGAATCTTCTTGCTCCCTTTCGTAATGTTTCCCCCACCCAAGAATACATAATTAAGCAAAAGGATCCAATCATTGAAAAAAAAGAATGTGATGCTTTCTCTTCTCTTGATACCTCTCCCACTTGTGTTGAAGCTACTTTGCACATTTCAACCTTAGATGAACATATTACAAGCTCTCCTAGTATAGTAGATAAAATGGCACAAAAGAATGACACCTTACAAAAAATGAATGATCGAATAGAATCTTTCCCTAATCTCCCAATTATCAATAATCAGACACATTCAACCATTAATAACTCACTTGGTTGTGATGAAGTCATTTTGGATGAACCAAACCTTAAATTTCATGGACATTTTTTTTGTTTTTCTCCTACAAACTCTCCTTCTAGGGAGGATATTATGACCCAAGACAAAGATAGCATGCCCTTCAATGACAATGAATCCTCTCATTTGTTATGGGATGTTAACATTATTCAACCTCAACTCATCCTTTATCCCCCTTCACATAAACCTTCAGCTAAACCTGAATTTACTCTCCACCAACGTTCACATAAACTTCCACCTCAAACCAAACCTAAATTTATCCTATACCCACCTCAGAATAATGTATCCCAATAGCTGAGTTATAATACTGTTGCTCATACATATAACAGTCACAATAATCTGCAACCACCACAACCAACCCCAATCTCTTTACCTTTACCTAATTTTCCTAGTGCCCCTCACTTCATCCCAAACCCAAAAGAGTATGATCATGTTCAACAACTTAAGAAAACTCATGCTAAGATCTCCTTATGGGACCTTGTTCAAGCCTCCCCTCACTATCACAACATGATCCAATTTTCCTTGCAACAAGTTCATATCCCTTCTAATGCACAACCAACTAACATTTCAGCCATAATCCAAGGAATAAGTCCTAACATTTTTTTCCACCAAAGTGAGCTTCCTCCTTTGGAAGTGAATTTTTTTTAAAAAAATATATGATTATTTCTCAATACAAATGAAAAGGGATTAAGAGAACTCTTATAGATATTGGTTCCACTCTTAATGTATATGTGGAGAGAACCTTCTTGATAGACTTGGTGTCGATAGAACAAACATCCAATTTGATTCTTTATCCAGTAGGGGATTTGACAATGTAATCAAACAACCGCTTGGTGTGATAACTTTACCTCTTACAGTTGGAGTGGCCACATTGGAAACACCAATCCATGTTATACCTAATGATCTTTTATATAACCTTCTTCTAGGTAGGGTTATGTGCAGGATCATGATGGGCCAAAAAGTGGCAATATGATGGGTATGTGGCTGACGACCTTTTTTTACTAAAAATTGATGAAATGAAAAGGGTTTTTAAAGGAGATTCTCAGCTTTCCACCAATATAAATTATGATTTACTTTGAATTTAATAATTAATTATTATTCATTTTCTATTCAAATTATGACTAAAGTCTTGATTGATAGATTGATTGAAAAACATCTATATCTTTCAAATCACATGTTTTGAATCCAAAACATGTGTCACATTCTATGCTTTGCATACTATAGGATTAAAATAAATAAAAAATTCATAGAGTTTTGACCAAGTTAAGGTGAATTGGACATACAAGTTTTTATATTTTCAAAGTTGTAATAAAAATACATAATTAATTGTTTACTTGGAAAAAAATTACAAAAAATATGCATCACATTGGGACATGAGTCCTCTACTTATATCTAAAATATTATAAAATATTATCATTTTATTTATTGTGGTTAGGGTGGTGGGATAGACACCTACTTGTTATTTTTTCCGAAATTTAAGTACTCTTGTATTGAAATTTTAAATTTTTCATAAATAGATTTTTTAAAAAAATCCTAGTAGTTTATAAACTACATTCAATTTGCTACAAATTCTATTCTTACATATTTTTGAAATAATATAGATAACTTATTCAAATTTTTACATCAAGTTGCCTAACTCTGATTTTTTTGATTTTTTTGCCACTTAAGGGCTTATTCTCTCCATGATGGTCCTACACATACCCGTAGGCCATGGATTCATGCATTGAATGGTGTTCCTTCCACTCTTCATCATAAAATGAAATATATCCACAACAAAAAAGTGTACACACTCGACATTGATGATGAGCCTTATATTGTCTTACAACTTGAATGAACCAAAGATTACCCCTTGAATACATTAACACCAACCACACAAGTGGAACTCACACAATAACACACAAAAAAACACTTTACATATGATGATTGGGGTTCCTTGGATTTTACACATGACTTCATGAGCAAGTACAAGATCATACACAAAGATTCAAATAAGGAAAACAAAAACGTAGGCGACCCTTCAAAAACATCCACCTCAACCACTTTAAACAACAAAGAAATCTACACAACCTTTGATGAACACAATAAAAAACAACCATCTGATTCCAAAGCAATGAAAAAACTTTATGGAAATGGTTATGAGCTTATGAAAGAACATGGCTATAGTGGAAAAGGTTGTGGTGCTAACAAACAAGGTATCCACAACCCTATCAACCCTCTCACACAACAAACAACTCATGGTCTCAGTTATTATCCTATAATAGAGATCGCCAAATCTTCACCCAACATCACCAATCTCCCACAACATGCTCCTAAATCCTCCTTAACAACTAGTGGTCTTGAACATCATCCTTTACCAAACGTACAAAACACAACTGCACCTTTTCTTAATGTCAATTCCATCTCACAAAATGCTCATGATTTGAATTCATTAGATTCTATACTCTCCTATAATGGGGAGAATAAAATCCAACAATCTAGAGATACTTGTGTAAGTATGACATCTACTACTAAGAAATATGTATCTGTGACAAAAGTAACATGACCACCTTCTACAACTGATCAAGAGGACATATTGTCAAGACTCCTCCAAGATCACTTGATCACCCTCCCTCCCATAACTCAAAAGAAATTATCTTCCAAGACTTCATTCTGCACCTATCATAGAATTCATTGTCACTCCACTAATGAGTGCAAAGATTTGAGTTGTAAAATAAAACATTTTTCAGGATTTTGGTATGCTTCCCTATGTGGGGGAACCTACTTCCTCTAATTGCTATTGATTTTCACTCTAGCATGCATCACTTCAGCTCACCCTTGTCCTGCACTTAGTGGGGGCAAGGGGTTATGTAGCCTTGTCCTTGTATGTCACTTGTGGTTTCCTTTTTTGGCTAGTTGTTAACCTTTTATGAATACATAAGAGCAAGCTTAGGATGTGAATGATATTCCTTAAGTTGTCTTGCATATGACATACTTCTTTTTTTCATGACGTAGCTTATCGAAAATATATGACTTGGCATAGGGATTTCTAAGTAATCTCTTGTGTCCTCTTCTTCTACTTTAAAGCAATTTCTCACAATTATGGTGTTTGCAACCACTTTAAAGTGGGGGCATACATCACCACTCACATGTCATTATGTGATTTTCTTTTTCTTGCTATTTCCTCTCTTGGAAGTGTTAAGCACAATGTTGCCTAGGATGAGACCTTGCACTTGTCCTCTCTTGGAAACAAGATGAGACTATTTGCACTTATCCTATCTTTGAATAATTTGGCATGATGTTCCCTAAGATGAGACATTGGGTGAACTAATAAAAATACCTTTGAACATCCCTTACAATATCTTGCATTAACAATTTCTATAATTTTCAAGCATACGAAGTTTTTCTTACTTGATAGAACTCGAAACAACATCATCTTCTTTGTGGAACCTTATTAAAGTTATTAGGAGGTATAACTTTGGTATGGTTGACCGGGAAGCCCATCTAGTGGCACGACTTTCCCCATAGCCACCTATGTGTTTTATTGCATACCAACTAGCATATATGTCACCCTTTGGCCTTCTCACCTGGCAGACAACCAAGAAATTTTGTCGGCCCAGAGTGAGTACACATTTCCTTTCTGAAACAAACAAGCCTAGATCTGATCCACAAATAGTTGGAAAAATTATCCAAGCTTGATCCATTCTTTTCATTTTCATCTTTCTTATTATTTCCATTGCATGATTTTGTATCTATATGGTTTGACTTAGGATCTCAGATCATTGGGGGCTTGTACAACCTCTTTGATCTTTGTCATTCTTTGTCATCTACATCTGTACACTTGGATCTCTCTTGAATGTATACTTTAGAGTGAGTTTGAAGCAAGTTCATCCTCTCATTAAAGTGGGGGCTAAATGTGTTGTAGAAAAAAGTACCCTTCACTTCACATGGGATTAATTCATGATAAATTGACTTACTAAGGTCTTGATTCAGGTGTTGTGAGACATTTTATGCATCCACACTAGGTCTTGGACCCTTACAAATTGAATAACATGCTTTTATTGATGTCTTGTAAAGGTGTTGTAAAGTGTTGTAAGAAAATTTCACACTTTTCTAGACTTAATAAGCTCATTTCTCCCTAATTCAATGTGTTTGATTGCATTATTACATCAATTTAGAAGGCTTTTGAATTAAACTTAATGATAAAATAGTGTTGTAATGTGTCTTGCACATTCACATTGGTTCTTTTGCCTTCCTAGGCTATGTGGGCCTCATTTTAGTGTTGTAAAGTATATTTAATCATACTTTCACATTGAATTATGTCTCCCAAGCCCTAATTGGCATTCACATCATCATTAATAGGCCCCTATTAACCCATATTGTGCATCCCAAGGCCTTAATTGATCAAATACTTGACAAAGTTGTATTTTAAACCTTATTTCCTTATCTCCTGACATCTGAGCTATCAAAATGGCCCCTATGGGACCCATTCACCATGCATAGTGAATCAACCCCATCCAGGTGGGACCCATTCACCATGGGTGGCGAATGAGTCTCATTTCTCAATTTTTACCTTTGAGTGGGAAAAAAGTGAAATTTGAGTTTAATATTACTTCATGTTGGCCTGTGATGAGGTATTAATGGGTAAAATAGGTGAATTTCCTATAAAATCAGCTCTCTAAACTACTTTTCACATCCATTAACTTAATTCACATACATTCATCATTATTCATCCACCAATTTTCCATCTCAAGTCAAACAACTTAGGGTTTTAATATTACAAGTCATTCAAGGTCAATTTTTTGATATTCAAGGACAAATCCTTCACATTTTGCTACAGAATTTCAAGATCAATTATCATGGAAAGGTAATCAGCTCCATTATTTGCATGTTTCATTTCATTCTTTCATCATTTTGGTTTAATTACCTAAAAGGGGTTTGACCAAGGAAAACCCCATGCACTAACATTCAATATTCTATCTTCTCTTCTTCTGTGTTTGTAGATTTAGGACTCTTGGAAGCTTGGAAATCATTGAAGATTAAGTTTCAAGATTGCTTAAGTCTTCTCTTCATCCATCAAGTCAAAATATCAACAAAAAGTCATTTTTAGACTCGTAAATCAAAGTTTTGGAATTAGATACCTATAGAAAGTCAAAGAGTATATTGGAAGCTTCAGATTCCATTTTTGAAAATTCAAAAATTCAAAAGTGGACTCATTCACCATGGGTGGTGAATGAGTCCCAATCAAAGGTCAGTTTTGTTTTTTCTACATTTTTAGACACCCTTTTGATGGAAATAGGTTTCAGCTTAGTTTAGCAGAACTATCATTGATTCACCTAGAATGGCGAATGAGTCCACCAAGCTTGGAAATCAACATCAGTAGTGTTTCAAAAGCAATTTCCATTCTCCTTCAAGATTTTAGGTGCACACTTCAAGTTTTGTGTTTTTTGCATTTTAGTTTAGCAGAACTGGCACTTCTAGGCCTAAAAATCGGCATTACCAGTGTTTCAAAAGCAATTTCCATTCTCCTTCAAGCTTTCGGGTGCACACTTCAAGTTTTTCTTGTAGCTTAGTTTAGCAGAACTGGCACTAATTCACCTAGAATGGTGAATGAGTCCACTAGGCCTGAAAAATCAACATTTGTAGTGTTTCAAAAGCAATTTCCAGTCTCCTTCAAAATATCAACAAAAACTCATTTTCAGACCCTTAAATCAGAGTTTTGGAAGTAGATACCTATAGAAAGTCAAAGAGTATATTGGAAGCTTAAGATTCCACTTTTCAAAATTTAGAAATTCAAAAGTGGACTCATTCACCATGGGTGGTGAATGAGTCCCAATCCAAGGCCAGTTTTGTGTTTTCTGCATTTTTAGACACCCTTTTGACATAAATAGGTTTTAGCTTAGTTTAGCAGAACTGGTACTGATTCACCTAGAATGGCGAATGAGTCCACCAGGCCTGAAAATCAGCAGCAATAGTGTTTCAGAAGCAATTTCTAGTATCCTTCAAGCTTTCAGGTGCACACTTCAAGTTTCATTCATTTCTATTTAGCTTTGCATTTGTTTCTAGTTCATTGTTGCATTACACAATGTGTTTTCAAACATCACTAGTTTCTTAGGTTTTGCATTCATATTCGATCAATTTCATAGCTTAGTTGCACTTAGATCATTTTATTTAGCCTAAACAACATCATACATCTCCTAATTTGAGTGAGCATAGCTAGATCTTTTGGCCCTACTTTCTCCTTTTAGGTGAAAAACCCTAGAAGTGCTACAAAGGATTAGGGTGCCAAAAATATATGGTTCACATATCAAGAGGTGGTATTGTAGGAAGATCTTGTTGTTTGATGGATGGATAGAAGGACACATTAGCTTCAAGGTTATTAAGATAATTGTTTAGGAACCTATTCATGTTGTCATCATCTTCTCTAATGATGTCAGCATCATGAGGAGGACATGCATTAGGAGTTGAGTGAGCAAGAGTGAGGTCAATGTCATTAGGGTCATTTCCAAAAGCACAAATTGACATATCCACTAAGGAATTTAATGAGATCCAAAGCTTGTTAGAGCACATAACCATGATGCAAATTTTAGATTGTAAATTATGCAACAATGTTGTAAATGCAATTTTTTTTAGGCAATGCACAAGATGAATGAATTTAAGCTAAATGCAATGAATTTAGCGAAATAGAATGTTTGCAAACAAAAACAAAAAGGTAACAACAACCAAAAAAAATTCAGAAATTGAATTATAAATTCTAAAAAATGTAGTAAAAAATATGCAGAGGGACTGATTTTCCCAAGGTGGAAAATGAGTCTAGGTACTAATCTTTTTTAAAAAATTCAAAATTTTTGAATTGAATTTTGTGTGTTTTATGTTTTCTGATGCAAATCTAAGATGAAAATGCAGAATTTTACTAATATTTAGTGAAATTAAAGTGCAATAATGCAAGTTAGATAAGCTTTCACTAAAGCAAGAATTGAAACCCTGGAATGCAAATTAACCAATGCAATACATAACGCAATGTTTAAAATGCAATATAAATCTAGGATGAAAATGCACTCCAAATCAAAATTATGATGATGTAAATGCAAGTTCACTAAAATGAAAAGAAGAAAATTGTGGGAGTCTCTCTTTTTCTTCTAGGGTTTTGAACCTAAAAGGAGAGAGGCTATTTCCTTACTCTTCACTTAAGAACAAACCCTTGAGATTTCAATGTAAAGGAGATTGAAATCTGGAAAAGAGTTGTCTTAGGGCTTGAATGATATCAAATGAGGGGTTCACCACCAAATGTAAACTTGGAAAAGATAATGAAATGTAAAACATGGTGTGAAATGCAAAACAACTCTAAATTACCTAAGAAAGTGAATAAAATGTAACAAAAACCTATGAAACTGAAAGTGCATACCTGGAAGACTAAAGAAGAAAAAATGGATGTTTGGATCACTAAAAAAATTCCTATTGTTTCTAACTGGGACTCATTTGCCAAGTTGGGATAATCAATACAGTGTTTGGGAAAATGTACAGGAATAGTTATCAACCAAAAGGGTATCCAAATTTGTAAGAATATCTATCAAACCTATATAGTGGGACTCATTTTCCAATAGTGGTGAATCAATCCACTTTTTCTTTTCTAGAATTTATGAACTATATTTTGTGTCTCTTAGTTTGCTCTGCTCTTTTTGATTGATTTCCATATCTGAAACTATAAATTTCCACCTATAGACCTTCTCCAAGATTCTCCAAGGCTTGATAACAACATTGAAAACTTTGGGGATTTGAAAAAATTTCTCCAACTTGGGTTCTTGGTAAATCTGCAACCTAGCCCTACAAATCACACACAAGAAGATGGAAAAATGTTGTGGGGGTTAGTGAATAGGGGTATGCATTGGTCAAACCCCTTCTTGGTAATAAAACCTTGAAATGATAACAAATATGAAAGGAGAATGATGAAAGCACAAAAGATAATGTAGCAACTCACCAAACCCTAGAAATAAGGTGCTACAATAATGTCTGAAATGGCTACAATAGATGTGGTTATTTAATCTAGCTTGAAGGAGAGAGATAATTCTTGAAACACTTGCTTGGATCATGAAATCTACATCACAAAATTTAGCACAATAACAAACATGAAGAATGCAATATTTAACATGATGATTGGAACTTGAAGAATTCTCTTGAATGCTTGATAATGTTCTCTTGAAATCCCTTGATTGCTCTTTTGTATGCTCAAATTCTCTTGTGAACTCTTGAATGCTTGTGAAATTTGCTAGGTGTGAATATGAGTGAAATAACCTTGTATTTATAATTAATTATGCGAGAATTCCTAAAATTACAACACTACAAGCTGACATCAAATCTAGGAGAATACAATCCCATTGGAAATTTGATTTAAAATTGAATTTTGGTCACACAAGACTCATTTTCCGAAGGTGGCGAATGAGTCCTATCACACATAATGTATGAGATGAAAAATAGAAAATGCTTAGAAATATCTGAAACCTACATCTAAACCAAAAATACCTAGGTGGGAATCATTCACCCAAGGTGGTGAATGAGTCCTAGACACTAAATATAGGCCACGCAATCTAGGAACACCTAAAGTACAATTGGTTACTGATTTGTGTCAGGAATATCCTAAAAAAGATGCAATAAATGTGGCTTGTGGATGCAAAATAGGGCCAATTAAAGCATTAGAAATACCAACTATAATGAGAAGCCTAGAGGAATACGAAACTGTGTTATAACACTTTATGACACTCAAAATAAGGCAAGATTAATGTTGATTATGATTAAAAGTATGTTTATTATGCTTAGTTAATTGATAAAACCCTAGAAAATTGTGAAAGTGTGTTACAACACTTCACAACACTTTAGCAAGGCACCATTAAGTTCCATTAGTTCAAAAGGTCCCAAGACCTAATGTGAATGTGCTATCCACATTACAACACTAAATCAAGGCAACATTAAGAAAAAATCCACACGAAGGACCCAAACAAGTGCAAAAATATCAAGGGACCCATTTTTCAACACTACATAAGGTAGAAGGTACTCCATTGATTTCATGAATCCAGGATCTCCTTAAGAGGAGATTGTAAGAAAGATCATTAGGAATAATGTGGAAAAGAGTTTTCAATTTAACCTTTCCAACTTTAATAGGTAATGTGATGACTCCCAATGGCTATTTTCCTATGTTATCAAACCCATGAATGGATAAAGAATTAGGGATAATGTCACTCTTTTTCATATCAATCTTTTCCAAAATGCTCAGTGCACTACACAAATTAAGGTCTAAACCATTGTCAATAAGGGTTCTCTTTATCCAAATTCGATTAACATGTACTATGATCATGAAATATTTATTTTATTTTCTCTTCTAACAAAGGTAACTCATCTTTATTGAAGGTAATGTCTAAGTTGGCTGGATTTATAGCTTAAATTTTGGCTACTACTTCATTTGATTACACATTATGAGGGGTAGGAACTTGTTGTAAGGCACTTTGAATCATGTTATGATAATGACGTGAGGCTTGAATAAGGTCCCATAATGATATCTTATCAAGAGTATACTTTAGTTGTTAAACAAGATTATACTCCTTTCCACTCTATAAAGGAAAACAAGGAGGACTAGGCAATATGGGGTTAGAAAATGGGAGAGATGTTGAAGGTGTTTTGCTTGGATACATATTTTTTCTAGTGTTATATGTATGAGAAACAATTTTATAATTTGGTTGTTGTGAAAAATTATTCTTAGGGGTTCAAGGATGAGGACTAGTTTGTTTTGAGTTTGTGGTCATTGTGAGGGTGGGTAAAGAATTAGAGGATTCTTAGGATGTCCCATAGGGTATTTAGGAGCTCCAATAATCAAGGGGGATCTAATGGACACTTGTTCATTCATAACCTTAGCGGTTTCAATTTGATGTCTTTCTAATGAAGGGGAGTCTAATGTCATCCTTTCACCATCAGCTAAGGGATTCACATCACTATTGTTTGGAAGAAACACGTAAATGTTGTCATTTTCTTGCATCATGATATCCTTCGTAGGAGGAGAGTTTTTAGGAGAAGTACAAACTAGATGTTCATGACATTCAAAAGTTGGTTCTTCTGAAATGAATTCATCAAAAGTAAGGGAATTATCAATGTTTCGATTTTCTTGCTTATCGATGATGTCATTATCTTGTTCAATAATTTTTTGACAAGGGGGAGAGAGAAAAATGGTATTTTTATGACTCTCATCAATAAAAATATATTCTTTACCTATAGTAGAGATATTAGGAGAAGGCCCAATTTGATTGTTATGTTTGTCCATGATTTCCTCCTTGTTTTCTAAGGTTTCATTCTCTTGTGCCATAATATCTACCTTGGTAGGGGAGATTTTAGGAAAGTGAGAAACAATAGGTTCATCCCATTTCATGTTTAGATTCTATAAAGTAGCATCATCACAAATAGGGGAGGCATCAAGAGAAGAACAACCATGATTTTCATGCTTACCAATGATTGGACTCTTTCATGCAAATAGATCATTCCAAATGGTAGGAGCATTAGGGAATGGAGGAACAAGATTTTCATGACTCTCAATAAGTATATCTTCTAACACCAAATGGTTGTCTCTGCATCTAGTTGGGATATTAAGAGAAGAACAAGGTTGATTAGCATGATTATCTACAATTACATCCTTGTGTCCTATAATGTCTTCCCAACTAGGAGAGGTAGGATTGTCATAGGTCTCAATCATTGAATCTCTTAACACCAACATATCCTCCTCACCAATATGATTTTCATGATTGTTCGTGATTGTGTCCTCTTTCACTAAAGAATTCTCACAAGTAGGGGAGGTGTCGGGAGATGAATTTAGACTAGGTAGAGTAATGTTAAGGAATGTATCAATGATCTCATATTCTTGTTTCATAATATCTTCCCAAGGGGAAGGAGGAGAGGGAAAAATAAGACTTTTATGATTCTCAATGATTGTATCTTCCTTCACCAAACTACCTTCATCACTAATAGGAGAGGTATCAGGAGAAGAACAATCATGATTATCATGCTTGTCTATGCTCACATCCTCTTGTGTTATAAAATTGTTACAAATGCAATAGATTATAGGAGGGTAGTCAACATACTTATCAAAGGTTTTTATTTTTTTCATAGAATATGCTCTTGAGTTGGGAAAATAGAATCATACAAGCCATGTGATACTCTATGAACACTAAATGTTTGAAAAGAAAACATATTATCACGGTAAAGTACACTATGCAATTTTCATATTCTAAACAAGGTAATTTACTATTTACACAATGCTATAAACTGAAAATGAAATGTTGTAAATGCAATTTTGAATTTTGACAATGCACTAAATGAAGAAAATTAAGCTAGATCCAATGAATTTAATGAAACAGAAAATTTGAAAAACTAAAATCTAAAAAATCAAGGACTCATTTGCCAGTAAGGGTGAATAGGTATTGGATAAGTATTTTTGAAATGTTTTGATTGATTTCTAAGTGTTTTTCAATCCTTTTTAGATGCCAAAAATTTTAGATCAATCCTGATGAAGGACTTGTTCACCAGTAAAGATGAATGGGTCCTTGATTGTGATTTTTTTAACTTCTTTTGAATGATTTTTAAGTATTCTACAATATCTTATAGTTTCAAGTTTGAGACAATAACTTTTAGTTTTAGGTCAAAGACAGTAACTTTCAACTTCAGATATTCTAGAAATGCAATTTGAAAATGTAATAAAATTATGATAAATGCAAAGACCTAATTTGAAATGGAATGTTTTTTTGATTTTCAAATTCAAATTTATAAGATCTAAATGGTATGCAAAATGAATGGATATTTTTCATATTTAGAGAATGCAAAACAATGTAATTATAAACCCTAAATGAGATACAAGTGTGAATGCAAAGTAAGAAACCCTAAATGAGATATAATTCAATTCATGAGTGCAACTGAATGCAAGATCTAACCTAGGATGAGAAGAAAAACTCCAAGATCAAAAAATTATAATATTCAATATGTTAGGCTCACCAAAAATTTTAGTAGAAAAACATAGGGGGGTTTGCATCAAAATTAATTGATCAAAATGATGAACCACCAACCTTTTCTATAAAACATGCAATTATGTGCAAGATATGATGAAAATAACAATCAGAAATAAATACTAACTTGAGAGGTTAGAATGATGTGTACCTTCTTAATGAAGTGTTGTTTCGGGGCCCACTAAGGACTCATTCACCTTTAGTGGTGAATGCATCCCTATTAGGGTTTCTAAAAAGTGCTTTCTAGTATTTTTTCCTCTCAGTTTGCAACTCCATATTGGAGATGTTCATTGCTTCAAGCCTCACTAAGGAATCATTCACCTTTATTGGTGAATGGGTCCTTTTAGGGTTTCAAAAAACTAATTTTTGGATTATTTTCTTCAATATCTACACTCCTAGATCCCAATTTATTAGCTCATAAAATTTTGAAACAAATTATGTAGAGCTCTTCTTTCGTGATCTTGCAATGTAGATGACAACTTTGAAACTTGACAACTTTGACAGTTTTGCTCCAATCTTTCTCTTCAACCTAAAACCTACAATCACACATCCAAGAGGAGAAAAACTTGATGATTGTTAGGGAATAGGGGTTTTCCTTGGTCAAACCTCATTTAGGTAATTAAACCTTATGATGAAACAATGCAATAGGAGTATGAATCATGAAACATGAAACAATAATGCATTCAATGATATGTCTTGAAATATAAGTCAGCAAACTAACATGAACTGGCCATGTAGAATGTAGATTTTCATCTCAAATTAAATGTTAATCAATTCTTCCCAATAGATCTTCAATGCTACATAAATAATATAAGCTCAACAACATGATTGATTCACTATTCCTTTGACATGATGGTATTATCTTGAATTTCTACAATAAACTCTTTGATGATCTTCCCTTGAATGCCCTTGAAATGCTCTTTCAAACTCTTGTGTAAGTGCTCCTAATTGCTTATGAAGTTCTAGGATTGTTTGTTAGATGAAACTATGTGAATTAACCTCATATTTATACTAAATCAAGAGATTAACAATGAAATTCAAATAATTCAAGCAGACACTAGATCTGGGATCAAAAATTATTATAATCCTACCACAATTAAATTCAAAAAGGGGTGTCCTATGTGAGGAGGACACATTTTCCACTAAAGGTGAATGGGTCCTAGCACAACTTTCCATGACCATGCTTTTAGGGGATGAAACAACATCAAAAATCCATTTAAAAAATTCCAAGAAAGGGGTGTCCTATGTGGAGAGGACCCATTTGTTAGTAAATCCAAATGCATCCTAGCACCATTTTCTAGGACCTTAAATTTTCTAAATTAAATACATCATGAAATATCATTATTGGGTGTTGGGATAGATCCTTCAGAAAGTATAATTAATAAGGCCTAAATTTGAATTAAAGGGGCCAATTAATTTGAATTATTGAAAATTAATTAATGAAGCCCTAGATTAGTGTGGAAGTATAATACAACACTTTACAATACCCCAAATAAGGTACAATTCAAGTAAATTTAGTTAAAAGGGCCCTATATTTAGTGTGTGTAAAATACATTACAACACTAAATGGAGGAATTATTAGGTTAATTTTATATCAATTATTTCCAAATTAAGTTTGAAAAAGGGTTACTTTTTTTTATGCTATAGGCCTCAACGAAAATTTACCAAATAGCAAAGGTTTCATACCTAGGGTGGAATCTAGACCCAAAGTATAAGTCTTCAACTTGTTCCTCTAATCTCAAAATTAGATCCTCACCCTAATGTTTCTTAATTTCATAAAAAGAAATGTTTGAGGAAATATCATAGCATGGAAGCAACAAACATCCTGATCTTTTCACTAAATCCCTTCCCCTCTCAAGATTCATACCTTCCATCTCCTACTTCACCCGTTTTCAAAATTCCTTAATGGTGGCTTTTTGCTCCTACTCAAGAAGCTTCTTGCAGTAAGGGTTTTCCTCAAATCCTCTACCTTGCTATTAAGGATCAGGTCCTTGAACTCTTGAGAGTTGATAAATACCTCATCACTCAAGAACAAACATCCTACCCTTTTCACTAAATCCCTTCCCCTCTCACGAGTCATAACTTCCATCTCCTGCTTAACCCTTTTTCAAAATTCCTCAATGGTGGCTTTCTACTCCTACTCAAAGAAGCTTCTTGCAGTAAGGGTTTCCCTCAAATCCTCTACCTTGTTTTTAAGGACCAAGTCCTTAAACTCCCGAGTTTTGATAAATGTCTGGGAATCACTAAAGAACTCTTGGCTAGCCTTTTCTCGGATGCCATTAATGAATTCTCCACTAGTCTCAAAATTAATAGTAAACCTATCATCAATGGTCCTTTCAATAAGAATCTTAAGAGGAGGAAGTTCTTTTCAAATCAGTAGTGCATCATCATCCATCTCCTTAGTATCAATTGGGTATTCAACTAGAGACCCCACTATTTGATCAATAAACTATAATGGGGTTACTAGTTGGGGGATCTATGGTACTTTTGCTTTGGATGAAGAGGAAACACTTGAAGTACTTGGGGAATTATGTGGGACATTGGCCAACAATTCGTCAACATTAGCAAGCATACTCATCATCCTGACTATGGGGTCCCTTATGTGAAAAAATACCCTTTAAAGTATGGGTCGACCTTCATCCTTTTTTTCTTTACAATTTAAATCTTAACTCATAGCTCCCTTCTCTTGGTAGCCTAGCTTTCCTAGTAGCAGTTCTTGATCAAGTATTCAATGTTGTCAGGTTGATGATGATAAGTTGACAACTTCTAAATCCCCCATTCTTTGTTGATTAGGTCATCTTGATCAAAGCTTTTGACTTTTTCTACCTTCAACTTGTAGGGGAGTAGCTTCTCTTTGATCAAATCCATATCATCCCTATTCAATATTGTAAAATTTCAAAATTTTATAGCAATAGGGAGACGTCCATTCTTCTTCGTGTTCCTAAAATGAATCTTTTCAGATTCATTCAATTTCCACATGATTTCAAGAAAGGTAATTATGTCAGGGACATCCCTGGCTAGGACATGGGGTGCAACTAGGGTCCCAAAAACACTTATCACTATAGCATCACAATAGAAGAACTAATCACCCTAGTTGTGATCAATCTTCTTCTCGGGGTGAGGTCATCTACCCTCAAGAGCCTTCTCACCTCCTCTAGGAAACCCCAATAATTGGGGAGACCTAGCCCCTTAAATTTTTAACAAAAAACTCTTCAAAAGCAACATAATGGGAATGCCTACAGTCCTTATCCCACAAGTATGTCCATTATTGGACTAGTAGAAATACATTATTTTTCCCTCTAGCCAAGATTTGAAACTATGGCAGCCATACCTATAGCAACGCATACAAAATCATGTGTAATAAAAGAGAATATTGCCCACATCTCACAAGACCAAAGGGCCCCTCTTGATTGCACAAAGGGATATGTGTAACTAATTGAAAACATACCCTAAAAACTCATAGGTTTTGTTCACATCTTTTCTCTGAATGTCCACTACCAATACCATCACATTCACAAGGATTTGGATCCCGTTATCCATCCCTAAGAATTGCATTAATAAAAAGTAGGTCTTCTGAAAGTAGCGCTCAAAGATGTCATAGGAAAAAAAGTCTCCAAATCACCCCTTCCAAGCAACTACAATTCTTTCCATGGCCCCTTTGGTCTAAAGCAAAATAACCATCCAACCCTATAACTATCTTTGGTGTGCTCATATTCTCTATTGAATGCACCTAGGTCAATTTGCAAGTGTGCATTGAGGTCTAATTGAAATACTCTGCACATTTGATCTATATCCAATGGCAACAACCTATGGCCATTAGTAGCTAATAAAGACCTAGAATTTGGGTCATTTTCCATGGCCAACTACCTTATCAATTTTGAGTTTATGAAGACATTGGGCACCACTAGCTTTCCCAATCAAATATTCCAAATGTTTCATATCAACCTATCTACATAGGCCTTCATTTATGCATACTTAAACAATGCATATCCTTCCTCTAGAATGACGGGGTCTCTACATTGACTACCTTGGTCCATGAGTTTGTCTGTTACACCTCCAGACTCGAGAAAAACCTTTGGTCTATTAGATAACCTTGCCATTAAGACAATTATCTCCCCCTCTAGTCGTCTTCTCTTCCTAGCCAATATTCCAGCCATTTTATGAAATTATAGAGGACTATGGTTTATACACTACTCACTAGGGCTTTATAAAATTCCTTCCTAACTAATGGTCTAAGAAAAAATTGGTAGCATATACCCCTTATAATTTACTATTTTTGTGGTTTTGAATTGACAAAAATCTCCCCTTCACTCTAATTTTTTCTTGAAATTCACAGACAATGTTGAATTACTTATTTGGAATACCACCAAAAAAAATTGTTTCATACTAGAAAACCCTCATTTGATTTGGAAAACTATAACCCCTTGCTTGATTATCTTAACATTTGTGGTAGAAATTAATTTGAACAAGTAATTTGTCCTTAACACAATGAATTCAATAGATAATGATCCCATTCGCCATTACTTCCTTCACATGCTTGAACGTGCGACTATTGGGAGACATTGGCCTAGTTTGAATATGGATCATGGATATTCAAATCAATGGCAATTGCACAAGTTTAAATTTTACTCCACAAAATGAAAACCTCCCTTTGTCACCATGTAGATAGATTTCACCATTTTTCTTATTCACAAAGGGAGAATATGACAAAAATATGCCTCTCATGATAAAAGAGCTCACTAGGAAATTCCCACATACTAAAACTTATCATCATCTTCTAACTTCACAAGAGAAAAAGTTGGTCCCACCATGGCTCCACAAATTCCTATGCCTTTGTGTTAGAATTCAGCACGCGTTTTGATACGTGTAAACATTTTTCCATTTCACAAAAGAAAACTGTCACAATTGTCAGAGCCCTACAAAGGAAAGAGTCTTTGTGAAATGCATATGATAAATTAACAACTTAAAGTGACTAGGGAATATCAGGAAAAAAATTGTATGAGAAGAAAAGGCTTAGTGGAATGAAAATAAAACATTTGATAAACAACATTAGCCTTTAGAAATATTTGGATGCATGTCATCATTTTGAGGTATCATAGGGCTAGAAAATGACAAACCGAGCTCTCAATGAATTGAAGAGATAATGTGATATTGTGACACATGTCTAGGTTGCCCAACAAACACAAAAATATTAGGAAGGTGAATAATTAAATATCAATAAAGTATCAAAGGGGAACTTTCTAGCAAAAGGTTATGTGTGACACATGACATCGATGCCCATAAGTTATAACTTAAATACCAATCTAAAAGTGAATGATGCCAGTGAAAAAACATAAGAATGCTAGGTTTTTAAGATAATAGGGTTTTAGAAAGCCCTAGGTTGTAGACCTAATAACCCTAATTTAACCAGTTGAGGACTACCAAGATTTTTTCAACCCTCCCAAACTACATGAGACCATGGAAATTTTACAAGATCCTCCAAATGCTTCCAAAAAAAATTTTAGAGATCCTTATCATGGCTACAAATTTCTAATTCATTATCTATTACCACTTAGTTCATGTGTGATGAATTTAATATTGTTTAGATGACATATGATAAAGATGTGACATGTCACAAAGTAGAGGTATGATAATATATGCATACTAGAAATTTATTTATTTTCCTAATATGGTTCATAACTATAATCATTCCCATTGGTATATATGCAATATTTTTTGGGCTAGAATTAGATATCTTGAAATGCCTCTAGACTGTGGTGTACTTCTACAAAATATATATATTTTTAAATGTCACTTTATCAAACCATAGTCTGATTAGGTTAAAAATTTAATAGCAAGTGATCATACCTTTAGGTAAAAATACCTCAATTATTTTCAATACTTCTTTGTTGAATCATCAACCCTTACTACCCCACATTAGATGGGTGTGTAACTTAGAAGCTAGGTCCACCAAATAGCTAGTTAGATTAGTTGGTGGAATAGAGCCATCAGGAATACTTCTTATTTCATCCACATATATGGGCATCAAATAGCCTTATTTTAGTATTGTTTATATAAGGCCACAACCTCAAAGCTTCAAGCTATGTGCAGGATCATGATGGGCCAAAAAGTGGCAATATGATGGGTATGTGGCTGACGACTTTTTTTTACCCAAAATTGATGAAACAAAAAGGGTTTTTAAAAGAGATTCTCAAGTTTCCACCTATATAAACTATGCTTTACTTTGAATTTAATAAGTAATTATTATTCATTTTCTATTTGAACTATGACTAAAGTTTTGATTGATAGGTTGATTGAAAAACATTTATAGCTTTCGAACGATATCACATTTTTTGAATCCAAAATATGTGTCACATTCTATGTTTCGCATACTATAGGATTAAAAAAAGAAAAAATGAATTTCATGAAGTTTTGACCAAGTTAAGATGGTTAGACATACAAGTCTTAAATTATATTTTTTTAAAGTTGTAATAAAAAATTCATATTTAATCATTTACTTGGAAAAAACTACAAAAAAATATGCATCACATCGGAACATGAGTCCTCTACTTATATCTATAATCTTATAAAAAAATATTATCATTTTATTATGGTTAGGGTGGTTAGACAGACACCTACTTATTTTTCCCTAAAATTTAAGTACTCTGCATTGAAATTTCAAATTTTCACCAAATAGATTTTTTTTTAACAAACCTAGTAGTTTAGAAATTACATTCAATTTGCTACAGATTCTATTGTTACATAGTTTTGAAATAATATAGATAACTTATTCAAATTTTTACGTCAAGTTTCCTAACTCTGATTTTTCTAATTTTTTTGCCACTTAAGGGCCTGTTTTTTCCATGATGATCTTGCACATACCCTTCACCAAGCTATTGCTGCCCTTGAAGTCAACCCCTTCTCTCCTACTTTTCAATTTAATGTAGTAAATCCTTACCACATAAAGTAAACTATTGAAAACCATTTAACTAGAGGTGCTTAAATAAGAGATAGACTACAATATCTTAAGTTTGGGTCCATAGCACCTTGAAAGAGTTCTTCCAATCTCTCAAAGCTTCCCATACTTGACATGCCATTAAAAAAATTAAAGTTAGGTAGAATATTTGTATGGAGACCCCTAATAATCTTCATGTTTTTTTCAAGGATTATGGAAAATTTCTCATAGCTTAAGAAAAATATCTTGATGATAATCTAATATTATAAAATTTCCTCAAGGTTGTTTTCTATCAATTTTCCTCCACTCAACAAACCTATTGTGATGAATTTCTCTTCATTTTTGATCATACAAATCTATTCATACCATGGCTAATGAAAATTCTCTTGGTTTTGATGGATTCCCTTATGAATTATATATGGCCTTTAGGATTGTGTTGGTGATGATCTACATTGATTTTAGCATGATGCCTTCCATTCTAAGTCTTAATGGAAAGTTATATAAATAAAGAATGTGAAATTCATATGTAAATATAGAGACATGGGTGATATTTGAAATTTAAGTCCCCTTACCTTCTCAATGTCTCTTATAAGATCGTTTGCAATTCGTTGGCTCTAAATTGGTGTCATCTTGATCCTTAGACATTAAAAAATATTTTCATCAAGTTTAGATATATTTTGGAGAGTAGGATTTGTGTTTAGTAAGGGATGAAATGGGCTTGATGCTCTCATAAAAAAAAAAATTGTTAATAAAATTAAATTTTCTAAGGCCTGTGACCACATTGAATGGCCTTTTATCTTGCCCATTTTACAAGATCTAGGATTTGGACCTCAATGCAAACAATCTATTAGTATTCTTGTTGTAGATTTCTATAATTTTATTACTCTCAATGGTCAACAATCTATTACCTTTGGGGTTTTCATGTCCATTAAAAAATTGTTTTACTCTTTCTTCAACTCTATATTTGCTATTTGTTGAATGGTTTAGTTACTTTCTAGCTCATTATGTGTTTGAAGAGTTGATTAAAGGTATCTATCTACCTAGTTCCTTATATTAACTTTTTAATTATTGTTTTGTGGATGAATCTTTCCTCACTCTCTTAGAAAGGGAGAAAAAAATCAAATAGGTGTTATATTGCCTTAATATTTTATGCAAAATCTCTAATTCTACTATTCAACGACATAATATAGTGTTATAAACAATATTCTCTCTCCACACATTCATGGATCAACTGCTATGGTTGGAAATAAATTGATCATGTGGAGAAGTTTTTAAATTTTTGTGTATTCCCTTTGTTTTCAAGGCATCTCAAGCATGCTTGTGGCAAGTGATTCTTTCCATAATTAAAAATAAATTTCTTTATTAGGTCAAGTAACTATTATCTATGGCAAGAAAAATCTAAGCGTGTTCTAAGATTCTGACAACCACTCATGTTTATAAATCTTAATGCTAATTTCCTTCTAAGGATTGCTACATGAAAATAGAAATGATTCTTTGTGATCTTATTTGGCCATATTCAAAGAATCATAGGGAATTTCATTGGGAGGCTTAAAAAAATTATTATCCACTAAGCACGAGGGGTTGGCTCTTTGCACTAAGTTGACCATTCATACTCTTCAAGGTAATAAAGCCTAGAAATATTTAGTGTGTCATTATATTTCTTCTAGTCATTATGTTGGGCAACTTGCTTGGAAGGGGATTCACCTTCATACCCTTCTTATCATGATTTTTTTGGTTCAAATTAGAGGAAATTTTGTGATGAAACACATTTGGATGGCCTAAGAAGCCAAAAACCTTGGATCCTTTAGAATGGTTATCGCTTTTATTATCATATTTCCATAAAGAAAAGAACATTGACAAGTGGGACCATTGTGGACACTTTGAACCCCACTAATATGGGGAAAAATAAGTAACCAAGACCCTCTACCTACCTCCATTACTATCACTATCACTATTTAGTGGATTTTTTATGCATTTATTTTCAAGGTTGTTGCCCTCTGTAAACTCCAAGGTTTATGACTATTTCCATTTGCCTTTTTTTGTGAATATGTGTAACACTATTTTATAACTTGTAATATAGTCTCTTATTCATTAAAACCAATGAAAATTATAATGATAGCTAGATAATGTGTTTTTATTTAAATGTCTATTAACTTCCTTCAAATAACTAAAAATTAAAATCATGAACTTAAACTAGGGACATATGCACAAAGTAAAATAAATCACTAGTGCAAAAATACAAGGTATGTACATTTTCCTCTTACATGATCTATCCTTCTTTACAATGAATGAGGTTGAGATTCATCCAAAATCTTAAATCTCTTTGTAGAGTTTTCATCAATTTCTTTTAATTTTTATTTTTTAATATCAAAGGATTTGAAGCATTTTATAATTTATATTTGAAACGATGATATTAGGTCCATGAACTATTGTCTCCTTTAACTTAGAGCTAAGAGATGAGAGGTATCTATTTTTGTAAAATTTATTTGGAACATAATCTTGACTTCATTCTTTAAAAGTGACAGAGCTTTACTAATGCGTTATAGAAAAATGGTCCTTTGACATTTTCATGGCCTTTTAGGTCTTGTTTCATGGTGTTGGAACTATGTTGCTTTAATTTTATGTCATATCATGGCTTGAACATGCTTATTTAGGTATTAAAACTCAAAGAATGATGTCTTGTGAAGGTGTTGTGAAGTGTTGTAAGAAATTTATACATTATTTTAGACTCTATTTAATGCAATTCACCTAAAAACCACCTTTTCACTCACCAACAAGTCCTATTTTGAAGTGTTGTAAAGTTTTGTAACAAGCTTTCATGCTCTTCTAGACATATTTTCACTATTTACACCCTTTGAATGCTTTATTTGGTCTCTTTATGCCCTCATAAGTTGTAATTAAGTGTATTTTTGCATATTATCCCGACAAACAACATTAAATACAACATTTTCCCTGACACTTGTTTTTAGGTCCTAAGTGAGACCCATTCGCCATGGGGTGGTGAATGAGTCCCCCTTGGCCCCAAATTCAAAATATTTCAAATTTTCTCTCAGGATTTTATTCAAATTTATTTGATGTCAGCCTATGATGAGGTATGAACATATACTAAGGAACAAGGATTGTATAAATGAGTGATTTTCACCTTATTTTAATGCCCATTCATCAAGTTCACTTATCCACCTATTCACTTAACCATTCAAGCATTCTACAACATCTTCTCAAGCACTATTCAAGCATTTTGAAGCATCCAAATGTTGACATTACTTCAGACTTGCATCATCAAGAGTTAGGTGAGTTGATAGCACTTGGATGTTATTAGTTTGTCTTTCTTTTTCATTACATTGTCTTTTCAAGGGTTTAATTACCAAAAGTGGGGTTTGACCAAGGCAAACCCCTATTCACTAATCGCCAATCATTTTTCCCCTTTTTCTTGTTTGTTTGTAGCCCTTTGTTTGTAGATTTGATAGGTTATTAGGTGTTGAAGAGTGATTTTCAAGTCAACTAGGTGCTTCAAGTCAACTTGAGTCAAATCAAGCTTGGAGAGAGCTATTTGTCCATGTTTTACAGATTTGGCTTTGGTAACCCAACAAGCAAACATTCTTAGATCTAGTGCTATATAGTTGTCTCCTAGTTTTTTCAAGAATTTGGGGGAGGACTGATTTTCCACCTCTGGTGAATGAGTCGCACTTTAGGACTAGAAACTTTAGTTTTGTCATATTTCAAATCTTGATAGACAAAAACCAGCTCTCAACAATTTTTCACTAGTAGGTGGCTTGAATCGCCACCCTGGGCAAATGAGTTCCACTATGAAAAATTAGTGAATTTCACCAGCATCCAAAACACTCTAGAAAGCTCACATTTCACCCAGGCGCACTCAAATTCATCCTTGTACTTTTTATTTTTCATAATTTCTATATTTACTGATGCAGGAGCATCTAGTAGTGTAAGGACAATCTTGCATCCCCCAAAAATATGCATTCCATTTATGTTTCCTTTGGTTATCCTTTTGTATATTTCTTTACATTTCTGGATACCCTTTTCGTCATAATGTAAATCCCCACTTTTAGTTTTGCTTTTCTGCTTTTTCTGGTCAACTACTATTTTTAGCAGGTATTAGAATTTGAAGGTGTTTGGGAACAAAAATTATATGGGAGGATTCAAAATAAAAAAATAAGAATATTGGTGAAATAATCAGGCTGAGAGCGTTCTCGATTAGAAAGATATTACAATTTCAATCTCCCAGAAATGCACTTAAAAACCTTCTAGATCACATTTGGGGCACTAAACGGCCACAAAAGGCCAAAAAATTTGTCAAAATCAACATAGTGTATTTTGAGCACATTCTTGACCCTGAGACCTTTCTAACGGTTCAAACGATTTGAAAAACGGAGTCCCAGATCAAAAGTTATGGCTCCTGGAAGTTAGTACACTTTCAAAATGTGCTAATTTTTGAATGATGTTTTAAATTTTGAATTTCAAATTGTAATTTGTGGTTCCAAACTGCCAAAATATGATAATTCAAATGTTGTTTGGCTCCAAAATAGAAAATGAGCTATTTATGGGTGGGACTTTCAGTTTTTTGTAGCTTTTTGGGGAAAAAGAGTTTGCATATTGCGAAATGGGATTTTGTAGTGACTGTAATTTTCAATAGCTTGCATGTATTGTAGAGCTTGAGTATTTGTGATCTTTTGCATGTAAATTATTCTTTGGTTTTGTGCGTAAATTTTCATGTCTTAGGTTGCACCCTTGTCAGGTGGTATCAGAGTGGGTTTTCTTAAACATGTGGACAGATCGTCGATCATGAGGCAGTTGACACCAAGACCATGTTTGTGGGTTCGAGATATTCAAGATTCCTCCAAGAGTGATTCCTACTAGGCGCGATGGTGTCAGAGGTAGTAGAGGTGGTAGAAATGTTGGTGGAAGAGATTCATTGGTGGCTGGCAGTTTCAGATCCCTCTAGAGACAAATTGATATGTTATAGGAACAAATGAGAAGTGGGTTAAACCACAAAAAGAGAGAAGAAAGCAAGGATGAAGAAGAGGTGGAAGATTCATATGTAGAAGAGGAAGAAGAAGTGATTGATCAAGATCAAATGTAGTTGATTAGGGCCATTTTGAAGATTATAAAGAGACTTAGAATAGAAGTCCCCAGTTATTCCAGAAGTCTAGACCCAAAAGAGTTGATCAACTAGATCAATGAGCTAGAGGAGTATTTTGATACTTATGAAGAAGTAGAGGACCCAGATTGCATTATGTTTGCAAAAAAAAAGTTGAAGGGCCATGAAAATATTTGGTGGAAAGAAGCCCAGTTGGAGAGAAATTGAAGAGGAAAAGGAAATATCAACAGTTGGGATTGTATGGTGGAGAAACTAAAGAAGCAGTTTAAATACCAGTGGACTATGAGTTAGATTTGTTGAAGAAATTGCAAGGGTTGAAGCAAGGGAGTAGCTATGTGAAAGAATGCATAGGAGATTTTCACAAGACGATCATCAAAACAGGCCACATAGAGGCCAACAAGGAGAAGGTAGCTCGTTATCTTAATGGGTTACAATTGAGTATTCAAGATGAGTTAAGTCTGGTTAGAATGAGCACCATTGAGGATGCGTACCAGTTCACTCTGAAAGTTGAAGAGAAGTTGAACAAAATATTTGATAACAAGAAAAAAGGATGAGGAGGTCAAAGCGGAAAGGGTGGTGGAAGATCTTTTGGAAGCCGGAATGAGGATGAGAAGAAAAATGGTAATGTGGGTACCAGCTGAGGACAGAGGAATGATAATTTCTACCACCCTCATGATCAAAATAGTGGTGATCAAAGAGGTAGAGGACGCGGTAGATTTGGACAAGGATCCAGAAGAGGTGGTTTCAAAGATACTTGTTTTTAGTGTGGTGAAGAATGGCATCGAGCTTATGAATTCTCTCAACACCAACGAAGGATAGACAAAAGACCAGAAGGTCATGGAAGGGCTGCACATCTAGATGAGGAGGATTAATCTAAGCATTTAGATGATGTTAATGTAAGGAAAATCAGATGCTTAAAACAATTCTCCTAATGTCAATACCTCAAGAAAGAATGTAGATACACTTTAAAATTTACAATTACAATCCAATTAAGATGCACTAAGAAACAGACAATAGAAACCGAGTATTTGATAATCACACATGAACACCAAATATATGTGGTAAAACCCTTACGAGAGAAAAACCCACCACACCAAGAGAAATCACTTTGTATTACAGTAATGAAATTACATACAAATTCTAGACTTATCTTTCTAGTGTCATCATATAGCAGCATTCACCATTAACATTCTTCTATAGGAATCTTCACGTTACAGTCCATAGAATTCATCCACTGATACAATCACTCAACAACCTATCGATTCAACCAACCGATTACAAACTGTAATCTCGGAGTAAATCCATGGCATTCCCTATCTGTCGAACTTCCTCATAGAACTGTCACAACTGATTGTCTTCCAATTGTTCAGTTTTGGCTTCTCCTATTGGTCCACGAGACTCCACATAGGATGGTCTTACTTGCCAAATAGAATTCGCAATGTACTGGCATCTCGGTGAGACACTAACAGTGTCTCACCAATGCCACATAGACTTCATATCGATGTCGCCAAGAGACTCTGTTATCGCTAAGATGTTCTATCGAGCTCCATGAGTTACACCGAATCACCAAGCAGTTGCCCAGACCTATCACATTCTCCAAGAGACCATAGCAAGTCACCAAAGGTATACCAAAGACACAACTCATATCGAGCTCCAAAGGATAATCGTTAAGACATACTGATATCACCAAGAGGTTTCTCCGAGACATAAAGGTTACCCCGAAGTGTTCACCTATCGCCAAGACATTTCCCTTCATTGAGAGAACATACTGATCTCCATATGTTACCCCGAAGACTCTTCATCATCGGCAAGACTCATCAAAGTCGCTAGGACTTCTTACCGAGACCTTTGTGTTCCACCGATGACAAACATTCACCAAGAGCTACACCAAAGACTTCAAAATATGTTCCTATCAGTGAGACCTTCAACGTTTGCTGAGATGTCTTCCTAGGAACCTTGAGTTACCCCGATAGCCATCTGTCACCAAGAGTCTCCCTAAAATACAATTGAATGGCCTGTCAGCCAGAAGTCTCCTGAGTGCTATGAGGTCATAACAAATACACTATGTCACGGTAATAGACTCCACAATGCAACCCTTCAGCAAGACATTTGCAAGGTCACAGCGACCTGTACAAACCAGAATGAATCAAGCTGCTAGTTGGCTAGACAATGAGATGTCACACCGACTTGTCTCTAATGGAGGTTTCAGCCTGTATAGTTTGAGGCACATATTTCCAACAATCTCCCACTTGACAAAGATCATACAGGCACCTCTAGAGCACATCATAACTTACTAAAAATCATGGGCACTAAGGCCCATTAAACTAGCACACCACCTGAACTTATCTATGCTCACTGGCTTCGTTAATGAATCTCCAACATTCTCTAGAGTATCAACCTTTTCCAGACTGACCTTTCCATCCTCAACCATATCTCGTACAAAGTGGTACTGTACATCAATATGTTTCATCTTGGCATGGAAAGTAGGGTTCTTTGCCAAACAAATTGCACTCTGATTGTCACAGAAAATAGTTATTTCCCCTGCATCAAAACCAATGGAAGAACACAAACATTTCAACCATACAACTTCTTTACAAGCATGAGTAGTTGCCATGTATTCACCCTCTGTAGTGAACAAAGTGACTGTAGCTTGTTGCTTACTCATCCAACTCACTACACCACCATTCAATATGAAAGTGTATCCACTGGTGGACCTCCTACTGTCAATGTCCCCTGCCCAATCAGAATCTACATAACCACGAATGCTGAGAGTCCTCTATGATTCAATCAAATTCCCATGGTAACACAAAGAAAAATCTGAAGTACCCCTCAAATATCTAAACACTCTCTTCACAACATCCCAATGATTTTTTCCTAGATTAGCCATAAATTGACTAAGTACTCCCACTGCTTGGGCAATGTCTAGCCTTGTACAGACCATTGCATACATAGGACTGCCTACTACACTAGCATAAGGATGTCCTCCATCTCAGTAGGAGATTTTGGATAGTCCTTAATAGATAGCTTCATTCCATGCATGACTAGGACCACTAGCTGTTTGCAATCATTCATACAAAATCTCTCAAGAACAGTCCTGACATACTTAGTATGATTGAGCCAAAGCTTTCTATTCTTCTTGTCCCTGGTTATCTCCATCCCTATAATATATCTTGTTGCACCAAGATCCTTCATTTCAAACTTAGCAGACAATTGAGACTTAAGATCAGAAATCATTAGCTTGCTATTTCCTATGAACAACATATAATCAACATAAAGAGTAATAATAAGAACTTGATCACTTTCAACTTTATAATATACGCAGTAATCGGATTTTGATTTCACAAATCTCAGACAATACAAAAGTATCAAATTTCTGGTACCACATTCTAGGTGATTGCTTTAACCCATACAGAGACTTCTTTAATTTGCATATCACTTTTTCTTTACCTTTCTCAACAAAGTGCTCAGGCTGGGACATATATATTTCTTCTTCAAGATCACCATGAAGAAACACTGTCTTCACATCCATTTGTTTGACCTCTAAGTCATAAGCTGTTGCAAATGACAAAAGAAATCTAATGGACGTCAACTTTGCTATAGGAGAAAATATTTTCCCATAATCAATTTCTTCTACCTGGGAATAACCCCTTGTAACCAGTTTTTCCTTGTACTTTTCTACACTACCATCCAGACCAATCTCTTTCTTAAATACCCATTTGTAGCCAACAACCTTTTTGCCTTAAGGTAAGGGCACTAAACTCCAAGTTTCATTCTTATCTAAAGATGCCATCTCTTCTTCCATGGCTTCCAACCAAGAATCTGAATCTGACATTTTAAATGCCTCTTTCATAGTCCTAGGCTCATCAGTACTAGAAATCAAAGTATAGGCACAAGTAGAATCAATCAATGAGAACCCATACCTATCTGGTTGTTTTCTTTCTCGGGTTGACCTCCTCACTTGCTAAGGCTGAAGTTCTTCTTCTTTAGAACTTTCAGAACTACTCGAGCTCTCCTTAGTTTCAGGTACATTTTGAATTTCCAATTCCTCTTTCCCAGGTGTAGGAGGAATTATTGCTACATCCTTATTGTTATCTGACTTTGTCTCTAACTGCAGATCCAAAGTGGAAGGTTTCAGCTCACGAAAGATTACACTTTTTTGTATACAACCTTCTCTGTATCATGATTCCAAATCTTGTATCCTTTTATGACAGTGCTATAGCCAATGAAAATACATTTGACAGCCTTGTTCTCCAATTTAGATCTTTTCACATCTGGCACATGAGCATATGCCTCACAGCCAAAAATATGAACATTTCTAAGTGAGCGATTCTTATGAGACCACGCTTCCAAAGGTGTTTTCTCAATAAGAGTAGAATTTGGAGAACGATTAATTAAATAACATGCAGTAGATATAGCCTCAGCCCAGAATTTCTCCTCCACCCTAGCACTACTGAGCATACTTTGTGCTTTCTCCATCACTGTCTGATTGAACCTTTTAGCAACTCCATTCTGCTATGGAGTATAAGGTGTAGTCTTATGTCTTTTGATTCCATGGTCTTTATAGTATCTTTCAAATTCATCAGAACAGAATTCACCGCCATTATCAGTCCTTAAGAATTTTAATTTTCTACCAATCTAATTTTCAACAAGGTTCTTAAATTCCTTAAATTGACTGAACACTTCTGATTTACTTCTCAAAAAATAAACAAATGCTCTTCTTGAATAATCATCAATGAACGACATGTAGTATCTTGATTTAGACAAAGAAGGAACATCTACTAGACCAAACACATCTGAATGAATATAGTCTAACAAACTAGAGGATTTAAGAGGACTGGAATAAAATGAAACATGGTGCTGCTTTCCATATATACAGTGTTCACAGAATTCAAATTCAAGATTACAATCTTCGAGCCCCTCAACCAAGTTTTTATTCTTCAAAAATTTTAAACCTTTTTCTCTTATGTGGCCTAACCTATGATGCCAAAACATAGTATTCTCTGCAGGAAGTTTTACTTCCATAGAGTTTACAAAATTAGGAATATTTCCCTCTTTACCTCCATGAGCAACTTTCAGTGACTTTCCAGAGACACTGTTACATTGAACAGCCTGTGCATCCAACTTGTATAGGGTATCAATTCGAGCACCTCTAGCTAGCACCATTGAACCTCTAGTCATCTTTCAGCCATTTCCAAAGAACGTAACTTGTACACCAATATCATTTAGCATACTTATAGACAATAGATTTCGAGCCAGACCTGGTATGTGCATAACATTATTTATTCCCTTTACTCTACCATTAGGGTATTGTATCCTGACTCTTCCATGGCCAATCTCCAAAGTTGAATCACTAGCCAAGTACACCTTTCTACCATCGTATTCTTCATACTTTGTGAACCACTCTCTATAAGATGTCATGTGGAATGATGCTCCAGAATCAATCAGCCAGACATCATCTGATGCCTGAGTTGCCAAGGCTGCAATGAAGGCGTCACCATCACTATGAGAAGAACCATTATCGGAAGAGCCCTTCTTCTTCTTTTTCTCCTCTTTACAATCCCTTCGTACATGACCAGGTTGCCCATAGTTCCAGCACTTCACCTTGGAATTCTTGCCAAGAGACTTTGATCTCCCCTCTAATTTTTATTTTGATTTCTTGTCCTTCTTCTTTCCCTTCTCTTCCGGTCTTCCTCTGACAGCAAGAGCTTCCTTCGTCATCTTAGAAGATTTCCTTCTCATCTCTTCTGACAGCAAAGATGCAACATCTTCCATCTTGAAACTGAATGTTGTACTCCTAATCACCATCACCAGATGATCCCATGAGTCTGACAAAGAACACAATAGAAGCATATAGCGATCCTCTTCTTCAGTCTCCACACCAACAGATGTCAATTGAGCAAGCAGCATATTAAATGCGTTCAAATAATCAGCTACAAAACCTCCTTCCTGCATTCTCAAAGAGTATAGTTTCTTCCTCAGTAATAGTTTATTCACCAAGGACTTCCCCTGATAAATAGATGCTAGTCTCTTCCATAAGGAAGATGCAGTCTGCTCCTCATGCACATTTAGAAGCACTGAGTCTGCCAAACAAAGCCTTATCAGCCCCTTAGAGTTCCTATCTGCAAGGTCCCAATCTTCTTGCTTCATGCCTGCAGGTTTTACTCCAGCCACAACAATCCAAAGATCACGATCAACAAGAAGATCCTCCATCTTGAGTTTCCACAACTCAAAGTTACTGCCATTGAATTTCTCTATTTCAAACTTTCCAGATGTACTAGCCATGTTAATCTGTAATTAGAAATTGACAAACTCTACAAGACTCCCACTGAACAGAATTGACACAAAAAAGCCAACGTACCCACAAGGATAACACAATTGGCCAGGCTTTGATACAACTTGTAAGGAAAATTAGATGCAGAAAATAATTCTCCTAACGTTAATACCTCAGGAAAGAATGTAGATACACTTTGAAATTTACAATTACAGTCCAATTAAGATGCACTAAGAAACAAACAATAGAAACAGAGTATTTGACAATCACACATCAACACCAGATATACGTGGGAAAACCCTTACGGGAGAAAAACCCACCACACCAAGAGAAATCACTATACATCAACATTCACCATTAACATTCTTGTACATGAATCTTCATGTTACAGTCCACATAATTCATCCACTGATACAATCACTCAACAGCCTGTCGATTCAACCAACCGATTACAAACTGTAATCTCGGAGTATATCCATGGCATTCCTTGTCTGTCGAACTTCCTCATAGAACCGTCACAACCAATTTGTCTTCCAATTGTTCAGTTTTCGCTTCTCTTATTGGTCCACGAGACTCCACATAGGATGGTCTTACTCGGTCAATAGAATTCGCAATGTACTGGCATCTCGGTGAGACACTAACAGTGTCTCGTCGATGCCACATAGACTTCATATCGATGTCACCAAGAGACTCTGTTATCGCTAAGACGTTCTATCGAGCTTGATGAGTTACACCGAATCACCAAGCAGTCGCCTAGACCTATCGCATTCACTAGGAGACCATATTGAGTCACCAAAGGTATACCGAAGACACAAGTACGATCGAGCTCCAAAGGATAGTCGGCAAGACATACCGATATCACCAAGTGGTTTCTCTGAGACATAAAGGTTATGCCGAAGTGTTCACCCATCCCCAAGACATTTCCCTTCGCTGAGAGAATGTACTAATCTCCATATGTTACCCTGGAGACTCTTCATCATTGGCAAGACTCATCAAAGTCGCTAGGACTTCTTACCGAGACCTTCGTGTTCCATCGATGACAAACATTCGCCAAGAGCTACACCAAAGACTTCAAAAGATGTTCCTATCGGTGAGACCTTTAGTGTTCGTTGAGATGTCTTCCCGAGAACCTTGAGTTACCCTGATAGCCATTTGTCGCCAAGAGTCTCCCTGAAATATGATTGAATGGCCTATCGGCTAGAAGTCTCCCAAGCGCTATGAGGTCATAATGAATACACTATGTCACAGTGATAGACTCCACAATGCAACCTTTTGGCAAGACATTTGCAAGGTCACAACGACCTATACAAACCAGAATGAATCAAGTTGTTAGTCGGCCAGACAATGAAGATGTCACACTGACTTGTCTCTAATGGAGGTTTCAGCCTGTATAGTTTGAGGCACATATTTCCAACAGTTGAAAGGGGAGAGGCCCTAGTGGTGAGAAGAGCCCTGGTGACTAAAGAGAAGGAGCCAAAATAGAGGAAGAATCTATTTTGCACAAGGTGCAAATGTGAAGGAAAATGTTGTCATGTCATTATTCACAGTAGGAGCATTGATAATATGGTGTCAGAAGAGATGGTTGCAAAACTAAAACCAAAGAGGGAAAGGCATCCACATCCATATCGGATTGTATGGCTACATAAAGATCACAAAGTTTGGGTCAATGAGCAGTTCCTAGTGAAGTTCAAAATTGGGAGCTATCGTGATGAGGTACTCTGTGATATCGTCCCCATGGATGCATGTCACATGTTGTTGGAGAGGTCGTGGTAGTTCGACAAGTGAACTATATATGATGGCCATACAAACACTTATTCCTTGATGAAGGATGGAGTCTGCCATAAGCTGAAACCCCTGAAGGAGGCTGAAGAAAAGGTATGCAGTAGTGCTAGGGTTTGTTATGTTGATGGAAGAAAAATTTTAGAAGGCATGAAGCATGAGCATATGTGTTATGCATTGATTCCTAGAAGGGATAAAGAGGATAGTGAGAATGTGCAAGTAGAATTTTCTGGTTTATTGGGTGAGTTTCAGAAGATTGTTTTTGATAATGTACCTGAGGGTTTACCACCAGTGAGGAAGATTATTCATCAAATTGACTTGATCCCTAGAGCCAGTTTGGAAAATAAGGTAGCTCACAGAATGACTCCTACAGAAAATGAGGAGTTCAACAAACAAGTCTAAGAGTTGTTGAGAAAGGGTTTGATTCGAGAGAGTTTGATTCCATGTGTAGTACCTACAGTACTAGCAATGAAGAAGGATGGGGAGTGGAGAATGTGCATAGACTCCCGAGCCATAAAAAAGATAACAATCAAATACAGATTTCCCATGCCAAGGATGGATGACTTGATGGACTGTTTGAGTGGAGCGCAGTACTTCATAGAGATTGACCTGAAGAACGAATATCACTAGATCTAGATTCAGGAGGGAGATGAATGGAAGACCACCTTCAAGACCAAAGAAGGCCTATACGAGTGGTTAGTCATGCCCTTTGGGTTAACCAATCCACCGAGCACATTCATGGGCCTCATGAACGAGGTATTGAGAGAGTTTCGGGGGAATTTTGTTATTGTGTACTTAGATGATATTTTGATATTCAGCAAGTCCCTGAGTGAGCATTTGATGCATATTCGTAGAGTCTTTGAAAAGTTGAGAGAAGAGAAATTGTTGATTAATCTGAAGAAGTGTATTTTTGTGAAGGAGTTAGTGTACTTGGGGTTTGTTGTCTTGACAGGTCTCAAGATGGACCCAGAGAAGGTGAAGGCTATTCTGGAATGGCCTACCCCAAGAACTACTACTGAGGTGAGATATTTCCATGGTTTGCCATTTTTTACAAAAAATTCATTAGAAACTTTAATAGTATTTATGCACCCTTGACTGAAACAATGAGATTGGATAGAAAAGAGTTCAAGTGGAGCACTAGAGTAGCGAAGAGTTTTGATCTGTTGAACCAAAAAATGACAGAGCAACCAGTTTTAGCCCTTCTAGATTTAAATAAGGTGTTTCAGGTGGATTGTGACCCCGGTGGTTGTGCCATTGGAGCAATGTTGAGCCAAGAAGCTAATCCCATTGCCTACTTTAGTGAAAAGTTAAATGATGCAAAGAGAAAGTACTCTGTATATGATCAAGAATTTTATGCAATAGTTCAATCATTAAAGAAATGGAGACATTATCTATTACCAAAGGAGTTTGTTTTGTTTACTGATCATCAAGCATTACAATACCTGAATAGCCAGGGAAAATTAAATTAGAGGCATATGAAATTGGTAGAATTTGTATAGACTTATACCTTTGTTTTAAAACATAGGAGTTGGAGGTCGAATAGGATTGCAGATGCCTTAAGTAGGAGGAAAACATTGTTGAATGAGATGCAGATTGAAGTGGTTGGGTTTAATGAACTCAAGACATTGTACCCTAAGGATCCTAATTTTGCAAAGGCTTGGAAAGCTTGCAAGGAGCCTGTTACAGTTGACAAGACAAGGTGGCTAGATTTTATAATCCAAGATGGCATATGTTGTTTAAAGGAAGTCAATTATGTATTCTGAGGAGTTCAATGAGGGAGAACCTGATAAAGGAGAAGTATAGTGGAGGAATGGCAGAACATTTTGGTCAGGATAAGACTATTGCCAATATCAGTGAGCATTATTATTGGCCTCAATTGTCATAGGATGTGAAGAAGTTTGTGTAGAGTTGCAGGATGTGCCAGATTACTAAGGGAGTGAGCCAGAATACAGGGTTGTATCAACCCTTACTTGTACCAGAGAGCCCTTGGGAAGATATAAGTCTATACTTTGTTCTTGGTTTGCCAAGGATGCAGAGAGGGAACGATTCAATGTTTGTGGTAGTTGACAGATTTTCAAAGATGGCACATTTCATTCCATGGCGGAAGACCCATGATGCAGTCCACATCACTGACTTGTTCTTCAGAGAGGTGGTGAGGCTACATGGTCTGCCAAAGATTATAGTCTCATATCATGATACCAAGTTTGTGGGATACTTTTGGAGGACCTTGTGGAAAAATTTGAAGATAGAGTTGAAGTTTAGTTCTGCACACCATCTACAAACTAATGGGCAGACTGAGGTTGTGAAAAAAAGTTTCGGTAACCTACTAAGATGTTCGGTAGGAGACAAACCCAAGGGATGGGACCTGATCTACTCCATGTAGAATTTTCTTACAATAATTCTGTCAATAGGAGTATGGGAAAATCAACATTCCAAATTGTGTATGTAGGTAGTCCCAAACTTGCTCCAGAATTGAGGAAGATGGACAAAAGAAGAAGACTAGTGTCGAAGCTGAAGACTTTGCAGAGTACATCAAGAATGTACATGAAGAGGTAAGAGAACATATTAATAAGATGAATATGCAGTATAAGGCTAAGGAAGAACATAAGAGGAGTAATAAGGAGTTTTAGGTGAGGAGGAATAAATATTTTTGGGGTAGGTGATGAAGTGATGGTCTACTTAAGGAAAAAAAGGTTTCCAGTAGGAACTTATAACAAATTGAAGATGAAGAAGTTTGGTCCTTATAAAATTTTGAAAATGCATGATTCAGGGAACACATATGAGGTAGAGTTGCCAGAGGGAGTCAACATTTCCCCTATGTTCAACATTTCAGATTTGACAAAGTATTATGAAGGTGGCGTAGAGGAAGTACCAACAATGGAACAGTGTGACATTCCATCATCTATTTTAGAGAAGGAGGAGATTTAAGCTATTCTGGATAGCTGTGTGGGAAGGAGTACCAGAAATAAGCAATATGAATAATATTTAATGAAGTGGAGAGGAAGAGCTATGGAAGACTCATCTTGGTTGTCTAAGGCAGAGGTTGACCATTTGAGTTTTCCTCAACCATCTGAGATCTGATGGGGTCACTTCTCAAATTACCCTAGGTGTCTGATGTGGGAGCATCTAGTGGTGTAAGAACAATCTTGCATCACCCAAAAATATGTATTCCATTTATTTTTCCTTTGGCTAGTCTTTTGTAGATGTCTTTGCATTTTTGGATACCCTTTTCATCATAATGTAAATTCCCACTTTTAGTTTTGCTTTTTGTTTTTTCTAGTCAACTGCTATTTTTAGTAGGTATTAGAATTTGAAGGTATTTGGGTTAAAAAATTATATGGGAGGATTCAAAATGAAAAAATAAGAAATTTGGTGAAAGAATCAGGCCGAGAGAATTCTCGATTTCAAAAATATTGTAGTTTCAATCTCCCAGAAATGCACCTAAAAAACCTTTCGAATCAGGTTTGGGGCACAAAACGGGCTCGAAATGGCCTGAAAATTTTCCAAAATTGGTTTAGAAAATTTTAAGAATGTTCTTGACCCCAAGACCTTTTTGACGGTTCAAACGGTTTAAAAAATGAAGTACTGAATCAAAAGTTATGGCTCTCGGAAGTTGGTATACTTTCAAAGTGTGCTAATTTTCGAATGATGTTTTAAATTTTGAATCTCAAATTGTAATTTGTGGCGCCAAACCGCCAAAATATGATAATTCAAATGTTGTTTGACTCCAAAATGGAAAAGGAGTTATTTATGGGAGTGATTTTCTGATTTTTGTAGTGTTTTGGGAAAAAAGAGTTTGCATGTTGCAAAAGGGGATTTTGTAGTGAATGTAATTTTCTGTAGCTTGCATGTATTGCAGAGCTTGAGGATTTGTGATCATTTGCATGTAAGAAGTAAATTTTTTGAATAATAAAATTATTCTCTGGTTTTGTGCGTAAGTTTTTGTCTCGGGTTGCACCCTCGTCATTTACATAGTTGTTTGCATATCACGTGTTTTCAAACATAATTTTAATTACACTTTTGCATTCATTTTGAGTCACCTAGATTAATCTATTACATTTAGTTAACTTCGTTTACATCATATCACATCACACACATCCTAATTTGAGTGATACATAAGCATTTTTGGCCTTATTTCTCTCATTTTAAGTGAAAAACCATAGAAGTACAAAAGTAGTCCATAAGGTCCCAAAAATCTATGTTTCAACTAAGAAGACTCGATCCTTATTAAACTCTTTGTAAACCATTGAACTTTATTAATAAAATGAAAATTATTTAACACTTGACTAAAAATTTATTTATACCAAAAAAAAATGTCAATTTACTTAATGGTCATATAAGATTAGAACTTATAAGCCCCATTGTTCCTTCATTTTGCAATACAAATTAATCACTATAAATTACCCAAATAAACATTTTAAATCAATATAATCTTAATAATAAACCCAATGCTTATGTGAAATAGTTTTCTGGGCATAGGCATATCTGTTCGTGTAAACAGTATCCTAGATTGCTTACCTGCGAGGCAACGGAGGCCTGTCGTGAAAGTGGGAAGGTTAGTTGAAAGTTCATTTTGAATTATTCTTTTTCCAAAAGTGGCTGTAAAGGGGCTACATTTCGGAAGGAAAAGGATCACACTTTGAAATCCAGGCTAAACACAGATATTAAGGATACCGTACTCGTTCTCGCAAGCCGCTTCAACGCGTGTACGGCTGGACTTAAGCAGCACTAGGTCGCTGATGTGGGATCCATTTCACCTGTACTGCTCAGGAAAACGGAAAGGGCCGAGCGGTACAGGTGAAATGGTCCCACATCAGCCACCGACCCCATCCTGGTTTAGAATGTGTTGGTTAAGTCAAGTCCACCTTTACATGTACAACCTGGTCTGTAGGTACAGGATCATGTTAACGCTTTATATGAATCAGGATTGTTTCCTTTCACTAGCGCCTGTTTCCGTTTCCTTGAGCAGTACAGATGAAATGGCCCCACATCAGCCACCTACCCCTTCATCACCTAGAGTGTGCTGGTTAAGCCGCGTTTGCATGTACAACCTGGTTTGGAGGTACAGGATCATGTTAACGCTTTATATGGATCAAAATCCTGCGATCTCGAGTGAAACAATATCTTAAATAACTCCGCTTGTCAGCATTTCTGTTGCTTCCATGGAATATAATAATTCCTCTGCGTACTCTTTGTTGTTCTCAGATACAATGGAATATGATGCATTTATAAATCACTGCGGAGCAGACGTGAAGGATACGGTGGCAAGCCTTATCTTTCATGATCTTAAGAAAAGAGGCTTCAATGTCTTTCTTGACAAGTATTCGATTCAAGTAGGGGAAAAAATAGCTGAAACGATAGAAAAGGCCATAGCCTCAGCCTCTGTTCATGTAGTTATTTTATCTCCTAACTACGCAGAGTCCAAGTGGTGTCTGACGGAACTTTGCTTACTCCTCAAAACCGGGGCTCCCATTGTTCCTGTGTTTTGTGGAATACAGCCTTCCGAACTTCGAATGGAAGACAAGGACGAAGAGTATGCTAAAGCTTTCAAGATACATTCTGACACTGGAAAAGTCAAGCCACAAACACTCCACGAATGGGAAAAGGCGCTCCGTGAGGTGTCAGAAATTAAGGGCCTCAATTTTCGCGGGTAAAATGCCATCCGTTTATTTTTGTTCCTTACGGATGTTATCATAGATGCGCATTAGTTTATGTGTTGTTTAACGACCGGCCGATCAGAACCTTTCCCACATTTCCGGGCTGCAGAGCACGGAACTATCTGTCATCTAGTTTGTTGGAAATTGTACTTTGACCTCTGACAATTTTCAGGGCCTGGATGTTCGGCACTGGCTTTGCAGGAGATAATTTGCACCGATGGCCATGCCCTTCGATGTCCATGCCATACGTACTTGCTGCTACTGCTAACTGTCAATGATTAGACCTAGCCCGTTCGTCAGTGCTGTACGCGTACCATATTCCCTGCATGCCTACTACTACTAAATCAATCAAATCAAAGTTTTGCTACTCTTACAAAGCCTTATATTTAGGCACATGTTGACGGAGATTGGGGAACAGAACGGCGGTTTCAAACGGATGAACGGCGGACGGGCCGAGAATGACAATTTAAATAGTTTTTAGAATGAGCGGCAATTTTAAGAGCGGGATATTTGAAATTTGAAATGGTCATATATCCTGTGTATTCATTCCAGAAACTCATTTTGGATGCAAGCAAGGAGGAATATGGTAGATTTGTCAAACTAGAATGCCAACCCCTCCGTCATGTGTTCTGCTCAAAGCGCATATATTTTGTCATCCGTTATAACGGCTTCTGCAGAAAGGCGGAAAATGTAAAATTTTACAGTATTTCAAGGTTTCGTTCAATCTCGGCTCCAAATCAGTCATTCATTTGAATTTTTGTTTTCTTTGTCTAATTTCCCCTTTTTTCTGACTTACTTTTAGCACAGTGGACTGAGAATAGCCTGGGTACTGATATTGTTCAGCCGGAGGGTGTGGCGCTCGCAATTTCGCCAGCTGTTCAAGCTGCTTTAAATGTAGATCTGGTAAGGAGGAATCTGGCGGTGGAGGAGGTAGTGGGTTCGAGTTCTCTGGAGGGCGGGGAGGATCCAGAGGAGGCGACTTTGGCTTTGGGTCTTCCTGTAACACTGGATCTAGCGGACGTTCTGGATGGAAGTCTGGTGACTGGATTTGTGGCAGGTAAAACAAATGGCACTGTCTTGCCCATCAAAGTTTATTGACCTTACTGTGTTTTTTTTTAAATTATCAGTCTTCTTTTTCGTTGCCTACATTTTGTGTACTGGGTAACCATTTGGAGATTTAAAGAATGTTATCATAGTTGATGATAACCTGTTTGTTATAAACTGCAGCCAGAAAATGTATTTCCCATAAAACCATTTGATGGTAAATGTTTAGATATGGAACTTTTGAAGCTTATTCATTTCTGTATTTCCAAACATGGTGAACTTTTAATGTAAAATCATGCATTTTAATGTAAAATCTATAATAAATATGCACATGAATAATATAAATCATGCATTTTAATGTAAAATCTATAATAAATAAAATTGATAGATAAATATAATATATGTAGTGAGGATAATTCCTCACAATCTATTTGTGTTACAAATTAAGAAACATCATTAAACATTCACATACAAGTAAGTAGAAACTATGAAATTTCTTTAATGGTATTAAATTGCATAATCAAAAACATTTGCATTCTTTCCAAACATGAAATACAAAATGTCTAAAATTATTAAAATAAACAATCATTTTGCAAATAATTAATTTTTAAAATAAATACTAAAATAAATAATATATTATATTATGATTACAATAGATTTTGTGGAATTAAATTTTAAAATATTAAAATATATTAATTTTTACTTAATGCTTATTACAAGAGGAGTTTCCAGATTCAAGAGGAGTTTATTACAATGAGCCCAAGACTATTGCAACATGATTCCAGAGCTTTAGGGGTGCTTGTTTATGAGGTTTCAAGTGCTCTTCCCTTGTTAAAAGTGTTTGGTGGTGTTTGGGAATGAAATGATGGATATTTACTATTTTTGAGTGAAATCCTTTTCTGTCTAGCCCTGAAAATGACATAGCCCTGAATCTCCAAAAATTGAGCATAACTCTCATACTATTTAGCATCATACACATAAGCTTTAAACTAGCAAAATAAATTTGGTGATGAGGAGATAATTTATGCAAATTGAAATATACCTCTCTCTTAAGACACCTATTGATCAAGTTTCTCAACACTCGTCTCTTCATCATAGGGCTATATGTTGATCTAAATTTTTTAGATGTACAACAGATTTGAGATAGCCCATGAATATCATTATTTTTTTTAAAATGAGTGTCATGGGATGGTAATAGTCATTAAAAAGATTTTTGTTTCTGGATTTTTAATTTATTTTTGTATTTTGTATTTTTAAAAAATTGACATCCCATAGCAAAGAGAAATGACTTTGAGAAAATTCCAAGCTTTTGAACATATTTTATGTTTTCATAATTTGAAATCATCTAAAACTAATTGCAACTCCAACAAGGTGGTTGGTTTAAGAGGAGGTCCTAGAATTGACACTTGGATCAGATCTTGGCATGAGGTATTCGTATCAAACATATGTTTGGCTTATTTATTTATGTGCATTAAATAATTTTCTTCAAAGTGTAAGTGTGTTATGTGGTAAGTAAGTATATGGTAGCAGTGTATATCCTCACCATTATCTCATGAATGGACAATCAGACTATGGATATACTTTAGAAGGTGGACTTCACTAAGTATTATTTATGATGGATTGTGAGATGAGGTAATGTTTAAAAAAAGCTCCAAAGTTGGGACATATATGAATGTAATAGCTCTCCATTTAATGATTCATTAAAGGGGTAGTGATTTTGGCATTCAACTGTTTCTCTTGTTGAACAACAATTAATTAAGGGGGAAAAAAGCATCTAATAGTAATGTGTACTATACAATACTAATAAACAAATAATGAGTGGCAAAGTTCAAGCATTTGAAACAAGAGAAACACAATAGGGTAGAATTAGGTATTTGCTAGCCAATGTTTTTAGTGACCTCAAACATGAGAATTTGCTTGTTAGAAAGATTAATGCCTTTCCTTCCTTTATTATACCTTTTTTTTTATATTTAATCTAGGATCATGACATGATTTTCATTTTATTTGTTTTCTATTTTAGTCTCCTTTAATAATAAGTGACAACACTTAAAGGTGTTATCAAATAATAGATATACACAAATATTTATATAGTCTTATTAGCGAAATACTACACATTTAGGTTTTTGGTAGTTATTTTATGTAGTACTTTGGTTGATAAGATTATAAATATTTGTATCTATTGGTCATTTGATAACATCTCTAGGTGCTATTACTACTTTTTAAGAATTTGGGAATTGATTTATAAAAAATGAAACAACTACGAAGGTATTGTTAATTTATCGAAATTAATGGTCATTTCCAAAGATACGTAAGAGTGATACAAACGTTATTAACCAAACAAATTATATATGATTTCACAATTTTCTTTTAAGATATGTAGCTCAAGATAGGATAAAGCTAGAGTAGATGTGAAACATTCCAATCATACTCAAGGTAGTACAAGAAAGAAATTGCTTAAAAACCCCATCATTGTAACCATTTTAAAAGTATTTTAATACATAGGAATTTTTTACTAGATTTTGGTATGAATTTTCTTAAGTATTTATTATTTTCATGTTTATGATTACTTGTAAGGGTTTATTCATACAACTATATAGGTCTAGCCAAAGCTACTAGGACTCTCATGTGCCTTGAGAAAAAATTCTATAGATTGATATGTTGGTGTGTAAGGGTGTTAAGTGATATCCATTTGGTCAACTACATCCATGAGAGTTTCTTATAACAATAGATTTTTTAAGTCACAATATTCACATAAGGTACAATATAATATTAATTTTTTAAAGCATATTGATTTGCATGATTCTAAAAGTAATTTTGAGGGCATGCTTAATGATGATTAGAATAATTCTACATCTTCTTCTATGACAATTAGTACATTTTCACTTGATGAGATACTTGTGAATGGTTATTATGGTCCTTTATATGCTAGAGCTTATGTTTGTTACAAACCAATTAAGAGTGTTCTTATTGATCTTACTTGTCAATTTAACATATACTCAAAAAATACTTAATCATCATTTTAATAGCTATAATATGAGTATTCAATTGTTTCCTTTAAGATAACTAATGGAAAGCCAACTATGCCTATGGGTTTCTTTATTTTACTTTTGGTAGATTTTTTGAAAGAAGATCAACTTGAAATATCATATATTTCTTACTTTGGATGAGTTCCATGTATTACTTGGTTTTCCATAGATTCAATAATGTCAATAAGTTCCTTATATGTTACATTAGTATATTAAATAGGTTCAAAAGGGGTGAAGTTGTTACTATTGCTAGAGAACCATATGTATCATTATCAAAATTACATAATTTTATTTTGGATACATTTATTAAGATTCTTAAGGAAACATGCTAAGAAATATGCATCAACCATGCATCTTCATTATTTTTGGTACCTCAACTTGGTGGGGTCATATCTCCTAAATTTCTTATAAAATTGAAATTGTTAGATGCATTGGAAAGAACTCCAAAAAAATATAAGTAGAAATACAAAGAGGGTTGAGATGAGTGTTGAGAAACTTAATCAATAGGCACGTCTTAAGAGGGAGGTATATTTCAATTTGCATAAATTATCTCCTCATCACCAAATTTATTTTGCCAATTTAAAGCTTATGTGTATGATATTATATGGTATGAAAGCTATACTCAATTTTTGGAGATTCAGGGCTATGTCATTTTCAGGGCTAGATAGAAAAATATTTCACTCAAAAATAGTAAATATCCATCATTTCATTCCCAAACACCATCAAACACTTTTAACAAGGAAAGAGCACTTGAAACCTCATAAAAAAACACCCCCAGAGCTCTGGAAAGATGCTGCAACAGTCTTGGGCTCATTGTAATAAACTCCTCTTGAATCTGGAAACTCCTCTTGTAATAAGCATTAAGCAAAAGTCTTGAATCTGCAAATACCCTTCTACCTTCATTCACCAAGCCAATTTCTCTGAAGTTAGGCTTGAACAAAGTCTTGTAATAAGTGGTAATCACAACCCGGTGGACTCATGAAGTTAGGCTGGAAGGAAGTAGGATCACAAAATGGAGTTCCTCGAAGTGGGAAGTTAGTACACAATTTGCTACAGGTTTGAACATCAGTTTGAACTCCTATCTTTAGCTTAAGATTTAGCTTTACAATGTGCAATGAACCTTAGCATAGGTTACTTATTGAAAAAAAAGAAAAGGGCAAGGAAAAGAGAAGGTTCAAACCTGCATCAAATTGCGCACTAACTTCCCACTTCGAGGAACTCCATTTTGTGATCCTACTTCCTTCTAGCCTAACTTCGTGAGTCCACCCTATGATTATCTGAGATTTTGAATTTCTTGCATAAGTCATAGACCTCCTAAATTTTGAATGGTGTCCCATTATCTGAGATAATGGCTTGTGGGACACCGTAGCGGCAAATGAGATAGTTCAGGATAAACTTTGAAATCTGCTTCCTAGTTATGTATGTCATCGGTATGGCTTCCACCCACTTAGTAAAGTACTCAGTTGCAATTATGATGAATTTGTGACCGTTAGATGAAGTGTGTGTGATTTTCCCAATGAGATCGAGTCCCCACTCCGAAAAGGGCCATGCTGTGATGATAGGATGAAGCTCTTGAGCTAGTGCATGGATGAGGTCTCCATGCTGCTGACATTGTAGACATTTTTTGACATAATCATGTGCTTCTCTTTCCATTATGGGCCAATAATACCCCATCCTCAATAGTTTCTTAGCTATGGTCATTCCACTCGAGTGCGAACCACAGATACCATTGTGTACTTTAGTTAGAGTGGTTAATTCCTCCTCCGCGTTTAAGCAACGTAGTAGGGTTCCTTTTATGCTCCTATGATGTAGGGTATCTCCTAGGATGATGAATATAGATGCCTTTTTTATAAAAGTTTGTTTTAGATTTGATGGTAGGTTGGCAGGTATGACTCATATTCAAAGGTATGTATAAATTTCATGGTACCAAGGATCATTGGGACCAACGATTTCGCACATGAATTCTGATTCTAGTACCTTGAATGTGAGTATGAGAAGCTGCTCTATTAGGAATTCATATTTTGGAACATTGTTGGGGATGTCTAGTAGGGACCTAATTATTGCCATGGTGTCTGCTGCTCTGTTGTTGGCTCTAGGTATCTACTCAAATGTGATTTTGATGAAGGATTCTTTGAGAGTCTCCACCAATTTCTTGTATGGAGTGAGCTTGTCATCCTTGGTCTGGTATTCATCGTTCACTTGATTTATGATCAATTGGGAGTCTCTATATACTTTGAGAGCTATGATGTTCCATTGCACTACTATTCTGAGACCTATAGTCAAAGCCTCATATTCTGTGATATTATTAGTGTAAGGAAATGCCAGTTTGTAGGACTTTGGTATGCAATCCCCTTGTGGGGTGATGAAGAAGACACCAACTCCTGCTCCATGTTGTGTGTATGATCCATCAAAGTATAGTTTCCAGTGGTCAGCTACGTTGAGGTTGAAAATAGATTCATCTAGAAACTTTGAGCAAGAGGATTCTCAGAATAGATAGGTGCTTCTTCCAGTTGGTCTGTGATGACTTGGCCTTTGATTGCTTTCCTCTCCACATATTCAATGTCGTATTCTTACAGTATCATCACCCATTTTTCCATTCTTCCTATGAGCATTGCCTTTGATAATAGGTACTTGAGAGGATCAATTTTGGAAATGCATTTTTTTTATGTTCCAACATGTAATGTCTAAAGTTTTGGGATGCAAACACTACTGCGAGGCATGCTTTCTCAATGAATGAATAGTTTAGGTCATGGCCAACCATTGTTCTGCTAATGTAGTAGATAGCCCTTTCTGTTCCATTTTCATCATGCTCTCCCACCCTCTCCCATACTCTCTCCCACCTTATCCTACACTCTCCCACCCTCTCCCATCCTCTCCCACTCTCTCCCACTATCTCCATCCCTCTCCCACACTCTCTCACTCTCTCCAACCCTCTCTTCCACCCTCTCCCACCCTCTAGTTTTGGGTTCTATATTTTGATGGGATTGCCCACCCTCTCCAAAACTCTCTCTAGCCCTCTCCCACACTCTCCAACACTCTCTCCCACCCTCTCCCACCTTCTCCAACCCTCTCCCACACTCTCCCACTCTCTCAAACCCTCTGCCATCCTCTCCCACTCTCTCTAGCCCTCTCCCATAGTCTAAAAAAATCATGATAAAAGTTGATACATGATTAAAACACTAAAAACCTATCTAGACTCTTAGGACATTATTTGTGCAATTACAATGCATTTTGGTCCTATGGTCCTTATCAAGACCCTTAGGACATTTGACTCCCTTAATGTTTTTAACCATTTCAAAATTCATTATAGGCTTCAAAATGTCATAATTAACTTTCTGAGTTCCTTGATAGGTCTTCATGACCCCTGCATCCTCATGTCAGTTGAAGTGTTCCTTGAAGAGCTTGGGTGCTCCTGCACCATTCTCCCCAAGAAAGAAAAATTTCTTGCCCCAAGAAGTATCCAACTTGTTGCTGCCATAATACTCCTTGTTCCTGTATGTTTGCACCTTCTGATTACCAAGCATGAAATCTCCCAAAGTTACCTTCTTCCTTTTCTGCCAACCTGCATTCATGTCACTCAACATGTTAGTGTCAAAACTGTGTTTTGTTTGTCCTTTTTGCTACTTGATCTCAGTTTGATCTTGTGCCCTATTTTTTCCCTTAATCCCCTGATTTCTTTGGGAAAGAACACCTCCTTTATCACCCTCAACTATAGGGCATTCAATGCCTCCAACCTTAATACTGTCCAAGTCCCACAAATTCTGATTTTTAGGACTGTGTGCTTCAAATCTCTGCTGCAACTTACTATTTTTCAACCAACCAGTATCTTCCCCTGTCTTACCCTGCACTTTGGCCTGCGAATTCTTCTCAAAATAGATCACAAAACTCTCATTAGACTGCTCCAAAGGAAAAGGAACCAACTTATACCTAATAGCATCTTTATGCACCAAATATGTGTTATGAAATCCATCTTTAAACAGCATACTAGGGATGGATTTTGATGAGAAATTACTTTGTTTCAACACCCATGACAAGTACTAATGCGGTTTTAGACTATTTTGCATGTTTTGCTTATACTGTCCTATGGAGATAGCCCCAAACAAAGAAAACTCAGGCTTGAATTGACCAAGCCATGCGTGCCCTAGACTTGTAGAGACTCCAAAGACCCTTAACAACATGAGACAGCAGTAGTTACTTGGAAATCCAACCATGACTTTAAGCCTTGACCATTGGATAATTAGTCGCTTAAACCACCGTCGTCGATCTTTCATATCATCATCTTGATTTCTTTCTTTGCTAGGTCTCTCCATCTTCATCGATGGTGAATATCCATCCACCATGGATTAATCTCCACTATTCTTTGCTGACCCCACGAGACTTAGCTAGGATCTTGCATACATCACTTGCCATGTTATCTAACCAGGCCAACAATCTTCTTGTCATCCACATCATCACCATGCAACTCACAACAATGATGTGATTTGGTATGTCGTTCAAATCTTCTTCTGCCACTTGTCATCACATATTACTATCATCACCTTAGGTCCCATAGTCGGCATCATATTCCTATTGCCTAGTTGCCAAAAAATTGAACCTCATAACCTCATGTCGGAGGTTACCAAGTGATCAAAACTAGTGACTCATCAACAATAGAGAGAATTTTCCCAATCAGGAGGTTACGAAACCTGAGAACCGCATGACATAAGTTACAAAAACTTGGAACTCTGTGACTCCATTCATTTTTGTCATCCTTATCGCTCCATTAGCTATGTCACCAAGTTGAGAGGTTAGGAAATTTGAGAATCCCATGACATAGGTTATGAAAACTTGGAACTTTGTGACACTTTACAACTTTGGCCTTCGACTGAGAGCATGAACCAATGAATGATGACATTTTCATTGACATCACGACCTGCACAATACCTGTCTAAAAAGTTCTCGAGAAACCCAGTCATTATGATAATAGTCTCCCTTACATGATTTTCACTTTTAACATCAATGAAAACAATAGTCCAACAATCTCCCCCTTTGGCATTGATGGAAAAACTCTAACTATTCAATCAGGTACCAATGAAACTCAATGCCAATTTGATTAACACACTGTAATACTGCGACTCCCCCTATGACATACATCTCATCTCATTTTTTTAGCAACACATCTCTCCCCCTTTGAAATCAATGTAAAAGGGTACACTCCACCTAAAGAGAGGCTTCAATTTTGAACACTACAACCATCAAGTCATTAGAATTGCTCCAATTTTTAATACTGCAATTTTCATGACTTGATCACATTAATCTTGACCAAGGTTGAATAACTGATCAATGAAGCTCCCCTTGGATGCATGCACTATCACTAGAGATTAGTGATATGAAGTGGGAGAAACTACTCCCATCTTCTACCTCAGGTATTCAAACTGCTCTTTCGGAAGGGGTTTTGTAAATATATCATCCATAGTTTGTTCCTTGGTGGGAATATACTCCATGCTGACTTCTTTATCTGCAACTTTTTCTCTAATGAAGTGATACTTGATTGATATATGCTTTGTTTTGGAGTGTATCACTGGATTCTTTGAGATATTAATGGCACTTGAATTGTCACAAAGAATTGAAATGCACTCATTATACTCTACCTTGATGTCCTTTAAAGTTTGCTTCATCCATAAGACTTGAGTGCAACATGCAGCTGCTGCAACATATTCTACTTCTATAGTAGAAAGAGTAATAGACTCTTGCCTTTTGCTCATCTAGGAAACTAATTTGTTCCCTAGGAAGAATGCACCTCCATTGGTGCTCTTTCTATCATCCACACTACCTATCCAAACTGCATCTATATATGTTGTTAAAGTGGAATATTTGCATTTGGAATACCATAAACCATAGTCAACAGTACTTTTGATGTATCTAAAGATTCTCTTTACTGCATTGATGTGTGATTCTTTTGGTTCTACTTGAAACTGAGCTACCATACAAATTGCTTGCATTATATCAAGTCTTGATGTAGTTATATATAATAGACTTCCAATCATTGATCTATACAAAGTCTAATTTGCATCAGGTGACTCATCTGATTTACTCGCCAATAATCAGAGGAGTACTAGCTGGTTTACAATCCTCCATGCCAAAAAATTTAAGCATTTCTTTTGCATACTTGATTTGTGCTATAAAAATACTTATCAGATTGTGTAATTTGCAAACCAAGAAAAAATTTGAGTTCTCCTAACATGGAAATTTCAAACTCATCTTGCATGTTTGTGGCAAATATTTTGCACATTACATCACTACTACCACCAAATATAATATCATCGACATAAACTACAACAATGATCATTTGGTTACCCTTACTCTCATTATCTATTTATATATTCAAGTTGAGAGGCCTTATACAATGACAGAGTCAACTCTTATATTTTTATATTTTTACACTTTCCTAGTAGATTATAAAGAAATGGGAAAATAAATATAGTTTTAAAAAATATTTTTAATAATAAATCATATTTATTTAGAGTTTACAATTTGTGGCATTGGTCTTTCCATCAATAAACATACATCATTCTTATCAATTGTACTCAAACAATTAAACTACATAAATTAAAAATGTCCATAAAAAATTCTAATCTATCTTTTCATGTAATTTCAATTTTATTTTTGAGATATTTATTAAAGCATTTAATATAACAATAGTTATGAACTATCATTATTTTAAATAATTAAAAATAAAATAAAGAATAGCTCAAAATTGTAACATTTAAAAAAATTAAAACATAAACAAAATTTGAGTGTGTAGTTTAAATTTTTTTTTTCACGATGAAAACATTTATTTCCTTTCTCTTCCTCATCACTATTATACTAATTGCATTAAAAAATACTCTTACACTAATTTTCTTGTCATCCTCTCTCTAGGCTTATTCTAACCCTAGTCTTGTCCAAACCCTGTCATTGTTTTTTTTTTTCTTATTCCAACCCCAGTCTTGTCCAAACCCCTCATTTTTTTCTTCGTATCATCTATTTATATATTTAAGTTGTGAGGTGTTGTACAATATCACATCAAACAAATTGTTATATTTTCACACATTCTAAACATTATAATACGAAGAAATACAATTTAAAGAATATTCTAAAAATGTGTTTAGGATGAGCGATATGGTTAGGGTTCAATTTAGGATTATGTTTAAGATTAGCAATAGCATTAGGGTTGGAGTTAGCATGTATAAAATGGGTTAGGCTTAGAAATAGGGTGAGGGTAAGGATAAAGATTAGGGTTGGAGTTAAAATTAGGGATAGGGATAGGGATAGGGTTAGGGTTAGGGTTAGGATTAGGATTAGGATTAGGGTTGAAGTTGTGAATAAGTTTAGGGTTACAATTAGGGATGAGAATAGGGTTAGGGTTAGAGATAAAATTAGGATTAGGGTTATATACCTTATAAATTTTTTTTAAAACTATAAAATCTTAGTTATAAAAGTTTATTTATTTATTTATTTATATTATATAAATATTATTTACTATAACATATCATATTTTATTTTATATATAAGATATATGCTATTTATTTAATATAATTCAATAATAAATAATATATATTTATATAATAGGAGAATTTAAATTGAATGAATATCTAAACTATAATATATAATAAATATAATAATAATAACAACATTTTAAAAATTTAATTTACATTGCATAAAATATTAAAAATAATTTATATTATATCTTAGTTTTAACATTGAGCTAAAAACTAAAACTAAAACTAAAAAAATAAATAAAATAAGTGAAAATAGTTCTTTAAAGAAATATAAAATAACAAAAATAAAATAACTTTTAAATAAATAAAAATATTCTTTAAATAAAATAAAATAATCTAAAAGATTAAAATTTATGTATTATATATAATAAATAAAATAATTAAAATATTTTTACATTTTATATTAATTTTTCTTTATTTCTTAAATACAAAATAAAATCTAAAATATTATTAAAAAATAATTATTAAAAAATAAAAAATAAAAAAAAATTAACATTAGCTAAATCTTTAATTATTAATCTATCAAGTTAAATATATAAAAATTAATGTTAAAATTAAATATATAAAAATTAATGTTATAAATGAAAGTTAAAGAAAATTAAAAAAAACGTAAAGGACTGACGGACTGATCTGACGGGAGACACCGTACTGCACAACAGATGTCAGGGTACGTTAGAAAGAGGACCGACGAGGACTGGCAGATACGGCAGCGGTGTCAGATGGATGGCAGCGGATGGGCATCCATGCCATGCGGTGCAAATTGTGCCCTGCATAGACAGTGCCTGGATGTTCTCATCGCGTTGAACAGCTGCTGGAGAAGGCAATGTCTATAGGGGTGACAATTTGCACCGCATGGCATCGATGCCCATCCGCTGCATCCATCCGGACATACCTACTGCCATATCTGTCGGTCTTCGTCGGTCCTCATTCTACCCTGACATACCTGCTATGCCTGTCGTATCTGTCAGTTCCCGTCAGTCCATATGCCCTAGATTTTTGTGCAGTCCATTCGCCCAGACTTCCCTGCAGTCTTGTTTTTTAATTTATTTACAATTGTATCTTTCACTTTTTTATTCGCTGGATTTATATTTATTAAGCACAAATGCTCGAATTATATTATTTGAATTTTTTATCTGAGAATTATATTTGGATAAGCGGCTACAAGAATAATTTATTATATGATTTTATAATATAATATAAATATAATAATATTATATTTATTATTGATAATTAATTTAGGATTAAAAATATACATTTCTACAAGAATTTACTTATGACATAATATAATTTAATGTATATAAGAAATATAGGATAAATATAAAATATATTATATTATATTATATATGGTAATAAAAAATTTATATTATATTATATATTTTGTATAAAAATAATATTTTGTAATAATTTCGCCCTAGGTATCTAAGGCATGGGTTGCTCGGCTGTGGGGCATGTGTTGCTCGGCTGTGGGGACACACTGTGGGGACACCGGATAAAAAAATTGTAATAATTGATTAATTTATGATGAGAAATATATGTTTTAGAATAATTTATTTATGATATATAGTTAAATAATAATTAATTTTATTTATTAACAATTTAAAAATTAATAATAAATAAAATAATTTATTATAAATAATCAAAAATATCTATACAATATATATTAAACTTAATTATCTATTTTAAAGGAACCATTAAAATATTTTATTTAGTATACAAAATAATAAAGATAAACTAAAAATATTGTTTTAAAAAATGATAAAATAGTTTTTAATTCTATTTTTTAATTCAAAAGTATATATAGAATATAAATAAAATTTTAAAAATCATGATTTTACATCATGTGACAAATTATACAATTGGTAAAATATAGTTTTTGGAAGGTTATTTAGAAAAATGTTTGTTATATTTTTTGGTACGCAGTACATGAGGTAAATTGGCAGGTCATTTAGTAATGATTTTGTGTGTGCAACAAAGGTTTTGATAGGTAAGTGATAGATTTAAATTAATTATGTATTTGCTTACACTAACTTTAAGAGGATGGAATCCATATATTACATTTAGATTTATACGTTAAAATGTTAGATTTTTCGTGAATTAGTACCATTGTCAAGCCCTTAATTTTAATTGTCAAGCTATTAAGTAAATGATGTTGTACACTCAATATACCAGGAATATCCTCTAAATTGATGCCATATTTCTTTTCCATATGACAAACTGCAAGAGTAGACAATACCTTTTCCCTATTTTCTATGCTATTCCGAGACTCTCTAGATTGCAAGCCAAATTCCTAGGACTCTGTGGAGGACCCCTGTATTTGTCCCCAATTTACTAAAGTTTCATGATTTTCATCTACAATTAAATCCACCAAATTTTCTCCAACCTGATAAATAAAGTATGCATATTATAAAAAATTTCTATATGGAACAATCCATTCTAAATTTTACAAGGTCCATAAAATAAAAAGGAATGAGCAAATAATAAAAACTGTAATTAACAAAGTCACACATTAGAGAAGATCTTAAGATTCTTACATTGACAAGAAAATTTACAAGGTCCATAAAATAAAAAGGAATGAGCATGATGGAGACCATTTACATTACCATGATTGTTAAAGAAGACATTCATATTTACCTGGTAGTAAGTGATGTATATTTCTGCATATAAACATCTATATATTCCAAAGTTTATTTATGCATATGGAATAAAAGTAATACTTTTGCACTTCAAATCTTTTCTTATAGGAAGAATTTATTAATTTAAAAACAAATGTTTAGATATTCAAAATTTCAAACAAGTCTAATATTTGAATACATTAGACAATTTTGCTCATAAAATGCCAATTTGAGAACATCAATCCCTATAGGAAGCAGGTCATGTTTTCAAAAGGATTTCTCTCGAATCATTTTAAGCATTGTTATTTGATATATACCAAAGGGGATATGACCATAAGATCCTCCAACATAAGATCCACCTTTAACTCTTTTAATTCTTTATGATGGATTTACTACCAATACTTTTTGAAAAAATATTTCATATTATAACAAGGGGATACATACCTGACACACAAAGTAGGATTTGTGCCCCTTGAAGATATCATGGTTTAACCACCTAACCTTACATGCCAAGAAAAATATTTAAAATGACTATAAAGAAACAAGACCCCTTGTGTCAATCCACAACCTCACCAACAAGGTCACAATATAGAGACAAATTAGAAGATGTTCCAAGAAAAGGTATTTTGAGACATGATGAATATGTTTGCAAAAGCTCTCAGCCCAAAAAAAAAAACATGTCCATCATCATCCATGTTCAACAAGAGAAACAGTTGAATGCCAAAATCACTACCCCTTTAATGAATCATTAAATGGAGAGCTATTACATTCATATATGTCCCAACTTCAGAGCTTTCTTTAAACATTACCTCATCTCACAATCCATCATAAATAATACTTAGTGAAGTCCACCTTCTAAAGTATATCCATAGTCCGATTGTCCATTCATGAGATAATGTTGAGGATATACATTGCTACCATATACTTAGTTACCACATAACACACTTACACTTCAAAGAAAATAATTTAATGCACATAAATAAATAAGCCAAACAAACATATGTTTGATACGAATACCTCATGCCAAGATCTGATCCAAGTGTCAATTCTAGGACCTCCTCTTAAACCAACCACCTTGTTGGAGTTGCAATTAGTTTTAGATGATTTCAAATTATGAAAACATAAAATATGTTCAAAAGCTTGGAGTTTTCTCAAAGTCATTTCTCTTTGCTATGGGATGTCAATTTTTAAAAAATATAAAATACAGAAATAAATTAAAAATCCAGAAACAAAAATCTTTTTAATGACTATCTATAGCCCATGACAATCATTTTATAAAATTTTAATGACTTACCATCCCATGATAGTCATTTTTAAAAAATTAATGATATTCATGGGCTATCTCACATTTGTTGTACATCTAAAAAATTTAGATCAACATATAGCCCTATGATGAAGAGATAAGTGTTGAGAAACTTGATCAATAGGTGTCTTAAGAGGGAGGTATATTTCAATTTGATAAATTATCTCCTCATCACCAAATTTATTTTGCTAGTTTAAAGCTTATGTGTATGATGTTAAATAGTATGAGAGTTATGCTCAATTTTTGGAGATTCAGGGCTATGTCATTTTCAAGGCTAGACAGAAAAGGATTTCACTCAAAAATAGTAAATATCCGTCATTTCATTCCCAAACACCACCAAACACTTTTAACAAGAGAAGAGCACTTGAACCTCATAAACAAGCACCCCTAAAGCTCTGGAATCATGTTGCAATAGTCTTGGGCTCATTGTAATAAACTCCTCTTGAATATGGAAACTCCCCTTATAATAAGCATTAAGTAAAAGTCTTGAATTTGGAAATACCCTGCTACCTTCATTCGCCAAGCCAATTTCTCCAAAGTTAGGCTGGAAGAAAGTCTTGTAATAAGTGGTAATCATAGGGTGGACTCACGAAGTTAGGTTGGAAGGAAGTAGGATCACAAAATGGAGTTCCTCGAAGTGGGAAGTTCGGTTTGCCCACAACACCTTGCACTATTTGGAACATTTTTTGTTCCTATTAATAGTGATATTATTGATATTATATATGTGTGTGTGTATGTATATATATATATATATGTGTGTGTGTGTGTGTATGTATATATGTGTGTGTGTGTGTGTGTGTATGTATATGTATATATATGTATATGTATGTACATATATATATGTATTTATATATACATATACATACATATATATATACACATATACATATATATATGTATGAACATACATACATATATACATACATACATACATACATACATATATATGTAATGCAGAGGCAGCTTGGACTACCATAAAACAAGGCCAAACACATGGAAGGGCATGATAGACTTGAACTCAACATGTTGCTTCTTCACACATTTCTCCATATTGCTTAACAAAAGGGCTTCAAGACTTGATTCAACAATCAGGGACAACATCATTAGCACGAGTATGGGTCTTAAAACAGTGGACAGATCACTTGTAGGGATGAACACAAAAAGATTTCATGAAGAGTAAGACCTATTGCTGCTCCTTTAAATGAAAATAATGCTAAATGACCAAAACAGTCCCTTACAAGAGCATTCAAACATGACACAAGTTGAGGTACCTCCCAAAACAGCAAGAATAAGATAATTTCAAAGAGGCTACACACCATGCAATGCTTAACTTCATGAAACAACACAGGCTCAACCCATTCTTGCACTACTTGCTTATGCTGACTTATAGAGACAACCCAAGTTAATGAATTATAATGCAAATAAGTTCATGGGTATGAAGAGGGAACTTACTAAATTTCATAAGAAACTCACGTTCCTCAATGTTGCTATGCAGATTTTGGCTCAAATTGAGATCTCTCCAACTAATTTTTTGTGCCACATAAGGGGTGAAACAAGGGTCGTTAACAAAGATCCAAGGTCGTGTAGACAACCACTCCACCTAAATGGAGATGAATCTATTTGTCTTCACAGGATGTTGGAAGTACTCCAGAAGGATGTCAACAGCCTAGATAGAGATACATGTATGGTGCAGCCTGATGATGAACCCACAGCTAATCCCAATCTGGGTATCGCTGATGGTGATGTCCCTCATAATGATTCCCAAGCCAAGCTTTATGCTGACTAAAGTTCCTCTTGGTTACCTACCCAGGATGTGGAGGATGTTCAGATTCCCAGATCTAATTGATTTTTTTCTTTCCTTTTGTGCTTGTTCATAATGTGGAAGTTTCACAGGGGAAGGTTTCCAGTTCTTGCTGAGATATTCAAAGATGTTGATCTTGATATTTGCTCTGATCTTCTTTAACTTTGCAATGTAGTCTTTTTGCTCATTTCTCCCTTTGAGTTACTACTAGAAACAAATCTAAGTCTAAAGGAGAAAATATTAAAATTACAATCTTGTGATGAGCAAATATTTTCTTGACATACATTTCATTCCATCACAAGATCAATTTATTATATTTGAAATATTTTTGTTATTATTCTAAATGTCATAATAATCAATTTGGGTAACACATTTTTTTCTTTGGATTATCATGTTTGGCCTGTCTTCACACACTCGATTGGAGGAGAGGCTCAACATATTGATGAGAAGGATAACTTGGCTAATCACAAAAGATGCTAATTGCAAATTAGACATAGAAACAAAGTTTCATAGGTCCATACCAATATTGGCGCTAACATAATAAAGATAGTTGTATTGAATATACAATGTTTCAACATTAATCTATTTTGATTGTTTCATAGGTCCATACCAATATTGGCACTAAAAAACAAGGGTGCAACCCCTTAGAACAAGACCCAAAGGACCATCAAAAACACTACAGCACAATAAGGGTGTGGTCCCAACCAAACAAGGCCCAAGGAGCCATTAACAACATACACTCAGTAGAAACTAAGGACCCAAGGTAGTCCAAGCCAAAAACAGGCTTACAACCCATTCTTGGCACCAGACCAAAAGCCACCGAATACAAAGAACCACAACCCTAGACCTACCACTCAGGAGGCCACAACCCAGCTGCAACAACAAACCAACTGCAAATATTTTGCTCAAAGACAAGTTAGAGCCAAACATATTCTCAACCACCAAAGGGTAAGAATCACCAATCATAGCATAGGAACAATCTTCCAGAAGCAACCACCATCCTGAAACCAGCCCCAAAACCACCTCAATAGGTTGGGGCTCCCCTCTAACAGAGAGGAAGAAGAGCAGACCATAGCTACCAGTAGAAACTCCCATGAAAGCAAGCACATTCCACCTCAATAGGAACCAACAAAGGAGAGAAGCGCCTCCCACTAGGCCTATAATCACCAACTCCACCTCAATAGGAGCAATATCCACCTCAATAGAACAATGCGATTGTAGAAACAAGTAGAAAGCAAGATCAACAGTAGAACAAGTCCACACCCCCTCCCAAGGTATCTGGGATGAAGAAACAAAAGGAAGCACATACATATTCTCCCAAGAAGGCATAGCACCGCATAACACAACAACCATCAACCAGCGAAACCTCGACACACACAACGAATGTCGAACAAGCCACCCGTTCGTCAACAAACAGACCATACCATCTTCAAAAACTGAACCAAGGGAAACACCCTTTCTACAACAAATCATAATACATCAAATGAAGTATGTTGAAAAGGGTGTAATAACTTCTAATGCACGCAAGGAATGCAGGATGCCATTGATTCAACAGGGGCGTGGCAAAAGGAAACAAAGCCATTGCAATGGATTTGTTGAAAAGTCCGCAGGAGCTTTTAAGCAAATAATGGGGAGGCGCTAATATATAAAATGGATTTGTTGAAATCCTTACAAAACTTCTGAGCAAAAGCAAAACGGTTTGAAGGAATGACCCGGCACCAGAGATCTCAAACAAATGCGGGTCAGAGCAAAATCAGGAAGGCGTCATAACTTGCAGGGAACCTTTGAGGGAACCCGCGCATGAAGAGATCTACGCTTGTGACGAGAACACATAAAAAAGAAGAGGCTGTGAACATCCATCAAAATGCAACAGGGGAGCCATGGTGAATGCAAGGATGCACAAAATGGAGCAGCTCAAGGGGCTCGATGGAGTGGCGCCAACGCATGAGGGAAAATCGTGGGTTGAAGGCACACCAAAATGACTGTTGAAAAGGCCATAGAGGCTTTAAATGTGCACCAATGAAGAGACTCTGAGGCACGCATCAGATGTTTGTTGATAGGTCCTCAAAAAACATCCCAACAAACAGAGGAATGCCATATTCCCTAGAGATGGAACACAACCAAGAGGAAGGAGCTCAAGAAGCTTCACATTGAAGATGGCGAGGGCACCAATATTTAAGACTTTGGAAACTTTCAACAGAGGACCATGTGATGAGGAGGGCACCAATGGATATGTTGAAATATTTTGGAAACTTGCAAGCAAATGCAAGAGCTCGAGTTAGGGCAGGCTGATCTCCATTATGTGGCGAGCCCGTGCATTTCAAGAATGATGGATAGAATCATAACCTTAACTTTGAACCCTAATTAAATCATAACCTTAATTGGACCCTGATCTTAACCATAAATGAACAATTGAACTCAAAATTATGGTTCACAAAACCAAATGTTTGTTATTAATAGATCTTCTCATACAAAGGAAAATAATTGTTTATACAAAAAAATTGCAAAAAAAAACAATTATACACGGGTGATCAAAGGGTTTGCATTTTTGACAACATTTAAATCACCTTTCCTCATCATTGTTAAAAAAATAGAACAAAACCACAACGAGGTACTCTCAATTTTTCTTATCTTCAAATAACAAAACTGCTCCTAATTTGCAACAAACAAACCTTTTTAAATATGTTTAATATTTTTTTCAAAAATAATAATTAATTAAATTTATAATAATCACATAGAATTTATATTAAAATTCTTGACATAAATATTAAAAATGTTAAATAGACATGACCAAAATATTTAAAATACTTACCTTTATTTTTTATTCAATCATATGCTTTATTTTTATATAATTTTAATTTATAATAAAAATAAATTTGAGAATAAATAATTAATTTATATTTCAAAAATAAAAATAAATAATAATTACTTAAATTAATATTATAAAATATATAATATTTTAATTGTTAAACTTATTAAATTATACAAATATTTTTAAAACCATAAGAAAAATATAATATCTTCCCACTCTATATATAATTATTTTTTATTAACTCTAGAATTTATTTAAATTTGTATCATCTCCTAGAGAAGAATTTATTTATGATATATAGTTAAATAATAATTAATAATTTTTATTAACAATTTAAAAACTAATAATAAAAAAAAAAAATTTATTAAAAATAATCAAAAATATCTATACAATATATATTAAACTAATCAAAAATCTCTATACAATATATATTAAACTCAATTATCTATTTTAAAGAAACCATGAAAAGATTTTATTTAGAATACAAAATAATAAAGATACAAGGTGCTAAAAATATTGTTTTAAAAAAATGATAAAATATTTTTTAATTCAAAAGTATATATAGAATATAGATAAAATTTAAAAAATCATTATTTTACATCATGTGGCAAATTATTATACAATTGGTAAAATATATTTTTTGGAAGGTTATTTAGAAAAATGTTTGTTATATTTTTTCGGTACGCAATACATGAGGTAAATTGGAGGTCATTTAGTAATGATGTTGTGTGTGCAACAAAGGTTTCAATAGAGAAGTGATAGCTTCAAATTAATTATGTATCTGCTTACACTAACTTTAAGAGGATGGAATCCATATATTACATTTACATTTATACGTTAAAATATTAGATTTTTCGTGAATTAGTACCATTGTCAAGCCCTTAATTTCAATTATTAGGCTATTAAGTAAATGATGGTGTACACTCAATATACCAGGAATATCCTCTAAATTGATGACATATTCCTTTGCCATATGACAAACTGCAGGAGTAGACAATACTTTTTGCCTATTTTCTATGTTATTCAGAGACTCCCTAGATTGCAAACAAAATTCCTAGGACTCTGTGGAGGACCCTGTATTTGTCCCCAACTTACTAAAGTATCATGATTTTCATCTACAATTAAATCCACCAAAGTTTCTCCAACCTAATAAATAAAGTATGCATATTATAAAAAATTTCTATATGAAACAATTCATTTTAGATTTTACAAGGTCCATAAAATAAAAAGGAATGAGCAAATAATAAAAACTATAATTAACAAAGTCACACATTACAAAAGATCTTAAGATTCTTACATTGACAAGAAAATTTACAAGGTCCATAAAATAAAAAGGAATGAGCATGATGGAGATCATTTACATTACCATGATTGTTAAAGAAGACATTCATATTTATGTGGTAGTAAGTGATGTGTATTTCTGCATATAAATGTCTATATATCCCAAAGTTTATTTATGCATATGCAATAAAAGTAATGCTTTTGCAGTTCAAATCTTTTATTAAAGGAAGAATTTATTAATTTAAAAACAAATGTTTAGATATTCAAATTTTTAAACAAGTCTAGTATCTGAATACATTAGACAATTTTGCTCATGAAATGCCAATTTGAGAACGTCAATCCCTATAGGAAGCAGGTCATGTTCTCACAAGTATTTCTCTCAAATCATTTTAAGCATAGTTATTTGATATATACCAAAGGGGATATGACCATAAGATCCCCCAACATAAGATCCACCTTTAACTCTTTTAATTATTTATGATGGATTTACTACCAATACTTTTAGAAAAAATGTTTCATATTATAACAAGGGGATACATCCTTGACACACAAAGTAGGATTTGTGCCCCTTGAAGATATCATGGTTTAACCACCTAACCTTGCGTGCCAAGAAAAATATTAAAAATGACTATAAAGAAACAAGGCCTCTTGTGTCAATCCACAACCTCACCAACAAGGTCACAATATAGAGACAAATTAGAAAAAGTTCCAAGAAAAGGTATTTTGAGACATGATGAATATGTTTGCAAAAGCTCTCAGCCTAACAAAAAATCATGTCCATCATCATCCTTGTTCAACAAGAGAAATAGTTGAATGCCAAAATCACTACCCCTTTAATGAATCATTAAATGGAGAGCTATTACATTCATATATGTCCCAACTTCAGAGCTCTTTTTAAACATTACCTCATCTCACAATCCATCATAAATAATACTTAGTGAAGTCCACCTTCTAAAGTATATCCATAGTTCGATTGTCCATTCATGATGTTGGCACTCTCAAATTTCACAAATTTGAAGTGCCCCATTTCAAAAAATTTCCTCATATATCCTCGGATTTCATTGTGAAATGCTTGTGTATCGAATCAATAGGGATGCTAGAGCTACAACAGGATGATTTTCAAATTAAAAGGGAAAAAATTGGTGATTATTTAGACTACTCCCTATGGCAGATGGCCTGATTCACAGAACATCTATTTTTTCACTTCTAACAAAAGATTATGGATTTTGAACACTATAATTTTCTCTACTAAGAATCACCATTTGTTCTACCTATTTAGGACACCCAATTTTCTCTTTAAATTTGCAACCCATTTTTTTTAGCCATTTTTAACCAAACCTTATGCATGCCCCTTTGTTTATTTTTATTTGAATTCATGATTCTCATTAATAACTAATAAAAAATACATATATATACTTGTAAATATATTTCTATGTCATCTAAGTTATCTATTTTATGTGTAGGGCTTTTAAATTCTAATATGGTGTATTTTATTTTCCTTCACAAATTAATAATCATTATCAATTCAAATTTAATTACATTTTTATTTCCTAATATGTTTTACATTTCAATTCCATATGTCTCCTAAAATCTAAATAAACCACATTTTATTGAGTTCTTTAAATCTATGTGATTTTGAGTTTCCTTATGAAATTCCAATGATTTATCACTTAAGCTTATTTTATTTAACATTTCAGGGGGATGTTAGGGTATAATCAATCTTAACCCACTTTTACTAGTGAACTGCACCATAATCCGTAATACACAATACACTTTTCCTAGTGCAATACTTTTTGGTTTTAGGTCAATGGAATGTTAATGTTTAACTAACTATATAAGAATATAATGAAGATATGAAGATTTCAAAGATATGAAAATAATTAAATATATAAAATAAAAATTTCTTGCACCATGGATGATTGAATTCTCTAATAGATATTCATACAAAAATGAATTGATCAAAGTTAAAATATACCAAAATTTCAAAATATTTGCAATGCACATAGGTTTTCATGCATAGATGGAAGATTTAATAAACTAAAAAAATAAGTTATTTTATATTATAATATGGAAGACTATTGTTTTTATATATCTAGATAAGGCGGTTATAGAGATCTAACAAAAAAAATGGAAACACTATTAAAAAAGGATGTACATGCCTATAAAACAGGAATCGCTTACCCACTAGCCATATTACATTTCATGGGCATCATTGTGTGTTAAATGACAATTGGTCATATCACAAAATGATAAAAAGTGTATATGCTAAGTATATGCTCCATTATTTTACCCTTGTGAAATCATATGCAATTGGTTTCGAATAACAAAAATAAATGAAGTAAAATCTCCTATTTGGAATAGGAAAAATAAAAGATATAAAAAACAATATTGAAAGAACTTGGTTGTTCATGTATGGCAGAAATAAAAGCACAGACTAGTTGCTCCTCCAAAAATATGAAATATCCAGTTGTGTAACTTATTAAGATCAGAGGATTCTTTTATTTTTTAAATTGTATCTTTTTGGTAAAGGTGGGTTGTGCTCTCTCATCATTACATTCCAATGTGAAGCTATTCAAGCCGATAATTGAGCTCTATTTGATTTACTGCACCAAATTGTGCTATGTATAACTTCCCACACCTGTCTTTGTAACTGCATGATTATCCTCTGTTCATCTTGAGTGTATACACAAAGGAAGGATTTTCATACCCATTGGCTCTCCTGACATATTCTACTACACCCCAAGAAATGACCGTTGTTAAAAGCACCTGTAGATCTGGTATTGAGGGCTGCAATAGAGGCAAACACGAAACAAAACCTAAGAGGACCCAAATGCAGAGTGGAGCAAAAAATTTAGGCATAAATTTAGGTGGGACAACAAGTTTAGATGGCAATGTTGTGGTAGTTCAAAAATAAATGCTCACCCATTAATGGGAAATTTAGGTCAGACAACCATTTCAATTTACCTGGTGGTTGTGAATAAATTTGGCGCATCCTGGATTAATATACTACTTGCTATTAAATAGTTGTGTGAGGTTGACGGACTTGGATGTTACAAATAGCAAACTGATCGGTGGTACGGGCTAATCATTGATAGTTAGTGCAAATACATGATTAAGGAAATTAATAAGGGATTAGAAGCAAGTGGGAGATTATGGAGGATGTGGTCCATTAATCTTGATTAAGGAGTGCACATCCTAATCATGGATTAATTAACTTAATCCAAATTAAAAGAGGGTTATGGAGGATATGACAAGGAGAGAGAAAAAGGAAGAATTTATAATTGATTTTAAAAAGGTCAAATGACTAAATTAAATAAATCGATATGTTTATTTAATTTAGAGAGGAAAAGGTGTAAGGTAAAGTATTTAAATGTTAAATTAAATACTTTAGGGACTTTAGGATTAATTAAATGAATCATTTAATTAATATTGATGAAATAGATGAATAAAGTAGATGGGTTTGACCATGTGGGAACTTGGTCAAATTTGGATGTCTACACATACAAATTTCAAAATTTAAGAACTATATGTAATTTTAATACATGTGTACATACTAACAATAAACTTGAAACATTCACAGAAAGCTCATTTTATGTCTAATGCATATATATATATTACAATTTTCCAACAAGAGAAATCATGATCTAGTAGGTAGTCATAAAACATATACTATTATAAATTCATCATTATAAGTTCATAAATTCCACCAAATTCATAAATTCATGTCACTAAAACCATGATGTCATGGATCTTAAATCTATAGTCTAATTGCTCATTGATGTCATGGATCTTAATGCTTAAATGATGGTATTGGCATAATGTTTCCCTCAAACCTTTAATATTTGGCATTAACCTATCTCTGCAAAGCTTTAACGATGTTTGGCATAATATGTGGGTCGTCTATGTTGATTTTACATGCAATTAATGAGTGTTTCTTAGAGTGGTTATTGATGTGCAGTTATTATGTGTACTAACCTTGGACTGCAGATTTAATATGCCAAGTTATGGAAGACACCTCTGGCTGGGCATGCACCATAACGTCCAGTTGAGGAGCCGCTCCAGCTCAAAGGCAGCCGGCAGCAGAGATTCTTCATGTAACCGCCTTGCAGTGGACCGTAATGATCGAGCATGCACGGGCATTGTTGTTGTGCTGGATCTATGCTTGACTTGCATGTCTGACCAGATTCCATGCATGTGTAACTGTTGTCACTCCACTTTCCCCTGCTTTCCCTAAATGGCATCCTCCCAGTCGTGGAGTTGACTGCCTTGTTAGTTGTAGTATAAATAATACTTTGATGCTCCTTCTTTTGGGGGATGCATGATCTTACATTGTACTCTTGTTTTCAGTAATACAGATACATTACTCTTTGTATGCGCAATTTACAATGAATGAAAATAAAGATATGAGTTCAAACATTTGAATTGTTGTTAGTTTACAGGATACTTATCCAAGGGGGCCCACTTGGTGAGCAATATGTTCTCTTAGTTTAGCAGTAGCTTAGTATTACTTGTCATTTGATACTTAGTTTGAAATCTGGCATTGACTGTTCCTGCAGCCACTAGAAGTCCATTTTGTGTATGTTCCTGTAGCCAAAGCAAACAGAGTAGTTCATGTTTGTTGCTCAAAGCTTTCATTCTCGCTTTGCATTTCAGTTCAACATAGTTGTTGGTTGATGCTTAATGTTTTCTTTATTTCCTTTTTAGCAATTTACTTTCAGCATTATGTCTCTTAATTGTAGTATGCAATGACTACTTGAGCCCCTAGTGCACATACAGTGCTAACCCATTTCAAGTTTACGTCCTTGGGTTGACAAGTTAAATGCACCTTCATAGTGGTTGAATGACTATTCAAGTTAGATGTCCAATTTCTGAATTGTGGTTGTAGAAGCCCAATTATGAAATCATTGTAGGAGATGGACACCTCCCTTTCTAGAATTTCTACATATTCTTGGGCTAGTTGTTTCTCCCTATTGAATTTTGCCTTCCTCATTCACCATTTGATGATTTGTTCATTTATCTCTTGAATTTCTTCTTGTAGTCTTGTTTTCTCTTCAAAAATATTCCTAAAGTGTTATTTATTTCATTCTTTCAACATCACTTTCACATACATGAGCTTCTCGAACAAAGAGTACATCTTAGGTCCTTCGCCCCCCACACCGCAATTCCACCATTCTGCCATCCCCCATAGAGCTATCTCTTAGCCACATTCACAAACTTGATAGGGCTTCTCAAAGGAAGATGATCTGGATAGAAAATTAGCTAGATTGTATAGTGATTTGTTCCACTTATAGGAAAAATCCTAGTCTCACAAGTGGTCAAGATTGCCTCCCATTCCCCGATGAGTAGAAATCTATCAATCCTTCTTGTTATTGATGAGATCCCTCTTCTTCTATTCGTCCAAGTGTAAAGGCCATTTTTTGTCTCCACATCTCTGGCCCCAACTTCAGTAATAAAATGTTGGAAATCTCTTTGAAACTGGGATAATTTAGATGACACCCCCCCATTTTTTCCAAGTTGTTTCTACTTGCATTGAAATCACCAACTATAATTAATTTTTTCCCTAGAAAATTTTGACCAATTTCTACAAGATGATTCCATAAATCTATCTTGGCATTTGTTGTTATTTGGCCATATACATTAATTATGTACATCTCTTATGTGAACCACTAATTCATGATTTTGATCAACTACCAATATGAGTGTGACAATAACTTTTGATATTACTTTCTTTGGATTCCACAGTACTCCTAATCCCCCTAAAGCTCCTTGAATTGGTTCCATTATGCCTTCTAAAAACTTACATTTAACCATCAAAATAGTTGCTTTTTTTGAGAGTTTTGTTTTGTGCAATAAAATTATGTTACTGCTCATTTGATCAAATTGACCCCTGATCAAGTGCTTTGTATTAGGGGCGTTTAAGCCCTTAACATTTCAAGTTGTGATTTTCATGGCAACCCTAGAAGGTTAACACCCTCCCTTGACTTGAGCTTCATCTTCCCCTTGGCACAACCTACAATTTCCAACTTATGACTTTGTTCAATGGTTCTCTTCCATGCTAGTCTACTTTGCCTTCCTCAACTTCATCATGAATTTCTTGACTCGATTCTTCTTTGTTCTCACCATCCCCTCCTTTCTATCTCCCCACCAAATCCATTTCTTCTCCAACCATTAATCAAAAACCTTTTAAAAAAGCACAACTAGCTCATCTCTATCTTCCTTTTCCCTTGCTCATTTACACAGTCTACCCATTTCCACTTCATGCTTTTGCTCAACATTCTTCTCTATCTCTAAAGTCACCTGCTCCTTAACAATCTCTACTTCATTTTCTTCCTCATACTCCTCCCCATCTACTTGAACTTCCCTAAGGTTTCCATGATCTTTTGTCTACCCTTTCTTATTGGCTACATCCCGATTCCCTATTTTGCTTTCCTCCCTATTATCATTTTTCCCTTATGTGGTTTGCTCTCTTATACATTTGAAATTTGAATGGCCTTTGGACTAACACTTTGCACATGTGATTAATTGATCCTCCCTCTCTATCTTTGAACACCATATTTCATCTATCCATATAAATTTATTATAATAAATAACAATCTAACTTAGTGTTACCATGTAAATGGAATTAATTATTACAATCAAATATAAATATATGATAATAATGATGCTTTCAAAATTTATTTAAAAATACAAATTAACATTAAACAATTAATCAACTTACATCAAAATTTCTTAAAAGATTTTTATTATTAAAATAAATAATTAATATTACAAGTGATTTTCTTCAACGATTCTACCAGAAGCTGGGCATGACTGAAATCTACTTTATCGAAACAAGTGATTTTCTTCAACGATTCTACCATTACAAAATGCTTAAGATGTTGAAAGTCAGTTTCCAAATGGACACATACAGGTAAGCATATGCTCCCCATTACCAAGCTGTGGCATTCAATAATTTTAATGCTTTCTAATCTTGGGCAATTTGCTTCCATCGGACAGATTTCTTCACCGTACGGTCGAAGAAGAGCGAGAGACTTAAGACTGGAGGAAATTATTCTCAGATTTGAAGGGAATCCGCAATGGGATAACGTCAAACTTTGAAGAAGGCGACATAGTTTTTAAAATCGCCTCAAATGCCTCCTGGCTTAGGCTAACGAATTTAAGATAGCATGTTACAACTTACAAGTTGAGGGAAACCCTTAAATTGGGCAGGCACCTTTCTCACCATAAAATAATCGAGAGACACAGATTTGAGTGTCACACATGAAAAGATCGACTCGGAAACCTCCATCGGATTGTCCCTGTTTTTCAAATCTATGCACTTCACACCTGATAAAGAAATCCACAGAAGCCACTTGTCAATGCTACTTCCAAACCCATCACAATTGCAAAGCTCAAAAGTTTCCAGGCCACCACACTGCAAAAAAATAATCTTGTTGATTATATCTTCAGGCTTAATTTGGCGAGTCAGCTGTTCATTGTAGGAGTAGTAAAGATAGAATAAAAAAACTCATGAGAATACTTGAGATGGGGCAACCAAGTCAGGATGTTCATTGTACAGATACAATAAAAAAACTCATCAGAAAACTTGAGATGGGGCAACCGAGTCCACGCTCTGCACCATCTTCGAGAAACCGCAGAAAAGCGAACGGCTTCCTTCAGAGGGAGTCTTGTTAAAATCTGAGAATACAACAGATCGTTTGGAAAATTCATGAGATCTATTTTACCCATTTCTTCCCTAGACCTTCAAATTGCAGTGAGAAAATATTTATAGCTCAAAAAATGACGTAGAAAATATTTGTAAATTTCGGCTGCAATATTAAAACAAAAACAGGTTAACATTTTCTTTCAGAAAAATACATGAACTGAAAGTTGAAAAAATAAATATACTGTACTGACCATTCTGTGATACAAGTTTATTTTTGCTCACAATTCACACATCGCAGGACTCTATGGCGTGCCTTTGGATGTAATCCACTTTGCCTGGTGCTATCATCTTCATCTTTTTGTTCATTCTTCTCAACCAGGCTCTGCTTTGAGGGCGCCGCTAATCCTCCTTAAGAAAAAGGCATGTTCATCATTTTAAAACTCCCGCCCATCATTTTAAATCTCCTGCCCATCATTTTAAATCTCCCGCGTTTAAAATTCCTGCTTGTTTTAAATCTCTCAGTTTTTACAATTTCCGCTTTTTGACAACAGGCGGCATTGAGGAGACTCGGAGGTGATGGCTTAACAAGGACAGTAGGCTTCAATAACTCAGACCGTTACCAGCAGACAGTACAGCAGCCTCGTGGGTCACAACGATGTATGATACATGATGGGGCAGGCATCCATGCGCCAGTGCAAATTGTCACCTGCGTAGCCAGTGCCGAAGAATGGAGACCACCTCAGGAAACCCGTCTTGGCAAATGGAGGACATGCCCGGCCCAAGAATAATAATAAACAAAATAAATATATATTTAGCAGAATTGACAGTCTCAAAATTCTCCTTTTTATTTTTTATATTGATGGTAAGACTTTGAAAATTAGAAGTAAGCATGCAATGCAACTGGGAAAACGTCCAATATGAATAAGTGCAAACCAGTATTTACTCGCTTAAATTCCAAGCTTTACATTGATGATGATACAAAGCAAGTAAATGGCGCTTTTAGAGGCAGCTGGTTGTTAGTACTTTATGAGGAAAAAAATTCTATTGTCGAGGCAAATTCATTTTCTCACATGATTAATTTAGCAATTTTCGCTGAAGAACTTCAGATTGCTACCAACGCAGAATTAAACAAAAAGGGAGGAGATTTTGCAAATGACAATTCAGCAACAATTGAATCAGACATGGAAGAGTCTTGTTTATCAGCTGGGCAAATAACCCACAGAGGGCGTGGGTAAAGCTTAAACGACTGATAAGTTGTATTATAGGATACTTGTGCTTGTTGTTTATCTTTATGACTGGAGAAGCACTCATCAATCCGTTGGCCGCTGACTACATACCACCACCGCTAGCTTATGTCATCAAAACTTTTAGAGCATGGATTTTTCGTTAATTCATGTTTTTCATTGTGCTTCATTACTTACTCGATTTACGGGATCAATTCCTTTAAGCTTTAAGAATCAATCATAACTAGTAGATTTCCAAGTTTGTGTTTACAGCATGAAATCAAAATTCAGATTACAAAGACAATCTCGTTGAGTCACATCCTTTATCCACTCTTCAGAATATTTTAATTGCTTGCAGTAATTTACTTTGTTCTAGAAATAGCTAAGGTCCATTGGGTCCGTCTTATCATCTTGAGACATTAGATTACGTACTATAAATAACTAAATTCGAATCAACCGTGTGTTTCAGGGACGAAGGACAATTATTGGAGCTAATTGCGAGGAGTGTAACTGAACATATCCAGAAAGTAAAGCAGCCGAGAAGCAAACTCTAGAGCTGGAAATTTCTGTCGCTGCATATTCCTGAAGCATTGTCCTTCATAAAAGACGCCACTTTTGTTGCAAACATTATATCGATTTTCTTATCTTCGTAAGTGTTGGTAACTAATGCAAATCAGCCAGTGCTGCAAGCCATACGCTGATCCTGCAGATTCTAATTTTGTTTCATTGTTTTTCTTTGGTACGCATGTTTTTTATTTTAGAAATTTCTATAATGCTGTTCAACATGTTGTAATCTATGAAGTGCATAAACTCTGTTTCATTTACTTTTTTAAAGTAGTTAACTATTGAGTCTACGAACTCATAATGCTTATGTATTTATGCTGTTATAAATAGCATATTTGTAAAACTATTAAATAGTCAATTATAATGAATATAATACAGTGAGTTAAAAATTTCTGTATATAAAATGGCACTGCTGTAAGTGTTTATTTTTATTTTGTTTGTTGATATATCTTTGTTAATCTTGTGGGATTGTTCAAAATATTCATTTGGTATTAGAGTAGGTTATTTTTTTTAATAAACATGTTAAATTCTAATCATTTGTCAATCCTAGAATTCAATGGAAGTGATTATGATTATTGGTGCATCAAAATGATGAACTTTTTAACAAGAAAAAACTTGTGAGACATTGTAGAAATAAGATATGAAGAGCCAATTAATTGGAATTCTCTTATAACCAATGATAGAGCAGCTAAGAAGGGGGCTAAGAAGAAGAATGTGATGCATAGGAGGCTGTCGTTGCACCAAAAGATAGACCTGTTAATGCCTGATACAACTGCTATATTTATACAAGATCCAGTATCCAGAGGAGGCGGTTAAGCCATGTCATGAACACAAGTTCGGCACCGTACAACACAAGGAGACCAAGGGTGAAACTCTTGCAATAATCTCCCCCCCCAATGCAAGTGAGGGGTTTGAACCTGTGACCTCGGCTCTGATACCAATTGTTGCACAGGTGGCTCGTGTTGCACCAAAAGATCGAACTATTAATGCCTGATACAACAACAAATATATACAAGATCCAAGATCCATAGGAGGTAGTTAAGCCATGTCATGAACCCAAATGTTGTGTTGCACAACACAAAGAGACGAAGGGAAAAATCCTTGCAATATAATGCTCAAGCTTTATTTCACATTCAAATAGCTCTAGATAAGAGTATATTTCCCAAAATTGCAAGTGCAAAGATAGCAAAGGATGTCTATAAGATTCAAAAGGAAGCTTACCAAGGTAGTGATCAGGTTAAAGTATTCAAGTTGGAGACATGAAAAAGAGAGTTTGAAAATTTGAAAATGCTAGAATCTAAGAAAGTAAGTGATCATTGTGTAAGAGTGAGGATGTGGTCAATAAAATGACCAATCTTTGAGAAACTATAAACAAAGTGGTTGTAATAAAAAAAGTTTTAAGGTCTCTAACACCAAGATGGAACCATATTTCTATAATCATTTGAGAAAGCAAGGATTTGTTTACCCTTTAGTTTGATCATCTAGTTGGATCTCTAATGTCTCATGAAGAAAGATTGAGAGACTCAATTGAAAAAAGTGATGAGAAATATTTTTTCTCCAAACTACAAATTACAAAGAATGAATATGTGAATACTAGAACCAAAAGAAATCAAGGCCAAGGTAGAGGTCAAAATTAGAATTCTTCTAGAGGAAATATACGATGAAGAGGTGGTCCAAAGAGAAAAGGTAGAGGAGGATTTGATAAGAGAAATATCCAATGCAATCATTATAATAGGTATGGTCATTTTGAAAGAGATTGTTGATTAAAACCAAGTAATAACAATAAAGGTGTCAATTATGTTCAAGAGGGTGATGAGGCCTCTCCAAGTAATTTATTTTAATCTTATGAAAAATCTGAAAATGGGATAAGGATATTTAAATTTTTGTAGTCTAAAATTTCTCATATAAAAATATTTGGTTTATGGTTTGCCTAAGGTTGAATAACACAATGAGGTTTGTGAAGGGTGTACTAAAGGCAAACATACAAGTCATAAATTTTTAAAAGGAAATGCATGGAGGTCCCATTATCCACTTTAGTTGGTTTACTCAAATATTTGTGGTCCTATATAGACAAAGAGTTTGAGTAAGTAATCATATTTCATTATTTTTCTTGATGATTACACATGAAAGTGTAGGTTTTACTTTTCGAAGATAAAAATATGAAGCATTTGATACATTTAAAAGGTTTAAAGCCCTTGTGGAAAATGAAAAATGTTGCAAAATCAAATTCTTAAGGACTGATCATGGAGGAGAATTTTGTTCAAAATATTTTTAAGAAATTTGTGATATGAATGGTATCAAAAGACAACTAACCATTTCTTACACACCTCAAAAAATGGGGTAGTTGAAACGAAAAATTGTATAGTGGCTGAAATGGCAAGGATCATGCTACAAACCAGGGGACTAAGAAATTACTTTTGGCATGATGCAATTGCTATAGTAGTGTACATTCTTAATTGAAGTCCCACTCATGCACTTGGTATGATGACTCCTTATGAATCTTGGTATGAGGAAAACTTAATGTTAATCATTTTAGTGCTTTTTGGTTGTTTAGCCTATGATCATGTAACTAAATAAAACATGAAAAAGATAGATCCAAAAAATGATTCCTGCATTTTTGTTGGCTATAGTGAGAAAAGTAAGTCTTATAAGTTGTATAATCCTCATGCCAATAATATCAATAATATTGTTGTGTCAAGAGATGTTATTTTTGATGAATGGTGAGTTTATGGTCACCAAAAAAGCCATGTTGAGAAGTCCAAATCTATTTTAAATGGTGGTAATATTGATGATATTGATTATGAGCAGCCCACTAATACTTTAGTTCCAAGTGCAAGAAGTTCACCAATTAGCCCCTCATCAAGTTCTTTAGTTTTAAGTACATGTTCAATTTCAAGTCAAAGTCCAACAAGTAAGGTAAGATGCTTAAGTGACATTTATCAAATATGTACAAATCATGCACATGAAGAAAATTTGAGAGGTGAGATAGTCAAATTTTCTTTATTTTCAGAAGTTGATTTTGAACCATCATATTTTGATGATGCATGTATTAATAAGGTTTAGGTACAAGAAATGTAAGATGAGATGGATTATATTCATAGGAATGAAACTTAGGAGTTTACAAATATTACACATGACATAAAAAAATGTTTATACTAAATGGGTCTACAAGAATAAGTACGATAGTGGTGGGATTATAGAAAGATATAAGGAAAGATTAGTTGCTAAAGGTTACACTCAAAGTTATGGGAATGATTAAGAGGAGAAATTTGTAACCATATCAAGATAGGAGACTATAAAAATGTTGATTTCCCTAGCAGCCCAAAAAAATGGAGCATTCATCACATGGTTGTGAAAAGTTCCTTCTTGAGTGGGTAATTAGAAGAAGAAATCTCTATGGAACAACCACAAGTTTTTGAGGTTCAACGAAAGAACATAAACTCTACAAGTTGAAGAAGGCCTTGTATGGCCTTAAACAAGAACCAAAAGCTTGGTATTTGAGGATTGATGGATATTTTCAAGATAATAGTTTTAAGAGAAGTAAGAGTGAACCTACCCTTTACTAAAAACAAGAAGGTAATGATATTTTTATTATCAGTCTATATGTTAATGATTTTTTGTATATGGGTAATATTTCTAAGATGAAGGATGAGTTCAAAATTTTTGTGATGAATGAATTTGAGATGAAAGATTTAGGTTTCATGCAATATTTTCTAGGAATGGAGGTTTCTCAAAGTAAGGTTAAATTTTTCATTTGTCAAGAAAAATATGCAAAGGATATGTTGAATAAATTTGATATGGTTGGTTGTAAACCAACCTCAACTCAAATTTCTCATGGACTTGTGTTGTGTATAGATTATGGTACTGAAAGAGTTGATGGGACACCTTATAGAAGTATTGTTGGAAGTTTAATGTTTCTAACCCACACAAGGCCTGATATTGCTTATGTAGTTGATCTTATTTCAAGGTGAATGATAGATCCTTTTGAAATTCATATGAAGGAAACCAAAAGAATTTTGAGGTATGTGAAAGGAACTCTAAATTTTGGCATTCATTACTACAGTTCGAAAGAGGTTAATCTAGTTGGATTTAGTCACTCTGATTGGGGTGGTAGTATGGATGATCAAAAGTCTACATCTGGTATTTTTTTCTCTTTTCATTCAAGTTTGATTAGTTGGAGCTCAAAGAAATAAGGCATAGTTTCTCTTTCTTCCAAATAAGAAGAATATGTTACAATCACGTATACAAGAATTCAAGCATTAAGGCTTAGGAAAGTTCTTTAAGAAACTAGACAGAAACAAATTCAACCTATAGTGATGTATTGTAATATTATTAGCACAATCAAATTAGAAAAAAATCTAGTGCATCATAGTAGAAATAAACAATTGTGGCAACAAAAATTGTACTCCCTTCTTGGAGATAGTGCAATTTCTAGCCTAATTTGGATCTATTTTGGTACCCTTGCATTAAATACCCTTCTAAATAATCATTAATAGGACCCAAAGCCCCTTTATTTCAAATCTTGAGGCTTATATAAACTAAAAAACCTAACAAAATCATCAAAAGCATTAAAATTTTTAACAACCCACCCCAAAAATCTAGGGTGGGACCCATACACCACAAGTGGTGTATGAGTCCCACTTGGGTCCTTTTTAGGGTTTGAGCAGGAAATTCAAGTTTTTAATTCAAATTTTTGGTGGATGTTATCTTAGGAGATCTAAATAATGGTAAATTAGGTGTAATGCCTATATAAACAAGCTTCTAAAGTCATTTTTCATCTAAGCAATAATCTAGAAGAGCAATTTCAAGATTCAAGAATTTTAAGAGCATTCAAGCAGTCTTCACAAGACCATTCAAGAACAAGTAATCAACAAATTTGAAGTCTTGGAGCAACATTATTGTGTTTTTGTAGGTCTTAAATCTCACTTTCATTCAAGAGCTAGCATTGTCAAGAGTTGATAATGGTTGTCTATGATGAATCATGATGGATTCTAGGTTGGGGAGATGCAAATAGCCATCAAGCCAATCCTAATGACTTGTTTCCTAAGTGATTCAATCCTCCATTATCATTCTAGATTCAGCCTAATGAAGGTACATGTCTTATTGTGGCTCATTTAGGTGATTAGGGATCTCTCAAAGTGAGTTATTCATCCTCATGCTTCATACATGCATCTAATTCTAGCATATTAGAATAAGATTGCATTGCATTTCCAGTTTCCTAATCTTAGACACACTTGAGGTTAGGGTTTACATTCCTATTTAAATTCATGATTTATTGTTTCTATCAAGGTTTAATTACCAAACTAGTGGTTTGACCAAGGAAAACCCCCCATAAGAAAATCAACTCTACATTTGTTTTTTGCATGTCTTTTATAGGTTTAGATTCAAAAATCAGTTTGGGAAGGAAGAGAAGAGATTGAAGCATAGATCTAAACTTTGAATTCTAAAAAAAGGGGAACGAGACTAATACACCAAAAGTGGTGTATGAGTCCCACTATAGGAAAATTTATAGATTTTTGTAGATCATAAATCTACACTACCAGAAACCTGTTCCAGACTAGAAACCATAGCCTGGGACTGATACACCCTGACTAGAATATGAGTCACAGTGTGCCCTAATTCTAGTATTATCGATATTTCAGAGGTCATTCAAGGCCTCTATAGATTACTAGGTGCACACTTTTGATTTATCACCTTTCTATTCTAATTTACATGCTTTTCTAGATCATGTAGTGAAGTTTTGTATTGCATTAGGTTTCAACATTATGTCCTTTTCATTAGTCTTTCCAAGCCTTAGCTTGGTGGTGAACCCCTCTTTAGTTTATAATTAGACCCTAGGACAACCCTATTGCAAGATCTCTTTCTCCTTTACATACCTTAGATTGAGATCTCCAGGGTTTTCCTTAAATGAGATTGTAGAAGATTGTTATTCTATCTCCCAAGCATAGAAGAAAACAATTTTCAACCTTTCATTTTGGTGAACCTGCATTTAGAACATCATAATTCTGATTTGTAGTGCATTACCATCCTAGATCTAGCTTGCATTAACATTGCATTAGGGTTTGCATTAGATAATTGGAATCTAGGGTTTCTAAATCTTGCATTAGTGAAAGTGCATATATAGATTGCATTTTTGTCTCTTGCATCACTAAAATTGACTTAAAATCTGCATTTGTACTTTGTTTAGACATCATCCAAAATAAAAAGCATGAAAATCACTTAATTTTTTTAAAAATTTGTGAAAAAACCCTCATTTGGACTCATATGCCCCTCTAGGTGATTTAGTCCTAGTGTAAATTTTAAACTACATTTTCCAGAATTCAAACCTTTGTATTTGAGATTTTGTTTGCTGTTAATAACTTTTTGTTCCAATTTTCAAAGTTTAGATGTTAAATTCATTTCATTTAAAGATCTAGCTTAATTTACATTCATTTCAATTGTGGATAGAATTAGCTTACTCTACTTTTCATTTTTAGCATCAGTTCATAGCTCAATTTGATTAGATTGCATTTGGCATTCATTAGAAAACAAAAACAAAAACAAAAACACCTATAAACCAATGAACCACTTGGAGAAATCATAGTTATTTGACTATGTCAAATCTCTTTGTCCAAGTTAACCTAAACCTCAAGTCTTTCAGTAGTGATAACCTTGACATGTTAGATGAAGCCCTTGAAGACTTCATCTCATAAGGCTCATCTACTAAGGATTTCTATGACAAATTGAAACCAAGAGAAGTCAATGTGATTCAACCTCAACTTATCCTTTACCTACCTTCACACAAACCTCAAACTCAAAACAAGGCTAAACTTATTCTTTACCCACCTAAGATTAATTTTTTGTAGCAATCCAGTTATAATACCATAGCTCATACATATAACATTCGAAATAATATACAACCAAAGCAACCAACCCCAACAACCTTACCCTTTCCTAATCCCATTTTGACTAGTGCTCCCCATTTTCCTCCACATAGTGGGAAGGAATATGATATTGTTGAACAACTTAAGAATACTACTGTAAAGATATCCCTATGGTACCTAATTCATAATTCACCTAATTATCACACTATGCTTCAAATTTCCTTGCAACAAATAATGGTTCCCTCTTGTACAAATGCAAATGATGTGGCAGATCTAATACAAGGAATGAATATAGTTAATGTAGACATTACCTTTCATCAACATGAGTTGCCTCCTTTGGAAAAGAGAAAGAGAAATTATGCCTTCATGATAATTTCTATCCATAATTGGTTAGGAATAAAAAGTACCCTTATTGATAAGGGTTCCACTCTTAATGTGTGTAGTGTGACCCTTTTAGATAAACTTGGTGTGTATAAGTAAAAAATTCTACCTAATTCCTTGTCAATTCGAGGGTTTGATAATATAGGAAAATAGTTGTTGGGTTTGATTACTTTACCTACTCACTTAGAAAGGGTACCTTGAAAATTCCTATTCATGTAATGCCCAATAATCTTTCATATAACCTTCTTATAGGGTGACCTTGGATTCATGAGATGCATGTAGTAGCTTCAACTCTTCATCATATAATGAAGTATGTATACAAAAATAAAGTATACCATATTGAAATAGACCCCAAGCCTGAAAGTTGTTTACAAGTTGAAAAAGGAATGACAAGTCCTCTAAACACATTAATTCCAACATCCAACATAGAGCCTATGGAAGAAGATAAACAAGAAATAGAAATGGTGTCAAAGTTATTGGAAGATGATTGGGGTTCCTTGGAGTTCACACCTTTGTTTATGGGAGAATACATAATCACAAGAAAAGAAGATGAAAAATAAAAGCAACCAATGGTAATGTTAACATAGAATTCAGAAGAAGACTCACAAGCATCTACCTCATCCACCCTTGAAAATGACACAAGCTACACAACTAATTTTGATGAGATAGATTACCAAAAACCACCAAACCTAAAAGAAATGGAAAGAATTTATGGGATAGGTTATGAACTTATGAAACAATTGAGTTATAGTGGAAAAAGATGTGGAAAGAAAGAACAAGGCATCCATGTTCCTATAGAACCTAACACACAAGAAACAAAAATTGGTTTGGAATATTTTCCTTCTAAGTAATGCAAGCAAGCAAAAGACCCTCGTTAAACATCAACAACATCATGTGTAAACCTAAAATCAATCTTACCTTGAAGCATCCTGAATTGCTTGATATGAGTTGTGAACCATCATGGGAATACTTTGAAGATGATGAAGCCTTGAAAGAAATGCTAGGAATTAATGAAAAAACATCTACTTCTCCTCAAAAGAAATGGGTTACATGTGCTATGATTAACACCAAACAAAAAGATGGAGAAAAGGAAAGTGGTCAGATTGACATAAGCAAAGAAGAATACAACCTTGAATTTCATAAAAAAAGTGCATTTCCTTTAGGAGATACAATTGATATAGCAATGGACATCAACAATAAAGAGATAGTGATTAAGATAGAAAAGTTCCTTCATGATGAGGAACAAGAAGACTATGCAACTTTGCTTCATGAATTTCCCAAAAAACATTCTTGGAATTATTCAGATATATTGGGAATTGATGTTAAGGTAGTGACACACAACATAGTGCTTGTTGAAAATGTGAAACTGGTTAGACAAAAGATACAAAAGATGAATCCTAAGATAGCCTTGCTAGTTAAGGGAGAGATTCAAAAACTCCTTGAAGCCAGTTTCATAAGACCTATAGATTATTCTCCTTGGATCTTGAACATTGTCGCAGTCGCAAAACCAAAAAATTGTATTAGGGTGTGTACGAATTTTTGTGATTTGAATAAAGTGTCTTTAAAAGATGACTTTCCCCTTCCCAATATTGACATGATAGTAGACTCGACTGCGGGAGATGCTTTGTTGTCATTCATGGATGGATTTTCTAGATATAATCAAATCTTTATCAACCCTCAAGGTCAACACAAAATAGCATTTATAACTATTTGGGGAATAGTTTTTTGGGTAATGATGCCCTTTGGATTAAAGAATGCAGGAGCAACATATCAACGAGATATGACATTAATGTTTCATGATTGCATACATAATATTTTGTAAGACTATGCTAATGATATTCTAGCCAAATCTTTAACAAGACAAGACAATGTGAATGTCCTTCAGAGAATCTTCGAGCGAATGTGAAAATACAACATGAGATTAAACCTGAAAAAGTGTTTCTTTGGTGTAGATAGTGGAAAATTTTAGGTTTAATCATATCTCACAAGGACATTGAGGTGGACATGAATAAAATTGATGCTATAGTTAACATGCCACCTCCTAGAAACATTTCTCAATTAGGCACTTTACAAGGAAGAATTCAAGCTATTCATCATTTTGTCACATCCTTAGTAGATTAGACATTACCTTTCACACATCTCCTTAAGAAAGAGGCTCAGTTTATTTGGAATGAGGATTGTAAAGAATCTTTTGAGAGTTTGAAAGATTATCTCACTACTCCACCTATTTTACAACCCGCTATGCAAAACAAATCATTGATTCTTTATAGAACATCAACCCATGCCCTCACAACATTGTTGGCTCAACAAGATGAAAATGGTAAAGAGAACTCTATTTATTACATTAGCCAAACTTCGATTGATTACAAGACACAATACAATATGATAGAGAAACAATGTTTGGATCTTGTATTTTCTACTAGTAAGTTGAGACATTACTTATTGAATGCTGAAATACATGTGATGATGAAATTTGATCCTCTAAGACATATTTTCACTAAAATAAATTTATCAGGATGCTTAGCTAAGTGGGTTATGTTGTTAATAGAGTTTGACCTTAAATTTTTTTCACAAAAATAAATTAAAGGACAAGCCTTGACTAACCAGTTAGCTGATGCCCCTTCCCCCTTGGAATTACCTAATATAGATCAATTTTCTGATGAGAATGTGTTGTGTATTCAGAAATATGGGAATTATATTTTGGTGGATCTAAATGTAGAATAGGCTTTGGCACGAGAGTTATAATAGCTCCACCTAAAGTAAAGCCTATTCCCTTATCATATCGGTTAAATTTCTTATGCACAAACAATACCACAAAGTATGAAGTGTTAATTGCTAGATTACGTGCCACTTTAACTCTAGGAGCCCAATACATTAAAATATTTGGTGATTTACAATTAGTCATCAAACAAATAAATGGAACATATCAAGTGAAGCATGACAAACTATCAAAATATAAGGATCCCACAATGACTTTGCTAAAGAAGTTTGATTCATTTACCATTGATAACATCCCATGAAAAGATAATAAGTATGTGGAGATAGTGCAATTTCTGTTCTAATTTGGACCTATTTTGGTAAAATTTCATTAAATACCCTTTTAAATCATCATTAATTGGCCCCTAACACACTTTATTTTGGATCTTGAGGCTTATTTCAACTAAAAACCCAACAAAATCATCAAAAGCATTAAAATTCTTAACAACCCACCCTAAAAATATAGGGTGGGACTCATATGCCACCTTGGGCATATGAGTTCCCCTAGGTGGGACACATATGCCACAAGTGGTGTATGAGTCCCACTTGTGCCCTTTTTAGGGTTTGAACAGGAAATTCAAGTTTTTAATTCAAACATTTGGTTGATGTCGACTTTTGATATCTAAATAATGGTAAATTAGGTGTAATGCCTATATAAACAAGCTTCTAAAGTAATTTTTCATCTAAGTGATAATCTAGAAGAGCAATTTCAAGATCCAAGCATTCAAGAGCATTCAAGTATTCTTCACAAGAGCATTAAAGAACAAGCAACCAACAAAGTTGAAGTCTTGGAGCAGCATTATTGTATTTTTGAAGGTCTTCAAGCTCACTTTTATTCAAGATCTAGTATTGTCAAGGGTTGATTATGGTTGTCTATGGTGAATAATGATGGATTCTAGGTTGGGGAGATGCAACTAACCATCAAGCCAAGCCTAATGACTTGTTTCCTAAGTGATTCCATCCTCCATTATCATTCTACATTCAACCTAAGGAAGGTACATGTCTTATTGTGGCTCATTTGGGTGATTAGGGATCTCTCAAAGTGATTCATTCATCCTCATGCTTCATACATGTATCTCATTCGAGCATATTAGAATAGGGTTTCATTGAATTTAAGATTTCCTAATCATAGAAACACTTAAGGTTAGGGTTTACATTCCTATTTACATTCATGATTAATTTTTTTCTATCAAGGTTTAATTACCAAACTAGGGGTTTGACCAAGGAAAATCCTCCATAAGAAAATCAGCTCTACATTCTATTTTGAATGTCTTTTTATAGGTTCAAATCTAGAAATTAGTTTGGGAAGGAAGAGTAGAGATTGGAGCATAGATTTGAACTTTGAAGTCCCAAAAAAGTGGAATGGGACTAATACATTAGAAGTGGCGTATGAGTCCCACTACAGGAAAATTTTTAGATTTTTGCAAATCCTCAATCTACACTGTCAAAAACCTCTTCCAGACTATAAACGATAGCCTAGGAATAATATGCCATGACTAGTGTATGAGTCCCAGTGTGCCCTAATTCTAGTATTTTCAATGTTTCAGAGCTCATTCCAAGCCTCTATAGATTCCCAGGTCCACACTTCTAATTTCTCATCTTTTTTATTTTGATTTACATGCTTTTCTAGATCATTTAGTGAAGGTTTGTATTGTATTAGGTTATTACATTAGGTCTTTCATTTCATTGGTCTTTACAAGCCTTAACTTGGCGATGAATCCCTATTTAGTTTATAATCAAGCCCTAGGACAACTCTATTGCAAGATCTCTTTCTCCTTTGTATACCTTAGATTGAGATCTCTATGATTTCCTTGAATGAGAGTGTAGAAGATTGTTATTCTATCTCCCAAGCATAGAAGAAAATGATTTTCAACCTTTCAACACTTTGATCTTAAGTATTATTTTATTAGACATTTGGTGCAAAAGAATGAAGTAGAACTCATGTATATCAAGATTGAAGCACAACTGGTAGATATTTTTACTAATGTTGTTACAAACATTCAATTATTGATGCTTCAATATTGTATTGTGAGTCCTCTATACATCAAGGGGGAGCATGTTGGTAACTAATGCAAATCTGCTAGTTCTACAAGCCATATGCTTAGTCTACAGATTCTATTTTTTCTTTGTTTTCATTATTTTTATTTTAGAAATTTTTGTAAAGTTGTTTAGCATGTTGTAATTCATGAAACACATAAAATCTGTTTCATTTGTATTCTTTTTCAGTAGTTGCTAAATGTTGGTGTATTAAGTTTAACTTAGGTTAATCTCTCAAGTAGTTTTGTTTCCCGTATTGGGAAGTTTTATACCTATTGCTTTTTTCTTTCCTTTAAAGAGTTTTACCATTATGTAATTTAATCATCTCAATTCATTCACTCCTTTATGGTGAAATAACATATTTGCTTCTCTCATGCATTATGAAGGTTTCCTGTTGTAGATGGTGCTCCTTGGAGGTGGATGACACCAACATGGTATCAGATCCAACCATTCTGCCCTCCCTCCCTTGAGAGTTTTCATCTGAGTGCTTGAGATCATTTTTTTTTTTTGGCATTTGAAAATTTTCAAATATCAAAATTTCCTTATTTGCCTTGTTTCCCATTATTTCATTTTTCTATTGCTAGCGAATATTGGGAGCGATTGAGGCATGATTTTTTTGAAGGGAAAGATTCATTTTTTGATTGGCTACATTTCCTAGATGTGATCTTCTTGATTGAAGGTGAAAATTTTTAAAATCATTGGCATTGATTTTAGTTTGAAGAGAGACTACATTTTTATTCATTGTGTAGAAGGCAATTTGAAGAGCACAATTCATCAAGGTGATTGACCACTTTGAAGGCAATTATTTGCATTTAAAGGAGGCGACACTAATCAATGAGAGAGGAGACCCATGAGTGGGAATTTCAAACCTTTTGAGTTGGAAATGATTCTTTATTGAATAAATGACATTGCCTAATGGAAAATTTTATTGCTAGGCATGATACATTCCCGAAAAATCATGTTTTCTCTAGTTGGAGGCTTATTTTCTTTCCACTGTAGTGATTCATTTGAAGGTGATAAAGGTTTCTTTTGGCCATATTTTTTTGCACTGGGAGGCTCAATCTACAAAGAAGAGGCATTTTTTTGTGAAGTGATCTACGATGTGTGGTGCTTGCAATTTCTCATCGCAGCCAACAAATTCCCTTGGCATGATTTGCATTTTGTTGCAAAGAGGAGGCTTGCCACTTTATTTGGCCATGTATTTTTAATCAAACTTTATAATACATAAATTTTGTAATAGAAATATTTAATTTTATGGCTTTTGTGCAGTTGAGAGGAAGTGGGATTAAATTGGTTGTGAAGTTGTTGCTAAAGACATTATCCCACATTGGCATTGTGGAGGATATTTTTGCTATTTAAATAGCCTCTTACTCCTTTTGTTTTGTGTGAGCAAGTATCACAGGCTATGAAGAGGCTATCTTGTGTGTGGTGATTGGTGCTTGTGTTCTCGATGGATTTGCTTGGTGTTAACATGGAGGTCAAGCAATAGGCTACATCAAATTTTGCTGCAAATCAGGTTTAATCAAGTTTTGGAATTTTTTATACTTTTGAAAGCACTATCTTAGAATTTACTTATAATGATTTCTTTGGAGAAATGGAACTTTAGGAAATGGATTAATGTTGTTATCACCCATCTTAGTGAGGAGAATCTATTGCCATATTTGTATAATGAAGTTCATGAATGTTCCAGACACATACTAGGTACATATGATTTGGAAATGATTTAGGGCTAGAGTCTATGAAGTTATTTTAGAGCATATATATGATGAGGAGCTTTTTGATTCAATTTTTCACTTTGAGAGACCTTATTCTCTTTGGAATCACCTTCGAGAATCATATGGAGATCCTGATACTCCACCATCTCTCAATGACCCTCCTTCCAATACAAGTGTGTCTCCTTTTTCTTCAGAGAACATAAACCAAGCTTATGATCCTTTGGAGGTTGTTGAGACTTCAAATGAGGTTGTGGTTGCTTCAGAGGTTCCTAATTCTTTGTTAGAGATGGTTGATCCACCCTCATTGAGTACTTCCATCATTCCTAAACAACAAGATTATGATTGTCTTCCTAATTGGGATTCCTATTTGTTGGACATTAGTTCCTTGTTTATGAAGTTTCACATATCAAATTTGGAGGGCACATTTGAGAGGTTACCTCTCCTCTTTGATGATAGTTATTGGAAAGTTGAGAGGTTACCTTTGTATCTTTAGATATTGTTCATCAGGTATGTGTAGGATCATGATGGGCCAAAAAGTGGCAATATGATGGGTATGTGGCTAACGACTATTTTGTAACCCAAAATTGATGAAATGAAAAGGGTTTTTTAAGTAGATTCTCATCTTTCCACCAATATAAATTATGCTTTACTTTGAATTTAATAATTAATTATTATTCATTTTCTATTCAAATTACAACTAAAGTCTTAATTGATAGGATAATTGAAAAACATCTATAGCTTTCAAATGGTATCACATTTTTTGAATCTAAAACATGTGTCACATTCTATGCTTCGCATACTATAGGATTAAAAAAAGAAAATTTGAATTTCATGAAGTTTTGACCAAGTTAAGGTGGTTAAACATGTGATTTTTTTATATTTTTTAAAAAGTTGTAATAAAAATTCATAATTAATTATTTACTTGGAAAAAAATTACAAAAAAATATGGATCACATCAGGGTATGAGTTCTCTACTTATATCTAAAATATTATAAAAAAATATTATCATTTTATTGTGGTTAGGGTGGTTAGATAGACACCTACTTCTTATTTTTTCCCTGAAATTTAAGTAGGTCACCACATTGAAATTTCAAATTTTCACCAAATAGATTTTATTTTTAAAACAAACTTAGTAGTTTAGAAACTACATTCAATTTGTTATAGATTCTATTCTTACATATTTTTGAAATAATATAGATAACTTATTCAAATTTTTACTTCAAGTTGCCTAACTCTGATTTTTCTAAATTTTTTGCCACTTAAGGGCTTGTTTTTTCCATGATGATCCTGCACATACCCCATCATCAGTTTCCAGTGGTGCCTTATTTTTGGGAATATTCCTAATTGGTTCATGGCATCATCTTCCAAGGTCTTGGTGGCACATGAGCAGATTTCAGAAGCATCATCATACATCTTCATGCTTCTTTCTTTCAATTCCTATCTACAATGGGAAGCATTGTTGCATTTGTATTTTGTTTTTTTTTCTTCCAAAATGGAGACAAGTTGTTTGGCAACAATGGATTATGTTTTTTCTTCAGACAATTACCATTTTTGCAGGTGATCACACATTGTGGGTGGGTTATATATTCTCTCTTTCCATCTTATGGGGGGTCATTGATTATATATTTATGATGTATGTAATCCTTGGGGGGTGTGATTGAGTCCTCCATCCATGCATCATTTTTATTTTATTTCCTCTCTTTTGGAGAGGGTTTTTCTCCTTTTCTCTGGTTTGTGAGAGATTGCATTGTAAATGGGTACCTAACATGGTTGTGTAGCCTGGAACCATATTGCATTTTTAATTTTTTGCATCTTCATTCTCCCCAAGTTTGCACTTAAGGGGGGTGTTAGTGTATTAAGTTTAACTTAGGTTAATCTCTCAGGTAGTTTTATTTCACATATTAGGAAGTTTTATACCCATTCTTTTTTCTTTCCTTTAAAAGGTTGTACCATTATGTAATTTAATCATATCAATTCATTCACCCCTTTTTGGTGAAATAGCATATTTGCTTCTCCCATGCATTGTGAAGGTTTTCTATTGTAGATGGTTCTCTTTGGAGGTGGATGATGGCAAAGCTTGTAAAATACATGGCCAATTCCATAAATTTTTCCTCTTATGCCTCTAAGTTTCCTCCATTTTGTCTAATTAGGGTTCAAAAAATGCATAAAGGGCTTAAACCCTTACATCCTAAAACCCTAAAACCCTTGGTGTGCACTTTTGTTTTAAAATCATGTTGGCATCTTGCACTGGTTTAGGCCCGACCCTTTAAGTTATGAATTTATGCCATTATTTCTAATTTTCCTGGCCACAACCCCTTCTAATATTTTGTCATTTTTCTTAAGTTGTGGGATTTCCTAACTTCACAACCTTTGACATGAGGTTCTATGGTTCAAATTTTTGGTGAGTTGGCAATCTCCCTATTATTGGCGGTTGTCGGTCATCTAAGTTTTGACTTATGTCTTAGTGGTTGTGTGTTCACCGACCCCGTTTTTAAGTCATGACTTATAAGCATGTGCATATTAACCTTTTAAATATGTAGGTGGGCCCTTGATCGAGCAACGAATATCAAAGTGAAAGCATGGCTAAATCTTAGCCACTCCCGTGCACCCCGCATGATTAAAATAGTATTTTCCAAAGTCTTGGAAGGTTAGCAGAATAGTGATGTGTGTCTCTAGTGGGACCTACAATGGCTACAGGTGCAGTAGTAGAGTGTGATGTCACCATGATGGGGGCAAAGAGATCAATGGCAACGATTTAAGAGATCAAATGACGCTTATTATTTCCATTGATGTTTTTGGTGAAACTTGGCTTGGTCCCATATGGTTAGCGGAAAGTAGTGGAGATTCATCCATGTGGGTGAGTGTTGACTATTGATGAAGATGGTGGGCTTGGTAGAAGGTGGAAAAATATTATTGGGATGATTTTGTATGACTCCCATAATTATTGTTAGTCATGCAATGTTATAAGAGTGATGATCGAGTGACCCAGATTTAAAGTTGGAGATCAACGATGATATTTTAAAGCCCATTAGGGATCTAGTTTTGATTGTCCATCTTGCATCTAACAAATAGAATTTAAAAGCTAACAGCTAGCTACTTCTGTTCACTGGTAAAGGCTATGCAGTTATGGCATATCTACTTCTTGGCTACGAGGATCAATCTGGGACAAATATAAATAAGATTCTTTCTTCTCCCAAGTAGAATTTATTGCTCAGTGGTGCACTTATTCCCTTATGTGTTGTAGAGAATGAAATTGATGTCAGGGTATGTTCTTTTTTACTGTGATCATGGATTTCCCAAAGATTCCATGCCTATTTTCAAAACAACTTTGTTGGGGTGTGCTCAAGGTTTTAGGATGCATTCAAGCCTATTGGTTGCATCATTTTGGGGAGAAATTCTTAGCAGATTATGGTTTGATCTTGGTGCTTTGGTCTGAAGCCCTAGTTTAGGTAGGGCTTGCAATTTCAAATTTGAATCTAAGTTATGCCTACATTATAAAGGTAGGTTTTGTACATTTTATTGAAGTTCCATCCTCTCTAAACTTTTGTAAGTCTTTGTCTTAGTCTGTATAGTGATTTTTCCTCTTAGGAAGGATATGTTTGTAACTTTTGCTTTGTAATAACAATAGATGACCTGAATGTTCATTGCATTCAAACTTCATATTTTTAGCAACTCTATCATCATCTTCAGTTTTGTACTCACTACTGTTAAATCAAAATAATCAATGATTATTTTTGGGTTCTCAATCACATTTGCTAAGTTTGAATGTTTGATTTGTTAGTTTCTATTCAAGGAGTAGAGTAATTTCTTTCAAGTTATATGTTAAGGTAGTGATGATGCAATAGGGATTTCATTTAAGTTTGATAGTTTTGTTCTTTTGTTGGTTTCTTGTTCTAAGGTAGAAAGTTTATAAGAATCTAGCGTGGGTCTATTGTAGCAATATTAGTTCATTTCTAGACTTCATGTGGATAAGGTATTGGTCAGTCTATGTTCATAAGCCTAGGTCTGAGGTTGATCTAATTTTAATTCAGAAAGAAATTTTTACTTTCCATTATTTTCTTTTATGTTTTCCATACTACCACAAGATATTGAAGACAAGGGAGAGTTGTGTAGATGATTTATCCCATTGAAGGCTTCCCACCATTGTAGTATGATGATTTTCCTGAATGTATAGGGATACCCACCTTGGTCCTATAGAGCCTAAAGTGTAGAGGAGAGGATTTCCAAGCAGTCATCTCATGTTTGTTGGTCACTAACCTAGGGTCTCTAAGTATAAGGAGTAGCTATCTTTTAGGATATGCTAGACCATCTGTTGGAACCACCAACAGATTGGCAAATTTGCTGGGGAGAAGTTGAGAAGATCTGGTAGAAGACAACGTAGCCTTAATAGAGTCATCAAAGTTTCAAAGTTTGTATCAAAGTGCATTAGTAGAAAGAAATATTATTCACATTAAGTTGGGTGGCAACTTTGTACTTTGAATAGTAGTTGAAAAAGAAGAAGTTGCAATCATGCACAACAAGAGATCAATCCACAATCCTGAACCTTCAAGAAGAATGGAGGGAAGAGACACTAGAAGCATAGCATCTTGGAGAGGAAAGAATTAGAATTAGAAGAACAAGGATCCAAGTAAGTTTTATGATACCTCTGTTAAAGATACTGGTTATATTTTTTATATTCACCATAGTTTTGATTCTTCTCAAGAAGCATACAGTCTGATAAATGAAGAAGAGGGATTAACCACCGCACTGATAAGACCTACAAACTCTTAGAGAAGAGAAAGGAAAGCAAGAAATATAGATTGATACGTAGTTGACCCTTCCCAAGAACTTTTAGATGAAAATCCACCCCATGGAGATTCTATAATACAACAATTGTAGGGTGAGCCTACTGCTAGGAAAAGCCAACCCTTTTCTTTTGAAAACCCAATTAACCCTCACAATACTACTGAAATCTTTACTCAAGCCCATACTTCAAATGATGTAGTCCAAAATGAGGAAGAAATCCTAAATGAAACCAGGGACATGTTTGAAATAGAGAAATTGAAACAAGAAAATGATAGAGAAGAAATGATAAAGACAAGGGATGAAAAAAGGAAGGAGCTCGATGATTTGAGAGATGGAAAAATTCCAACTAGTGTTCTTATACCTACACCTCAAGTCCAAGACAGGACTATCAATAAAATAAGTATGCCTCTAAATACCTCCCATGTGAGTAAATGGACTAATCCTAGACCAAACACCACCTCAAAAAATGTAACTAGTGTTGCTTATATAAGAAGCACTTCATCTGAAGGTGCATGACCTTCTAATTTCCAATGTAAGCCAAGAATGATTTTTGTACCTATGAGTTCTACTATTTCAATGGGACCTTAGATAAACCCCACACAAGGTCAGTATTTTCAACCAAATACAAATGTTGGAATTGTGTCCCAACCACCATTTGTGGGACAAAATATAGGGGTTGGAAATTTTATACCAGACAATCAACGATAGTTTCAAGGTGGTCCTCAGGTGCAGTGGGGTATTCCACCCTATGTGGGAAAACAATATATTCACATACCACAAAAACCATATATACAACAAAATATTACTCACATCCAAGGAGGTTATTAGCATTTTGGAGGGTGTAATGTTCTTGGAAGAAGACCCTTACAGATGGATGATGAGTCTAGTTTATGGTTTAAATTTGGTAGAATTTGTGATCTATTTGATAAAGTTGTCATGGAACTTGATGTTTGAATGTTGATATTTCCTCAAAACCATAGGCATTGGGCCTAATTTTATTTCTGCAAATCTTTAATGATATTGACATGTTATATGGACTATCTATGTTAATTCTACATGTGGATTAATGAACGTTCTTTAAGATAGTTACAAATATGCAATTATTGTGTCTACTAATATTGCCATGCAGATATGACTAGAGGCCACTATTTAATTAAGAAGATTCTGCTAGCTGGTCGTTCACCATAATGTTCTACAAGGGAATCATTCAAAGGTCAACGAAGGTCGACGATGAGAGATTCCTCATGAAAATTGAGTTGTAACCACCTTGTAAATGGTATTTAATGTTGTTGAGAAAATGCAGGCATTACTGTTGTACTAAATGTGCATTAAGAAAATATGTCTGACTAGATTCCATGCATGTGTAATTGCCTGTCCACTTTTTCTACTTTCTCTAAAATGGAATCCTCCCAATTCATGGAGTTGACCTCCTTGCTTAGTGAGTAGTATAAATAAGATTTAGATACCTCTTCCCAAGAGATTGTGTGATCTAATGATGTACTTGCATTCTTAGTTTTCAATAATACAATCACACTGATCTATTTTACTCATGTTTTTCGATGAATAAAATGAAGTTATAAGTCTGTGTATCCGAGTTTAAATTATTTTTAGAGGATAATCATCCAAGGTGGCCCACTTGGTGAGTATTTTTTCCTTTAGTTTAGTATTAGTTTAGTTATTACTTTATGTTCAGTAATTAGTTAAGAATCTAGTACTGATTGTTCTTGCAGCCACTAGAATTCCATTATGTGACTATTCTTGTAGCCAAAGCAGATAGAGTAGTTTCCTATTTGTTGCTCAGATTTTCATTTCTTTCATTCATTTTAGCTTAGTATAGTTGTTGGTTGATGTTCAACACTTATGTTTTTCCTTTCCAAGTCATTTACTTTCAGTATTGTGTCTTTCTTAGCTGTAGAATGAAAATGACTACCTTAGATTTTTAGTGCACATATTGTGCTAACCCATTTCCAGTTTATGTCCCTGGGTTGACAAGATAAATGCACCTTCATGATGATTGAAATGGCTATTTAGTTTAGATGCTTAATCTTTGAATCATGACTATAAGGGATTAGTTGTTAAATCATTGTTGGAGGCCAATATTTTTGGTGCCATTGCTAGGGATGGTGTCAAACTAGGAAGTTCTTTGGATTCATTGATAGTTTTTCTTTCTATAGTATTTCTAAAAGTTGTTCAAGATTAGCATACCCCTCATTTAGGAAGTAATGACGCCCCTTATTCTTTACCAATTCTTTGTGTGAGTTGGCTGACAGTGAGTTGATACCACATGCATAGAGGAAGGAGAAGAGATGCTTATGGGAGATTCCTTCCTAACAATCTTGCTCCATTCCACCTAGAAGAGCTTCCAAATATGCCAATAAATGAAGAAGAAGATGAGCCAAACCCCTTTGTTGATACATTTCTTGATCTAACTAGTTCTGAAGGTTCCTCTAAAGACCATAATCAGCTTGAGAATCCCTTTGCTTGGGAAATCCATCAAGCATGCATCAGTGAGGAAAATAGAAAAAGACCTAACCAACCAGCTTTTCCTTTCCCCATTTCCCATCAGAATGAAGTTGAAAATCTCTAAAATATCCATGCTTTAGCCCTTCCTAATTTCTATAGACTTGTTATAGAAGACCATGATACCTTCTTGCTCGAGTTTGATATACTTTGTAGGAGTTATGACTATACAACTAATGGTCATAGGCTTAAGCTATTTCCTACCACCTTGAAAGAGGTTGCATTAAGATGATTCATGAGCCTAGGCAAAGATACTATGGCAACTTGGGAGGACATGAAGACAAAGTTCCTTGATAAATACAATGAATATTCTGGGGGCAGTGACATGAGAGGAGATGACATTTTCAAGATGCAACCAAAGGAAGATGAGATCCTGGACATTTCAAGGTTTTTGTTCTGCTTAGAGAAATCTCCATAGCATACCCTCAACAAAGAATCACAAAAGTTGCTTTTCCTAAGAGGAATTAATGAGAGTTGCATTGATGCCTTAGACCTGATGGCAGGAGGAACTATCACCCAAGTTCCTTGGGAGGACATCAAGAAAACATGCCAAAACTATTCTAAGCTAGCTTGAAAGAAAGGGAGAGCTTACCAATCCTTTATGGGTAAGTCATCTACCAGTGGAGTTTCAAGGATGGAGATCACACACTTGCTAGTAGATTTTAGGCAAGACATCATAAAAAATATAGCTACTCAATTGGATACACTTTAGGCCAAGAAGAAATAAGAGGAGGTAGAGGCAATGTTGGAAGAGTATTGCCCCCATTGTAGAAAAAAGAAGGACTGTAGATGCAAGATGGTACCTAATATTGAAAGTAAGAAGATTCCACTTGAGTTCAAAACAATCCAAATTGATCAAGATCAAGTATACTATGTCGCACAAAGGAGGCCTTGGGCTCCAAGACAAGGTATGCCACTAGATCCACTATCTTTTGGTGGGCCATATTTGAATTCCTATTCATTTAGTAACCAATAGCAACGCCCATATCTATCCAAGTATGGAGGATATCCACCACATCCTTGGGGTAACCCTCCAAATGCTTGGACCAATCATCCAAACTCTCTACCCCAATGGCAGTAACCTCAGGGGAATTGGCAGCAATTTCAAGGACATTAGCAACCACCCCCAGGAAATTGACATCAAACAAATCAATGGAGGGGAGGACAACAATGGCCAATCTAGACAACTAGTTATATGTAGCCACCTTCTCAGCCCCAAAAACCTGATATAATGCCTCCTCCTACTAATACAAGTTTAAATCCACCTAAACCTACTCAACTACCAGTGTATCCCACACCCAATCTAAATAACAAACCACAATAGTAGCTTGTATACTCTGCTAATTCAAATCAATCCTCTGCATATGCTGTGAGTGTAAGTGACATCCACTTGCATTCATGAACTAATTTACCAACCCCTTCCATTCCCATTATCACTGAGCTTCTTGTGGAAGAGGAAGATAAACCTTTGAATGATCCCATTCAGCCAAGTGCACCTAAAAATCCTGAACCAGTCCCAATCAAGAAGACTAAACAAGAACCACCATTTCCTTAGAGATCATAAGTTGCCAAGGAAAAGGAAGAAAGAGAGGACCCAACCTTTGACATATTGGATCGGATGAAGCATATATATTGTGTCCAGATACCTCTATTTTAGGAAAAAAAATATGTTCCCATAAATGGTAAAGCAATCAAGGAAGCATGTCTCAAGAAGCCACATAGGAAGAAGAAAGACCCCACTACATTTCATGTGGTGGGATGACTAGTTAACATCATGATTGGGAAAGTGGTTGTCCCTAAGTACAATGACCCAAGTAGTCATGTGGTAGGAGTTTTTATAAATGTAATCCAAATAAAGAATGCTCCGATTGATTTGGGGGCAACAATAAACGTAATGACTAAGGACATCCTATAGCAACTAAATGTTGCAAGCATGAGATCTACTCCTATTGTCCTCCAGCTTGCTGATAGTTCTACTATTAAGCCTAATGGTATAGTAGAGGATCTTGAGGTAATTCTAGACTCCTAGGAGTACCCAACAAATTTCATGATTCTTTCTCCTAAAGCTACACGAGGCGGGTATACCATTATTCTTGGAAGACTGTGGTTAGCAACTACAAATGCATATATTGGATGTTGATAGAGGATCATCATGGAAAAATAGGAGTGGCAAAAAGAAAAATCAAAGTTAGGAAACTTGATGTAAAATTTGAATAAGTTATCTATATTATTTCAAAAAATATGTAAGAATAGAATCTATAGAAAATTGAATGTAGTTTCTAAACTACTAGGTTTGTTTAAAACAAAAGAATCTATTTGGTGAAAGTTGAAATTTCAATGATTCTAAATTTTAGTGAAAATAAGAAGTAGGTGTTAACCTAACCACAATAAAATGATAATATTTTTTATAATATTTTAGATATAAGTAGAGGACTCATGTCTCAATGTGATGCATATTTTTTAATTTTTCCAAGTAAACAATTAATTATGAATTTTATTACAAATTTTAAAATATTAAAACTCATAAGCTTGGTCAAACTTCATGAAATTCATTTTTCTTTTTTAACCTATAGTATTAGAATGTGATGCATGTTTTGATTCAAAATGTGATACCATTTGAAAGCTGTCTTTCAATGGACTTTAGTCATAATTTGAATAGAAATTGAATAATAAATACTTATTAAATTCAAAGTAAAGAATAATTTATATTGGTGCATTTCATCAAATTTGGGTAAAAAAGTCATACATACCCATCATATTGCCACTTTTTGGCCCATCATAATCAAGTGACATGACCATTTATGATGGGAAGAGAACCAAAAATTTTGTTCTTTATCCTCCTTCTTAGCCATCCCATGATGAGGATAATCCCATATGGCCACATGTTGGTGAAGAGGTCGAGCAAGTTAATTTTGTGGCACAAATTATGATGTTAGGTAGAAGCTCTTTCATGCATCTTAAAGATGAAGATGAAGTATTGGCTAACATCATTCAGAGTCATTGTGAAGTGGGGGAAGCATCATCTTCTCATTCTATTGCTCCACTCAAGACAATTCTTCCTGCTGTTCTTGCGGCTACTCTTTTTGTAGATGTTCTTCCTGTAGCTACTCTTACTACAGTCACTCTTCCTATAACCACTCTTCTTACAACCACTCTTCTTGTAGTTGGACTTCCTACAACAATAGGTATGTACCATACATTGCTACCATATGAACTCAAGGTACCATGTATTAATGAAGCAACTATGATAGAGTTAACTACACAAGTGCAGGTGTTAGAAGGAAAATATTTGAATATTAACAACAAACTTGATGAAGAACAATAGTTGTTATTGGAAAACTTACTGATGACCCACCAACATGAAATGTATGGGACTATCATGATATGAAGGGGTTGAACCGTAAGCTTTGTACTTACAAAATTTACATCAAAGATGATTGCACCCCAGTGAGGCAACCCCAAAGAAGAATTAACCCTGCACTAAGAGAAATTGTAAGAAGAGAACTATAGAAATTGCTAGATTTAAGATTTATCTACCCCATTTCAGATAGCTAGTAGGTGTGTCCATTGGTGATTATTCTAAAGAAAGGAGGGAAATGGAAAATTTGTGTTGATTATAAGGAACTCAATGCTGCCACCAAAAAAGACCATTTCCCCTTACCTTTCATAGATCAAGTTTTGGACTCACTTGTACGAAAGAAATACTTTTCTTTTCTAGATGGATTCAATAGCTACAACTAGATCCAAATTGAACTTGAGGACTAGAAGAAGACCACCTTTACCTATCTATGGGGGACATATGCCTACTCAGTATTCGTATTTGGCTTATGCAATGAACCTACAACTTTTTAGAGGGTAGTCATTAGCATATTTTCAAACATCTCTCTTGATTGCATGGAAATTTACATGGATGAATTTACCACCTATAGTGTGTAAGGGAAAATTAGGGGCATCTCAGAGAAACCTCCAAGAACAGTAGTGCCTTCGGTAACTTTAATTTCTATAGGTTGCCTCAAAGACACATACAACTATGTTCTAAAGCGGAAATAAACAGTTCATTTCCCACAATGATCCTTCTGAGAGAAGCACATGTAAATTCAATAGCAAGCTAGATTCTAAAAATAGAACCAATACAGATGAAAGATAAGATAGAATACACAACAAAAAGATTTACGTGGGGAAAATACTCTTGGATAAAAAACCCCACACTCCAAAGATCAAGCCATTGTATTATTCAGCAACAAAGGCTACAATACTAATTCAGGCTCACAGCCTTTTCAGAGATTCATCTTGTCCATTTTGGAAACAATCTAGTAGCAAACTCTCCCAGAGAGATCAACCATAGCATTCATCATTAGGAGAGATTCCAGTAGCATACCTCTTCCTCTCTCTTCCTCTGCTTCAGCCTCATGGCCTTCGGCCTTTCAGCCATCCACTCGGGCTTCTCTCTATCATTTCTCTCTCTGCTCTCATTCACCCTTGCACGCTAAATACAAAATGTCCAATGCATATTATATATGCATTCGTTCTCATTTGGCTTTGTGAATTGGTTCAAGATCATAACTGTCAAACAATAATCTCCAGCTCAGCATCGTTATCATCGTAGATGTTTCCATTTCTTCATGTAGAGTTTCCAAACACATTGTTAGCCTTCCACACAGAAACGGTTGCAACGGTCTCACAAAAAAATAGTTCACATGTTGCCATCTTTGATAGGTCCAAGTCACACCATGTAGGATAGTCTTCACTCAGTCAGCAATGATCAACTTGTGTCGCATGTCGGTGACACACTTACCATGTCTCCCGAATGCCAAAAGACTAGATTATTATTATCACCAAAAGTTATCACTATCGGCAAGATGTTACACCGAGTCTAGAAAGCTATGGCTCAGACTTTGCTGTGTCACCAAGACATCATTTCAAAGTTCCCAAGTCACATCGACCTCAGCATTCTCATCGGTGAGATAATCACCATTCAATGAGACATCATACCGATGTTCAAAGGTCATTCTGAAGTGTAGTCAGCAAGACTAACATCTTTCGCCAAGACATCGTACCGAGCCTTCAAGTCATATTGAACACCAAGCAGTCGCCAAGAGTCATACCGACATCAGGATTCCCATCGGCAAGACAATCGAGTTCGCCAGGAGTTCACACCAAGCCTCTCAAGTCATACCGAGCACCAAACAGTCAACAAGACTTATCGCTTTCACTGAGACATTACACCGACATCAAGATTCCCATCGACAAGACAATCAAGTTCACTAGGAGATCACACCAAGCCTCTCAAGTCATACTAAGCACCAAACAGTTGGCAAGACTTATTGCTTTCACTAAGATGTTACACCAACATTAGGATTCCCATCGGCAAGACAATCACTCTTTGCTAAGACATCATACCGATTCCTTCAAGTCATATCAAAGAGTTCAACCATTGACCAGACATTCCACATTCATTGAGACTTCATACCAAAGTCCTTGTGTTTCTCCGATGACTCCATTCACTAGGAGTCTCACCAAAAACACCCGATCACATGTGGCTTTGTTGGCTAGACTTACCGCTGTCGCCAAGAGGTCATAGCGAACCCCTTTTGTTACCCCGATGAGTCCATATGTATAACACCTTGTCGGTGAGACTTTGGCTATCGCTGGGAATTCATACCGAACCAAGCCTATTAGCCAAAGGTCCCCCCGACACCGCTTGTTGCCTAGAGTCTCTCTAACATCTGCTAGGAGTCAACCTATCGGCCAGACAACTACCAGTCACCAAGACTTCATATCAATAGGAGCAAGTCATACTGATTACCAAATCGGCAAGAGAGACCAAAGGTCACACCGATATCAGCAAGATTTCCTATCATTGTCAATACATCATTCTGACAATTGAAGGTTACACCGAAGGTTTCAAATGCCGATCACCAAGAAATTTAGGAGGTCACAACAACAGTTCATTATCTACTAGTAGATCAGCCAGACACCTCACCAGTCACAATGACCATGCTTTCTCAGAGGTTTCAGCCTGTGAGATTAAGGCAACAATTCCAACAATCTCCCACTTGACGAAGATCACATAGGCACCTCCAAAGCAATAGAAACTAGGATCACACTAGCTCAACAAGTTTAGACCCAACAATACTCAAGACACCTGATGAACAAGTCTCCACAGATAATAGTCCATAAGACAATCTGCAACAAAGACCAGTCATCCAACTGTAACTCACCATCCAACAAAGCAATCGATCACAGCCTTCCAGCAAACCACATAGACCTCAAACATGCTCTCATGCTCCATCAAGAATTCTGCTCCAACATTCAAGATGTCCACCATTCAAGAAACAATCCTGTCATCTTCCAACATGCCACCTGTGGAAGAAAGATACAATACCAAGGTGAATAAGCACCATTCCAACAAACACAAGAAAAATATCCCAGTGATGTCATCGACAAGATACTGCTACCACTTCATTGTGCTCAAAACGCTATACAAAAGCAATATCAACTTCAAAGCTTCAAACAGAGCACAACCATGAAGTCATTCTCTAGAAACAAGATACTAAACATCAGCTAGAACAATAATTAGACTAATTGCTTCCATTCAACTGATAAACCCACGCGACTGAAAATAGCACCCATAGCTCATGCTATTCCACCCAATCTAACATACCTCACAGGTATCAACATTAGTAAACCTATGCCAAAAATAACCAACTCATTAACAGCAAAATGAAGCTCCAAGTGCCAACCAGTCAAAGAAGACAAGACACATACAAGAACTTCCACTGCCTGAGTAATACAGATCAGAAAGATCAAAGGCATCACAAGTCTACCAATAACAGCACATAGGAAATGTAAGCATGTAGTATCAAGGAAATATCCACAATGATATGCACAACCAGTAACACAATGCTACAAGAAACATTTTTCTCACCCCAAACCTTCACAGCCATGAAGAGAAACTCTGCACATCATCTTCCTGTAGAACATCCTCCTACATGCACTTCTAACAGCCAACTGTGTCAAGAATGATCTCCTTCACATCCCAAAAGTAAAAACCTCAACAACATCTAATCGTTCAATCACCAAGATCAAACCAACATGGATGTAAGCCTCTTTAAAGAAGATCAAGGTACTTCATTTCCCATTTTAGGAAATCAGCCCATATATTATCTCCTACAAATTCTCATCAGTAAATAAACACAGAAACTCAAGGAGATAAAACAAACTATACAACTTCCACTATGAATCCTCTAGAACCATTAAATAGTAATTCAAGATTCATTTCATGAAAGTGAACATAAAACATATCTGAAAAATATAATGGGCCAAATACCTTTTAGATAAACTACCGAGCCGACCAAGAGTGGGAAAAAGAATGCTACTTCAAGATATTCAAGCCATCATGACTAATCAAAGAGCAATCTCCTCATTAGTCTCTGTTGAACTTCACGTTCAACCAAGGTGTAGCCTTCTCATACTTTCAGACCACTGTCAAAGCTCCAATCAGCTGAATTAGGAACTTATCCTGACATCATCATCTACACATCTCCTTAGGAGATACCATGCTTCAAGTGACTTCTCCATTGTCTTAAGTACAATTCACAATGCCAAAAAACTCTAGTGCACAAGGAGTATACCATGACATACAACAAATAGACTCAAAACCAATATCACCTGTCAAGCACCACCAACACCTCAGCCAAAGGCTCCAAGCGTCCTCCATGGTTCCAAGATGTTGTACATCTTCAAATAATGTCCATGCAAATGCAAAAGAACCCTTCTGTAGCAACAGGATCTAAAGGCTCTCCCTAGAAACATCAGCAACACCAAAGAAGGCAATTCACCACCATGTAATGAACACACAGCCACTGCTAAAGCTCCCACTGAAACGTGACATCCAAGCTCTCCAAGCATCATGACCACCTGCTTTAGGTTCCCATAACTGACTATTCAGGTACTCAACTGTATCCATCCTCTCATCTCAAAACAATCACACCAATGCACAAGTGACCACTTGTAAGGGAAAATTAGGGGCATCTCAGAGAAACCTCCAAGAATAATAGTGCCTTCGGTAACTTTAATTTTGATAGGTTGCCTCAAAGACACGTACAACTATGTCCTAAAGTGGAAACAAGCATAGTTCATTTCACTCAATGATCCTTCTGAGAGAAGCACATATAAATTCAACAACAAGCTAGATTCTAAAAACAAAACCAATATAAATGAAAGATAAGATAGAATACAAAACACAAAGATTTATATGGGGAAAATCCTCTTGGATAAAAAATCCCACACTCCAAAGATCAAGCCATTTTATTATTCAGCAACAAAGGTTACAATACTAATTCAGGCTCACAGCTTTTTCAGAGATTCATCTTGTTCATTCTGGAAACAATCTAGTAGCAAACTCTCCCAGAGAGATCAACCATGGTATTCATGATTAGGAGAGATTCCACCAACATACCTCTTCCTCTCTCTTCCTCTGCTTTGGCCTCATGGCCTTTGGCCTTTCAACCAGCCACTTAGACTTCTCTCTATCGTTTCTCTCTCTGCTCTCCAAACACACTGTTAGCCTTCCACATAGAAACAGTTGCAACAGTCTTACAACAAAATGGTTCACATGTTGCCATCTCTGATAGGTCCAAGTCGCACCATGTAGGATAGTCTTCACTCGGTCAACAATGATAAAATTGTGTCACATGTCAGTGAGACACTAATTGTGTCTCCCCGATGCCAAAAGACCAGATCTTCATTATCAGCAAGAGTTCTCACTATAGGCAAGATGTTACACCGAGTCCAGAAAGCTATCACGTAGACTTCACTGTGTCACCAAGACATCATGCCGAAGTTCCCAAGTCACATCAACCTTAGCATTCTCATTAGTGAGACAATCGCCATTCGATGAGACATCATACTGATGTTCAAAGGTCATTCCAAAGTGTAGTCGGCAAGACTAACATCTTTTTCCAAGACATCATATCGAGCCTTCAAGTCATATTGAACACCCAGCAATCGCCAAGAGTCATATCGACATCAGGATTCCCATCGGCAAGACAATCGAGTTCGCCAGGAGTTCACACCGAGCATCTCAAGTCATACCGAGCACCAAATAGTGGGCAAGACTTATCACTTTCACTGAGACATTACATCGACATCAGGATTCCCATCAGCAAGACAATCACTCTTTGCCAAGACATCATACCGATGCCTTCAAGTCATATTGAAGAGTTCAACCGTCGACCAGACATTCCACATTCGTTGAGACTTCATACCAAAGTCCTTGTGTTTCTCCAATGACTCCATTCGCTAGGATTCTTATCGAAAACACCTAATCACATGTGGCTTTGTCATCCAGACTTACCACTATCGCCAAGAGGTCATAGCGAACCCCTTTCGTTAACCCAATGACTCCATATGTATAACACCCTATCGGTGAGACTTTGGCTATCGCTGTGGTGCAAGAGCACCGAGGGCCTCCAAGGAGCACTTCAAGGATTAGGAGTGTGCAGGGGTTAGGAGGACCTTTCAAACAAGTCAAAGCATCAATTATGACCTATTGGAGCCTATAATGGCATTTGGGATGAATAAATGTAATGAGAATGTTAAAAGTTCTAAGGTTCCTGATAAAGAATCTAGGTTAAAAATGCAATGTAAAGGGAAAATTATGTTCTATGGATTTGATTAGTGATCTAATGCTTTAGGTTGGTCAAATAAACTTGGATATTGAAGATCCAATAATTTTTAGGTGGTGGTTTTTAATAAATTTCAAGTTTGCACTTTCAAATTTTTGAATTTTAATTTAGGCGGGAAAGGGAGTTTTTAGCATTTTAGAGTTAATTAAGCAATGTAATCAATCCAAATTGGTTGGATCAGTTGGATAATGGGTTTATAACCCTAAAATTTTCATTTGTACGGATGTTAGGTTATTGGTGAAAGGTTTGTACGGACTGTCCTCAGAAAATTCAACAAAAATTCCCGTTTTTAAGCAATTTTCTGTGTTTTCCTGATGATCCATTGATTTCTATTGAAGTTATCTACTTTTGGATGCCTTAGGGGTTTGTATTTACAAGCTTTGATATCTTTCACATGTTCTGATAAAGGAAATAAATCAATTCTTGCACGTTTTTGTTGACTATCTACAGGAAAATACAGATTTTGCTCTATTTTGAGAGTTTTCAATGAAGGAATGATCCATTTCATGGAGTATTATGACTGAACATCTATGAAATGGATCACATATGACATGTATTATAAGAAACTAACAAAGAAATGTGCAGGGAAGAGGAAAACTAACATGTACACAGTGAATTAGCAAAGGAAAAGGCATGAAGATGGACCCTAGGGTATTACAGTGGAGAATCTGCCTTAACAAGAGGTACATTTTTGAGTTGCAGTAGTTGAGCAATGGTGAATGCATGGTGAAAAGTCAAAATTTAAGACCTGGAAGTGTTTGGAAGTCCTAGAATCAAAAAGCCCTAGTTTTAAGCCAATTTAGGGAGGGTTTTGTAATTGGGCATGTTAAGAGTAACCTAGAAGATTAAAAGTCTAAAAATATTTGGTTTGGGAATGTTTTGGAAGACTATTGAGAGTTTCAAGGTCAAGGGAAAAAATTGAAGAGGGGTTGCTTTGAAAAATAGGGCTAATTAGGCCTAATTTTGAGGAAATAGCAGGGTTTGAAGAAAGATTGTCTGAAACAAGTGATTCCCAGGAGTTGACATGATGTTTGTCATCACAAACCACACCTGAAACAATATTTAGGATGGAGGTTCATTTGCAAAGTTTGAGGGAAAAGTCAAGAATCCTTCGCCAAAGGCCTAATAGGGCTAGAAGGCTAGTTGTGGAGCAAAGGTGAGTCTTTTTCAAAATAGAGGGTTAGGGCTTGAAACCCATTTGAGTCAAGTTAGGTTAAATCCTATGAGATCATTTCAGTTGTTTGGAACCACAAAGGAAGCAAATAGGTCATGAATGCAAAGTTGAGGCCTTATCTCCAGGTTGGTGCCTGGTTGAAAGGTTGTGAGTGAACCATTGATATTCTTGTAACTTGGTGAATTTCTTTCAAGATCCTTGACCCTCTACATCAGAGTGGTATCATAGTAGTGATTAGGTCCTTTAGGGATTGGAGCAAATAACAATGGCACCAAAAAACCAATTGGAAAGAGAGTTGGAAGAGTTGAAGGAGATCTTGGAGAGGGAGAGAAGAGAAAGAAGGGAACAAGAAGCAGCAAGAGCAAGAGAAGAATGGAAATGGAGAAGAGAGAGAGACACTATGCAGGAAAGGATAAATAACCTTGAGAGGAGTAGGAGGAGAGAAGAACAAGAGGACCAAGAAAACAATGATGAAGATGAAGAGCATGTGAGGGTAAATCAGGAACAACAAGCTGATGAGATAGAGGACCCTGAGGAATGGAGGTTACTGAGATTGTTGAAGGCAGTACAAGGTCATGGACGGAAGAGTCACATAGACTTGCCTATCTATCAAGGGAAGATGGATAATGAAGAGGTGTTGGGATGGTTTGATGCCTTAGAAAACTACTTTGAGTTTGAGGAGATGGATGAAGAGAGGAAGGTTAAGTTTGCTAAAACCAAGTTGAGAGGCACAACATTGACATGGTGGACTAGTTTCCAGAATGATAGGATGGCTAGAGGATTGGCAAAGGTCTCTACATGGGCAAGGATGAAGAGTTTGGTCAAGGAGGAGTACCTACCATCTGATCATACCATTCATGTGAAAAGGATGAGGCAAAATTTAAAGCAAAAGGACTTCGATGTGATGTCCCATACTGATAAATTTCACAAGCTTAGTATCAGAGGAGGTTATGAAGAAGAGGATAAGAAAATAGCTAGGTACATCAATGGCTTGAGGTACAATCTACAAGATGAGATTGGTTTGCAATTGCCAAGGACATTGGGAGAATGTTTTCAGTTGGCCATTAGAGAAGAAGAAAAGGTGAAAAGGAAGCAAGAAAGATCAAGCAATGGTGGAAGAGGAGGTAGTTCAAATAGGGGTAGAGGTAATAGAGAGCAATGACAAGGCAGTAATGATAAGAGCAGCAATGACAAAGGCAAAGAGATATTTTCTGATCAAAGAGGTGGATACACTCCTAGAGGAGGAGGCAGATTTGGACAAGGTAGAGGACCATTCACAGGTAGGTGTTTCAATTGCAATGAACCAGGGCATCCTTCCTTCAAGTGTCCTAAATGGGAACAAGCTGATAGGGGTAGAGTAAGGAGAGCTAACTTGGTACAAGAAGAAGAAGACAAGAAGGAGGAGTAAAAAACATTCATGGTAGACCCTGTGACTGATGGTGAGTTTCTTATGATCAAGCAAGGATAAAGACTTCATCAAGAACCAAAGGTCACATAGCAATTTAGTTTCACTTGATATGATAACCAAGCTAGGGATTGAAACATTTGATCATCCTACTCCCTACAAGGCCACTTGGGTAGCTCAAGGATAGCATGTAGAGATTGGTAAGAGAGCTTTTGTCGATTTATCAATTGGTTCATATCATGATAGGGTGCTTTGTGATGTCATTCTAATGACTTGTAGTCATATCATCTTGGGAAGGCCATTGCAGTATGTTAGAAGGACATTGCATAATGGATTTCTTAATACATATTTGGTTCACAAAGGAGATGTTAGATATCAGTTGGTTCCTTTTCCTTTGGAGCAGTCTAATGATAGTTTTGTGATTTGTTTTGAGAAGAGTTTGCAGGTGAATAAGCAGGGTGAAACAGGGGAAGACATTGGTAGGCTGAAAAAAGAAAAGTTGCAGCAGGGTTATAAGGTGGGCAGTCCTTCAAATTAGACCTTGTGGGATTTGGACAGTATCAGGGTTGGAGGCATTGAATGCCCTATCATTGAGGGTAATAATGGTGGAGTTCTTTCACAAAGGAGACAGTGGAATGAGGGCAGGAGCAGGGCACAAGAACCCACTGTTATCAAGCAACAAAGAGGATACACTAATCCATATTTTGGTTCTATCAAGAATGCAGATTGGCAGAAGAGGAAGACAGTGACTTTGGGGTACTACATACCTACTCATTGGAAGATGAAAACACATGAGAGCAAAAGGTCTTTTGGTGGAAACACATGGGACACTTCTTGGGGCAAGAGTTCTTTCTTTCTTGGGGAGAATGGTGCAGGAGCACCGAGGGCCTTCAAGGAGCACTTCAAGGATTAGGAGTGTGCAGGGGTTAGGAGGACCTTTCAAACAAGTCAAAGCATCAATTATGACCTATTGGAGCCTATAATGGCATTTGGGATGAATAAATGTAATGAGAATGTTAAAAGTTCTAAGGTTCTTGATAAAGAATCTAGGTTAAAAATGCAATGTAAAGGGAAAATTATGTTCTATGGATTTGATTAGTGATATAATGCTTTAGGTTGGTCAAATAAACTTGGATATTGAAGATCCAATAATTTTTAGGTGGTGGTTTTTAATAAATTTCAAGTTTGCACTTTCAAATTTTTGAATTTTAGTTTAGGCGGGAAAGGGAGTTTTTAGCATTTTAGAGTTAATTAAGCAATGTAATCAATCCAAATCAGTTGTATCAGTTGGAGAATGGGTTTATAACCCTAAAATTTTCATTTGTACGGATGTTAGGTGATTGGTGAAAGGTTTGTACGGACTGTCAGAAAATTCAACAAAAATTCCTGTTTTCAAGCAATTTTCTATGTTTTCCTGATGATCCATTGATTTCTATTGAAGTTATCTACTTGTGGATGCCTTAGGGGTTTGTATTTACAAGATTTGATATCTTTCACATGTTCTGATAAAGGAAATAAATCAATTCTTGCATGTTTTTGCTGACTGTCTACAGGAAAATACAGATTTTGCTCTGTTTTGAGAGTTTTTAATGAAGGAATGACCCATTTCATGGAGTATTATGACTGAAAATCTATGAAATGGATCACATATGACATTTATTATAAGAAACTAACAAAGAAATGTGCAGGGAAGAGGAAAACTAACATATGCACAGTGAATTAGCAAAGGAAAAGGCATGAAGATGGACCCTAGGGTATAGCAGTGGAGAATCTGCCTTAACAAGAGGTACATTTTTGAGTTGCAGTAGTTGAGCAATGGTTAATGCATGGTGAAAAGTCAAAATTTAAGACTTGGAAGTGTTTGGAAGTCCTAGAATAAAAAAGCCATGTTTTAAGCCAATTTAGGGAGGGTTTTGTAATTGGGCATGTTAAGAGTAACCTAGAAGATTAAAAGTCTAAAAATATTTGGTTTGGGAATGTTTTGGAAGACTATTGAGAGTTTCAAGGTCAAGGGACAAATTTGAAGATGGGTTGCTTTGAAAAATAGGGCTAATTAGGCCTAATTTTGAGGAAATAGCAGGGTTTGAAGAAAGATTGTTTGAAACAAGTGATTCCTAGGAGTTGACATGATGTTTTGTCATCACAAACCACACCTAAAACAATATTTAGGTTGGAGGTTCATTTGCAAATTTTGAGGGAAAAGTCAAGAATCCTTCGCCAAAGGCCTAATAGGGCTAGAAGGCTAGTTGTGGAGCAAAGGTGAGTTTTTTTCAAAACAGAGGGTTAGGGCTTGAAACCCATTTGAGTCAAGTTAGGTTAAGTCCTATGAGATCATTTCAGTTTTTTGGAACCACAAAGGAAGCAAATAGGTCATGAATGCAAAGTTGAGGCCTTATCTCCAGGTTGGTGCCTAGTTGAAAGGTTGTGAGTGAACCATTGATATTCTTGTAACTTGGTGAATTTCTTTCAAGATCCCTAACCCTCTGCATCATGCTAGGACTTCATACCGAACCAAGCCTATTGGCCAAAGGTCTCCCCCATGCCGCTTGTCACCCAGAGTCTCTACAACATCTGCTAGGAATCAACCTTTCAACTAGACATCTCCCAGTTGCCAAGACTTCATATTGATAGGAGCAAGTCATACCAATTACCACGTCGACCAGATAGACCAAAGGTCACACCGATATTGGAAAGAATTCCTATCATCACCGAGACATCATTCTGACAGTTGAAGGTTATTCCAAAGGTTTCAAATGCCTATCACCAAGACATTTAGAAGGTCACAGCGACAGTTCAGGATCTACTAGCAGATTGGCCAAACATCTCACTAGTCACAACGACCATGCTTTAATACAGGTTTCAGCTTGTGAGATTGAGGTAACAATTCCAACATAGTTTCAATTTCAATAAGGCATTGAAAAATCTCAGGAGAGTCCTACAGAGATGTGAAGACCAAAACATGTGTTTAAATAGTGAAAAGTGCTTCATGATGATGTAGGAAGGTGTATTTCTTGGCCACTGCATATCTCATAAAGGAATTCAAGTAGATCTTGCAAAAGATTGAGGTGATCACAAATCTTCCCACACCTGCAAAACAAAAAGATTTTAGGAGTTTCTTGGGCCATGTAGGATATTATAGGTGTTTCATCAAGAATTTTAACAAAATAGTAGTACCATTGTATACTCTCTTAACCAAAGATGCTGAATTCCAATGGACATAAGATTGTGACAAGGCATTTTCTAATTTGAAGGAAACTTTGACTCATGCTCTTGTACTCAAAGGTCCTAATTGCGAGCTTCCATTCCAAATCCATACATATGCATTAGAATATTCCATAGGAGTAGTCTTAGGACAAAAAGGAGCCATTTAAAGTGCCATCTATTTTGTTAGAAAAAAATTGCAAGGAGCTGAATTCAACTATATAGTGATATAAAAGGAAATATTGGTAGTAATCTATGCCTTCAACAAATTCAAGAATTGCATAACAGACTACCAAATATTTATGCACACAGATCATGCAACCATTAGATAAGTCATGAATAAAACTCTGATCTCTGGTAGGCTAGCAAGATGGCTGTTGTTGATGCAGGAGTTTGACATAACCATTGTGGATAAACTAGGGAAGACCAATGTTGTTGCAGACTTTCTTTGAAGGTTGGCTACATTAGGGGACAATCAAGCCATAGATGACTCTTTTTCTAATGATCATCTATTCTCCATTAGTGTGCAAACGCCCTGGTTTGCTGACATAGCTAATTATCTGGTCACAAGAAGAGTTCCTCCTCACTTCTCTAAAAGAGAGAAGGGCGCTCATTGAAAAATCTTTTCCTTTTTCATGGATTGTTAGATGTTTGTTTTATACAGGACCAAACCATGTTATGAGGAGATGTGTGAGGGAAGATGAGACATATGACATTTTGCATGCATGTCACAATGAACCATGTGGAGGAAATTTTGCAGCCAAGAGGAAAGCAGTGAAGATTTTGAACATAGGATAATATTGGCCCACAATTCACAAGGATGCATGAAGGTATACCAGAAAATGTGATAGATGCCAAAGAATGGGTAGGCCAGCCAAATCTAATGAGATGCCACTTTACCCTTAAGTAGTAATCACTCCCTTTGACAAGTGGGGATTGAATTTTGTAGGATCCATTTACCCTCCATCAAACGGTAAGTCCTATATCCTAGTATGGACTGATTATGTAACTAAGTGGGTAGAAGTTAAGGCCATGGAGCATGTAAGAGACAATAAGGCTGCAAAAGTTCTTTATGAGGATATTTTCACAAGGTATAGAGTTCCAAGAGAGATAGTGACTGATCAAGGGTCTCAATTCACATCAACCCTTGTTGTAGCATGGGTCAATGAGTACAACATAAGACATAGAAAGTCTACTCCTTATCACCCCCAGGCCAATGGCCAAGTTGAGGTGACCAACAGAGAAATTGAAGTTATTCTAACCAAAACAATAGCTATCCATAGAAGGGATTAGCAAAATATGTTATTAGAAGCTATTTGGGCCTATAGAACTACTTGTAAAACAACTACAAGCTTCACTCCATTTGAGTTGTTGTATGGAAAGATAGCTATGATGCGTGCATTGAATTTGAACATAAGACTCTTAGAATTGTAGTAGACTTGGGGATGGATATTTTGAGGCACAAAGAGAAAGAATCATGCAGCTGAATGCTTTGGATGAGATGAGGAGAGTAGTCTTGGATCATACAGAGGTAATGCAAAATCAGAGAATCAAGTGGCATGAAAAATTTATCAAGGACAAGAAATTCCAACCAAGAGATTGGGCCTTGCTCTATGACTCAAGGTATAAAGATAATGCAAGAAAATTGCAAAAAAGGTGGCTAGGACCATATGAGGTTGTTGAAGTATTCCCCAATGGTGTTGTTTAGCTCACTACTATTGACCGAGTCAAATTCAAGCTGCTTGTCAATGGTCATCGACTTAGATTGTATCACAATCCAACTTCCATGGAGGAGTTCCTACAACAATTCACTCAACATGAACCACCAAGGGAAGTGGGCCTAGTGTCCCTCCTTCTAGCTAATTAAGGTATGTACTTGTCATAATAAATAATTCCACTTTTGTGGGAGTCCATTTCTTCACCCATCCACCCATATGCCCATCCATCACCACCTTTCTCTCTCTTTCATCATTTCACTTCATTCCACTTCACCTCATTCCACCTCATTTTCATTAATTGCTCAAATTATTTCTTAAAAGGTGACCAGTACTTCCTCCAAAATCTTTGCAACAAATCTTCGACAAATCTCTAGAGGTATGTGTGTATTAATTGCTGTATCTTAATTGTATTTAGTGCATTCATTTAATTGTTGTGAATTAATATGGAGATTCACCATAGCATTTCATTATTCCCTATCCTTGTCAAATCATCCTTACCACCTTGCATGTGAGGACACATGCTCAAATTTAGGTTGGGGGGGAAAGATGTGAATACTTTTCTCACTTGTCAATCCATGCTAGTCTACATTAGCAAAATTTAAATTGAGCCAATTTGATTTCTGAGTGAGATGATGACTCATATGTGTGAAGTGACACCAACCGCTGCCACCATTTTTCTCCATTATAACCTTCCTTTATTACTCATTTACTACCATTATTGATCTTGTCATAATATTAAGTCACCAAAAGGTAAAGTAGAAAGAAAAAAAAGGTAAAATAGAAAAGGAAAATTCAGAAGATATTGGCATTAGAAATTTGGTAGTGTTGCAGGAAGGAAAGCTTTGCAGAGTGGTTGTGATTGTAGACAATGGGAGGTGGGTTAATTAGGAATGAACCCACAGTTCATGACGTATTACTACAGGATGCACCTTCACAAGCTGAATTTAGAAACTGCGGCTGGTTAGACTACTTCCTGAAGCTGAATGGGTTTAATGAAGACATGGCATTAGAATTTTCCTAGACATTGTCTAAGAGAAAAGCCACCGTAAAAGGGATGGAAGTATTGGTCACTAAAAAAATAATTATAGAAGTTACAAGGTTGCTTGCTGATGATGAAAATTACTCTGCTTCTAGAGATGCTAGGTCAGCTAGGGATGAATTTATAGAACCTGGTGACCCTCCATTGAGCATGGACAAACAAGGTGTGAAGAGAACTTCTCTTCCCAAGCCATGGAAGCAAATAGGTATTTATGTTATAAAATATATCACCTGTGAAGGATGCCAGCTGAATCTACATTCTGTGCACTTCAAACTCTTGAATCATATAAGGCACGAGAGGAGGATGAATGTGCCGAACATGCTATACCACCTTCTTTCAATCACGATAGTTGAGACTCAAAAGGTAGGGACAATTTTTTTTCCCACTATTTTTTGAACAAATTGTTAGTTGAGAAATCTCTACATGATGTGTCTAAGATGACTTGGGAAGAATTCATAAATATTAATCAAATTAGACCAAAGAACTTGTGACCTAGGGTTTTACCTCAACCTCATAGGTATAGCAGGAGATTGAGCATGGATAAAGCCACTCTTGGTGCTTGAACCTCTAGTGCAGGCCCTAGTGTAAACCCTCCTATAGTGGAACAAACCATAGAGATTAGCTCTTCTAAGACATAGCACTTAGACAAAGAAAGTTCCTATTCAAATTTTGATGATGATGTTCCTCTTGGAATCCTAATCAAAACTAGGGCACAAAAGAGAGAAGCAGAAATAAGAAAAGGAAACGCTAAAAAGTAGTGGGTAGAAAAATAAGTACCAAACTCTAAGAAGCGAAAGGCTAACACTATTCATCTTGCAGCCAAATAAAAACATGAAAGCCCTCCCAGAAAATCAAGACCAGCTAGGAAAGCCTTTGATATGTTTGTTACCTAATTTTCACCCTTAGGCTCAATCAGGCAAGGCATCTATGTTGCAGGTGTTCATAAGGGCCAAATGGGATATTTCCATTGAGGGTTAGGTCATGCATCTGATGACACTTCATGGGGAACTCAGTTGGGGAAGCCTGCTTTGTTGAAAATATTCCTCAATAATCACAGGCTGAAACCTCCATTAGAGCCAAGTCGGTATGACATCTTCACTATCTGGCCAACTAGCAGCTTTGATACATTCTATTTTGATTTTGTTTTGAACAGATCGTTGTGACCTAGTTTCTGTCTTGCCAAATGCTTTCGCTGCAAAGCCTATCATTGTGATAAGATGGGTTCGGTATGACCTCTTATTGTGTGGAATTCTTTGGCCAATAGGCCATTCAATCATAAATTGGGGAGACTCATGGCGACCACGAGCTTCGGGATAACCTATAGCGGCTTGGTGAGAAGTCCCAACGAAGAGTTAAAGTCTCACCGATAGCAGTTGGTTTAAAGTCATTAGGGAAGCTCTCGTCGAAAGAAATACTGTTAGTAAGAAGTCTTACCAATGTGAGAAATTCACACTGACTGCATTCATTCGGGGTATCACAAACAGTGTCGAAGAGAAGTCTTAGCAAGAATGCAATGTCTTGCCGATGGTGTTGATGTCTTCGATATAACTTGGCAGTAGATGAACACTTTGGGGTAAGTCAAAGAAGCTCGGTGAAACGTCTCACCGACCGGTGGGAGTCTCAGTGAATGGAGGAGTTCGGCATGAGTCTTGGTGACAAACACCAGTCTGGCCGAAAGATGTGAGTTTGAGGAGACTATAGTGTACTTAGCAAAGGGTATGGCCGATGAGCCAAAGTTTGAGTGACAAAAAAGAGCTCGGTGAATGGTCATGTTTTTGGGGAGATGTCTCCCCAACTGCAGGTGTCTTGCCGAAACAAAAAGGGGGGCTTAGTGTAGTGTTTTCCCTTCGCCATGAAGTCTTCCCAACTTACCATTGTCTTGCCGAAGGAAATAAAGAGCTCGGTGTAATAGAATGCATTTGACGTGTCATCAAGGAGGTCTCGCCGATAGAAGAAGAAGGTTCTTGGGGTAGCCTCTTGCTTTCGGTAAAACGTCTCACCGACACTCAGGTGTCTTGCCAAATGAAGAGGAGCTCAAGGAGATATCAAAATGAACTCGGCAAAAAAGAAGACCTCAGTGTGAGGCCTGGGTGAAGTAAGGAGGTCTCACCGACAAAAAGGAGCTCACCGAGGAGTTGGGGAGAGCGGGGATATTCGGCATAAGGCTGGCTGAGTGTGGGATGTCCTGCCGATGAGGATGCCTTCGGTATAACATTGGGAGTTCGGGATGAATCTCTCCAACCCGATAAGTCTCCCCGACCGATAAGCGCAAGAGGGCGGGCCCTCGCCAAGACAAAATCAATTTGGCAAGATGTCTTGCCGATGATAATGAGTCATGCTGATAAGTTGAAAAATGATATAATTGCATTGGGGAGACATGATAAGTGTCTCACCGACATGCGATTCTAACTAAGCGAGCCTTTGACCATCAGTAGTCTCATGTGGCATATGGCCAGCCAATTAAAAAGAGCTAAGGGCGAGCGTGGCAGCTTGACCGGCACCAAGAAGATCAACAGAATGAAAGGGAACGCATATCTATTTGGAGCTCAAGGGCATTCAAAGCAGCTCAATGGGGGGAGAATTCAAAGATCAACATGAGGATCAAAAGTTAATGCTGCTAAAGATCTGAGGGGCTTCTCCAAGGGTGATCTTTCACACCAACATGGACACACAGGGTGTAGCATTAAATTTAATTAAAGGATCTAATGGCATATCTTTTCAGAAGCAGATATTTTGTAAGCCTAGAGGGGTCGACACAGTTTTATATATAAGGAATTTTTCCTTCTTGTAAAGGAGTTCTCCAATTGCTCTTCTGAAGTCTGTGACCCTTTTGTAGTCCTCTCTCAGATTAACAAGCTTCTGTAACTCATTTTGGAACATGTTATATAAAGCTTACCTTGATCACTATTGATGTTTAGATTTCCATCTTGTTCTTGCAGAGTGTTGTGCATTTCAGGTTCATGATTAAGTTATTTTTATGAATTTCTTTCATTCCTTCATAACTTTGTCTTGTGTTTCATGCCTTTGCAAAAGTATCATTATACAAATTACAAATTGTGTTCATTTAGTCACACATAGATTCTGATATGTGAAAATCTTTCTTTCCTCTATGGAAAAAGTGTGTGAGTCAAACCTGTTTGTGAAATGTTAGTGCAAGGCTTGCAGAATTTGATGTGTAATCTTATGTTCATCGTCAATATTCAAGTGTAAATTGAATATCTCATTGTTCCTATCTTTTCGGTGCATCACCATAGTTTAGTTTTATTTTATGCATTCCTTTTCCCTTTTCCTTCGAAGATCTATTTAGGTGATGATGCAACAAGGAAGTTGACCTTCTCCAAAGGTTGACCTCTACCTATAAAGTAACCCACAGCTTTGGAGGTCTTCCCATGTTACACTGAGGTGTTGAACATCGGGTTCAACAGGGTGCAACTTCAGGTGATAATAGTTTTTGGCATGCCCGGTGGGACTGTCGAATGGATAGTTTGGAAATTATATGTCTACTACTAGTTTTATATATGCAGCCAGTAAATTTCAAGCCTTTCAGAGGTAAAGTATCAGCATATCATGGTGACTCCAACTTCATAACAACTGGTTCAGCAGCCCAGGTGTCTGCAATTAATAAGGTTTGATCTATAGGCTTGTTTTACTTCATGTCTTATCTCTACAATGATTAGTTATTAGCAATATGAGGTCTTGCCACCTCCATTCCATGAGAGTCATGTGTATATGTCCTCCCATCAACCATACTATATAGAACAACCTACTATTTTTATGTCAAATGACTTGATATCAGCAGATTACTAGTATTTTCATCATGTTTCCCACCCTCCCACTCCTGGCCAACCCTTATGTTAGCCATTATACAATCAAAATCAACCCTAGGAGGAGGTTTCTGATGTTAAACAGTATGATTATTTATATAATCAGCCTCTCAAGCATCCTTGCCAAGCTATAATGGACCTGCTCCAATAGTTTGATCGTGTGTTGTGGGCCTTGAGCTAGAGGTTTGAACATATGCAGATTACTGATGTCAGTAGGGTGTTCTCCTATATGTATGGCATGTTGGTCAATGTCAAGAAACAAAAAAGGCTTATTTCACAGCACCAGGAGTTGGGATGTCAGTTTGAAGAATATATTGAGGGAAAGATAGCAGCCAAAGAGGAGCAAATGAAATTCTTATATACTCAGGTACAAGGTAGTCAGGCTTATTTTGATTATCAAGCACAAAGGTATGAGACATAGGCGACCCTTTCTAGTCGTAGTCTTAGCCCAGCTCTTCCTATAATATTGAGCAATCCTATCAAAAAAAGGAGTTCCTAAGCCCAACTTTTCAAGTTTCAAGCAAGTTGAACTTCTTCGGCCTACTAAATTTGAGTCCCCAAGTTTTAGAAATCTTGCTTCAACTAAGGAACCTATCCTTAAGCAAGCTCAACCTGTGGAGAAACTTGGGAAATTTACTTTCCCAAGTTTGAGGAGCTCTCTTTTTGTTCAAGAGCCCTTTATTGAATAATGGCATCCTTGTGAAGAACTCATTAGGAAGGCTCAACCAACCACTTATGTTCTAGAGCAACCTAAAGAAGAGATGCTTGTAAAGGAAGAAACAAATCTTTTAGCTTATGTTATGTTTGAACAAGAGCTTGGGAATGACAAATCAAATGCGATGATGAAGGAAAATGAGGTTGTAGATGAAGAGTAGAATTTTGGTCTACAAAACACAATCAACATGATGGAGAATGGAAGTGTGAACTTTCTGCATTTAGCCATGGAAGAATATAGACTATAGTTGCAAAAGGCTGAACAGGAGAAGAATTCTCAAAATGTTTCTGGCAATGTTTTAGTTGATGATCCTCCCACTGTCTTACAAGATAGTGGAAATGTTCCAATAGGACAACAAGGTGAAATGGTGGAAAAGGCTGACCAAGAAGAGCAATGTATAGTCTAGAATGAAGAAAGTGTTATTTTTCCCACTCTAAATGCTATCTCAGAGTAGCAAGAAGAAATCAATCAGCTGCAGATCCAAGAGTCAAGACAACAGCATGAAAAGACTAAAAAAGGTGATGTGAGTCATGAGTCCATAGCTTCGTTTGTTGAGCTTCCATGTTTCATTAAGTATGATGAGGAAAGCATAAATTTGGTCATCAGTCAGCAACATGAGGTTGAAGAGGAGTAGTGTACAACTAGATTTGATACTTTTGAGCATATTATGCTTGAGAAAGTTGATGTTGAGCTATATGAAGAAGTGTACACTGATATAATTGAACAATTTTGTTCAAAATTGGAGGAAAAAAGGTCAAATTTACTAGGGGAGTTTAGCACTCATGTGGAAATTCAACCATAGATTCACAAGTTTGAAAAAAAAGTTTCTCATGAGCTTGATTTGCAAAATCATAATTGGTCGGAGGGGCTTCCATTCCATTATGAAGAGGAGCTTGAGGCTATATCATTGCTTGAATTGTTGCCCCCCTTTATTGAGGAAAACAAGCCTGCATCAGAATGTAACTCTTCCAGTGATGATGAGAATTATGAGTAGCTTCCATTATGGTGCATAAAAGAGCCAGAGGTTGATGCATTGATTGAAGATATGATGGGGGAAGCTATCTCATTGTTCTCCATCAAAGAAATGGGTGTTCAGATGGCAGTTCATGAGTGAGAGATCAAGGGAGGCTCATTCTATGCCCTTACCAAAGGCTATCCAATCAGATACCTGGCTCAGATGGAATCCAATACAACACCAAGGATGAATCTTGCACCCAAGCATGAGGGTACTACTCGGGAGGAGCACACTCAAGTTACCTTTCCACCTTAGAATGAGAATGTTTACATTTTGTATGAAAAGGTTGGTATGCTTGAATATGTTCTGCAAGAGACCTTGCAGCCATTGGTTGAATTGTCATGCCTACTTCATTTCTCTTTAGTTGTTCTCTAGCATAGCAAACATTGTAAATTTTGTAGAAAGGGTAGTTATTTTACCCAACCTGTTAATGGGTTTGTTTGACCAATTTCTTATTGGTTAGTGTAGGGTAGGTTTAGCTACTATTTCTTTCCCTAAGTGCTGTTCAACACATGTAAATAGTTTATTTCAGTTTTTTCTTGTTTTCAATAAGTTTCCAAGTGTTCTAGTGAGTCTCAAGATGAGTTACAACCATGTACAAAGTTGCTCTTGATCTTTTCTGAGTTGTCCCAATGACTCCATGCCCAATGGATAGGCCTAGGCTACTGGTTTTATGTTTAGCAGGAAAACATCCAGCAAAGGTCACCATAAATGTTACCTAATTTTCACCCTCAGGCTCAATCAGGCAAGGCATCTATGTTGCAGGTGTTCATAAGGGCCAAATGGGATATTTCCATTGAGGGTTAGTTCATGCATCTGATGACACTTCACAGGGAACTAAGTTGGGGAAGCCTACTTTGTTGAAAATATGCCTCAATAATCATAGGCTGAAGCCTCCATTAGAGCCAAGTCGGTATGACATCTTCACTATCTGGCTGACTAGTAGCTTTGATACATTCTATTTTGATTCTGTTTTGAACAGATTGCTGTGACCTAGTTTCTATCTTCCCGAATGCTTTCACTATAGAGCCAATCACTGTGATAAGAGGGGTTTGGTATGACCTCTTATCACATGGAATTCTTTGGCTGATAGGCCATTCAATCGTAAATCAGGGAGACTAATGGCGACCATGGGCTTCGGGATAACCTATAGCAGCTCGGTGAGAAGTCCCAGTGAAGAGTTAAAGTCTCACTAACAATAGTTGGTTTAAAGTCATTAGGGAAGCTCTCACCGGAAGAAATACTATTAGTAAGAAGTCTTACTGGTGTGAGTAAGTTACACCAATTGCATTTGTTTGGGGTAACAAAAACAGTCTCGGAGAGAAGCCTTAGCAAGAATGCAATGTCTCACCGATGGTGTTGATGTCTTCGGTATAACTCTTGGTGACATATGAACACTTCGGGGTAAGTCAAAGAATCTCAGTGAAAAGTCTCACCAACCGGTGGGAGTCTCATTGAATGGAGGAGTTCAGCGTGAGTCTCACCGATAAACACCAGTCTGGCCGAAAGATGTGAGTTCAAGGAGACCATAGTGTGCTCGGCAAAGGGTCTAGCCAACGGGCCAAAGTTTTGGTAACAAAAAAGAGCTCAGTGAATGGTCATGTTTTTGGGGAGATGTCTCCCTGACCGCAGGTGTCTTGCCGAAACAAAAAGAGGGGCTCGGTGTAGTGTTTTTCCTTCACCGTCAAGTCTTCCCGACTTGCCACGGTCTTGCCGAAGGAAATAAAGAGCTCGGTGGAATGGAATGTGCTCAGGGTGACATCAAAGAGGTCTCACTGATAGAAGATGAAGGGTCTTGGGGTAGCCTCTTGCTTTTGGTAAAGCATCTCACTGACACTCGGGTGTCTTACCGAATGAAGAGGAGCTCAGGGAGATATCAAAATTAACTTGGTGAAAAAGAAGATCTCAGTGTGAGATCTGGGCGAAGCAAGGAGGTCTTGCTGACAAAAAGGAGCTCGCCGAGGTGTTGGGGAGAGCAGGGCTATTCGGCATAAGTCTGGCCGAGTGTGGGATGTCCTGCCGACAAGGAGGATGTCCTCGATATAACATTGGAAGTTTGGGATGAATCTCTCTGACTCGATAAGTCTCCTCAACCGATAAGTGCAGGAGGTTGGGCCCTCACCAAGACAAAATCAATTCAACAAGATGTCTCACCGACGATAATGAGTCATGTCGATAAGTTGCAGAATGATATAATCACATTGCAGAGACACGATAAGTGTCTCACCGACATGCAATTATGACTGAGCGAGCCTTTGACTATCAGCAGTCTCATGTGGTGTATGGCCAACCAATCAAAAATACCTAAGGGCGAGCATGGTAGCTTGACCGGTGAAAAGAAGATCAACAGAATGAAAGGGAACACATTTCTGTTTGGAGCTTAAGGGCATTCAAAGCAGCTCAACTAGGGGGAATTCAAAGATCGACACGAGGATCATAAGTTAATGCTGCTAAGGATCTGAGGGGCTTCTCCAAGGGTGATCTTTCACACTGACATGGACACGCAAGGTGCAACATTAAATTCAATTAAAATATCTAAGGGAAGATCTTTTTAGAAGCAAATATTTTGTAAGCCCAGAGGGTTCGATGCAATTTTATATATAAGGAATTTTTCCTTCTTGTAAAGGAGTTCTCCAGTTCCTCTTCTAAAGTCTATGACCCTTTTGAAGTCCTCTCTCAGATTAACAAGCTTCTGTAACTTGTTTTGGAACATGTTATATAAAGCTTACCTTTATCACTGTTGATGTTCAGATTTCCAGCTTGTTCTTGCAGAGTGTTGTGCATTTCAGGTTCATGATTAAGTTATTTTTGTGAATTTCTTTCATTCCTTCATAACTTTGTCTTGTGTTTCATGCCTTCCTTTGCAAAAGTATCATTATACAAATTACAAATTATGTTCATTTAGTCACACATAGATTCTGATCTGTGAAAATCTTTCTTTCCTCTCCGGAAAAAGTGTCTGAGTCAGACCTATTTGTGAAATGTTAGTGCAAGGCTTGCAGAATTTGATGTGTTGTCTTATGTTCATCATCAATATTCAAGTGTAAATTGAATATCTCATTGTTCCTATCTTTTCGGTGCATCACCATAGTTTAGTTTCATTTTATGCATTCCTTCTCCCTTTTCCTTTGAAGATCAGTTTAGGTGATGACCCAACAAGGAAGTTGGCCTTCTCCGGAGCTTGACCTCTGCCTATAACATGACCCACAGCTTTGGATGTCTTCCCATGTTACATTGAGGTGTTGAACATCGGGTTCAATAGGGTGCAACTTCAGGTGATAACAATGTCTTCGCAGGAAATGCCTAAGCCTAGAGAAACATCACAGGGGGACACAAGAGCTCCAATGGGGTAGGTGAATGCCAAGGAAGAGGACATATTTGAGAAAGTAGCAAACATAACACTGACAGATCTTGTTGATATTGTAGAACAAGTTGAGAATCAAAGGTATGAGGAAAACCAGGATTTCCTGTAGTAAGAGATCATACAACAAGAGTTCCTACAGAATGAGCAAGAATAGGAACAAGAGACCCTACAACCAAAATTGGGAGAACAATCAGCACCCTAGCAGTCAGAATTGATTGAACAACCTGAAACCCTACAGCTAGTACTATATGGCGAGAAAGCATAAGTGTTAGGAAAAATGTTTGTAGGAATACATAACCCCCCTGATTTTTCAATGCACATGGTAGCTATGAATCTATGGAAAGAGATGCAAAGAAGGGAAGAAGAATGAAAGGAGGAGAAACATAGGCTAAAGAAGGAAATTCAAAAGAGAGATGAGGAGAGTGAAGAAAAGGATACATAAATTGCTCCTTTAAAGAACAAGGTGGATAATATGACAGCCTTGGTACCCCAAATTTCAGAATGCAAGACCCCTCCAAGGGTCTATGCTCTGCATTTGAAGGAGAAATATCTTTCTTTTAAGTTGACAAGGATTGTCTCAAGTTTGAACCCTTCCATTGAGACTCCTATTGAATTTTTCAATGCTTATCAGATTGCTTCCCCTAAGATGAAGATTTTTTTGTATGAATTCTATTTGCATAATTATGCTATGACTAAAGGCCATGATGGGAATCCAATGTTTTATGTTGGGGATGTCTAATTAAGGGAATTTATGTCCTGGGTACAAACTGAGATCAGTTGGGGACAACAATATGAGGCTTATAAGCAAATGGAATCCAACATCCCTCTACCCATCAAGGCTAAATCAAGAAACCCAAGGGACATTTACAAGGATTGACACATAATTCATCTCATGCCTAGCTATGGTAATAGGATCATGCCTTGGATATAAGCAATTTATAGTGAGTATAAGGTGGTGACAAAAGAAAAAGAGGAAACTGTGAAAAGATACCTGTCACAAAGATGGAACAACCTAATTGATGAGCTAAAAAAAGGTGAGCCCCACTCTATACAGAACTATGCTACAACACTTAAAAGAACTAACAGATATATATAGATTGGAAGGACAAAGGGACAATTTTGGCTTCCACTAACTTTTTACCCACCCATCCTGATGTGGCCCGTGTCAAATTTTAGGTATTACCACTATGATATTGCTACAAAGAGACAAAGATGGAATAGATTGGACAGACCTCAAGGGTTCTATTGGGATCCCGATTCATGCACAACAAGCATTGATGTAGGACAGTTGGCAGTTGGAAATTTTAGGGCATTGACTAAGCAGAAGAACAACCCTTCCCCTATTGGAGGACTAGGAAAACCTTAGGTTAGGGGGAGTGATGACTCTAGTTTATGGTTTGATTTTGGTAGAATTTATGATCTATTTGTTGAAGTTGTCATTGACCTTGATGTTTGAATGTTGATATTTCCTCAAAACCATAGAAACTAGGACTAATTTTATTTCTTCAAATCTTTAATGGCATTGACATGTTATATGGACTATCTGTGTTAATTCTACATGTGAATTAATGAATGTTCTTTAAGATAGTTATAAATATGCAATTATTGTGCATACTAATATTGCCATGTAGATATGACTAGAGGCCACTAAATTCAAAAGATTATGTCAGCTAGTCATTCACCATAATGTTCTACAAGGGAATCATTCAAAGGTCAACGAAGGTCAAAGGTGAGAGATTCCTCATGAAAATAAAGTTGTAACCACCATGTAAATTGTCTTTAATGTTGTTGAGCAAATTCAGGCATTACTGTTGTGCTAAATTTGTATTAAGAAAAATATGTCTGACTAGATTCCATGCATGTGAAACTGCCTCTCCACTTTCTCTGCTTTCCCTACAATGGAATCCTCCCAATTCATGGAGTTTACCTCCTTGCTTAGCTAGTAGTATAAATAAGAGTTAGATTCCTCTTCCTGGCAGGAGGTTGTGTGATTTGTTGATGTACTTGCATTCTTAGTATTTGGTAATATAGTCACACTAATCTATTGTACTCATGTTTTCCAATGAATAAAATGAAGTTATAAGTCTATGTATCTGAGTTTACATTAGTTTTAGAGGATACTCATCCAAGGGGGCCCACTTGGTGAGTATTATGTTCTTTAATTTAGTATTAGTTTAGTTATTAATTTTTGTCCAATAATTAGTTAAGAATCTGGCACTAACTGTTCCCGTAGCCACTAGAATTCCATGCTATGACTATTCCTACAACCAAAGAAAACATAGTGGTTTCTTTTTTGTTGCTTAGATTTTCATATTTGTCATCCATTTCAACTTAGTATAGTTGTTGGTTGATGTTCAACACTTATGTTATTCCTTTCCAAGTCATTTACTTTCAACATTGTGTCTTTCTTAGTTGTAGAATAAAAATGGCTACCTTAGATTTCTAGTGCACATATTGTGCTCACCCATTTCAAGTTTACATCACTAGATTGAAAAGTTAAATGAACCTTCATGATAATTGAAATGGCTATTCAGTTTAGATGTCCAATCTCTAAATCACAGCTATAAGGGATTAGTTGTTAAATCATTGTTGGAGGCCAACAATGGACACATATAAACAACTTGATTTTGGGGGAATCCTTGCATTCCCGAATCATGGTCACAATGAAGTAAGGCAGTTCCTCCCTATGTTCTCTAGATGTGATGCCATGATAGGTGAGGAACACTTAGGTGTTTTTGAGAACTTATTTGGATACTTTGATATAGAGCATGAATATGTGATTATGAAGCTATTCATGTAGTCTTTAACTGCTGATGAAAGAGATTGGTTTAGGAGCCTTCAAGAGGCTATTGTTGGATCTAGGGAAGAATTCTAGAGGGTTTTCAGAGAGTAGTATCGTGAAAAAACATACCCAAGATTCATATTGAATGAATTTAATAACATTGCTAAGGGTCAAAATGAAATGGTAGAAGAATTTAATATTAAATTCCAAAACACTATGTCTAGGCTCCCAACACATTTAAGACTAGTTAAATGAAGATGTTTGTTTGGTTAGATATCTCAATGCCTTTGATTCTAAAATGGGTTACCATATCAAGGATAAGAATATCCAAACCTTGAGAGATGCATACAAGATTGCAATCCATATTGAAAGAAATAGAAGAGCTTCAGGTAAAATAGGAAGGAGAGAAGATTTAGAACTTCTCAAGAATCCTAGGAGGTATCTAAATGAAAAGGTTGATGATGGGGGAAAAATGGATAAAATGATGATTTCCATCAAGGAGTTGACCCAAAAGGTGACAAGAAATGAAAAAAGTTTATTTTATAATAAACCAACCTATCAAGGACAAGAAAGAAGGCCTAAGCTTTCAGATCAACCATATAATACCAATTGGCATAACAGTAGGCCTATTCAAAATAATCAGAGAGATATGAAGAACAAGGAGACTCCTAATCCTTTGAAAAGGAGTAATACAAAATTTATGGATGATAAATTCATTGGTATGAACCTTTTCAGTTGCCACATTCTTCTTTGTAGTGTAGGGTTGCTCAATCCTTGGAGGATAACTGTGAATTATATAATGATTATGATGATTCATGAAGGGAGGATCATGGTGCCAACATGATATTTGGAATGGATATGAATGTTGATGAGGAAGGATGCATAGGTGTGATACTACTAGGGTGAATAATTTAGATGAAGAGATTAGGTTGCTAATTGACAATGCTATTGTAGAGGCTAGAAGTTCCTACAATTTGAGAAACATGACAGTCAACAAATACCAAGGTAACCTAAGCAACTTCATCATAAAGGAAGGAGATGGTGATATAAATGGGTAGAATTCTACAAGGAACATGAAAATCAAAGGAAAGGAGGTTAAGGATCCTTAAAATAAAGTTGAGGCTTCCTTTGATAAATATAAATTTGAGAAAGAAAAGAATGATCAAGGGAGCAAAGGAGCTATTATGGTTTAGAAAAATAAACCTGAACCCAAGCAAACAAAAGAAAGAAAGAAGGATGTATCAAGCTTTGCAATTCTAAAATACAATGTTGTTGACATGAATCTGATCTCATCACAAATCAAAGTAATAGTTCCTTTTTTAGAAATGATGAGGATAGACGAACACATGGAAAAGGCATTAGCCCTTATTGCTTGTTCACCTCTTGTTAGTGATAAGGGATAATGTCCTTGGTGAAAAGGAGAAGGATGGGGTGAAGCATGTTGAACCTGAAATATTTCATATTGAGTTTCATGAGGTATTCATAGGCACCACCTTAAATGTTAATGGGTGCTGCCATAATAGTGGTTTACACTTTCTGTGAGATCCCGATTTTTGCTTAAATCACATATTTTTAGAAAATATAATGATTTAAGCCTTGAAAAGGTCCAATTAAAGTATTCCAATTGAAGAGGGTTTGATCAAACCACTTTATACTAAGTCCCCTTGGATAGAACCCCTCTAGTTTTAAACCATACCTATAACGAAGTCTCCTTTACACCTATCAAAATGCTGATAAAAGACCACTTTTGATTTACCTTTAGGGCGATAAAATGAATTCATTTAAAATTTATTTTTTGTAAGTATGTAGTCCTTATTATAAGCTTACAAAAAACTATAATTTTAATTTAATTAAATTTGATTATTATATTTATTTTTTATTTCTTGTGGATATAGGTTTTTCACAGAAAATCAAGCTCTTTGTTCTACACATGTGGAAAAATACAAGATTATATAAAAAAAGAAAAATATGAATGCACTAGATATTGAAGTCCTTGATCCAACCAAAAAAAAAAAGAATTTTAATACATACAAAAAAAGTTGTGTTATACGGTCTGCCTATGTCTGAATTGTTATTGGATTAACTTAAAAACTTGATTAAGAAAAAAAATTCAATAAAACACTATGAAACCAATTGGAAGCACTAGATATCATAGTTACAAATCTAAATTTGAAAAAAATAGAATTTTACCCTTCATGGAAAAAAAGTTGTGTTATACAGTGAAAATCACTTCTTAAAAATGGTGTTTACTGAAAAAAACTAGTTTTTGAATGAGATGAAAAAAAAGTGCAATTTGATTCCAAAAATTTTGAAAAAAATATATTTAGAATATATAGACAAAATCTCACAAATCACTAGTTTGTATCATCTTCAAATTCGTCATGGTTTAGCTACTATAGGTGTCTGAAAGTAAAGATTTAGTTAGAAAAAATTAGTTATGTGTCGAGTTTGGTTAAAACTTGCAAACTAGTATTGTGGGATCACCCTAACCCCAACTATATTGACCCATTTTATGTAACCTTGCAAGTGAATGATAAGTTGATTAGAAATTGCATGATCGATTCTAGTGGGCCTCCACCAACATCATGCATTTGGAAATCATGAAGGAGCTTGATTTGCATGCCAGTCATACATACTGTAAATGTTTTGCAATGGATTCAAGGGAGGTCCCTATGGTTGGAGTTGTGAATGAGGTTCCATTTAGGTTGGTTGTTTTTTAAGAGAAGGATTATGCTATGAGTGCAACTATTGTTGATATTCTTGCTTAGTATGGAATGCTCCTATCAAGGGGGTGGACAAGAACAGTTGGGGGAAGTATGAAGTTGGATCTTTCTTATGCTACCATACCTATGAATGGTAGGGATATCATGCTACTTAGGGAGAAGAGGTCTCAACATATAATTGAGGGTGTTTATCTACATGAGGATTTTCATTTTGTTGACATAGATATGGACAACTTTAAAGTTGTTGATGCAAGACCATTGAGGGCCAGGGATGCACAAATAGTTGAAGAGATAAAGCAAGAGGTCTAGTCAGGTGGTCTTTGGGCCATGAATTTTGATGGAGCCTACTCAAAAGAAGGATCCATAGTAGGGGTGATTCTCATGTCACCATGAGGTAAGTCTTATAGATACTCATTTTCAATCAAATTTGAATGTACCAATAATGTTGTTGAGTATGAGGCTTTACTCCTAGGACTTAAGGTTGTTGTCAAACATGAAATTAAAATACTCATAGTCTTAGGTGATTCTGAATTAGTTGTTTCTAGAATAAGAGAAAAATATGAGTCTAAAAATAAAAAGGTTAAAACAATATAGAAATGGTGTTTGGGATTACATTGAAATTTTTGATGCATTTTCCATTGATTGGGTAGAAAGGGAAAAAAATGCGACAACAGATTTCCTCACTAATCTTGACTTGAGACCAGATGATATCACCTACTTTGGTATATCAAAGGTTGAAACTCAGATGAGGCCTTCTATTCCTGATAATATTTAAAGTTGGTAGGTATTCAATGATGATAAGGACTTGTTGAAGTTATTACATTGTGTGGAGGTTATTCAGCTGAAGCCTATTAGATATTCCACTTGGGTATCAAATTTGGTACCAGTACGAAAAAATAATGGAGATATAAGATTATATGTTGACTTCAAAAATTTGAATGTCTTCATTGAGGGATAATTATCATTTTCCTAAGATGGAGGCAATGTTACATAAGGTTACTGGTTGTGAGCTTTTATCTATGATGGATGGGCTTTCTAGCTACAATTAGGTAAAGTTAAAAGAGTCTGAGCAACATAAGACTACTTTTACTACACCATGGGAAAGATACATATATGTTAGAATTTATTTTGGCCTAACAAATGTTGGAGCTACATTTCAGAGGGCGATGGATGTTGCTTTTTTAGATTTCATAAATGTTTTCATGGCTATATATCAAGATGAACTTACAACATATTCCAAGAAGGAGGACGAGCATTGCATGCACCTAGAAAGGATATTGATAAGGGCTTTGGAATATGGTATTTCGTTGACCCCTAAGAAATATACATTTGGGGTTTATAGAAGGAAAATTGTTGGGGAATATAGTTTCAAAGGATCGGATAAGGATTGATCTAGAAAGAGTTGTAGCAATTGATAGAATCCGAATTCCTAAGTCAGTAAAGGGGATATAGTCATTCTTCAGCCAAATTAATTTTGTTAGAATATTTGTTACAAACTTTGCTAAAACTTCAAGATCCATCTCTAAAATGTTGAGAAAGAAAGAAATAGTCGAATGGGGTGATGAGACTGTTAAAGCTTTCAATGCCATCAAGGAGGCTATCAAGGAGGGACCGATGCTCAAATCACTTGATTTTACTAATCCTTTTCAGTTCTTTTTTTTTGCTTCATTCCACACTATTGTTGTTGTCCTATTACAAAAAAATGATGAAGGATATGAACAATCCATTGCTTTCTTTAGCATGTCACTTCAAGTAGTAGATTTGAAGTATGATATTATGGGAAAAAAGCCTATTCCTTGGTGGAGGTAGTGAAGAATTTTAGACCCTATTTGGTGGGTGCTAAGATAGTGTCTTGTGTATCTAGTGTTGTAGTCAAGGATATTTTTACATAGTAGGAAGTCTCAGGAAGAAGGTGTAGGTGGATCAATAAAATTCAAGAATTCAATATTGATATTCAAATCACTACATTGGTTAGAGGATAGGGTTTAGCTAAGTTGATGGCTAAATAAAACCTGGAATTCAATAAAATAAATCAACTCAATGAAGATGTTCACACAAAGGAGTGCATGGTTCAAGAGTGAATTTGGTATAAAGATGTTTTACATTATCTAAGATATATATCTTTCCTTGATCACATGACTGATAATAAAAAATGAAAACTAAAGCTACAAGTAATAAAATATGTTATGATTGAGGGTTTCTTGTACTAGAGACATAGGGCTGGTGTTAGGTTGAGATGTGTTGATGAAAAATATGTAGAGAAGATTCTTCAAGAGATGCATGGTGGAGTTTGTTGAGGCCATTACATAGCCAAAATAATTTCCCATAAGATTCTAAGATCTGGGTATTGGTGGTCGTCTCTCTTTTTTGATACACATAAAATGGTGAGGAAGTTTGATGCTTTCCAAATTTTTTCTAGTGATTTTCCCCTTAGAACACAAAATGTTGAGGCTCCTTTTCAGCAATGGGGCATATATTTTATTGGTGAGTTTAATAAAAAATCTAGTGGTGGTCACAGTTGGATAGTGGTTGCCACAAACTACTTCACTGAGTGGGTGGAGGCAATTCCTACAAGGAGGGAAACTAGTAAAGTTGTCACTAATTTCATCATGGACAATATACTAATTAGATTTGGTACCCTTGCAAAGTTAATTAAGGATAATGCTATGTGTTTTAGATCTAAAGAATTCACTGACTTTTGTAGAAATTATGGAATTTCCATGCCATATTCTTCCCCTTATCACCCATAGGGAAATGGAAAAGTTGAGTCTAGTAACAAAAGCCTCATGAATATCATGAAGAGAGTCATGGAGAGGAAAAAAAGGCTCATGACTCAAAATTAAAATTAGCTCTATGGGTAGATACAACCACCATAAAGAAGGCCATAGAAAGATCTCCTTATGAACTAATATATGGACTGGATGTAAGAATACCAATGAATAACTTATTGCCAGTCTATAAATTCATTTAGGAATATGAAGAAGTTATTGATGATGGTATGAGTAATAGGATCAATCAGCTAACATAATTGGATGAATCAAGAAGAGCAATGTAGAATATTAATTTGAAGAGGTAGTTGTAGATCAGATATCTTTTTGACAAGAAATCTTAGGTGAGAAAGTTTGTTGCAGGAGATCTTGTATTAATTTGGAATGTAAGAAGTCAGGACAAGGGAAAACATGGTAAATTTGAGGCCTTATGGATTGGACCTTATGTTGTTTGGGGCAATCATGGTGAAGATTCCTATTGCTTACAAAATATGAATGGTGAAATATTCAAATTGTTAGTGCATGGATAGTTCTTCAAAACCTACTTTTCATAACTAGGACATATCCATGCACATTTGTATCATAGTTTCCTATTTTGTCATTGTTGTTTTGATTTTGGTGGTCTGATCTCCCAAAAATAACTAAATTCTTACTATGCTTTGTCAAGCATAAATCCCCAACTAGAGCCACTGGTGGAACCTATAAAATCCATGGATAATTCCATAAATTTTGCCTCTTATGCCTTTGGGTTTCCTCTATTTTTTCTGATTAGGGTTCACAAATTTCATAAAGGGCTTAAACCCTTACATCCTAAGACCCTAAATCCTTGGTGTACACTTTTATTTTAAAATCATGTTAGCATCTTGCACTAGCTTAGGTTAGACCCTTTAAGTTATGACTTTAGGTCATTGTTTCTTGTTTTCCTAGCTGCAACCCCTTCTAATATTTTGTCATTTTTCTTAAGTAATGGGTCTTCCTACCTTTTCAACCCTTGACATGAGGTTATGTGGTTTTGGATTTTGGTGACTTAGCGATCTCCCTATTATCGGTAGTTGTCGTTCATCCAAGTTATGACTTATTTCTTGGTGCTCATGTGTTCACGAGCCCCCTTTTTAAGTCATGACTTATACACATGTACATATTAACCTTTTAAATATGTAGGTGGGCCCTTGATTGAACGACATATATCAAATTAAAAGTATGGCTAAATCTTAGCCGCTCCCCATGAACCCCACATGATTAAAATAATATTTTACTTGTAAAGTCTTGTGAGGTTAGCAGACTAGTGACATGTCTCTGGTGGGACCTACAAAGGCAACAAGCACAATAGTGGAATGTGATGTCACCATGATGGGGCCAAAAAGATCAGTGACGGTGATTTAAGAGATTGGACAATGCTTATTCTTTTCACCGATGTTTTTGGTGAATCTTGGATTGGTCCCATATGGTCAATGGAAAGTAGTGGAGATTCATCCATGTGGGTGAGTGTTGATTGTTGATGAAGATGGTGGGATTGGAGAAAGGTGGAAAAATCTTGTTGGAATGATTTTGTATGAATCACATCATTTTTTTGAGTCATGTGATGTTATAAAGGTGATGATTGAGTAGGCTATATTTAAAGTTGGAGATCAATGGTGATGTTTTAAAGTTCATTGGGGATCTAGTTTTGATCGCCCATCTCGAATTCGATAGCTAGAATTTAAAATCTAATGGCTAGCTACTTCTTTTCATGGGTAAAGGCTACTTAGTTATGGCGTATTTTCTTCTCAACTACCATGATTGTTCTAGGAAGTTTATAGATCAATTTTTTTCTTCTCCCAAGAAAAAATTATTTCTTAGTAGTGCAATTTATGCTATGATGTGTTGCAAAGAATGAAATTGATGTTAGGGTATGTTCTTTCTGACTGTGATCTTGAATTTTCTGGGGATGCCAAGATTTTTTTATGAAAAACTTTGCTATGGTGTGCTCGAGGTGTCAAGATGCATTCAAGCCTAGTGGTTGCATCATTTTGGGGGGGAATTCTTGGTGGACTATAGTTGATCTTGGTGCTTTGGTTTGAAATCCTAGGTTGGTTAGGGTTTGCAATTTCAAATTTGAATATGAGTTATGCCTGCACTATAAAGGTAGGTTTTGTATGTTTTGTTGAGGTTCCATCCTCTCTGAACCTTTGTAAGTCTTTGTCTTAGTCTGTATAGTGATTTCTGCACTTAGGAAGGATATGTTGTAACTTTTGCTCTGTAATAACAATAGATGACCTAAGTGTTCATTGCATTTCACACTTCATATTTGTAGCAGCTCTATCATCCTCTTTGGTTTTGTACTCACTACCTTTGAATCAAAATAATCAAGGATTGTTTTTGGGTCTCAATCACATTTGTTGATCTTAAATGTTTGATTTGTTAGTTTTTGTTCAAGGAGTAGAGTAATTTCTTTCAAGTCACATGTTAAGGTAGTGATGTTGCAATAGGGATTTCAAAGAAGTTTGATAGTTCTATTCTTTTGTTAGTTTCTTGTTGTAAGGAAATGAGTTTATAAGAAGCTAGGGTGTGTCTACTGTAGGAGTATTACTTCATTTCTGGACTCTGTGTGGATAAGGAACTGGTTAGTCTATGTTCATAAGCCTAGGTCTAAGGTGGATCCAATTTCAATTGAAAAAGAACTTTTTACTTTCCAATATTTTCTTTTATGTTTTCTTTCCATACTACCACAAGATATTAAAGACAAGGGAGAGTTATGTAGATGATTTATCCCATTGAAGGCTTCCCACCATTGTAGTATGATTATCTACCTGAATGTATAGCAATACCCACCTTGGTCCTGCAGAGCCTAAAGTGTAGAGAAGAGGCTTTCCAATTAGTCATCTATTCATTGGCCACTGACCTAGGGTCTTTGAGTATAAGGAGTATCTACCCTTTAGGAGATGCTAGACCATTAGCTGGAACCAACAACAGATGAAACCAACATTAACTATTGAGACTACAAACACATAATGTTTGTCTTTGTGCTATTATAAATAAAATATTTGTAGAACTATTAAATAGTCAATTATAATGAATATGATATAGTGTGTTAAAATTTTCCATGTGTAAAATGGCTTTGATGTAAGTGTTCATTGATACTTTGTTTGTTGATATATCTTTGTTATACTCTTCTAGGATTGTTCAAAATATTCAATAAGAGTATCCTTTAACTACCTATGTTTCTTCTTTCTTACACCATTGCAATAGTAATGAAAGTTTTTTAGAATTGTGTGAATTTTAGAAAAAAACAAATGAAAATAATGAACATAGCTCTCAATATTTTGAAGCATTGATAATGAGTATGTGTTGTGGCTACCAGCCTACATCGTGAATGTCCAAGAGAAAGTAGTTGTAGGTATAATTTTAAAGGATGGATAATGGTGGAGTGTAAGTTAATAATGATTTAAAAACATTATGTGAGACACTAGATATAATCAACAAGATGCAATGAGTAAAAGTTTTTTTTTTTGTTTGAAATGGCTAGGTGTATGATTAATCAAAAGGTTTTTCAGAAATATTAAATACAATGTCATATATTTGAATGAAATATTTTTGGGGTGTAGGAGGCTATAACTCTCTTGCTCAATTAGGGTTTTTCACCTAAAGGGAAAAGAGAGATGTCACACAAAATCTATGTGGTTCACTCAAAATAATGAAAGTACAATGGAAATATGCCTAAATGAAATGATATAGATGCAAAAAATTGATAAAATTGATTGATTATTTATGCAAAACCAAAGAAATATGAAGTATTTGAAAACATAGTGTTGTTTGCAAAAGGCCTAAAAAGAAATAAAAATGCAAATAGAACAAAACAGAAAGTTACAAGATTGAATGTGTGCACCTGTAAACTTGATGGAGACTAGAAAATGCTCTAAAAAACTAGAAATTTTGAATTTTTGATTAAGTAGGACTCATTTACCACCATGGGAGAATTAGTCCCAGAACAGGGTTTTTGTCCAAAATCATGTTTCTTCGAAAAGGGTTCTGGAATCTGCAATCTATTCTATTAGAGACCTCTAATGGGATTCATTCACCATCCATGGCGAATTAGTCCTTTTCCTATTTTTTGAAAATTCAAGTTTTAGATCTGCACTTTGTCAACTGTACAACACTTTTTGATGGAAACTTGAATCTGAATCTCTGAAAATACCTGCAAAATAGCTTTAAATTTGTTGTCTAATGGGGGATTTTCCTTGGTCAAAACCCTATTTTGGTATTTAAACCTTGAATAAATAAAATATGCATAAAACCCTAGCTCTAAGTGTCTCTAAGACTAGGAAAATCTGAAGTAAGACAAAACCCTATTCCAATGTGCTAGAATCAGATAAGTAAATGTGATATGAATGATGCAAGACTTCAACCCAAGAAACCCTAGAACATTTCAAATGAATGTAAATGACATGTAAATGTTATGCAAACCTTAAATCTAAAGATAGAGAGAAAATGGAAGATGGAATCACTTTGAAAACAAGTCATAAGGTGTGATTTGATAACTAGTTGCATCTCCTTAACCTAGATTTCTCCACAATTCTCCAAAGGAATCCATGATCAACTCTTTGCAACGTTGGATATTGAATGAGAAGTGAGCTTGAATATTTGAAAAAACCCTATCTTGCTATCCAAAAGCTTCAACTTTGCTATAGAAATGCTAATGAAACTTCTTGTGGAAGATTCTCAAAACTTTAATTTTGAATTTGGTTTGTAAAAATGACTAGGAGATGTGAAAAATGACCTAAAATGTGTATTTATAGGAATCAATCCCTGATTTTCCTATTATTTAAACCTAAGAGACCGACATTCACCAAAAAACTGAATTAAGTTAGTGAAAATCCCCCTCAAAATTGAAAATTTCCCCCAAAGGTACTCATTCACCACCCTTGGAAAATGGGTCCCACTAGAAGGGACTCATTTGCCTAAGGTGACAAATGGGTCCCACTTGTGGTTTTTAGAGGTGGGTTTTTGAGATACGAATGAATTAAGTATTATTTGTTGGGATTTGTATGATTTTCAAGTGAACGAGGCTTTAGATAAAAAATAATGGGTCTGAGGGGCCTATAAATGTTGTTTTGAAGAATGATTAATGCAAGGGTACTCAAAAGTAGGTCCAAATTAAGCATGAAGTTGTCTCTTTTTCCAAGAGTGTCCAATTTTCTACACCACATTTAACCCCCACTTTAGTGCCCATATGACTCTATGTGCATATCTAAGCTAAAGGACTCTTAACAATACACTTTTTTTGCACAAAAGGATACTCATTGGAAAGCCAGGAGAATGAAGTCCCCAATGTAGTTATCTATAAAACCACAATATTAGGAACTGCATCCTATAACACAAATTCTTTAATTGTCCAAAAATCCTTTTACCTAACTTCTAGAAATAAAATTTGAGGGTAGATGTATGCCCCCCTCGATTCTTCTTGGTTTACGGAGGTGGAGTCAAGGTAGCAATCTATCCACGTTGAAGAAGGAACAATCATATCATAGGGAATTTCCAAGTACCATGCCACGTAATGATAGACAATTGATGATGTTGGGTGTAGAATCATTATTCCAATGCATCGAACGACATCAAAAAATGAATTCTCTAGCTTCCATTATGTTGTTTTGAAGGAAAAGTATTTTATTAACTCTTAAGAGAAAATAACCCTATTTGAATGCATAAGAGTAAAATGGATGAAAATAGGTTAAAAGAGGTAGAGGAGAGTAATTTTTCACTTATTATTTCATTTTACCTTCTTGTAGCTTGAGAGTGACAAGAAGATGTCAAGTAGATGGGATTACAAGCCTTCACGATTGGATGTGCTTCGAGAGCAGGTGGCACGTGGTGAGTTGTATCATGAAGCGAGTCTATTCTGCAACCTTCACTTAGCGATTTTGCAATGATTAAATGATTTTATTGCATTTATAGGTTAATTTAGATTCTTAGAAAAAAAGTTCATAAAGTGTCCCCTTTCTTCACAAATTGTCATGTTTGTTCACAAAGTGTCCCATTTGTTCACAAAGAGTCTCGTTTCTTCGTAAAATGTCCCATTTCGTTGTGAAGTATCCCATTTCTTTGTGAAGCATCCCATTTCTTTGTGAAGTGTCCCAAAAGGGTTCTAAAGTGTCTAGGGCCTTTAGAAAGTCTCACTAGAAGAACCTTAGCACACTTGCATGATGAATAATATAAAAATTAAAGATGTTAGATGAATTTTTAGAGTATATTGTTGTGATTTTGATAGGTACCTGCCCGGTCACGACAACGGCTATAGGCAGATAGTTAAGTTTTCTTAGAGACCTAGCTCTAACACTAACAACAAAGGAGATAGAGCACCTTCATGTAGTAGTCATCTATTGGGAATTACCTGATGCTTCCCATGAGATACCATGATGCCATGCTGATGGCCCTATGCGAGCCCTAGAAAAATGAGACATGTACATTTCACCTCCCAACTAAGGAGATGAAAATTACCTTAGAGGATGTACACTGCATTCTCTGAGTTCCTATTCAAGGAGAATGGTTTCACTTCTGAGGAGGTCAGTCATTTGATGAGTGAAAGGTTGACATGTAGTACTACCTTGGTGGACTAGTTCATGATGAGCATGTGAGAGCGTGAATCGAGCTATCAATGGGGCTATATTCATGAGCCCCCATAGTGAGATGGATTATGATATACATGGTGGAAATGGTACTCAATCCAAATGGACGAGTGGCGCACCTTGATGGAGGGTTAGTTCACTTGATTCATAGGATGGAAGAGTATAGGATGGTCTACGTTTGGGGATGGTATATCCTAACACATCTTTATTATGATTTGGGTCAAAAAAAAATTTAGGAGATAGACAGTATGGTGCACTACATGCTTCTATAGGTGTGGTTCCTTGAGCATATTACATGCACTAGGCCTATCAGTTTCCCATGTGCTATAGCTGGAGGGTATCCACGAGCCTTCAACTATCCTTTATGGCACTTATGGAAGTATGGAGACTGGCATTTTTGGAGAGTGAGATTTGACTGACTAGAGGAGGATGAGATCCTTTGGAGACCTTATCTACTTACACTACAGTGGCTAGATCCCATTGGGCAGTTGAGGAGGATGCAGGTAGACATATTTTTGGCTAGTTGACATGACTATGTATACATCCTTTCTATTATGGTCATGTCATGTGATAGTTTGGGAAGGTGAAGACACCACCAAAGGTGTGCACCTTTATCTAGAGATCAGTGTGGAGTGTTTGGAGGCCAGGTGATATTATCTAACTCATTATAGACCATGTTGTCCAGAGTGAATTTAATGATTCAGATCATGATCAACCACTAGTCTCTGATGCTGATGATGTCAGTAGCACAGATGAGCATGAGGAGTAGTGGTTAGTGACACGACTAGTAGGAGCGACGAGAGACTGGTGAGGGTTCTATCATTAGGCGGCTGTAGAGATAGTTCTTGCATCCATTGATGACGAGGAGATGGACACTGGTTATGTACCCCCACCGATCATGGAGGAGGATCCAAAGTCACTCAAAGCTTTCACGAGGCTATGGGTAGTGTATGAGAGTCTGAGGAGATGAATTTGTCAAGCCGAGGCTATAGGATAGTCATCCTAGACTCTAGCAGAGGTAGAGAGACTACAAGCAGAGGTATCACAACAATGGGTGGAGAGGGATCAGATAGCGGAGGAGCATCATGTGGCTCTTGGGTGAGTATAGCGTCTAGATTTTACACTTAGAGTCAGTGGATCGCGATCATGATCACACATGACCATCTCATGATGGCTGAGTATTGGATCATTGGCACCAAAGCCCGAGGAATCTAGTTCTCATAGACCTTGGTGATGTATATTGTGATGAGATGTACATAAAAATTTGGATATATATATATATATATATATATGAGAATTTGATGTTTTACAATATGTATTAATGTGTTTGAAGGTTAAATGGAAATGTGATTAATTAAATAACTCGTTGTAAAATTATTTAATTAATGGCTACATGATTTAACATGTTTGATGTGATCTAATGTAAAATGTATTTCAATTTCACTTTAGATACAACATTGTAATTTAAAGGAGGGTATGTTAAATTAGATACACCTATAATTCATATAAGCATTGAACTTAACATAACAAGAGGGTGAATAATATGAAACATAAAGTTATTATAAAAATAACTTAAATAATTACCTTAGTGTTCAAGACAAACACATGATCATTTGTTGAGAAGGAAGCAATGCAAAAGTATTTAGAATGTAGCCAAATAACTTTAGACAACACTACTTTTTTATTCATACTATTCAAGGAGACTAGAGATAATACAGATACAGATGCGTGACATTAATATGTTCCTTAAGGGGTGTTCCATCGAGCTTTGTTAATACATAAGAAACAAACACATAACTGGTATCGATTATGTAAGGTCCCAACCAATTAGGGCTAAATTTATCTTTGTCTTCATGGTTAGCATGAGTATTACATTGATTCTCATAGATAATGAAATAACCCTTGCTAAATGTTTGAGGAATGACTTGAGTATTGTGTTTTCGTTGAAATTATTTAATGTAATCTTGGAGATGCTCAAGAGCATTGATACACTTTTCATCGAGCATATCAAGTTGGTGCAATTGTTGTTCTTTATAAGTGGTATCATCAATAAGGTCTTGAAGAGCAATTCGTAGTGTAGGAATCTCTAATTCCAAGGGCATGATTACATCGATACCATAAACAAGGTTATAGGGTGTAGTTCCCGTGGATAATCTAACACTCGTTCGATAAGCCTAGAGTGCATAATGTAATTGTGTATGCCAATCTTGATGATGTTTGAACATTAATAGTTTTCTTTAGGATTTGTTCAAGAATCTTATTAGTGATTTTAGCTTGTCCAATTGGATTGTAAATAGTATGGTGTTGAAAATTGATGTTGAATGTTGAATGTTTCAAGAAATTTCTTTATGCCATTATTCTTAAATGGGGTTCCATTGTTTGAAACTATTGTGAAAAGAAGTCCAAAGTGAGCAATTATGTGTTCCAATATGAAATGAAAAATTAGTTCAACACTTGTAGATGGAAAAGGAATAGCTTCCACCCATTTTGTGAAATAGTCTATTGCTGTTATGATAAATGTATGTATGGAAGAGGAGGGTGGTGAAAATTTTCCATTGAGGTCCAAGCCCCATACTAAAAATATCCAAATGGGAATTTGGGCTTGGAGCTCAGAAGCAAGGGGATGAATCAGATTGCTATGTTCTTGACATTTGTGACATCATTTGAAATAAACAAAATAGTCTTTTTCCATTTGTCTCCAATAGTATCCCATACAGATGATTTTTTGCACTAGAGACCGTCCTCCAAAATTTCCCCGATAGGCACCAACATGAGCCTAGTCAAGGGCTATAGGAATTTTAGAGTCCCTAATACACCTCAATAAGAGACCATTAAAGGATTGTGTATACAACACATCAACAAGGACTATGTATGTATCTACCAGTTTGCATAAAAGATTTCGAGTATTTGTCATTGTGGGCTCAAGAATGATACCATCTTGTAAATAATTATATATTGTATCATACCATTCTCGTGAGTCGTCTTGAGTTTTTTTGGTATGTGTAGGATCATGATGGGCCAAAAAGTGGTGATATGATGGGTATGTGTAGGGTATGTGGCTGATTAATTTTTTTTACCCAAAATTGATGAAATGAAAAGGGTTTTTAAAAGAGTTTCTCATCTTTCCACCAATATAAATTATGCTTTACTTTGAATTTAATAAATAACTATTATTCATTTTCTATTTGAATTATGACTAAAGTCCTTATTGATAGGCTAGTTGAAAAACATCTATAGCTTTGAAACAGTATCACATTTTTTGAATCTAAAATATATGTCACATTCTATGCTTCGCAAACTCTAGGATTAAAAAAATTAGTTGAATTTCATGAAGTTTTGACCAAGTTAAGGTGGTTAGACATACAAGTTTTTATATTTTTTAAAAGTTGTAATAAAAAAATCATAATTAATTATTTCCTTTGAAAAAAATTACAAAAAAATATGCATCACATTAGGGCATGAGTCCTCTACTTATATCTAAAATATTATAAAAAAATAATTATAATTTTATTGTGGTTAGGGTGGTTACATACACCTACTTCTTATTTTTCCTTGAAATTTAAGTACTATTGCATTGAAATTTTAAATTTTCACCAAATATAATTTAAAAAAAAATAAACCTAGCAGTTTAGAAACTACATTCGATTTTCTATAGATTTTATTCTTACATATTTTTGAATTAATATAGATAACTTATTCAAACTTTTACGTCAAGTTTCCTAACTCTAATTTTTCTAAATTTTATCGCCACTAAAGGGCCTATTTTTCCATGATGATCCTGCACATATCCTGTTGTCAAAACATCTTCTAAGCATGTATCAATCAAAGGTTTCATGATTGGATGAATAAAAAAGGTGAAGTATGTTGAAGGATCATGTGGAGATATAAGAGAGGGAACACTCACCATTGTATCTAAATGTCGATTATCTTTGTGTGAGATGTTATCAATGGTGAATGATTCAAACTTCTCTAAGAGTTGCATTGTAAGATCCTTGTATTTTAATAATTTCTCACGTTTAGTTTGATATGTCAATTTTTTTTTTTATCACTAATTGTGAAACACCAAAGATCTTGATATCTTTGGAACCCATGGTTAAAGTAGCTCTCAATCCAATAATTAATGCCTCATACTCAGCTATGTTATTTGTACATAGGAATTTAATTGATAATACAAGGGAATAGGCTTGCCTTTGGGGGAAATTAATACTACTCCAGCGCTAGAACCTGTTCTACACTTAGATCCATCAAAATATAATTCCCATGTTTTAAGGTCTATTGTCAAGACACTGTCATTAGGAAAAGAGTCATGATTAGGTAAAGCAAGAGGAGAAGGGGCATTAGCTAAGTGATCAGTCAAGGCTTGTCCTTTGATTGCTTTTCATGAAGAAAACTTAAGGTCAAACTCAGTTAACAACATCACCCACTTAGCTAAGTGTCTGGAGAGATCTATTTTATTAAAAAGATGCTTAAGGGGGTGAAATTTTTTTATGAATTTTATTTCAACATTTAGTAAATAATCTGGCAACTTATTAGTAGCAAATACAAGAGCCAAACATTTTTTTCAATTAGTGAGTATCGGGTTTCATAATCGATTAAACTTTGACTGATGTAATAGATAAGATGTTCTTTTGCAGTATCATCTTGTTGAGCTAACAATGCTACAAGAGCATGAGCTGATGTGGCTATGTAGAGGATAAATGGTTTGTTTGGCATAACTGGTTGTAAAATGGACTATGGAGTTGCAAGGTATTCCTTTAAACTCTTAAAATATTGTTTACAATCCTCATTCCAAGCAAAAGGTACATCCATTTTGAGAATATATGTGAAGGGTAATATGCAATCAACTAAAGATGCAACAGAATGACAAATAGCTTGAATTCGTCCTTGTAATGTGTGAAATTGAGAAATTTTCTTAGGAGGTGGCATGTTAATGATGGAATCAATTTTCTTTATGTCCACCTCAACGCCTTTGTGAGATATGATAAACCCTAAAAGTTTCCCACTATCTATGCCATAGACACACTTTTTCAAATTTAAACGCACGTTATATTTACATATTCATTCAAAGATCTTTCAAAGGACATTTACATTTTCTTGTCTTTTTAAAGATTTAGCAAGTATATCATCAACATAATCTTCAAAAAAATTATGTGTATAATCATATAAATATCAATGTCATTGCTCTTTGATAAGTTGCACCGGCATTCTTTAATTCAAAAGGCCTCATAACCCAACAAAACGTTCCCCAAATAGTTGTAAATGTGGTTTTGTATTGACCTTGTGGGTTGATAAAGATTTGATTATAACCAGAAAATCCATCAATGAATGAAAACAAAGTATTTCCAACAATTGAATCCATGATAATGCCAATATTAGGAAGTGGAAAATTGTCTTTTAAAGAGGATTTATTCAAGTCACAAAAATCCATGCATATCCTAATACAATTATCAAGTTTAGCAATTGCAATAATGTTTGAGATCTAAGGAGAATAATCAATAGGTCAAATGAAACCTACATCAAGGATTTATTCAACCTCTCGTTTAACATGCAAGCCTATGTTAGGGTGCATTTTTTGTGTCTTTTGGTGAATGGGCTTAGCATTTTCAGCAAGAACAATGTTGTGTGTTATGATTTTTAGGTCAATTCATGGCATATTGAAATATTTCCAAGAATTTTTTTTAGGAAAATCATGAAGTAAAGTTGTAGTGTCATCTTGTTCTTCATTGTCAAGGAATTTCCCAATCTTAATAACTTTTTCTTTATCATATATGTCCATTGGAACATCAATTGTATCTCCTAAGGGGAGTGCATTAGACTTAGGAACTTCAGGATCATATGGTTCTTCAATGATAACACTATCTTTTTTCTTGGTACTTATCATAGCACATGTAAGCCTTTTTATGGGAGGAGCAAAGGATGTGTTATCATTAACTCCTAACATTTGTTTTAAAGCTTCATCACTTTGAACGTACTCCCATGATGGTGGTAAGACCATATCAAGCAATTCAAGATGTTTGATTGTGAGATTGTTTCTTGGTTGACATGTTGTGTGAACCCTAACCGATATACCTGCAAAACAAGGAGAACATACACATTAAGTTAGAGATTGCAAGAAAGAACATGGATTCCCCATGAAATCCATTTACAAAACTCAAATTAGGAAAATAAACAATGAAGATCACAATGAAAACAATGAAATAGAAATCCTAATCCAAATTTGCAAACTTATGATCCCATGGGGGAATTGGTGCTAATTTGATGTGAAAATTGGCCCTTTCCCAATTCCTATGATGCAAGATTGATATGTTGAAGATATGTTGATGAGTGATCCACTTTGTTGATGAAGGATGAATGCTTCCAAGCTAAAAAACCTACATAACCTAGCTATGATTCAATGATATTTGATAGAAATGGCTAAATATTTTAGCATAATAACTTTGCATAATTTGTGGATGATCAAATGAGGATATGAGCTCTTTATTTACAAAATTCCAAGATGGATGAATGTCCAAATTTGAGCAATGTGGGACTAAAATTCATCCAATGGCAAGATGCCACTTGTCAATCTATGAGTGGATGGAGGATGTGCAAGTTTTGAGTATTGTGCCAATAAATGCATATTTTTGAATTTCAAATTTGTTGAAATGACTTGCAAGAGGGAAAGGAAAATGCAATAAATGCCACTTGGCTCAAGGAAAAGGACATGTAAGATGGAGTTATTGCCTTGTTGGATGTACATGTCTACTTGAAATTTTTGAATTCAAACTTGGAGAATATTACAAAAGATGCCTTGTTGAGGAAAATAGAGGATTTAATAAATGAATTAAATCTATTTTCATGTGCAACTTACAAAATCTAGAGGATGGGACATGAATTAGAATTAAATTAATCAAGGGTCAATTAATTTAATAGGAGATTAGATGATGTGACTTATTTGACTTAGATTTTAGGATTTATTTAAATCAAATAAGAGAGGAATATGACAAGAGATTAATTAAACAAAGGTTTTGTTTTATTTAATTAAAAGAGATGGTGTTAGATTAAATTAAATAAGGTTTTAATTTAATTAATTTAATAGAAAGACTTTAGAGTTTTAATCGAATAAAATTGATTGTTTAATTAAATAGGGATAATTAGATTAGATGATGTGATTTAATTAACAACAAAGGATAACTTAATTAGATAACTGGTTTATTTAATTAAGAGAGGAATAGTGATGAATTTAATTAGATAAGGGAATTTGATTAAACGATTAGACTGAGGGATGATTTAGGATGAAACGGTGGTAGTAGGTAGGATGAGATGCACAATGTCAATTGATATATTTTACGTGTCTACATTTTTCCCCTCTTTGAAATAATGCACTTGTTGTGTTGGTTCAAAGAATAAATGATCTCGATCAAAACCATTTTTTTTTGTTTATTTAAAATCTTGCCCCACTATTGCCTGGTGAGAGAAAACATGCCAATATAATGCCCCCTTGAGAGATTGGACGAAACTTTCAATTTTTGGGTGATCTCGCAAAAAAATATGATAAGGTGCCCGACGGGTCCGAAAAGGCTCCATGAGGCCAAAAATGTTAGAGTAGAGGTTTTAACTTAGTTATGTTAATAAAGTTACTTTACTTCTCTCTTAAGATTTCACTTTAGTTTTCATATTGTGACATTTAATCATTATATTAATTATTAAATGTCTACCTATTAGGGTTACTTTTAGGTTTTGCATGATCTCCTTTTAAGGATTGATCTTTGTAATTATTTCAATTAAGTCAAATGCAATCTCTTCTGAAGCTTGCAGAAAACCCTTTCTTTTTTGTCTCCATCTCTTCCTTTCTGTGACTAGTTATTTGCATGCAGGTGATCTTCAGGGTCTGTGAAGTTGGCTTTCTCAACTTCTACATGGTATAAGAGCTCTAGACTTGTTGCTTCCTGTTTATGTTATGAAGGATTTTTTGGAGCTTCAAGGGTTTGGGGTTTTCCTTTTTTGATCCAAGAGGTGGGAATTTTTAGTGCAACCAGGGTCAAACCAAATTTTTCCATTGAATCCAGAGTTGCCAGAATAGTCAAGATTGACCTTTGTTTCGTCAAATTTGGCTTCCGTTTGTCAGATCTATGACTGTTTGAAGAAAGGATTTTTTTTCTAGATCCAGGGGGTGCTCAATTTTTTGGAGCATTTTGAGCCCAAATGGACCTCACTGTTGTGTCCAGAGCGGCCAAAAACCTAAAGAACGACTGTAAACTCACCTATATTTGGTTTAGTTGATTTATGAGGAAATTTTATTTTTTCCCGTACGCCTGTGCATGCAGATCGAGGTATTAAAACATTTCATCAAAAAAAAAGTTTTTTATGGAAGAAATTTTTCAAAAAAAACCATTGTAAATTTTTTTCAGAAAGCTTTAAAACATTTTAAAACTTTACAAAGTATTTTTGTTTTTAAAAACAAAAGTGAAAAAAGAAAGGGTGTTCTGCAAGCTTCAAGAGAGATTGCATTTAACTTAATTGAAATAATTACAAAGATCAATCCTTAAAAGAAGATCATGCAAAACCTAAAAGTAACCCTAATAGGTAGACATTTAATAATTAATATAATTATTAAATATCACAATATGCAAACTAAAATGAAATCTTAAGAGAGGAATAAAGGTAACTTAATTAACATAATTAAGTTAAAACCTTTACTCTAACACCCCCACTTAAGATGAGCAAGAGTGTAGCTACAAACATGTGCAAGAAAGAAAAGGTAACTACAATGTAGGAAAATAAACAAGGGTCTTGACAACTAGGCCTGATAGGTACCCAAATACAACCAAATCTCTGTAAAGTGGAGAAATAGAGAAAACTTCATGGCAAAAACTCTACTCCAAAAAGAGATGAAAGACATGAAGAAAATCACTAAAGCAAAAGAAGCTATAAACAACTATCAAAAGATGACTTCCATGGTGCTGAAAAACCTCCTCTGAAGATAGGATGATCAGGATCACAAAGACAACAATTTGCATGAGTGCCCCCAATGACACTACTTGAATCAGATGGAAAATAAAGGAAAACACCTGGAACGAAGATATAGATGGCACAAGTACCAATAGTCTGAAGAACACTGATCAACTAAGGATGGAAGATTCCTTCAAAGGTGAAACCAAGAAAGCATTAACATGAATAGTATAATACCTGAAAGAAATTCTTTTTTAACAAAGAGTGAAAAAGCCCATTTTTTGGGAATTACGAGTTTTTTTTTTTGAAAGACTTTATTAAAAGAATTTAGTTTTAAAAGAAGTTGCAGGGACGGTACCCAAGGGTACCGCCGCCTACCATTATGGCAGGCAGTGGCCCCTTGAGCACCACCCCCTACAACAATCGCTACTGCCCTGCCACTTTGGCAGGTGGCAGCCCCCATGCGGGCCCCTGCCTCTTTTTTTTATTAATTTTTTTTAACAAAAAAATTAACATTGTATTTTTTATTTATTTAATTTTTTTAAAAATAATAATTTCTTTCATAAGCCTAGTTATGCATGTGCTTCAAAGGCCATTTGGCCATCAAATTTAGGCCCACATTTTTCTTATGATGACCGTATGACCGTCAAATTTAATGTTGCACTGGTTATTTTTCCCCCTTTGGAGTTGTTTTCTTCCAAAGGCCATAACTTGGGCATATGATATCATTTTTTGGCAAACAAGATATCGTCAGAAAGCTAATTCCATCAAATTTCTAGTGGTGTGGGTCTCATCACTTCATTTTTGTATTGGTGCATTCTATAGCTAGTTGAAGTCAAAGGAGCTGTTTTCAGTCCCGAGCTCGTAACTTTTGACCAGTTTCTCCATTTTTTGTGATCTCATCAGTGATGGAGCCATATTTCAGAGGTCTTTAGTTCCATTTAGGCAATTTTTCTAGATTTCACTCCAGATATATTTTATTCAATTTTTTTGTTTTCACACTCTGGTGAATTACCTGGACATATTAGCTCTTGGGAACTTCTCATTTGCATGGGATGCTTCATTTTTAGCTGTTCTTCAAGTATTTCCAATTTTCTATCCTTTGTGGGCATTTTGAGCATCTTTTGTAAGCAATCTTCTATGTAAACACACTAAGATAAAGTTCCACACTATTGTACATGTATTTTGGGGATTTTGTACATAAGGTTGTGCCATATTTTGTACTTGCACTATATTATAAAGTGCCATGGGGGGTTGTATAGTGCCTTTGTTTTTGCCATCACACCTTTATCCAGTGAGTGTCCCTCCACGACAACAGTGGATCCATATGATTCTACCCTCATGCATGTGTGCTTTGTTTTGCACACCACTTTTTTAGTTGCAGGTGCTTTCTTGTGCACTTTCAGATGTTGTTTCTTCTCCTTCATGCACTATAGGGTGTTACACAACATTTCAGTGGATTTGTCAGGCTCTCCTAGTCAGCATTATGGGGGGGTATTATACTATTCATGTTAATGCTTCCTTGGTTTTACCTTGGAAGGAATCTTCCATCCTTAGTTGATTAGTGTTCTTCAGACTATTGGTACTTGTGCCATTTGTATCTTCGTTCCAGGTGTTTTCCTTTGTTTTCCATCTGATTTGAGTAGTGTCATTGGGGGCACTCATGCAAATTGTTGTCTTCTTGATCCTGATCATCCTATCTTTAGAGGAGGTTCTTCAGCACCATAGCAGTCATCTTTTGATAGTTGTTTGCAGCTTCTTCTGCTTTAGTGATGTTCTTCATATCTTTCATCTCTTTTTGGAGTAGAGTTTTTCCCATGAGGTTTTCTCTATTTCTCCACTTTATAGAGATTCAGTTGTATTCGGGTACCTCATTAGGCCTAGTTATCAGGACCCTTGTTTGCTTTCTTGCACATGTTTGTAGCTGCACTCTTGCTCATCTTAAGGGGGGTGTTAGAGTAAAGGTTTTAACTTAATTATGTTAATTAAGTTACCTTTATAACTCTCTTAAGATTTCACTTTAGTTTGCATATTGTGACATTTAATAATTATATTAATCATTAAATGTCTACCTATTAGGGTTACTTTTAGGTTTCGCATGATCTTCTTTTAAGGATTGATCTTTGTAATTATTTCAATTAAGTCAAATGCAATCTCTCTTGAAGCTTGCAGAATACCCTTTCTTTTTTGTCTCCATCTCTTCCTTTCTGTGACAGGTTATTTACATGCAGGTGATCTTCAGGGTCTATGAAGTTGGCTTTCTCAACTTCTACAAAAAATGTGTCTAAACGCAATAAATGATGTAAAATAGGCCTCAACTGGACAGAAATAGGTTCAAGGGTCCAAAACCTTAGTAGGACAAGAAAATAGGGTGAAGAAACCCTACTTTTCAAGCTTAAAAGGGGCCCGAGGGGTCACTTTCAAATCATTTTCACACACCTCCATTAGCAACCTTGACATTTGAGCTTTGACCTCCTGACGATATGATGCGACGATAGCTTCCCTTGCATATTTCTGATCGAGTTCCGACGTACCAGTGACCACCCAACATCGGGGCACTGGTAAGTGACCCTTACTTGAGCCTCGTTTTTCATTTTTTTTCCTTCATTTAATGCTTTCAAAGTTGGTCTTTCTGTAGTGGTGGTATATAGCACTGCTTAGAAATCAAACTGCATCACTCGGTGTCAAATAGCGTCACAGTGGTGTAGTTTGGAGTTTGAAAACTATGACGCTGAGCTCGGGGCTGGCAAGGTGGTTTGGAAATTAAGATGCGACAGTCTTGCATTTGTTCAAAGTGCGCCGCTAGAAGAAAAGGTGCACCATAGTGGTGTCATTTTGGTCTTTTATGCGCTACCGTCGAAGTTTGATTAGAAATCAAATTGGGATGCTTTCATGGATTGCACCACTCGAGAGGTTCTTTGAATGCCCAGCAAAGAATTTTTCAAAATTTTAAACATGGTGACCTTCCTTGATGCATAATGCGGGTAGGGAGCTCTACTCTCCAGAGCATAGGTCACGGGACCTATTCGGCTATTTGCAAGACCTGAGGGACAGGGATCAAGATCGACTCCGGGTCACCAGGCTATGGTATATTGCTTACGCATCGCCCATTCACACTCACTTAGGGATGCTCTCAGCGTGGGCCGAGAGATGGCACAACGAGACCTCTTCATTTCATCTTCCCACTAGTGAGGCCACTATCACCTTAGAGGACATTTGGCATATTTTGAAATTGTTGATTCACAGTCGGCGAGTGATTTTTGACATGGATGAGGGGTGTGATGCTTGCCACAGAGTCCTCGTGATAGAGGATATCATTTTCTGCCTAGTTGTTGTAGCAGTCATTTCGGGTCTCGTTGCTCCTGATAGACAAGGCCATTACTTAGTGCTGGCTAGGGATATTGCTAGGAGCATATGGTTTGAGACAGGCCGGTCCATTTTTCTTGGGGACCAGTGCTTCTTGCATCTCTGTATAGGGATCTCCATGAGTATGTCTACATGGATGGTAGAGCATTCAGAGCAGGGGTGACCCTTCTTCACATTTGGGCCTGGGAGCACAATATTGTGTTTTGTCCATAGATTGTTACTATTCTGATCCTGCCAGAAAATCCCCTCGTGTGGTGCTGCAGAGGCAGTGTGTCCTTCACACACACAAGTGAGCATGAGATCCCTACTGGATGAGGGTTCTTGACGAGATGCAGTTGTTTACCTAGCGACCGTACCTTGGTCAGCCCGAATTGGCCAATGATGCTAAGTAGTTGTTCTTTTCCCACTAGGATCACTTCATGCAGGGGCGGGAGCACACGATGATCAAGAGGTACTTGCTCGGGTGCATGCAACATGAGTTTGGTGAGCCCCATGATCACCCTGATGATGACTATGTAGCTTTCTTCACTTGCACCATGACACAAGTTTCATGGGGGTGGTATATTCCTGCCCTAGAGGCCGTCAACAATTTCAGATAGTTGGTGGCTTGACCATGGGACTACAATCAAGGGCTGCAGATCCAGGCACGACTCAGGAATACATGGATTGGTTTTTCCCTCCCCTACAATTGACGATTCTAGGGGCAATCCCAAATCAGTAGAGAGTGAGAGGTAAGGGGGGATGAGGATGGAGGGTTGATGCATGACAGGACCAACCGGTTGGGTCCCCAGTTCAGCCAAGGTAGGGAGATGTACCGATGCCAGATTAGCAGCAGGTGCCACCAAGTGTACCACCACGGGTTGAGGATCAGCCTCAGGTACATCTACCGATGCAGCTAGCAAGACAAGTGGATCCTAAGGATGTGTTGATTGCACAGCTATAGGCTCAAGTCTAGGCTGTGACAGCTGAGAGAGATCAAGCTCGTGTTGAGAGAGAGCAGATGAGGGCTGAGAGAGATTAGGCCATTTAGCAGAGACAGGCTGTAGAGCTACAGGTAGCTACAGAGCTAGGCAAGAGACCCCAGTTAAAGAGCATTGAATCCTCCTCCTCCTAGGTTACAGCGTCCATTCGGTCTTACAGGGATGCCATTTGAGAGGTTGAGTACTATCGGAGGCATTATCATGAGGTCGTACCTAGAGGAGGATGAGTCCCAAAGTACTCATAGTAGACCAGCTATAGACTAGTAGAGGGTCACGGTGATAAGGGAGAGGGCAGCATACATGGGGACAGACCTTGATCAAGATGATAAGATGCTTTTTGTGCCTTATGGGCTCATTTTTGATAGCCCTATGGCCCTTTTGTACTAATTGACATATATGTACAGTGATCCAATTTATTATTTTGTACTATGATAGTTACATTATTGATGATGATATATATATATATATATATATGAGCCCATGATGATTTTGATGTGATGTGATACAATGTGTACCTTTGCAATGATGTTTATGATGCTTTTATGGATGTATTTATTTTCAATGATATATATGCATTATGCCATTATTTATGACTAACAGATCTATATTATGTTAACCTATGCTATGCAAATGTACTTATGTGATGTGCAATGATGTTGTCTATATATGATGATCTATTTATGTTGATGCAAATGATGATGTGATATGTGATATGAAATGTAATATGCAAAATGATATGTGAATCTTGTTTATATATGAAATGATTATGGATGGATGTACGCTTTGTATGTGATGGATTTTGATATTCCTATTTGTGCTTATAATGATGTGGAATGATTTATTCAATGAATGATTATGATGTTGTTTCTGAGATGATATGGATGATTAATGCAATGGTCATGTGTTATGTGATATAATGCAAATGAGATGGTTTTAAGATGATTAGAATAACAAATATTATTATCCTAATCATATTAAATCATAATGTATGTGATGCATTTTAATGTGATGCAATGATATGTCCATGCAAAGTGGTATGATGATGCGTAATGTAAAATGAACGTAATGTGTGCAATGGATTATGCAATAGGTGGTAATGTGAAATGGTTATGACATGCAAATGAATGTTATGCGAGGATTTATGTGATAAATGCAATGTTATGCAATGTACTGGAAATGGATGTGCTAATCTATGAAGAATGCTTATAATAACATGTTTATATGATGATGGAAATGTAATGCATGTGTTTCCTATATGATATGCTGATGCAATATGCTAATGATTTGTGAATGTAGGATCAAGGATGATGAGGATGATGATGATGATGGACAACTATCATAGTACCTTGTTAGTGCAATGTGTAAGGAGAGAAGAAGTCAATTCAACAAGACACAACATGATGAAAATGTAAATGATGATGATGATTTTCTTTCCGAGGAATTAGGATTTTCAAAGGGACAATTTCCTTATGTTTGATAACACATGGTACGATGCATCAAGGTATAGAAAACCAAGATGGCGTGGTACCTAGTGTGATGGAATTTAACTTGACAAGCAGATAGGAGTATCCTTGTTCACACCTGACATATGGAAACCTTGCTAGGATGCACTTTAGAAGTTTCAAACACTTCGGACCAAAACATGGAAAGGTAAACCTATCAATGCAATAGTCAACAAGTTGCCCAAAAACTCCACCATACATACCTAACAAAGCAAGTATTTGCCAAGGTTATATTACAAGAACGTCCAACAAGCATAGTAGACAAGAGATAATGATCATTTCCCCACTCCTATTTCTCTAAATCCTCTTGTTTGCATATCATTGAGAAGTCCTTAGAATGAGCGCAATAAGATGAGTCAAAAGATAAAGAAAAAGTAAACAAACAAGCTGATGTTCTTCAATACTGCTAACCAAAAGAGGATGTGTTTTCTAAGGATAAGAATCGAAACTATTGCAAAAAGATAATGCCCATTGTAGGAAGGATACATCCTAGGACATGTTAGTGGATGGTGGCATGTCATTTCGTTTATCCAAAGTGTTCTAAATGATGATTGATATGGTACCAATTGGATGTTGGGTTATCAACACAAAGAGTTGAGCAACTCGCTTACGTACTAACTTAGACCTGAGACTTGACGATTTTTAGTTTTTATTTTTGACCGGCTAGACTTGTTTCTGATTGTCTTACCAAAGATTGAGGATGACGATCATTTATTATGAGTGATGTTATTGTGGGTGCAAGCGAGATGAGATGGATGAATTTTTTTCAAATATTTGCATTTCTTTTTTATCTTTTTGAGATGTTTTGAGGCTATTTTTGGTGTTTTTGAGATTTTTCAAATGTTTTGATTTTTGATTTTCTGAATGTTTTGGGATTTTCTAAGATTTTGACCAATAGACTAACCTAAAGACCTATCCTAGGGGCCTCAGGGGCTTATCAATAGATTAGCCTTGCCTACATTATACACGTAGAGACCACGTAGTTTGACTGACAAGTTGACTGATTTATAGATGGTGATATACATGATGAAATGTCAGTTTATTATGACGGACTCCTAAAGGACTGACCTAAGTGTCTCAGGGGATGATCAAAGATCAACCTTACCTACGTTCAAGCTGAGAGATGACATAGTTCAACAAGACGACCTTGTTTTTTGTTTTTTTAATTAACTTTTTGACCTATTTTTGGGATTTTGATATGTTTTGAATGTTTTTGGATTTTCTGATTTTCTGATTTTAACAATATATAGGAATTTGATCTGATGAGAACATGCCCCTAGCATGATGCAATAGACTACTCTGATAAAGATAGGACAAACTAACCTTGAGGATGGGCCGAGTAGTATTAAGAAAGATCATGATACGAAAACATGACCAAGCTATGATGCAGATGTAGGTGGATGAGTGATGGATGGAGATCTGAATGTGATGGATCATGGAAATGTAATGGATGGATGTTGTAGAAATATTCGTAAAGATCCTGGTGGATGGAAAGTGCTTATTTACACAAAGTGCCCATTTGCCAGGTTTACACCAAGGTACCTACCCAAAGTGCCACCGAAGTGGTTTTCACTAGAGGATGATTTTTCTCTTTACTATTTTCAATCCTTTTTCTAATTTTTTTGGATTTTTTTCTCTTTTTGATTTTTGTGGCTGTTACCAAGACACCTGTTTGCCAGGTTTTTTCTGAAGGTAGCCATTTTTTTTAGGACATTTTCTAATTTTTTGGATTTTTTTGGTTCTATACCTTGAAAGACTTAGGCATAAAACTTTTTGAGATGTGAGCTATTCATATGCTCCTATAGAGGTTCCCCTTAGGGTGTTGATAACTAATATGCCCCTAACTTGCAACTTGTTGTGATGATGAATGGTCCCAAGCAATTGGGTTCAAACTTTCCTTTGATGCTTGGGTTTGGGACATTCCTCTTATTCTCTTTTAATACCAGTTCTCTGACTTGGAAAGTCTTGCTTTTGATTTTCTTATTGTAGCTCCTTTTGAGTCTATTCTAATAGACTTGCAAATGGTTCAAAGCATCTATCCGTCAGTCATCTAGTAGCTCTAGCTCGTTCAGTCTTGACACTCGATACTCTTCATCTGTGGTGAGGTTTTGGAGTGATATCATGAGTGATGGGATCTCAATCTCAATGGGGAGTACTACTTCTGATCCATAGACCAAGGAGAATGGGGGTAGTGCTGGTGGGTGTGCAGATACTGGTTCGATAGGCCTAGAGGGTAGGACTAAGCTACAAATGACAGTCGTGACCTATGTCATTGACTATTTTCTTGAGGATTTTCATAATAGTTTTGTTTGTAGTTTCTGCTTGGCCATTGCCTTGGGGATAGTATGGGGTGGAGAAGCGATGTTGGATTTTGAATTTTTCACATAAGTCATGGACCTCCTGATTCTTAAAAGGTGTTCCATTATCTGAGATAATGGCTTGTGGAACACCATATCGGAAAATGAGATAGTTCGGGATAAACTTTGAAATCTACTTTCTAGTTATATACATCATGGGTATGGTTTCCACCCACTTAGTAAAGTACTTTGTTGTGGTTATGATGAATTTGTGACCGTTAGATGAAGTGGGTGTGATTTTGCGAATGAGATCAAGTCCCCATTGCAAAAAGAGCCATGGTGTGACAATAGGATGAAGCTCTTGAGCTAGAGCATGGATGAGGTCCCTATGCTGCTGACATTGTAGACACTTTCTAGCATAGTCATGTGCCTCTCTTTCCATTGTGGTCCAATAATACCCCATCCTCAGCATTTTCTTGGCTATGGTCATTCCACTCGAGTGTGAACCATAGATACCATTATGTACTTCAGTTAGAGCAGTTAATGCCTCCTCAGTGTTTAAGCAGCACAGTAGTGTTCCTTCTATGCTTCTACGATATAGGGTATCTCCTAGGATGACAAATCTCGATGCCTTTTTGACAAAGGTTCATTTTAGGTTTGAGGGTAAATTTGTGGGTATGACTCCTATTCAAAGGTATGTGTAAATTTTGTGATACCAAGGATCGCTGGGACCAACGATTTCACACACATATTTTGATTTTGGTACCTTGAATGTTGGCACAAGAAGCTGCTCAATCAAGAATTCATACTTTGGAACATTGTGGGGGATGTCGAGCAAGGATCCAATTGTTGCCATGGCATCTGCTACTTTGTTGTTGGTTCTAGGAATTTTCTCAAATTTAATTTTGATGATGGATTCTTTAAGAGTCTCCACCAATTTCTTGTATGGAGTGAGCTTGTCATCCTTGGTCTAGTATTCATCATTCACTTGATTTATTATCAATTGAGAGTCTTCGTATACTTTGAGAGCTATAATGTTCCACTATACTACTATTCTGAGACCTATGGTCAAAGCCTCATATTCTACAATGTTATTGGTGCAAGGAAATGCCAGTTTGTGGTACCTTGGTATGGAATCCCCTTTCGGGGTGATAAAGAAAATACCAGCTCCTGATCCATGTTGTGTGTATGAGCCATCAAAGTATAGTTTCCAGTGGTTAGCTATGTTTATATTGAAAATAGATTCATCTGGAAACTTTGAGATGAGAGGATTCTCTGAATAGATTGGTGCTTCTGTAAGTTGATATGCGATGACTTGGCCTTTGATTGCTTTCTTCTCTACATATTCGATGTCATATTCTGATAGTATCATCACCCATTTGGCCATTCTTCTTGTGAGCATTTCTTTTGAAAGTAAGTACTTGAGGGGATCAATTTTGGCAATGAGTTTTATTTTATGTCCCAACATGTAATGTCTAAATTTATGTGATGCAAACACTACTACTAGACATGCTTTCTTGATGAATGAATAGTATAGCTCATGGCCAAAAATTGTTCTGTTGATGTAATAGATAGCCCTTTCTGTTCCATTTTCGTGATGCTGAGCTAGGTGAGCTCCAAGGGCTACTTTTGTTGCTGATACGTAGAGAATCAATGGTTTTCTTGGGATTTGTGGCATTAAGACTGGTGGTGTTAATAGATATTCTTTTATTTTTTTAAATGCCTCTTCACACTTGGTATCCCATTTGTACACTACTCCCTTATGGAGTAGGTGAGAATATGGGTTCTGTTTGTCCACCAATTGTGCTATGAATCTTCGAATGGATTGGAGTCTGCCTTGGAGACCTCTCAATTGCTTTAATGTTTTTGGTGCCTCCATCTTGAGGATTTCTTTTACCTTTTCTAGATCTACCTCGATCCCCCTCATTGACACTATATATCCTAGCAGTTTACCTGATTGTACACCGAAGATGCCCTTTTTTGGGTTTAATCTGACCTTGTACTCGTCAATTCTGACAAAGATGGCACTTAGGGTTGCTATGTGATCTTTTCTATTTCTGGACTTGGCTAGAATATCATCGACATAATCTTTGACCATCTTATGAATCATCTAGTGGAATATCAATGTCATGGCCCTTTGATATGTTGCTCCTGCATTCTTTAAGCCAAATGGCATCATGTTCCAATAGTAGGTCCCCCATGGACAAGCAAAAGCTATTTTATGCTGGTCCTCTTTAGCTATCATGATCTAATTGTACCCTAAGAATCCGTCCATTAGTGACAACATTTCATGTCTAGTTGTCATGTCTACTATCATGTCAATGTTTGGGAGTGGGAAGTCAACTTTCGGACATGCTTTATTCAAGTCTCCAAAGTCTGTGCAAATTCCGATGGCTCCATCAGGTTTTGAAATAGGTACCAAGTTTGATAACCATTCTAGATAATCTATCAGTCGGATGAATCCAACATCTAATAGATTTTTTAGCTCCATTTTGACCAATAAGGTGATCTAAGGGTGCATTTTTGGAAGCTTTTGTTTAATAGGCTTTGCTTCTGATTACACTGCTAAGTGGTGAACCACAAATTTTGGATCAAGGCCTGGCATGTTAGCATAGCTCCATGTGAAGTTTATTTTTCTTTCTCTTAGGAAGGCCACTAAGAGCTCTTGTTCTTCTGATAACAATGATTCGGCATAGAATGTGATATGCAGGGTTTCCTTTGTTCCTAGGTTGACCGGATTACACCTTTCTGCCAAGAATGCTGATTTTTCTGGATGAATAGCTCTAGAAGGAAGATTGAATCCCCCATCCTCAGGTTCCTCAGAGAGGTTTTCACTGTTGGATGCATCCTTTCTTTTTAATTTTTTCTGGTCGAAGAGTGCCATAGTGTAGTTTTCACTCAAGGACTTGGATATTATTCTTAATTTTTCAATTTTATGACTGAGGGATTCAATGATTTCCCCGTAATAGGAATATGTATCTAGCTCCATTATGAACCCTGCTTTGTGATCCCCAGATGAAATGTTATCCCTTAGTCCCATGAATTCTGAGAGCACCTCATCATTTTTGAATGTATCAAGAACTGGTGCTCCTTTTTGGTCGTAGTCGATGAGTTGGGGATGTACTAGGCAGATTTCATGATCTTGGTGGTCTGATTCAAAAGATAGGGTACTAATCATGCAAAGAGTGGTATCCTCAAATAGCTTAGGTAGATGGGTCGTGGGATCCTCATCATCGCTACTACTATAGACATCAGTTATATCAAATGTATAGTTATCTAATACACGACTTGTGGATACTGGTAAGCATAGTTCTGATGTAGTTGGCTGACGAGGATTATTAACTGTTCTAACTGGAGGACTTCGGCTAGGTATGGTTATACTCGGAGTGGTACATCTAAGTCCAAGATTTGTTATTGGTTGCGTCTCTGAAATGATAGGTGTCATGTGGCCATTGTCATTTCTCCTAAGTCTTTAGTTTCTGTCATAGCCCATTGCGAGCATCATTTGTAGACCCTTGCTTCTATCATCTATTGGTAAGTCAGCTACTGGTCTTTCATCTTGATATAGCATATGAGATGGATCTACCTCAATAACTTCTTGTCCAAGATCCCCCCAACTTGTAAAGTTGGGATAGTCTTTAGGAGATGTTTGAGATGTGGATGCTTCATTTATTTGCGGACATCCCCATGATCTAGGAGATTGTGGTAACTCTCCTACCACAAAAGCATTATTAGGGAGCTTGTAATTTCCACAATCGTTATCTTGGATGATGACCTTAATGTCAGAAATGGTGGGGATGGCGGGAGTGGCGGGTGTCTCTATCACAGAAGTGGATGCAAGAGTGGCCGGATCGATGTATGGTGTGGATGTACCCTCATCATTTTTTGGTACTTGGGGGATTTTATAGTACTTTGCTTCAAGGATTTTGCAATATGAGAAGGGTTTGGGATCTCCATGGATGGTGACGTCTTGTCCCTCATGTGTAAATTTCACACATTGATGGAAAGTTGATGCTACCACCTTCATTGTATGAATCCATGGACATCCTAGAAGGATGTTATATGGCAAGTCAAGGTCCAAGACTTGAAAAGTGGTTTCCATTAGAGCTAGCCCTACTTGAATAGGGAGTTTGATCGTGCCTTGGGACACTCTTTCTTGATTGTCATATGCTCTTATTGTGATACCTTTTCCTTTGTCAATAGAATCCTCTGGGATTTTCAATTGTTTGATGAGGCTGAGAGAACATATATTCAAACCCGCACCTCCATCCACCAAGACCCTTTTGACTTTTCTCTTGTGTACTATGACTTCTAGGTGAAGCGCATGGTTGTGAGATGGTTGATCAGGGAAATCTTGGTCAGAGAATGTGAGGAGATTTGGCGTAATGATATTTATGACCATAGCTTGGAATTGTTCCTCATCACGGTCTGCAGGGACAGTGGATGAAGCCAACACTTCTTCAAGGATTTTCCTATGGGAAAATCAGATTTTTAGCAACTCCATGATGGAGATTTGTGTTGGTGTTCTTTTGAGTTTATCTAGGACATTTTTAGCCATTAGGGATGGATCTAGATGTAGGGACTTTGTTTGGCTGGGATAATCCTACGATGGTGACTTTGCTTCCTTTTGTGGTGACTCCACAATTGGGATGGGTGCCTTTGATGGTGATGACCATGCAATTTTCATCTAGGGAGGTGATGACTATTTCATATACATGATTTACGTTTAAGTGGGTACCTTTCCCTTTATCATTGTTATTCCCTTTGTTGCCATGATTAGGCATCAGATTCGTGTATATCTTAAGATCTTGGTTTCCTGTAGGATGTTCTACATTTATAATTCTTTTATTGATGAGATCTTGAACTATGTTTTTTAATCTCATGCAACTGTTCGTGGTATGGCCTTTGATTTTATGGAATTCACAGAGTTGATTCTCATCATACCAAGGAGGTTTCACATCTAGTTCTTGCTAATTCTCAAAGGTAAGAGCCTTGATGAGTTTTTCATCTATCAGCTTTTTCATGATTACTTCTAATGGTTCCCCCAAAGTGTGTACTTTTGCTTGGGATAGCTCTTATTCCATTGGGGTGGTCCCCTTTGATCATTGAGATTATTGATTGTTAGATTATTGTTTGGTTGTTGTATTATGTGATGATTGTTTTGGTGTTGGATTTGGATTTGTGGTGTGGGTGTATTTTCGTGAGGGGCACTAATGACCACCTTGGCATCAATGACACCATCATTAGTAATGCTTTTTTTCATTGCCCACGTGCAAGGTTTATTGTTGTAATTGGAGGGTGGGCAGTTGTTTTGTTGTTTGGGGTATGAAGTTGATCCCGCGGGTTGGGTCACAAGGGATCGTTCGATACAGAGTGCCTTGGGGATCAACTGGTCATATGTGGCTATCCCTTGAACCTTGAGATGAAATGCCAAGAGGCCATCAAGGTTGGCTATGATGGTGCAAACTTGTTGTTCTTAGGGCATGGTCCACTTGCTCCGATTGGCCTTGGATCACATTCATTGTAGGAATGAAGCGAATGATTCACCCTTTCCTTGTTTCAGAGCTGAGAGTTCTTCTAGACTATAATCCATTGCAATGTTGCATGCATAATTTTTTATGAATGCATCTATAATTTCTTGGAATGTCCTAATGCATATTGGTAGGTGAGAGAACCATTCCATTGCGTGGCCTATGAAACTTCTAGGAAATAGCCGCATCAGATAAGTATCATCGTATGTGACTTCCATGCAATGAACCTGGAACTCCCTGATTTGATCTTCAAGGTTTCCCATCCCTCGATATTTGTCAAACTTGGGGATCTCAAATCCCTTAGGGAATGGTTTCATCACAAGGCTCCTATCAAATGGATAGGGGCACAAGTTGCTTGGTGTCTTTTTGGTTCGGCCTGATTGAAGATCAAGCACTTGTGAAAGCAACCTGATTTCTGTTGTTATGTCATTTTGTAGATCAGGGGGTGGGATGAAGGTGTTATGGGGTGTTTCGATTGTGGGTTGGATGAGTGGGTTGTTTGATGTGTTGTTCAATGGTATCTATATGTTCTACCAAGCTAGGTAGGCTTCCACCTGCTGTTGTATGAACAATGCTTGTTGTTGATCTTGCTGTTGCTATGCTAAGATTTTATGCTTGCTGTTGTGCTTGTTGTTGTTCCAACAATGCTTGTTGTTCCAACAACACTTGTTGTTGGGCTGCCAATTGGGCTGCTTCTTGCTGCTCTTGATATTGCTTTATTGCTTGCTGATATGCTTGCATTTGTGTTGCTTGTTTTTGTGCAAGAAGTTATGCCTGTGTTTGTGCATGTTGTGCTTGATATTATGCATTTTCCTAAGCTTGAGCTTGTGCTTGGGCTTGTGCTTGTGCTGCTTGTTGTTGTAATGGAATTTGTGCTTGAGCAGCCTTTTGTGCTTGTAATGTGGCTTGGACTGCTTGAATAGCTTGAGCGGCTTGTTGTTGTTCTTGTTGTAATAAAGCTTGGGCTTGTGCAGCTTAGGCTGCTTGAGATGCTTGCACAGTTTGAGTGGCTTGCTGAGTAGCTAATATTGCATCTTTTTATTTTTGCACTTGTTGGAATCCCCTCTGAAAAGCATCTTGTAATGCCATGTTGCATTGGCTTGATGTGGTGGAAGTTGGTGGTGGTGGGGGTGGTGGTGGATTTGGAATGGCATTTTCGGTGAGCGATGATGTTGTTTCGGTGTTTTGAGTGATGGATGGTGATGTTGATGTGGTTGGTCCTTGGGAGACCATGCTGTGCATTGTTAGGGGGTGTTTGATGATGTTGCAATTTCTTGTATCATTGTCATCTGTTGTTGCAATATCGATGACAAGTTTTGAGCATTTGACATAATGCTTTGATTGATATTTGGGATGTTGGTCTAATTGATAGTTGGTGGAGGGGGAAGCCCTAAGGAAAGGAGTGATGTGGATGATGATGGAAATGGTGGAAGGGGTGGAAATGTGAGGGGTGCGAGTTCTTGCAAAAATGTTGTGGTGTCAAAGATGCCCCCTGGTCTGAACATGTCTCCTTCCTCTTGTGAATATGTGAGGAGAGAAGTTTGAGGTGTTGCATGGAAGAATGATGATGATGGATCATGATGGAAAGTGAGAGGAACATTCTTATGTAATGGTTTTTTAGGTATTTTTTGTTCCAAGATGGTATTTGCATCCAAGTTTTGATTATTAACAAGGGGGTGTGTTTGAATAGCATTAAGAAATGCATTTCCTTTATTAACATTGGGTTGGGTTGGAGCAAAAGATGTGATTTGCAGAATGTTTTGGGTGATGTTTTGGGATGGGGGTGTAGATGAGATGGGAATGGTGGATGAGATTAGAGGAAAATATGTCTCCACTATGGTACTCATGTCGAAATCTGAAGGTAATTTGGCCCCTTGTTTTTCTAGTTCAAGCATGTATAGCGAAGGGTTAACCCTAATGATGATGTTGATAATTTTATGGTTTTTTGGATTTTGGAGCATTTCAGTTATTTCTTCATGAGACATCCCAAATGTAAGATCCTCTCCTTGGGTTTCCTCTTATATATTTTGTGATGATGAGATGATCAAAAAATTCCTTGATTCGGCGGGATTCATTTCAACATTTGTTTGGATTAGATCACTTGAAGCAGGTGTTTCTTTGTTGGCTTCCATTTTCTTCTTGTATTGAGATGTGGTTTTAACCATAAAACAAGGATCAATTTTCAAGAATATGGGAGATGAATCTCTAATTCCTTGGATTGATCTCTACTTTATGCACAAAATAGAAAATTTTAGGATATCTTGAGGATTAAAAGGAATGATATGATGATGATTCAAGAGATGGATGATGTGGATGTTATGATCTTTTGATAAATCTTGAAGGAGATACTAGGCTTTTAGGACTTTCAGATATGTTTTGATTTTTGATCTTGATTTTCCTTTTTGGATTGCCCTTGATTGATTGATTTTGGTTTACTTTGGTTTCAGACAAATGGAACCTAAAATGTTGGATGATTATCTAGAGGGTAGATTTTATCAAGAGATGATAATTTGAATATGTGTAGGGAGAAGGATGCATCTACCTACACCTATTCAAACAAGATGATAATTTAACCAAGTATATGAAGAAGGATGCATCTACATATACCTAGCTAAACAAGATGGTTTGATACTTTTGACTAAGCATACGCAAAATGATGCATCTACACATACCTAGCCAAAGATGATTTGATAAAGATTTTAAGGATTTTATCACAAGGATTTGATGATTTTGATTTTTGTCTAAAAGCCTAGGATAATTTTCAAGCTTTCTCAAAAGGTGATGGTGAGATGATTTTTGTTTTGATGTTTGAAGGATGGATGAAAAATATTTTGATTTCCTTTGATCCTAAGATGAACCTAAAAAGACACATTATTTTCCTAGACCTAGGTATTGAAGAACATGCAACGCTTCTATAGTGATTCAATTTATGCATACATTTTCAGATTTCCAACCAATGATTTTCACTTTGGGATTTGGACCTCTTGGGGTTTCAACACATATGACAGTTCATTTTTTTTAGCTTTGCTTAATGGATTAAGTTTTCAAACTAGATGTCCAATGTATTAATTTCTTCAAATCCCACAAAATATGTTATGTGGAAATTCGATGAACTCAAGGCAAGGGTTACCTATTGTTTAAGTCTAGTAGACAAATTGAGATGTAATCCAATGTTTAGAAACCTCTAAGGATGTGAATCCCAAGGGCAAGCAATAACATATGGATTGATTCAATTGTATTTGTCTGCTAAAGGGTTTGAAATTTTGGTGATGAAGTTTAGGTGTTTGTTTCCAAGATGTGTTCGAACAAGCAAAGCATTTTGAAACCATGAATAAGTACAACCCTATGGATGTGTAAGACAATATTTGTTGCATTCTCACTTGGACAAGTCCAGCTACACTTATCTTTAGTGAATGGTTAGATGCTTGACCCCACTGGCTCCCCTCCATGGCTCATTAATGTCAATCAGGGCAGCCAAGCATCAACACCCATGAAACTCCCATGGCATGCTTTCCATTTCTACTAAAAGACCGTAAAAGTGTGGGGTGGCTTTAGAACAACCGTTCTTGCACCAACAAATAGATTAAGGATTTTGGAAAATTCTAGAACATGGGTTTTAATAAGGACTTTCTGTTCATGGAGATTGACCCATACAGAAAGAGTCCCCTTTCAGATCCATCTTGTCAGAATCAACTGCATGATATTGGCGTTTCTTCCAATACCCACATTTATATCCTGGTTGGAAATAATCTTGGCTTTAGAGTGTTACCAGTTGAGTCGTTCCCTTGGGTGAGTGCTATTTCCCCAGGGCAGGCCCTCTAGGATAAACAAAAGCGAGCAAAGACAATATCCGTAACTCGATCAATCTTTGTTTACAACAAAGAGAGAGAATGTACATAATAATGCCCCTACTCACACTCACACAAGATTTTGTTCAATTCTTAAACCCAAAATGAAGTGTGGAGGTGATTGCTTTATCTCAACCTAAAATCACGAAAAAGGCCTTTTGATTCTCAAGATCGCTATAAAGCGTGAGAGAAGCGCATACATCATTTTCCAATGAAGTTAGTTCAAGTAAGCTCTCACAAAACAATGTAGCACATATTCATTTTAGATCCCACAAAACAATAATGGATTTGTTTTAAAGCACCAAAGGACAAATGAGAGACATTTTGTTCAATTGTTAACTAAAGAAATAAACTCTAGTAAGTTGTAGTCCTAATGTTCATTTTAAACCTTTTGCAAAAATTGAAATAATTATTTTTAAACCCAAATGAAATTAGTGTCCTAAGAAAGAAGTGATAACAATTTCTTATAAGTGTTAAACAAACACTAAAGTGTTTAAAAACACTTTGATCTTGCGAAATATCCTCCTCATGCTTCTCCTTCTTTAGTTTTCAATTCCAACCTACAAGAGAGAAAACTAGTTAGATTCTACAAACTACAGAGATTAAAAAGAAGAAAATATAAGATTTTAATTGATGATTAATCAAAAGGCATGTGCTAAAATTTAATTTCAACATTTTACTCCCTTCCAGTGGTGCAACCCGTGACTGCATCGGAGTTTGATTTCTCAGTGGTACTCTTACAACAGTGCCTCTTAGGAGTCAGCGTCACTTAGTGTCGGGAATAGTGAGCTCAACTGCGTTGCACTTTTTCCCAGTGTCGCAGTTTGATTTCTTTGAAAAGTTTAGTGGGTCAAATCAGTCAAGCGACGGAGTTTGAAATTCAAATTTTTGGGTGGGAAGACTCCAGCGTCATAGTTTGAGTTTCCAATGGCACTATATGGTGACACTGAAGAGTCAATGGTGCTTAAACAATGACGCTGAGCTCTCAGTGTGGGAATTTTTCTGTGTATAAGAAAAAACACAAAATTTTGTGAGAAAAGTGATAAAGAATGAGATGCAACACTCCTTCTAGTGCCAAATGTGTGAACCCCAATCCATATACATGCAAAACAATGAGAACAAACACATTAAGTTAGAGATTGCAAGAAAGAACAAGGATTCCCCATGAAATACATTAACAAAACTCAAATTAGGAAAATAAACAATGAAGAACACAATGAAAACAACAAAATAGATTGAATCCTAATTTAAATTTGCAAACTTATGATCCCATGGGGGAATTGGTGCCAATTTGACGTGAAAATTGGCCCTTTCCCAATTCCTATGATGCAAGATTGATATGTTGAAGATATGTTGATGAGTGATCCACTTTTTTGATGAAGGATGAATTCTTCCAAGCTAAAAAACTTGCATAACCTAGCTATGATTCAATGATATTTGATGGAAATGGCTAAATATTTTAGCATAATTACTTTGCATAATTTGTGGATGATCAAACGAGGACATGAGCTCTTTATTTATGGAATGCCAAGATGGATGAATGTCCAAATTTGAGCAATGTGGGACTAACATTCATGCAATGACAAGATGCCACTTGTCAATCTATGAGTGTATGGAGGATGTGCAAGTTTTGAGGATTGTGCCAATAAATGCATATTTTTGAATTTCAAATTTGTTGAAATTACTTGCAAGAGGGAAGGGAAAATGCAATAAATGCCACTTGGGTCAAGGCAAATGATAGGTAAGATGGAGTTATTTCCTTGTTGGATGTACATGTCCACTTGGAATTTTTGAATTCAAACTTGGAGAATATTCCAAAAGATGCCTTGTTGAGGAAAATAGAGGATTTAATAAATGAATTAACTCTATTTTCATGTGCAACTTGAAAAATCTAGAGGATGGGACATGAATTAGAATTAAATTAATCAAGGGTCAATTAATTTAATAAGAGATTAGATGATGTGACTTATTTGAGTTATATTTTAGGATTTATTTAAATCAAATAAGAGAGGAATATGACAAGAGATTAATTAAATAAAGGTTTTGATTTATTTAATTAAAAGAGATTGTGTTAGATTAAATTAAATAAAGGTTTTGTCTATTTACATTAATAGACAAACTTTAGAGATTTAGGGTATGTGCAGGATCATCATGGAAAAAATAGGCCCTTAGTGGCAAAAAATTCAGAAAAATCAGTGTAAGGCAACTTGACGTAAAAATTTGAATAAGTTATCTATATTATTTCAAAAATATGTAAGAATAGAATCTATAGAAAATTGAGTGTAGTTTCTAAACTACTACGTTTATTTAAAAATAAATAAAATCTATTTGGTGAAAATTTGAAATTTCAATGCAGTAGTACTTAAATTTCAGGAAAAAATAAAGAAGTAGGTTTTATGTCTGACCACCCTAACCATAATAAAATGATAAAAAAAAAATATAATATTTTATATATAAGTAGAGGACTCATGTCCAGATGTGATGCATATTTTTTTATAATTTTTTTCTAAGTAAATAATTAATTATGAATTTTTTATTACAACTTTTAAAAAATATAAAAAACTCGTATGTTTGACCACCTTAACTTGGTCAAAACATCATGAAATTTGATTTTTCTTTTGCTAATCCTATAGTATGTGAAGCATAGAATGCAATCATGTTTTCAATTGAAAAAATGTCATACCGTTTGAAAGTTATAGATGGTTTTCAATCAGCCTATCGATTAGGACTTTAGTCATAATTCTAATAGAAAATGAATAATAATTATTTATTAAATTCAAATTAAAGCATAATTTATATTGGTGGAAAGCTGAGAATCTCCTCTAGAAACCCTTTTCATTTCATCAATTTTGGGTAAAAAAATCGTTACCCACATACCCTATAAATACCCATAATATTGCCACTTTTTGGCCCATCATGATCCTGCACATACCCTTTAATCGAATAAAATTGATTATTTAATTAAAGAGGGATAATTAGATCAGATGATGTGATTTAATTAACAACAAAGGATGACTTAATTAGATAACTGGTTTATTTAATTAAGAGAGGAATATTGATGAATTTAATTAGATAAGGGAGTTTGATTAAATGATTAGATTGAGGGATGATTCAGGATGAAACAGTGTTAGTAGGCGAGATTAGATGCACAATGTCAATCAGTATATTTTACGTGTCTACACATGTAATAGTGTTGATATTCAAAGATGGTTGTTGATTGGATTTTGTTGTCTTAGAAAAAGAATATCCCAAACCAATTTTTGTCTCTTGTGTATTAGGTTCTATAGGGACACAAATACCTTGTTCATTCTTTCCACATCCTTTTCTAGTATATCCCAATTGTCTCACAAGTTCATAGCCTTTCCCATAAAGTATTTCAATTTCCTTTGGATTAGGTGGATGTTGGTAATATATCTCATCCAAATTGGTTGTGTATGTTGTAGTTTCTTCCAAAGTACAGGAGATAGATGCTTGAGAATTTTTTTTTAAATATGAGTTTACATAACAGTTGGTTGTTCTTGTTTTCATCCTTTTTTTGTGTGATTATATATTTATCCATAAATGAAGGTGTGAATTCTAAGGATCCCCAATTTTCATTGAATAATTTAGACACCGATTCCTCATCTTGTTTTTCAATTTCAAGAGGTTCTATGTGTGATGTTTGAATTAATGTATTCAAAGGAATTGTAGCTCCTTTTTCAAGGTATAAGCAACTTCAGCCTCATGGTCTATTTCAACTTGATAAATTTTGTTGTTGTAGACATATTTCATTATATGATGAAGAGTCGAAGGCACTGCACTCATCTCATGAATCGATGGTCTGCCTAAAAGAATATTATACAAAAGATCATAAGGCATGACATTAATAGGAGTTTGCATAGTAGCCACACCAACTGTAATAGGAAAAGTGATTACACCGAGTGAATGCTTTGTTGTATTGTAAAATCCTTGAATGGATAGGGAATCATGTTTTATTTCTAACTTGTCAACATGCAATCTATCGAGGAGATTCACACTACACACATTAAGGGAAAAAAAATTATCGACGAGGGTACTTTTGATACCTATTCGATTGAATTGAGCAATTATAATAAAGGATTCATTCTATTTTCATAACTCTAAATGAGGGAGCTCATGTTGATGAAAATTAATGTCTAGATTAACATTAGTCGTTCCATGTATTAAAGCTACCACATCATTTGGAGTTGTACCAGGAGGAACCGCTATGTGTTGAAATGATGTTTGAAGGATGGTGTGATAATCTGGTGAATTCTAAAGTAAATCCCAAAGATAAATCTTTGCAAGAGTATTCTTGAGTTGTTCAACAAGATCACACTCCTTTGTGTGTGAGGGAAAATGAGGAACACTGGGCGAGTTAGGTAAAAATAAAAAGGGTGGGGTTGGATTTAGTGGTTGCAGATTGTTTCAGTTATTATATGTATGAGCAACATTAGTATTACTAGATTGCTACAAAACATCAAGTTTAGGTGGGTAAAGAGTAAACTCAGGTTGATTGGAAGTTTGAAGTTTATGCGAGGGTGGGTAAATAATGAGTTAAGGTTGAATCACTTTAACAACCTTTGTTTTAGGTTGTTCACAACAAACCTTAGTGGATGACTTAGGTGAGATCAAGTCCTGAAGGGCTTCATCTAACATGTTAAAGCCATCATGACTAAAAGGTTTGAGAGGTAAGTTATCGTTAATTGGTTTAGGCTTCTCATGCCAAGCCTTAGAGGATGAAGTAAGTGAGAGGAAGTCATGAAGGGCTTCATCTAACTTATCTAAATCATCACTACTAAGAGGCTTAGATGAGATGGTGTTTCTAAATTAAATCATTTTATGTAAGGGTTGGTTTGATGTTTGTGGTTTTTTGTTTTCATGTACTAATGAATTTGATCTAAAAGGATTAGGAACTAATGTTGAAAATGAAACTTTCAAAAATCTAATGCTATCCATAAATGCCATGAAGGGAAATAATGCTTATAGAAATGATTGGAATATAACAGAAAATAACTAAACTGAAATAGAAAAGGAATTGTGCAAATAGAATGTGAAAAACAAATTCTAAAAATAGTGATGCAAAAAGTGTACTGGGACTGATTCACCCAGGGTGGCGAATGAGTCCCAGGAAAGGTATTTTAAAGATTATTTTTTATTTTTTTGACCTTTTTCTATGTTTTTTAAGTTTTTACAATGCAGAGAAGTAATGGAAATGTAAAATTTTGTGCTCATTTGATGAAATGAAATGCAATAATGACCTCTAAATGATAGTTTCACTAATGCAATTTTGGTAAGCCCTAGGATGCAAAAAAAATGCAATGAGTCCTAGGGTGTAATGTAATGCCCCGCCACGCAACCCTAGAGGAAGTTGCAATTCACCACTTAAACGTACCAATTTTTTTTTTGTTTAAGTACAAATAGCATGTAAGGTGAATACATATTGCCAACAACCTCTAAGGCCACGAGACAAGATTACTTAAAAACCCAACATCAAATAACATTAACATAAACTGAAACATTTTGCATTTAAGGAAATGATCCAACATACATTCCATTCAAGATAAATTACAACAAGGATAAATAATACCTCAATAATCCCATTTCACATTTAAACAATAAGGTTACAACACTCATTCCCCGAATGAGGTAAATCCAATACTCATAATTACAATTACAAATTCCACCTCGAAACAAATGAGGGGTAATAAAATACAATAAGAACTGAGAGATCAAGGCATGAGAAGAACTGATTCCCACGAGCTCTCCAACTGGAAACCGCAAACTCACGAACATGAAGAATAACCAACGGAAAGATGCACGCCACCCGACCACGTGGAACCCAAAGGCCCCACTCCCTCCGTGCTAGGAGATAGTAACCAGGATTTCCTAGACAAGACCATCTACCTCAAGACACAGGCTTGCACCAAAACTGAGTTGAAACAACTAAAATCACAAAACCACTTAACATCCATAACCACAATGCCATTAAGCCACAACGGTCACAACATCACTTAACACGAAGTTACAATGCTTTCAGAGAATAACGATCATGTACATCACACAATAACTGATTAACGGTCGACATAGGAAAAGTGTCATACATAAATTGCCATGAGTTACCCTAGCTCTACCTTCCTAGGCTACCGGACCCCCATCCTGGGTTACCCTGGCTTGCCTCTACCGGCGCCGGACCCTCATGCAAAACTATGCGTCCCATCTCATCTCGAGCCTTATCATTCACTTGCTTCACGAGAGAGAGGCATTCATTATCTTATTAGTTTGAAAGATCCCCATTAATTCATTTAAGTTATCACTTAATTAAACTCTAGGTGAGTTACCCTGGCGCCCCTTTGTGTGCCGGACCCCCACCAAGAGCCACTCTCCTATCGAAAACACACCCACAAGAAGAAACTAGATAACATGACCTCTCCCAACCAAGGAGGAAACAGAACAAGAACTTACTCCAACACTGGAGGAAAACAACGTACAAAACCCACTCCAACATTGGAGGAAACCAATTACATTACCCTCTCCTACACCCAAGGAGGCACAAATCCCCGTTCGTGAAAACCGGGTGATCCACAAGGTATAACTATGCACATCTTTTACGACACACCAAAAGTTGACTTCCATAACAACAACCCACAACAGGATGCAAATCTCCTATCAGAAAGACTTCAAACAATGACCCCATGCTCCCAACATCGAGCAAGGAAGAATAAACATAAAAAGTATTTCTAGAAATTAAATAAACTAAAATTCGGGTCTCGTAAACCCAGTCAATCACAATATTCCTTCCTTGCATTTATCTAATCAAACTCTAAATTTCATTCCACAACATTGCAATAAATCAAGTCATTTGTTCATCCTTAGTACCACAACCAAATCATAATCAACCAATTTATTGACTAACATCATTTAATTAAAATAACATTTTCTTTGATTCACCGTTTCACAACTATAATTGTACTCGAACACTTAAACCATTAAGTCGTTTAACTAACATCTATTTCATTTTACTTACTCCAAATTTCCTATTATTTGCATATTCAAAACATTTAAATAAGTCAAGGCATTTATCCTATTCACTTGATCCCATTTCTAAACACAACATTGGAATATATAAAGAACGGATCACTCACTCTAAAACTCATAACCATATTCATAATCAAAACATGTTAATAATGCAGCTATCTGGTTAAAATTTAAGTCAACCATTCACTCTAAGTTTCATGATCACATACTAAAATAATATTTGCTAAAATATCAATTTCCACAATCATAATAATCACATGATGGTTTACTATTTTCAGTTTAACTTTTAACATTATTTAAATATATCAAATAAAATGATATTTTATTTGCAATTAAATAAATCATCACTTTAAATCTAAATTCCCATTAAATAAAGATACAAAATAAAAATAATATTTTATTTTCCAATTAACTCATACTTTTAATTCCTCAAGATTAACATAACGTACATTTTGAACTCATTAAAATTCCTTTGATTAAAATATACCCAACAACTTATATTTTCAATTTAAACTTTTCTATAAACCTTATGTTTTATCAAAAGAATAAAATATATTTTAACTCCTACCAGGTTTCATTAAATTTAAAATATCATAAATATATTATATTTTTATATAATATATAATATTAAATATTATGAATATTATATAAAAAAAATAATATAAAATAATATTTTAAAACCTAACAAAAGAAATAAAGAACTTTTCGAAATTGGAAAAAGCTTAGGGCGCGGCCGAAGCCAGGGCACAGCCCCTGCCTCCCGCCGGGCGGCGGTGGCCGTGTGCCAAGCACACAGCGCCGCCTCCCGTGGGCGGCGGTGGCTGTGTGGAGACACACAGCCCGCCCCCCGCCGGGCGGCGACGGCTGTGTGGGAACACACAGCCCGCCCCCCTTGCGGGCGGCGGTGGCTGTGTGTTCACACAGCCAACGCCTCCCTTGCGGGCGGCGGTGGCCGCGGCGGCGGCGGTGGTGGGGGTTAACCTCCCCTGCCACCAAAACAAATTTAATAATAAATTAAAATTTCCTGCGTTTTTTCTCAAACGCATTTACCAGAAATTTTCTGGGTTAGACCAGAGATTTCAAAAATTTCCTCAAATAACAATTATATGGCAAATATTAATGTGGGTATTCCATATATTAAGATATATGTTGTATTCACAATTATACATACCCAAAAATTGATTTCTAACCCAAATTGCAAAACTAAACCAAATCCAATTCAAAGGATATAGAACTTATTTTTAAAATAAGTAAATGGGTTTTCCAAAACATGTTTGAACATTGAGTTTTCTATTTCTTTGGATTTTTTTCTTTCTATTTCTCAATCCATTTACCATTTTGCAAATTGAAAGCTTTTCCATGGATGTTTATTGAATCTAAAACTATGTTTCCAATCATTCCAAAATGAGCAAGTAGGTGAGAGGGGAAAGTATAAAACCTTATGTTTTCTCCAAGATTTACAAGCTTCCACATGGAGATTTCCAAGCAATCCTTCAACTCCACCATTTTTGCCTCCTCCAAGCCTCTCCACCAAAGCAATCAAAACCAAGAATCCCATGGAGAGAGAGAGAGATCCAAAAGAAACCCTAAAATAAAAATATATCCTTTTCCTAACTTCCCTAATTCAAATTCAAATTCACTTTCTAATTCTAATTCAAATTCTAATTAAATTCCAATCCAAATGCAAATTCACTTCCAAATTCAAACTCAATGACAAACTAAATTGAACACAAATTCAAATTTCAATTTCAATTTCAATTTCAAACACAAATATCTTTTTGCCACAAAGTCAACCTTTTCTGAAAATATCTCTTCTACCCCAAAGTCTTTTCATAAGAAAATATCTGAATTTTTAATAACTTTAACCCATTTTCTATTTCCAATTTAAATTCAAATATTTTTGCACTTTACTTTCAACAAAAGAATTAAATATTTTACCCTTTTTAATTCATAGGGATAATTTAATCAATTCACACAATTAATTCAAATTATCAATAAAATAAATCTAATTCGAAATTAGATTATTTTATTAATTCAATTAAATTAATTAACTAATCACTAACTTTTCAACATCTCAATAAGACAAAACATTCATCATTTAATATTTTCAAAAGCTATTTAATCACTTTTAGCTTGCAACTAAACACATTTAGTCATTAATCAAACTACGCAAGTCATTTCATAACTTAAACTTGAAATTAAATAAGCACTCACGGGGAACTGACCAAGTTAAAACAACTGATCCCTACGACAAACCAGCAACATGCTATGACTAGGGTGATGACCTGGTTCGGAAACCCTAGCTACTATCTCCCAATTAATTTCCGTTGGTCAATGGACACGCTCAGACCTGGAAACCAGGTGGAGTCGATGTCATGTACCTGCCAACCTGCAACAAAAAGCATGTCGAACGTGCATATATACATAATATGATCAGACACACCGTGAAGAGGAAATCTCAGAATCGTAGGGCACTCGCAAGCGAGTGATACAACCCCGTCCCCTTCACCAATACAATATCACCAACTGACAAAACTAACATCATTAATTCACATGTTAACATGATCGAAGCATAACATAGGACAACATTGCCTGATTAACAGAGTACAAAAAAGGAGGGGTGTTACATGTAAACACATATGTAAATCAAAAGGACAATGTTCAATATGTAGGTTCACCAAAATGAACCAAGTATTTTTGGGGTGTAGGATGCTATAACACTCTTGCTCAATTAGGGTTTTTCTCCTAAAGGGAAAATACATAGATCCCACACAAAATATATGTGGTTCACTCAAACTAATGCAAGTACAATGGAAATATTCCTAAATGCAATGATCTAGATGCAACAAAATGAGAAAATTGATTGATTATTTATGAAAAATCTAAGAAATATGAAGTGTTTGAAAACTAGTGTTGTTTGAAAAAGACATAACAAGATGAAAAAAAATCCAAATAGAACCAAAAAAAAAGTTACAAGACTGAATGTGTGCACCTATAAACCTAATGGAGGCTAGAAAATGCTTTGAAAAACTAGAAATGTTGAATTTTTGACTGACTAGGACTCATTCGCCACACTGGGTGAATCAATCCTAGACCAGGGTTTCTGTCTAGAATCATGTTTCTACCAAAAGGGTATTGAAATCTGCACTCTATTCTATCAACGAACTCTAATGGGACTCATTCACCATCCATGGTGAAATAGTCCTTTTCCTATTTTCTAAAAATTCAAGTGTTAGATCTACACTTTTTCACCTGCACAACACATTTTGATGGAAACTCGAATATGAATTTCTGAAAACACTTGCAAACAAATTTAAATTTGTTTTCTAATGGGGGATTTTCCTTCGTCAAACCCCTAATTTGGTAATTAAACCTTTCAAAAATAATTAAATCTACATAAAACCTTAGCCCTAAATGTGTCTAAGACTAGGAAAATATGAAGACAAAACCCTATTCTAATGTGCTCGAATAAGATAAGTAAATGTGATTTGAATGATGTAAGAATTCAACCGAAGAAACCCTACAACATTTAAAATGAATGTAAATGACATGCAAATGTTATGCAAACCTTAAATATGAAGATAGAGAGAAAATGTAAGATGGAATCACTTTGAAAACAAGTCATAAGGTGTGATTTGATGGCTAGTTGCATCTCCTCAACCTCGATTTCTCCATGATTCTCCATAGGCATCCATGATCCACTCTTTCCAATTTTGGATCTTGAATGAGAAGTGAGCTTGAAGACTTACAAAAACCCTCTCTTGTTGTCCAAAAGCTTCAACTTTGTTGTAGTAATGCTAATGAAACTTCTTGTGGAAGATTCTCAACACTTGACTTTTGAATTTTCTTTGTAAAAATGACTAGGGGATGTGAAAAATGACCTAAAATGTGTATTTATAGACATCAATACCTAATTTTCCTGTTATTTAGACCTAATAGGCTGACATCCACTAAAAAATTCAATTAATTCGGTGAAATTCCCACTCAAAATTGAATTTTTCCCCAAAATGGACTCATTCGCCATCCTTGGTGAATGGGTTCCATTTGTTGTTTTTGGAGGTGGATTTTTCATATATGAATGAATTAAGTATTATTTGTCATGATTTTTATGACTTTTAAGTGAAATGGGCCTCTAGATAAAAAATAATGGGTCTTAGGCACCTATAAATGTTGTTTTGAAGAATGATTAATGCAAGGGTACTCAAAAGTAGGTCCAAATTAAGTGTGAAATTGTCTATTTTTTCAAGAGTGTCCAATTTTCTATGCCACAATATTTAAAATAGATTTCTAAAATATGTTTAGAGAATTTATCACTCCTAAAGAAACTTGAAGGTGAAGGAAGTCCGCTATGGAATATTTAAGAGTGTTTTTGATGTGAAGTCTATAATCTTGTACTAGATAAAGCTAGAATCATGAATTTTGATGTAAAAGGTATCAAGATAATTTTTGTTGGGTACAATGATGGAAACAAAGGATACAAGTTATATAATCCACTTGATAAAAATTCAAGAACACAATTTCATTTTTCCTCAACCAATTTTAGTTGAATATAATTATTTAAGTGATGCTACAAAGCATATTTTAAATTCCAAATTATAATCTTAAAAAAATAATGATAAAAATCCACAAAAAATGGAAAAATATTTATGAAATTTATCAAAAAAATTAATGAAAATAACAATTATGAAATTCAATGACCTTTGAGCATTCTAGAAAGATCAAGGAATAAAAAAAGGGAGCACAACATGTGAGAAAAGTACGACTAATTAGTTAAGAATCATAATTGGGAGTTGGTTGACATTCTTATAGGAAAAAAATCTTGTTTGTAATAAATTATTCTACAAGGCTAAGTTTAAGTCTAATGAAAATATTGAAAAACATATTGTAGGCCTAATAGATAAGGGTTCATCTCAAAAGGAACAACATAACTATAGCAAACCATTTACTCTAGTTTCAAATTTTAATGTAATTAGGAAAGTTGTATCAATTACAACATATTATAGATGAAAAAATATATCAAATGAATGGAATTATTAAATTATTAATGCTAATATTGGAGAAGAAATATACATTGTATATCCACAAGGAACTACACTGGAAGAACAAGAGCACTTATTATGCAAGTTACAAGAATTATTATATGGGCTAAAGCAAGCTCCATAGTTTTGGTATGAAAAATTGATAAATACTTCAAATTTGAAGATTTTGAAAATAACTCTCATGATCCCAGCTTGCATGTCAACACATTAAAAGGAGAGGGGTTAATAATTATTGTAATTTATGTGGATGAGATAATTTCATAGGAGAAAATGAGTAAAATATTATTGACTTAAAGTAAAGGTTAAAGAAAATTTTGATCTATGATAGGTTTGAAATTCATTAGTTTCTTAGACTTGATGTTGGTAAAAATAGGATGGCATATTCCTTTCCCAAACCAAGTATACTAAGGATATTTCCTAATAAATTCAAGAAGGAAGATTCTATAAATTATGCAACTCCAATATCAGCAAGTACAAAATTGACTAAAGATATGGATGGGCATGATGTTGATCCAAAAATTTATAAATATCTTCTTAAAATATTGATATATTTGATTCATACCATACAAGTTATCTCTTACATAGCCAATGTTATCTCCATTTTTATAATGTTATAATGTAGATTGGGTAGGTTAGATAAATGATAGAAAATCTTATATAGGTATATTTTCTCTCTCTTTTTAGGTCCAATTTAGTGGTGTTATAGAGAAAAAACATAATGTTTCCTGATGTATTATAGGTAAGGGGTCCAATGAAGGATGACATAATCTAGAAACTTAACACTCTTACAATATGAAATCACATAATGAAAGAAAAAAAAAAACAAAAATAGATTCAACTAATTAAATTTTCTTGTAGTATGCTTATAAAAATGCTCACATAAGACTTTAGATTACATATCAACAATGAACTATATGAGGATTTTCTTTCTTCTAACTCTTCTCTCAACATTGTCAATCTTTGAGCTCAATTTCCCTCTACCCTCTTCTATCCATCTATGCATATCATCTCACGGAATAATACATCCTACCAAAGGAATTTCAACTCTATCTTTCCTTTTCCTTTCTCTATATTTAGAGGCTCTTTCTCACTCTTAGTATTTACATCTATTAGTTTATTCAATCCATCTATTTTATTTATACCAAGCCAATTTATCCCTATGAATCTACTCTGTTTGAAAAACCACTATGATATTGTAGACCAACCTCTAGAAAGATACCCTCATTGACCAACCTCTATATATTCATGATATGAAAAGATATATGAATTATACAAGAAACCATAAAATAATATAAATGATTCACCTTGACAAAGAATGCAGATAATTTATTCTAAAAAAAATTTCTCCCATGGCGAGCATGAGATCATGGTTGGTAAACAAATGAAATGCACACAAAACTACTAGACTAAAAAATGCTAATATTTAGACTTAGATTTTGATTTGAATAGAATAGTGTAAATTTTTCTAGCTCAAACATAAATTCCCTCCAAAAATTCTTTGGGATTACTATGGATTTAGGAAAGTGGGAGTGTGAAAACTCACCAAAGAAACCTAAAAAACACATATTTAGTGTTATCGTAAATTTTTTAATGACTTCATCCTTCAAGTTGACATACATTTTTTGTAACAAAATTTCATAAATTAATTTTATTTTATTTTTGAAGAGGAAATATTCATGATTCTAAAATACAATGTCATTTAATAATATTAATAGGTTTAATAATTATTAAGTGTTTAGATATACAATGTTTGAATCCTTGATATAAATACATATTAAAAAATTCATACTTTCAAAATATTTATCCTTTTTCAAATCCAAAGGATGTGTGTAGTGTCAAAAGTTGTATACCATTATAATTTCATATTATCTTTTGTGTACTTTGGTATTTATTCCCTTAGTCTATATGTATGGTAATTTCATGCCTCCTTTCCAATGGTTACTTTCTTTCATTTTCTTTCTATTACCCTTGTAATTTTCAATTCTCTCATTTTTTTTAGCATAAAGTGACAAGAGACTAGTACATCACATGAAAATAATTCTATGCTAGTGTCATGCTATAATTTATTATTTCAAATCCAAATTTTAGCATTTTTACACTCATCACCTTCCTAGGTCAGTAAAAATGCCCCGAGATAAATCTAAATGACTTGTCAACCTCTTTCTCTTCCTTCCTCTTCTCATTTTTGAGTCTATTTTAGTTTCCAAATATTCTCTCTTGGCTCTCTTTTGTTCTCTCACAAAACACAGTCTATAGATCCCTCTCTAACCCTTTTTCTCTTTTTTCTTCCTCAAGCCTCTATAGGTGATATTTTTTAATTTCTCATTAATGTTACAAGCATTAACTTTTTGTGCCCTTGAGCACCTTGAAGTTATCACATACCTTAACTTTTATTTTTGTCTTTATTAAAATTCTAGATGTACTTAGACTTAGAAGAGAAACTCTTTCTATCTATTTGTCTATCTTGGCTATTGTGGAGGTAGAAATACCGAATGAATGGATTTGGCTAAGGTAAATCTTGAAACAACCCAAAAATATTTCTCTACCTCTTTCTATTATAGGTTTATTAAAAGAGAGGTGAATTTATTTAGTAATCTATTTTCCAATCCTTGTGATTTATATTTTCATTTCATTATTAATATTTAAATAGATTTTATTGTAAATACCTTTGAATATTGATTATCTTAGACATTAAGATTTCCATTTGTGTCCTATTTGTGCAAGTAATTTTATCATTTTAGAACATACTTTTATTTTAATGTATGGAAGGGATGAAATTGTAATATGTGAGCATCCATGTGACATGTTTGAATCCATGGTAGGTGAGGACCATAAAGTTTGATATTATTATTTGATTATTACTATAACATTTATACAAAGGAACAAGGAAGCAAGTGCAAGAAGGAAGCGGTTGAAATATTTTAACTACATACACCTTCCCACTACTAGTTATATAATGTAATATTTTAAGATTCCACCCTGATTAGCTTGTTCTTGTAATTGTATAATAAAAACTTCCAACTTCACCTTGCCAAGAGACCTCCCCCCCTTAAGGCTTAGATAACAAATATTTTTTATTACATAAATACAAATTCAATTCAAGATATTTTGAAGAAATAATCTTGAATTAAGTGAAACTCCATCAAGCTACCTCATAACCCTCATAAAGTTGTAGCTTCAAACTAAATTCTTGAGTTCTTGGACTACCATTTTCCTAATCTCCTAAATCATCAATTCTTGAATTATTTGACAAGTATCCATATTGAGCTTTACAAACATGGGGTTCCATTAAGTTGTCTCTTGTCCCTCGTAAGGGTATAAATATTGATCAAAGACTCATAAACTCACTGCACAATAATCCATATTGAGTTCAACACAATATCTCTTCCCTATCTCCAAAAATAAAACTTCACAATATATGTATTCTTAAAATCTGTCAACATCAACAAAGAAAACATGAAAGAAAGAAAAAATGTGACTCATGCAAAGCACCATCTCAAAGTGAGAAGCTTTAAACCTGAGATGATGTAAATTCCTCCATCCTCCAGTGCCACTAGCCTCTAATGCGATGGCTCAAAGTACTACTCCATTCTTAGTAATATCAATAAAACCATTTTTTGGTGGATCCACATCCTCATAATTTGGTGTATCCTCATCCTCATCCATAATACGAACTAAGTTACCTTCATTTGATTAGTCTTTTAGTTTTATTTTAAGATCACTAGGTAAAATTCTACAAGACCATGCTTTGTGACCCTTTTTCTTATAGTGGGAACATGCAATTTCCCCTTTGTTTGTACTTGACATTTTATTATTTCTTCATAGGTAGAATTCTTTCTCTTGTTGAAAATCACCTTCTATATCTTCTACATTTGCTCTCTTTTATTCTACTAAAAGAGTTGAAATCATATCTTCTATGTTCTGTGAAGTTATTTAAATGAGTGTAAAATTAACATTATTATATTTTGAAGGAAAAATATTTAACAATATAGCTCTAGCATTGTCATCATCTACTAGAGCCTTGACTTCTACTAGTTGCCTAATGAGAGACCTCAAAATACTTATGTGATTTGACAATGTGATTCAATCTTCCATTTTGAACTTGAATAATTGAAGTTTTAGACAAAAATTTGCAATAAATGTTTTTGCTCCAAACAATTTATTCAGATTATCCTAAATTTCCCTTGATGATGTGTCCAAAACTATACCATGTAGTTCAAAGCCACAATGAACAAGACTGACAGTATCTTTGACTTTATCATAGCTACTATTCCAAACCAATAACTTATTTGCATATGTATGTGGGTTTTCCTTTTTATTTACTATTTCTCATAATTTTTTATTAATTATTTTGATTTGAATTTTTATTTTTCAAATATTCTTTTTAAACAAATTTAAATCAATCTTTGATGAAATATCTCCCTATATCACCAAATTGAAGGGCAAGATAAACACTTGCATGCAATGAATTCACTTCAATCTCTAGCCCTATCTTGCCCAACATGAAAAACATAAAAAAATCTGACCTAATTTTAAACTGTAGTCTAGACTTTTAATCAACATCAGAGAATTGAAGGACAATTCAGATCATAAAAAAAAAATGAAAGTATCTTGACATTTGAGATTTTTTGTATTGTTATCTTCTTCCATAACTTTGTTGTCCTTTCACCACACACATTGATGTTCGAAAACAAATTCCAGAGCTAAACAAATCTTCTTCTTCAAAAGCGCTCAAACGTCTTGGTGTCAACTAATCTTCTTCAATTCACTTGAAGAGTGAAGGATCAAATTTTCTTTACACACCATCAAAATCTTCTTTTCTTCACATTTTGTGAACTATAAAGCTAGTCCCAAAAATAAATAAATAGATACATAAATCTTAATTTCACCCAACAAATTAAAGAAAAACAACTCAGATGCATCCATGTACCGCATATGACCCAATGCTAGTCGCGTGAGTTTTTCCTGAATTCACAAACCACTTACAATACTCTCCACCACTATTAAAAGGATTGTTGATATTATTGTCCACAAAATAGAAAATTAGAAAACTATCACACACCATATCATGCTACACTACAATACGCCTTCATAATTATTATGCTGTCTCCTTCACATGGTCATATGTGGGTTTCTTCATATCAAAACCACCTTTAGACAGCAAGGGAGAATCACAAATTTGTCTACAGATTTCAACGAACACGTACAGAGTTTGCAACTGGTTCTCATACCATATGAAGACCATAAAGTTTGATATTATTATTTGATTATTACTACTACATTTATACAAAGGAAGGAGGACGCAGTTCCAAGAAGGAAGAGGTTGAAATTGTTTACCTGCTTACACTTGCCCGCTGCTAGTTATGCAATGTAATATGCTAACAGTAGAGACTCTCAAATTTCAACCCTAGGTTCTCTATCATCTATATTTTCTATTTTTAATGTCAAAAGTTATACTTATTTATTGATTTAAAAAGATTTTTAAAATATGCATCATATTTTCTCATGCACCCTTAATTTGAATCCAATGTTCTGAGAAAAAAATATTTATATTCTCATACTCAAATTGGCCAAAGTGACAATAACTTATATATATATATTTTTGAAAATTTAGTAGCATCTCATTGAAATATGTTAATTTTTAAAAATTGAAAAGGTAATATCCCAAAAACTATATTCATTTTAATACCTTTAATTACTACCTTATTTTTGTATTATAGATAAATTATTCTATTTTGTACATAAAGTTAAACCTAAAATTTAAATTTATAATTATCATTTCCACTTAGTGGTATTGTTTGGCCCATCATAATCTACCACTCAATTCCAACCAACTATGTAGATTGAAGAACCAAAATTTGAAGATCTTTTTTCTTTTTGATACTTAATTTTGCTAAAAATGGCAAGTAACTTTTTTACATTTAAAAAAAAAAATAGTAGCACCTCACTAAACTATCCAATTTTCAACAAGTTAAATTTAAAAATTAAGAAAAATGTAGTAACCCATAAACTACATCCAATTTAATACCTTTTATTACTACCTTATTTTGTAGTTGTGGATAAATTATTCAATTTTGTACATCATCTTACATAAAGTTTATTCTTAGTGTTCTAATTTCCACTTAGGAGTATTCTTTGGCTCATCACAATCTACCACTCATCCCCTACCAAAAATATAGATTGAAGCTAGCATATATTTCTAGTAAAGATAACTACCAATCAAGACAAGTTAGGAAATGATATCTTTTGTTAAATAGAAGAAAATATAGTTATCATACAATCAACAAGCATAAGGTGGTGGCTAGCCATAACTACTACCACATCATCATAAAAAGAGGAAACTCAAAAAAGATGGGAACATGTATCCCTTTGTGAAAGGAAAGTTACCTTCATTAAAGCCTAGACCACCCTACAATTTTAATTCATCCAAGAATGAGTTGCACATATATTTTTCAACCTTCACTATATTATTGAAAGTGTTGATTATCATTTGATAGAAATGAAACCAACACAGGTCTTATAACTAAAGGCTTGTAGCATTATACCACATCAATTGTAGTAGTCCAAATAGCACCTAGAATAAAATTTCATTTGTTAACAATAGCTCCCAAACACCAATGACCTATTTATAACACAGTATAACATCTACAATTTCCTTCAAGAAACTTGTAGCTGTCAACACAACACATATAAATCTATTAAAAATCTAGGTTCTCAAGAAAATAGAAAATAAATATAATAATCAACTTAAATAATCAAAAATTACACTCATTCAGAATATTATTTTGAGTACTACAATCTAGTAAATTTTCATGTCATGTTGATTCCATTTTTGGTCAAACCCAAGGTTTGAATTTTATTTTTTTTGAAAAATATGAGCACTAAGATAGATGGAGAATAATTCCCTACTTGATCCCATTTTTTTATGTCCCACAAGTGGGACTCACTATTGTAGGTTCACCTAGTACATGGTTGTATGTTCAATTTTGAAAAAAAGTATTATGATACCTATAGAATAGAATCATAAATTGATACTAGGTAAACCAACAAAACTGGTTTACAATTCTATTGAGGAAGGAAAAATGCATTTTTAAATGGAAAACACTTTAGGGTGTTCACTAGAACTAGAGGGTTTTGCTAGAACCCCCTAAAGGGTTCGCTAGAACTAGGGGATTTGTTAGAACCCCTCCTTCTAGCGAATCCCCCTTTAATAGGTTTTATTTTTTAATTGCATTTAAAAGGGGGTTCACTAAAAAAGAGGGTTCTAGCGAACCTTGGTTCACTAGAAACCCCCCTTTTCCTTCCCCTATTTCCCCCTACTCCCCCTCTTCTATCAAATCTCTGCAAAAATTTTCCCTTCAAAGCTTTGGTAGAGGATGAAAATGGAGGAGACTTCATAGAATCAACTAGATGATGGTAGTCCTCAGAACGAGCTATCCATCAAATATAATTTTAATATGTTTTGATTTTATTATATTTTTTTTTGTTTGATTAAATATAGGTTTTTCACTATTTTGAGAGTCTCCAACTTGTTGGTGCAACCCTTGTCTCCTATCTGCAACTTGGTTTTCAACCTCAGCTCTCCTGCTCCTACACTTTTCTCCTTGGTGGCCCAAAATTTGAATTTCCCTCTTCTGACTACTTCCTACCCTACTCAAATTTTGAACGACTCTATTTTGGGAGTCTCCAACTCAGTGGTGTAGCCCCTGTCTTTTTTCTATAACTTACTTGTCGACCTTAGCTCTCATGCTCCTACACTTGTCTCCTCGGTGGCTATGGATGGAGATTGAAAGTTACCATGTTGGTGCGAGACCTATGTTTGGCTCTATGCCTTCGGTTGATGTGGCAATGATTTTTGTTGGTTCTGAGGTGTCTATAGTGGATGTGGCTTCCCCTCTTCCTAATGTAGATGTGGTTGTTGGAGTGGTTCAAGCTTCCTCAAACTCTACTGGGGGGTTGGTTGTTCATCTTCAACCTTCTTTTGTTGATTCTTTGAAGTCTAATAAGCTAAGGGAGGGCTCTATGAATCCTTTGCAGTGTGTAGATAGTGCTCCCATTATCTCTCTTAGTAAGGAAGTTGCTGAAAATATTGTTTTTACTCTAAGAATGCTCTTATTTGTAGATTTTGTCATTTGTGTCCTTCCCTCCCTTATTTAAACCTTTGGATCACCAACCATTGGTCTCCTTTGGTTGATGGTTTGATGGAGATTTACCCTTCTACAAGGGTTTTTTTGTTGTGGGTTTCAACTCTCTTGAAGATAGAAAGGCTATTTTAGACTATGGTTTGTGGGTTTGGGACTCTCATCCCCTCTCCATTAGAACTTGGTTTTGTTCTTTTAATCCTTTGAATGAACCCTTAGATGTTATGCCTCTTTGGGTAATATTTCCTTATCTTCCTTATAGTTCTGGTGCTCCTCTACCTATGAGGGCATTGATAATACTATTGGTAGATTTTTGAGAGTGGATAAGGCTTCCAAGAATTTTACTCATACCTCCTTTGCTAGGATCTTGGTGGAGGTTGACCTTTTGAAGGATCTACCAATTGAGGTAGTTTTGTAGGTTAATGATTGGTCATGGTCTTTGATGGTGGATTATGAGGGTCTTCAATTTTTTTGTAGATATTGTTTTGTTGTTTGTCACTTGGGTCGTGACTATTCTCGTGTCTCTTGCACTATTTCCTCTTCTACCTGGTGGAAGAACTCACTCTGTGAGCACTTAATAGTGCGCCCTGCTACTAGTTTTGCTTCTTTTGATGAAGATTCAAGGCCTCCTTCTCCTTCTATGAGAAAACATAATATTAATGTTAGTCTTGTTGCCCATGTAAACTATTGTTTGTAGGTTCTTTCTGCTTCACATGAATTGGTTAGGGTGGATGTTGCTCCTCCTATGGATACTGCGGTGTGATTTATAGTTATGGTTGTTGCTAATGCTATTAGTATTGCTTCTCCCGTTGCCCCTATTTTGGAAAATGATGCCATAAATCCTACAATTTCAAGCTTGGTTTTAGATTCTTCACCTAAATTATTAGTTGTTCCTCTTGTATGCTACTCTAGAGGGGAGTCTTCTCCCTCTGATCAAAATTTCTAAATTCCAGTTGCTGATTCTCCTTGGAAAACAGTTCACAGAAAGAAGAAGCATTTTTCTAAGAAGGTTACGATTTTGTTTAACTCACCCTCTAAGGATTTTCTTAGTTCAAGCTCTATTTCTTGAACAGTTTCTCATAGTTTGTTGTTTTTGAATGGTCCTTTGCTGGTAGTTGTTTCTCTCTGTTTAACTATGTTGGGCTAGTATATTTTGTTGAGTTGTTTAGCTATGTTATTCCATTTTCTAAGGGTCAGGGTCCTTCCCTACTTATCTAATAAAAAAAATAGGTTTTTCACCAAAAATCAAGTTCTTCATTTTGCACATGTGGAAAAATAGCATATTATAAAAAAAAATTGAAAAATATAAGTGCACTAGATATTGATGTCCCTGATCCAACAAAAAAAAGAATTTTGATACATACAAAAAAAATTATGTTTAGTGAGTGAATCATGTCTAAATTTTAACTGGTTTGACTTTGAAACTTAATTAATAAAAAAAATTCAATGTAATGCTATGAAACCAATTCCATGCACTAGATATCATTGTTAGGAATCTAAATTAAAAAATAAAAAATAAAATTATCCTTCATAGTAAATTTTTTTTGTTATCTACTAATGTCACTCTTTAAAAATGGCGTTTACGGTTAAAAACTAGTTTTCAAAGGAGATGGAAAAGAAGTGCAATCTGATTCCAAAAAAATTGAAAAAAATATATTTAGAATCTATAGAGAAAATTTCACAAATCACTAGTTTGCATCATCTTCAAATTCTTCATGGTTTAGCTACTATTGGTTCCTGAGAGTGAAGATTTAATTAAAAATTTCAGTTCAATGTCCAATTTGGCCAAAAATTGTAAACCAGTATTGTGGGATTACCCCACCATCCTAAGTGTGTGTTCCTAGCTATACTTATAAATTTATTGTTTAATTATCCTTTTCAACAAATTGAATCAACTATTTATGTAATGGTATTTAAATATCTAAAAATGGTTGGACTAGGCTGCATAATGCCCCTATCCTAACTAATTGGGTGCAAATTTTAAAATGTTATTGTTGAGACTAATATTAATAAGAATCCAAAATCCTTAGTCGTCTTGTCTTAACAATTAATGTAAAATATGTTGAAATGCATATAAATATAATATTTTCCCTCCATTTGAACATCTAAGTCTACCTAAGCAATTCAAATATTAATCTAGCATCAAAAATGAAATTCATGTGTCTTTAAAAATAAAATAAGAAAAAGATATAGAACACTATTTCAACAAAATACAAGTTTTTAATACATCAAAAATCCATGTTCATGCATTATAATATGTTGTCATATTAATGTTTATTATTGTTATGACCACTATCACTTTCAAGATTTTGAATCATCCTACAATTTCTCCTCATATGTGATGAGTAAAGTGACTTCAGTCCATGAATAAATATAGATCAAAGTGGTAAGTTATAGTAGTGTTATTTATTATTCATGTATATTCATTTTCTTCTACTCTTAATAAAGCATGTGATATATATCATTGTCATCATAGTTGTTTATGGAAGTGAAAAACACTAGAATAGGTTTTGACTTAGCAAAGACCCTATATAGCACAAACCTTCTCCCCTTTTCCATCTTGTAGGTTCAACATGTATAGTGGATTGAAGTGGATTGGAGATCTCAATACTTCAAAAACCTAATTCAAGTATTCATGTACCTTTCAACATCAAATTAGAGAAAAGTTGGATTATTCGTAGATTGTCAATCTTTGGATATTCATTTTCACATTCATAGATCCACAAACCCAACCATACCTATACTAGATTTAAGATCCTAAAATTTATATCCTATGTTTATCTCTATCTACACTTTCTAATTTTTCTCTTTCTTCCTACTATTAGTTTTTTATATTTTATAATAGTTTTTCATTTTAGTTTTAATTCACGTAGTCTCACTCACCTTATAATCAATCATCACATTTCTCATCAACCCCACGTAAAAATGGGATGAAAAAACCTAACCAAATATTTGGCTCTCCCTTGATAATAATAGCTAGATAGTTTATCTTGGGGTATGTGTAGGATCATCATGGAAAAAACAAGCCCTTAAGTGGCAAAAAAATTAGAAAAATAAGAGTTAGACAACTTGACATAAAAAATTGAATAGGTTATCTATATTATTTCAAAAATATGTAAGAATAGAATCTGTAGAAAATTGAATGTAGTTTCTAAACTACTAGATTTGTTTAAAAAAAAAAATCTGTTTGGTGAAAATTTGAAATTTCAATGCAGTAGTACTTAAATTTTAGGGAAAAAATAAGAAGTAGGTGTCTGTCTGACCACACTCACCACAATAAAATGATAATATTTTTTAATAAGATTTTAGATATAAGTAGAGGACTCATAACCCGATGTGATGCATATTTTTTTGTAATTTTTTTCCAAGTAAACAATTAATTATGAATTTTTATTACAACTTTTAAAAATATAAAAACTAGTATGTCGACCATCTTAATTGGTCAAAACTTCATGAAATTCATTTTTCTTTTTTTAATCCTATAGTATGTGAAGCATATAATGTGATGTATGTTTTGGATTCAAAAAACATTGAAAGCTATAGATGTTTTTCAATCAATCTATCAATCAAGTTTTTAGTCATAATTTGAATAGAAAATGAATAATAATTACTTATTAAATTCAAAGTAAAGCATAATTTATATTGGTGGAAAGTTGAGAATCTCCTTTAAAAACCCTTTTCATTTCATCAATTTTAGGTTAAAAAAAGTTGTCAGTCACATACCCATCATATTGCCACTTTTTGGCCCATCATGATATTGCACATACCCCTTGCTTACTTCTATGTTCCCTAATGTATTATTGTGGAATGAGTGATTAAGGTTATCTTTGAAACCTTAGATCCTATTTCACCATCTCACATTTTTGGTGAACCTGGCATCTCTTATAGTTATTATTATTTTTTTATTTCACAACATATGTTTTGTAATCTAAAGCTAAACATTAGGTTAAATTTAAATATCATGTTCCTTATAGGTTATTTTTTCATAACCAAACTTGATCTCACCACATACCTATTAATTTTCTAGAATCCAATGATATGTAAAGGAAAGGATCGACCAACAAATAGCTACTAACTTGCTAGGCTAGACCTCTACTCTTTGAGCTCTGTGAAACCTAGGAGGGTGATCCTAACAATGTCTATATGATATTCTTGTGCTATTTTTATCATGAACATTGAAACACACAGATAATTATCAAATAAAAGGTTCAACTAATAGAACATATCAAATAATTTGGCTACTTCTTAATAACAATTCATATTCGGAGCATGAGAATGGTAAAGCATAACATAATTGTAACCCATTTTATAGAATTTTATTAATGAATGGTTTTTTGCTGAATAGATCAATAGAGTGCAATATGACTACCTCACTTAGACCAGTGTCTTATCCTCTGAATAGAGTCAATTCTAATATCCACATAATTTGATAGAAATTTTCACACATGAAACTATTTGGAGCTTTGAGAATACCAAATTACAATATTTCAACATGATATCTAAACCATCACTTCTTAATAACATCCTAGCACTTGATTTAATTTAAACCTATGGCTCCATTCAAGAATTTACATCAATTCTTTGAATTAATAAGAAAAAATAAAACCATACACCCATTGGAAATCAATAGAGACAAATAAGATAACCCTTGATTATATTACTTATAACTTATAAAACTAGTACACAGGAGAAAAAATGGTGTCAAATTTGCATTATTTTGCTTCATATTGCCAGTATTACTATTAGGACTTCATATACATGTTAGTAGACTTGGACCTAAGAATTAGCACTAAAATTTTCAGTATCCCTTACAATTCTCTATGTAACCAGTTCCAAAACAACCAACCCACCCCTATTTAATCAACCCTCAAATCTCATTTATAGAGATATGGGAGTGACAAGTATCAGGCCAAATTACAATTTCAATTACATTTGTATTTGACATATATTTTATTTTAGAATTTCCCTAAAAGGTTATGTTTTCTCATTGCAAAATGAGGGCAAAAGAAAACAGACAAAAAACCCCATGTATTTCATTGAAGAAGACCAACCATCCCTCCAAAAGGCATTGTTCATAGTTATAGTAGCACCAAAACCCTTTATCCATTTCAATCAAAGAAGATTTTCAAAGTCATCATCTAAAACAAAAACTTATACATTTGTTGAAGAAGACGAGTTAGCCATTGTGGTGGTGGTGTCATAAAAAACAAAAACAAAACCAAAGTGCTACTCTAACTCTTCAAAGTAAGAATCAACATGCCCACTCTATGTTCTTGTTGAAGCTAGAGAAGCTACTACCCCTCCATTATCAAATTCCTCTTGTTCCACCAGAGTAAGAAGGTAATGACTATACTCTAGGTCAGTATCTCCATCCAGTGAAGGACTAGCCAAAACCTCTATGGGAGAGTTATGCTTCCCCATATAGGAATCATAAGCCTTGTACTTCTTTTCTTCTTCCTACAAGAAAACCATTTTTCCACCAGAATCTGCTTGGTTATGAAAACAACTCTATTCCTCAGGTGGTAATTGCTCCTGACACCATCATTCTTAGTTTTACCACGGGAACTCATCCTACCCTTTGGTGTTACAGGAGCTCCTAGTGAGTCAAGTTCAATTTCAAGTGCATCATTTTGGGACTCAAGCACACTAAGTCTCCTAGAACTCCTAACTAGCAACATAGACTCTTTTGCCTTACCCATTCTTATAGAAGATCATGACAACTTATGAATTCCCAAGTATATAGATACCTTATAAATTTTTAGGACAAAGAAACTTCACAACTATGTATAAAACCTATCAACCAACGTGAATTCCTCAAATAATCATCCCCTGCAAACCCCAAGTAACTTAAAACCTATACAACCTACAATAGAATCCCAAGACCAACCAATTGACACTTAATCAACCTACAAAGACACTGATATCAACTTACCTTGGAGAAACTATCCATGATGTCTCTATAACTACCTCTCGAACTCTTCATACAATCTTTATATACTTGCAATTTTGAAGAAAAATATGGCTACAAACTTTCATTATATCGAGCAATTTTGCAGCATGTCGACCATAAATGCTTGAGGAATGCTTGCACAAGTGAGCTGACAATTAACTGCTCAACTTTGAAAGTCAACCATTGATCCTATGTCAAGATGGATCAATAGATAATTAAAATCAAGGTAATTAACTATGGGGAAGCTTACTACATGCACCTATTTCCTTTTTCTAACAATTAAATCCCATGTGGATATGTATCCACTATGTCTTAACACTTAATCATCCATCTAGCATTAAAGAAAGCCTTTCGTGTTAATATCTCTCACTTGCATGTGAGAATTAAACCACTTGTGCCTTTGATCAAGAGGATTATGGGGAGAAATCAGGATTTGATTTCAATCCACTAACTTGTACTTGATCTTAATACAAACCACATATCCACTTGTACAAATTTCTAACAGAAATGACGGCCGAGATCAAAAATACCCATCATATCTCAAACACGTGCAAAAGAAATCAATTCTTATCTTGCATCATTTAGCTTTCTTACTTTCTCAAAAAAAATTATTAATATTTTTCCTTTACTAATGTCCTTTCGTCCCATTAGACTACTCCACGTGGTAGTTATCAGCTCCCTCACTGAGTAACAAGAGGCATGAGTGGGTCCCACATAGAATACTGGGGAGTTGTCAAGATTGTCCTAAATCACCTACTATCAATCATTAATCCTTGCATGATAAAATATTCATTCTATTTAAATCCAAGTGGGCCCCTCCATGAAGGGACAAATGTCCATAGCCTTCTAGTTATGATATTATTTTAAGACAAAATGAAATCATATGGGGTGGTGGGGAGTGGTCTTGGTGAAGCCACATCTTTAAAAAGTCGTCATTGATCATGTTAATTCATCACATGCCATTCTTTCAAAAGTGTTAGACCCGTTGATGAATAGGAACATGGCGCTCATTCACTCTCCCATTAGAATATTTAAATAAAAAATAAAATAGAGTGGGGCCATAAGGAATGGCTATGATTTTCCCATGATGATCAAATAGTCACCATAAAACCTAAGATCCGCACATGCAAAACTTGTTAGTTTCAAAAGAGGGGCCCAACTAGGCACAAGATGGATGGAGGACATAAGGGATTAAAAATGAAACCTTAGGTCAAAGAGGAAAAAAATAAGACAACCATAAGACCTAACTGAATTTTAGGTATATCTCAACCCGTATTAATATAGAGCGATGTTTTAAATAAAATGATGAGTAACAACCAGGAAAACTAGGATCAAGGGGTCAGTTTACCAATAATATAAAAAGAATAAGTCATGAATTAAACGACTGGGAACCAACAGTAAGAAGTCAAAAATCATCAAGTTTTTCCTCTCTTGTGTGTTTGTGATTGTGGATTTAGGTTGAAGAATAGAAGATCATTTGAAGTGCAAAGTTACAAATTTCCAAAGATTTCATCTTCACAGAAACTCACCTATAGGCTAGATGTAGAAGTTTCAGGACCTAAGATCTATAGACCTTGAGCCTTAGGACCACATTCAGATATTTTAGAAATTCCTGATGGGACTAAGTCACCACCTAGGGTATCTTAGTCCTCCCAAAGGTACTTTTTAGAAATTCTTTCAGATCCTATTCCGACATATGAAGATTTTCCATCTTCCCAAAACAATAGTAGTGGGACTAAGAAAATAGTAAGGGATTCTTAGTCCTCCCTAGCATATTTTGACAACATTTTTTTTATTTCTGAAATCCTCATCATATTTCTAGACTTCCCATATGCACATACCCTAACTTGTTGTCGCATAATTTCATCATTTGCTCTCCTCATTCAACTTGCATTACTAGGTTTTGTGAGTTGAATGTTATGTTGTCTTTTCCAAGATTTTGCTTGGTGGTGGGCCCCTAATAGCTTAAAGAACCCCCTCCTAGGTCCTCCTTGTTAAGAATTGACTCACATTTTAGGTTGATATTCATTCCAATTTGGGTTCCTAGGACATTATTGAATGACCAAAGGAGAATAGTGGCATTTCCCCCACCTATTTTCTTTCCAATTCATTTTGGTAACCCTCCATTTTAAAGCATTCATTTTTTTATTTGGATTTCATTAAAGTCATAGATCTAGGTTGCATTTATTTTTGCATTGCATCTTGCATTAGTGAAAGTGCATCTAGGGTTTCTCATACTTGCATTAATGAAAGTGCATCTAGGGTTTCTCACATTTGCATTAGTGAAAGTGCATATAGGTTGCATTTTTGCTTTCTTGCATCATTTCATCTCATTGTAAAATTGAATAGTGCATTTTCAATCATCCTAATTGCATTTAGGAACATTTTTATTGCATTCAAAATTGAAAAAATGGCATTACACTTTGCATCCAATTGCTTTTCATTAATTTCTTTTTCTTGCATTCATTTGCACAAATTTCTATTTCTAAACATCAGGTCCCTGGGTAGGCAACCTAGGAACATTGTTAACAACTTAGAATTTTTTGTTTCTCTGAAAAAAACCTCTCTTGGGTAAAATATGCCTTTCCTAGCATCTTGGTCCCTTTGTGGGTTTTTTCCTCAAAATCCTATCTCTTTTGTTCGCTTTCTATTCCAATTATTGGAACCTCAAAATTTCACCAATAGGACCAAGATGCCCTTATTGGCATCTTAGTCCCTATTGACTTTGACTTTCCACTTTTTAGGTTTTCAAATTGCTTCTTTGTGATCATGTTTACTGCTTTTAGTTTTCTGTTACAATTTATAGAATTGTTGTTATTTCAATTTCCTTCATTTCAAGTGTACTTGCTCAATCTTGCATCATGGATATGTGATTAAGAAAGCTTTGTATGTCCTTGAAATATTTGGTAGATGTGTCAAGCTATTCTTCTGGAAGTGACCCTGATGAAATTGAACTCGCTTATGCTCCTTCAACTCCTAATGCATTTCCTCCTCATGATGTTGACATCATTGGAGAAGATGATGATAGCATGAACAAGTTCCTAAATGATTTTATTAACATTTGTACCTTCATTATTCTATGTGTTGTAAGCTCTTTTTCCTTTTCATTGATCTTTATCTTTTATTTTCCTTTCATTTTTGTCTTGTGTTTTCCTTTTGGGGATGATGCAAGAAATTGAGACACCCTATGTCTCTTCCATGTTGACCCAAAATAGTTTTTTCAATATTTTTTCTTTTCATTTTTATCTTGTGTTTAAATTTTTGGGATGATGCAAGACATGAAGACACCCTATGTCTCTTCCATGTTGACCCAAAAGGTTTTTCTTTGTTTTCTCCCTCTTTGTGTCATTCTTTCAGCTCTATGTGTATTTGGAGAATGATGACAATTTTGAGCTCTCTAATATCATTGTAGCAAAGACATATATTGACTCCAAATCCATAGATCCCTTATGTGTTTCTAGGGGGAAACCCTCTTTCCCTTTCTCCTATTTGTGTACATTAAAGTAATTGCTCACAACATGGTTTTTAGCAATTTCATTAAAGTAGGGGCCATACATCGGTATTATCTTTGCATTATTTTGGCATGATCCCATTTGGTCTTTTTTTCCATGTTCCTTGATGTGATTTTCTTACTTTAAATGCGATGTTTTTTTCTCTTTGCGGTGACATTGGGAGTAATGTCCTTCAAGAGCTTGATCAACCTTAGCATATTACATTCCTCTTAGTGGTGATGTGAAACACTGCATTCCTTAAGTTGCAAATCTTTTATCCTTTAATTGGTCCTCTCTTGGAGACATTAGAAACAATGTCCCATAAGATTAAGACCTCACACAAACTAAGAAAAATCCCTTCAAATATCCCTCTTTCCTGTTGTATTTTCTTTTTGTGCCTTATTAATGTAATGACGGCATGGCTTTGATATGATTCCTTGGAGCTCACTTAGTGAACAACTAGCTTCACTAGCCCTTGTGAGCATGCATTTTCTTTTTTTTTCCTTATTAAAGTCTTGTAGGTATTGCTTTGATATGGTCCCCTAGGGCTCACCTAGTGAACAACTAGCTCACTAGCCATTTTGAGCGTGCATTTTTATTTTGTTCTTATCATAGTAATGTGGGTATGAATTTTATATGGATCTCTTCAGGCTCACCTAGTGAACAACTAGCTTCACTATCCCTTGTGAGCATGCATTTTTTTTACATAGTGGACAATATGTTCCACTTGCAAACCCCTTTTGGACAAACAACCTAGACCCAATCCACAGTGCATTAGATAGACAGTTGAAGCTTGATCTGTTGCATTTTTCATTTTTCATTTTTTCTTTTTCCCCTTTTCTATCTTTGATGGTGTATGCTTGTGATTTGGTTATGGCTTCATGTATCATCTTCATGTGCATTCCTTTGTGCCTATAAATTGGTTTTCCATAGGATCTTGATCTTGGGGGCTTGGCCACCCTCTTGGTTATTTTCATCCTATCTTACTAACATTTGTATAGTTGAACCCCTCTTGATTGCATGGTTGGCTACTTTAGTGTGAGTTTGAAGTAAGTTCAACCTCTCACTCAAGTGGGGGCTAAATGTAGTGTAGAAAAATGGATACCCTTACATTTTCATACTTCTTTTGGGATCACCTTGCTTTATTTATCCCTATTTATGTCTTAATTGGTCCTATTTTTCATTCAAAAGCCTAATAAATTACATACTTTTATGGCTAGTCTAGACAAAATTTGAAGGGTAAATGATAATTTAACGATTCTAGCTATGTCCTTAATTTTTGGGTCAATACTAAGATGAAACCTAGGGTATCTTTGTCTCCCAAAGGTCTTAGGACCCTGATTTCAAAGGCACCTTAAATGGGCCCCTTCTTGGAGTCTATGCTCCAAGTTTCATGCCTCAAAACTAAGATTCCACCTAGGGCGTCTTAGTCCCCCTTAGGGAATTTTGGGATTTAATTTAAAATCTTGGTTTGATTTAACCTCCTCTAATTAATGAATTCATATGTTTACTTTTTGTGGTATAATTTTGGGATATTAAGCATAGATAAGTATAAATACAAGGTTCTTTCAATCATTTTATTGGAACCAACATTTAGCGATGTTTTAGAGCCATCGAAGGCTGCATCAGGCTAGGATGGGAATCAAGAAAGAAAGAAAAGGCTAGCAAGCAACTAGCTAAAAGTGAACGAGACAGGTTTCCATCCGATTTTCTTGCTCTAATTTTTGGTAGAGTTGCCTTTCTCGATTCTATACGTCCTATAAAATGGTAGGGGGCCCACCCCCTCCAATTAGAGTTACTGTGAAAGCGACCCCCCCATTATAGCTGAATAGTAGGGCAGCCTATGAAGCCATAGGGGGTGGATATAGTTCTAATGCAGGGTCATATGACTGTCAAAGTGACCACTACCAAGAACTCTATATCTAGTGGTTCATTGGGAGGGGATTTTCATTGCCAACCCCTACAAGGCTGGTAGTTCCCGGGGCCCCTACAATTCTAGTTGCCCATGTTATGTATAGAATCTTGACTGAAGTGTAGATTAGCGGGGTGCCCCCGGAATGGTGAATCAAATAATTGGTTCCCACAGGCTGATAAATAAAGCCATCCTTACCTTTAGTCCTCTTTCCGGTTGGAAGGGGCGGCATTATGAAACCATCCAACAACATTGTTTCATTGCCAGATTCTATACGTTTAATGCTAGGAAAACTAGCTCATTCCATTGCAAACCATCCAGAAAGCCCATAGAATTTTAGGGCTTCCCATCTTTAAACCATGTTTTGTAGTTCTGCATGTAGGGATTCTATACGTTTCATTCAATTATTCATTCGTAAGGAAATTTTATGAGATCAAGAGCATTCAAGAGTAGTTCATCAAAAATTTGGAGCTATCATCAAGATTCAATCATCATATCAAGGATATTTTTGCATCATGTGTGTTTTTGAGCTAACATTTGTGATGTACGGTTTTGATTCAAGCAAGCAATTCAAGTCTTTATCTATCAAGCATTCAAGCATTCAAGATCTACATTCAAGATAGCCACTTCACATAATTTTACAAATTTCACAACAAGGGTTTGGCGAGTTGTAATATAGCACTTTGTTCCTTCATCATTTCCCTCCTTTATTTCATTTCATTCCAAGGTTTAATTACCAACAACAGGTTTGACCAAGGAAAATCCCCATTTACTAATAATCAACAAGTTTTTCCTCACTTGTGTGTTTGAGATTGCAGATTTAGGTTGAAGACTTGAAGATCATTTGAAGTGCAAAGTTAAAAAGCTGCAAAATTGCATTGCAAAGTTGTCATCTTCATGGAAACTCACCTATAGGCTAGATCTAGAAGTTTTAGGACTTGAGATCTAAGAAGAAGGAAGTGTAGACCTTGAGCCTCAGGACCACATTCAAAGATTTCAGAAATTCCAAATGGGACTAAGTCACCACCTAGGGAATCTTAGTCCTCTTGAAGGTATTTGTCAGGGATTCTTTCAGATCCTGTTCTAGCATTTGATGATTTTATATTTGCCCCAAAAAAAAATAACAGTATTAAGACAATAGTAAGGAACTCTTAGTACTCCCTAGCATATTTTAACAACATTTTTTCACTTCCAGAATGCTCATCACAGTTCCATACTTCCCAAGTACACATATAACCTAACTTTTTGTTGCATAATTTCATCATTTTCTCTCCTCATTTAGTTTGCATTACTAGGTTTTGTGAGTTGAATGTTAAGATGTATTTTCCAAGATTTTGCTTGGTGGTGAACCCATAAAAGCTTAAATAAACCCCTCCCAGGTCTTCCTTGTTGAGAATTTACTCACCTTTGAGGTTGATAGTCATTCCAATTTGGGTTCCTAGGACATTATTGAATGACCAAAGGAGAATAGTGGCATTTCCCCCACCTATTTTCTTTCCAGCTCACTTTTCTTTTTCTTTTTCTTTTTCTTTTTATTTTCTTTCTTTGATTCTTTGATATTGTATGATTGAGTATCTTGTCATTGTTACATATATATTTTTAACATAGGCATGTGTCTCCTTGTTCCTTTGTTGGTTTTACCATGAAATATTAGATCTTGGGGGATTGATCACCCTCCTTCATCTTTGTCATTTTATCTCTCCAAAAATTGTACAATTAGACCTCTCTTTATTGACTACTTTATTGTGAGTTTGACACAAGGTCATCCTCTAACTAACGTGGGAGCTAAATGTAGTGCAGAGAAATGTATCCCTTTACATTGTCACACTTTTTTGCACCCTCCTAATTAAAAGAGACATAATAATGCCTTAATTTAGTGTAGAAAAATGTATCCTTTTACATTTTCACACTCTTTTAGGCCCTCTTAATTAAATTGGACTTAATTAGGTGTTAATAAGACCTATTATTCATTTACAAGCCTAATGAATTACATTTTTCGAATGGGAAATTGGAATATAATTAAATCCAACACATACAACTTTACCTTGAGCGATGTGTGTTCAAAAAATAGGGACATGGGACCCATTCGCCCAGGGAAAAATGGGTCCTCCCTAGGAATTTGCACCTAAATTTAAAATATTATTTTGGTAGTATTTGAAGGTCCCCAAATCCATATTTCAATTTTGGCTTGTAATATTTAAATTTTGATAAATTAAGGATACATACCTATAAATACAAGGTTATTTCACTAAGTTTCGCCTATTATTTTCAAGATATCTCGAGAGCACTTTGAAGGGAAAAATCAAAACAAAAAATTTGATGATCAAGAGCATTCAATAGCATATATATCTGATATTTATTATAGCATTCAAGATCTATTCATCATGTCAAATTCTTCTTGCATCATGCAAGTTTTTGGAACTAACATTGTGATGTAGGTTTCAAGATCCATGTCAAGCTTTCATACAGTCAATTCAAGCATCAAGATCCACATGCATTGAAGCAATTTCATGCAAGTTGGAAACTTTCCAATATCTCAATTATAGGTGTCATACACCTCCTAGGAGCACCATCAGCAACAAATCACCTTCATGATGTACGAGAGAAGAAAACTAGGCTATTTCACCAAAGAAAATACATTGCGATGAGATATATTACACAATGTACAAAGTTCCTTATAAAGGCATGAAAATATGTGGAAGGTGTAAAACTACCTGAAATGGGAAAAAACCACCCAACTAAAGAAATGAAAAACTAATACCTAAGTAAACTTAAGTGTAAATGAAATTCATTCTTGTGTGTGTGAAATGTGGGAGAGTTAGTAAATCAGCACAAACACCAATGAGATGTATTATATTAGAGATTTAATCAATAAAACCGAATGAAAGTGAAACAAGATTAAATTCCTGAAAATGTTCCATTGTTCTTTATTCTCAAAGATTTATTAAATCATATTGGCTCTGAGATTTTGTATATGCACTATGGTTGTTAAAATGATGGCTTGAGAAATGAGATATTGTTCAAAATGCAAGAAATCTAAGTTCCTACATGATATTGAATGATGCAAATGATAATTGTGATAATTTGACAAATGGATAATGATGTGAGATTATACAATATTAATTCTATGGTATGAAGCTAGGATGATTCTGCATATGCTCAAATATAAACTATGAATATGATAAACTAAAATGCAACTATAAAGAAAATTATGATATAAAATGCATCTATAAAGAAAAACATGGTTCTAGGTCAACATGATGCTATAATACAAACTTGCTAAAATGCTAAACAATGCTATAAGACTCCAAATGCTCCAATGCTTCAAAATATATTCCTACATAATAACTCTACTCAAATGTGGGACGCAAAATACTATGGCAAAGGGTCGTATTTATAGGCTTTTCCAAGTATCTTGTAATGTGGTAGTGATTGATGGTACACATTCAAACAAGATGGATGAATGGTGAAGATGGAGAGAATCAAGAAGAATGTTCCCTTGACCCAAGACAACATGCCAAATGGATGAAGGAATCCCTTGACCAAAAACAACATGCCAAATGGATGGAGGAATAAAGTGTGAGAAAAAGACCATGTGTTTGAAAGTTTGTTGAAGAAGTGTGTGAGGAATAAGCGATGTGTTTGAAAATTTTCTGAAGATAATTCTAATTAAAAATTAGAATTATTTAATTTCATGTGACCTTGGTGAGGTGGCATGAAAATTTGTAGACATGTGCTTGAATTCCAAATTTGGGATTAGTGAGAATTAATTAAAATAAAACAAACTTTAGAAATTTGTTTATTTAATTAAATTAGATGAATGTGATTTTTAGATTTGGAGAATTAGAAGATATGAACTATATAAATAAATTGAGAATTTATTTATACGTAGATGAAATATTAATTAAATAACTAGTATAATTTAACTAATTAAATGTCTTGACCAATTCTAGGTGTACACATTTTTCCTCTCTTGAAGTAATGTGTTTAAACGTTGCTTCAACGAAAAATTCACTGCTAATGTCGAGAAAAAAAAAATTGATGCCCCAATGTTGATTTTCAGGTGATGACAGATATATGCCCCCTTAGGAGATAAATCAGTGAATTTTTGGATTTTAAGGATTTTTTGGAATTTTCTGGAATTTTGATGATTTGATGATGATTTCAAAATTTTGTGATTCAAAAATGATTTATCTCCCAAAAAATGATGTTAAATTCACCTGGTGATAATTTGATGAATTAAAGCCCCTTAGAAAATAAAATAAAACAACCCCATAAAAATGCCATTTAATTAACCTTTAAAAGGTTAAAAAGAGTGATTAGAAAGTTCATTTGTGCATTGGAAATTTTAAAACTTGAGAGTGAGTCATTTAGCAATTTGGAGCAAAATGGTGATCCCCTACCACATTCATCGGTTTGAGTGAGGCAGGCATGACAACCGTCTGATGACATACAGTCCTCTAGTATGTACCCTGCAAACTTTCCTCATAATTCCCACATTTGATTTTTCTTGCTTTTTCTTGTTTGAATTTTTCTTTTGTTGTTTCGGTGCATTAAATACCTGCAATAGCACATAGAACAACTTTTCTAGCGCATAGAATATGCTAGTGCATAGGTACAAAAGTTTAGTGCATTAAATTCTTGATTTAGCGCATTGGTAGATTAGCGCTTAGGCTATCTAAATTAGCACATAGAAGCCCCAAAATAGTGTGTAGGTGAACTGATTTAGCACATTGATTAAATGAAATGGTGCATAGAATGGATCAGCGCATCGGGACTTTGTTTTGGCACATAGATCAAATGAAATAACGCATATGCTAGTTTGGTACATAGAACCTTTGTTCTAGCACATTGATGAATTGAAATGGAACATAGAGTTTTCTAGTGCATAGAAAGAATACTCTAGTGTGTTGGTGAACATTTAGACTAGATTGACAATTTTGTTGATTAGACTCCTTGATTTCAATGATGTTTGATTGCGTTAGCCTTTATGTTGATGATGATTGATGATGTTGATAGGTTAGATGCCCATTGATCTAATGATAGGTGAGATGCAATGATTTATACTAATAATTGACCTCATGATAGGTGAGGTGCATTGATTGATTTGATAAACCTGAGATAGGAAAGGTTGAATTGATTGATGAACCTCATGATAGGCAAGGTTGGATTGATTTATTTGATAAACCTGATGATAGGTGAGGTTGAATGATAGATTGATATTCACAAGATTTTATCAAAGTCTCACTAGAGTTGATTAGATTAATAGGTTGATTGATTTGGATTGATTGATTAACTGATTAATGTTGATTGATTGATTGATTGATTTGTGATTTTGTGATGATAGGATCCATTGATGAGTTTACAGATTAGGAAGTAGTTTCCCTGGACGTGGGATTTGATATGACACCTGAGGTAGCCATTATTACATGATGTGATTTTTCATCCCTTATTAATATTCCCTAGATTAGGATCAATAGGGGAATGCTGATAGCCTTAGTAGAAAGGTGGCAAAGTGAGCATAACACCTTCATTTTCCCACTAGTAAGATCATAGTGACTCCAAAGGATGTATATCAGATTCTATGATCCTGTTGTTGGGGAGCTTGTCCTATATGATTCACAGGAGCAAGGTCGGACTGATGCACTACGTAGAGTTTTTGAGGATGTTACCATATGTAGCTATGAGATTCCATGGAGAGACATGGTCAATGCCTAAGCCACTTTGCCTTCTATGTTAGCTAGTTTCATTCGAGGGTTCCTTTGTCTTAACCATAGGTCAAAGGAACTATCAGTTGGATGGGGGTGGATCCTGGAGAGCATGTTTTCCCATAGCATGCGATATTTATGGAGTTATTATATGCTTTCCCATCTGTATCATGATTTACACTAGGTGGTTTATCATCGAGTAGCGATTTTATCAATCAGGGTCACATTGCTCTAGGTCTAGGCGTAGGAGCATATAGCAGTTAGTCAACTAGTTGGAGAGAGACAATGCCCAACCATGAGGCCATATGTTCACATTTATGTAGGTCGAGTTGATCAACCTATGCTAGGAAAACTAGAGTACTGGAGGAGGATGCTTGATGATCTAGAGTTTGTTGTATGGCGGCCATATGTTGATTGTGAGTAGTAGCTAGAGGACGACACGAAGATTCCATTTTTGTGTCAGTTGATTTATCTGATTGGCCAAACCCATTTTATTATTGAGAGATTCTTGTTGATAAGAGAATTGAGGTAGTATGGCAGGGTGCAAGGGATGCCCCAGGGCATGGCCCATTACTCATGATGATGACAAGATGCAACAGACTAGGGGCCAGTGTTGTCTTATGATGTAGTCACTCAACACTTTAAGGGACTACAGACTGTCATTTACGAGTTGAATCCATAGATCAGCGATGCATCGATATCAAAGGAGTATGCCCATTACATGTTTATGTATTCATTCCCATGGATCACCATTTTGGACAAGCCAACACCAATATGAAAGAGGAGGAGGGGGTAGTAGGTTAGGGGAGGAGGTGGCAGAGAGAGGAGGAGGAGGAGTAGGAGGAGGTGGAGGAGAGTAGTGAGAAGGAGGAGAGTAGTGAGGATGGAGATGGTGATGAGAGTGATGGGGGAGGAGATGAGGGTGGCAGAGGACTAGGGCCACATGTTGTAGAGATGAGAGTGCCTCATAAGAGGTGATCACTTGTTGCCCCATCACAATAGTGTGTGGAGATTAGGCTACCATCAGAGTATCAACAGACATAGATAGCTGATCTACAAGTGCAGGTTCAGGCTCTACTCACGTAGGCATAGGGATAGATCCAGACACTAACGACAGAGAGAGATGTAGCTAGGTAGCAGGTACAATAAGTATAGGCCCATCTTGCATAGGTACAGGCCAAGGGACAGGCACAAGGACATATATAGGGCAGGTTTCCATTTTGACTACTGAGAGGGATGCCATGAGATAGCGGGTGTAGCATGCTAAGGGTCTTACTAAGATACTACAATAGGTTGTAGCGGTTGTCAGGTCTATAGATTATTTCAAAGAGATACACCATACTGCTTAGCTGGAAGAGTTTTACAGGGTCAGGTATCATGTTGTCATTCCTCTAGAGTGGCGGGAGAGATTTGTACAGTCTCAGTTAGGGAGGTCTTAGTCTCAGACTATTAACATGGGTATCATGCAGCCACTGCCTAGAGATTGGATAGATCCTAGTGCAGGTCCGTCAGGTGGGGGAGGCACTAGTTCTGTGATGCCAGTACAATCTAGGGGGAGCATGACATAGCTCCTAGTTCTAATTTTCTAATGTATTTTTGGACATCTATACACTCTTTATTCATTTGAGACATTGAAGATGTACCTCTATATTTGAGATATTATGACACACTACCATTTATTATATTGATGTATCTTTGCATACCTTCAGATATCCTTGTACATTTTTACATTATGATTTTGAGGTTATATGATATGCAGTGATGATTATGATCTATGTGTCTATATGATGTTTATATGATGATGATTATGATGATTATGATGGATGCATTTAATTTTTATTTGATGATGATGGATCATGATGATTGTGATGGATGCATTTAATTTCTATTCGATGATAATGGATCATGATGATTGTGATGGATGCATTTAATTTCTATTTGATGATAATGTATCATGATGATTGTGATCGATGCATTTAATTTCTATTTGATGATAATGGATCATGATGATTGTGATGGATGCATTTAATTTCTATGTGATGATAATGGATCATGATCTGTGATGTTCTATATGATAATGATATGATATGTTATGGATGCCAATGATGATGCAACTCATATGTTATGATTCTACGATGCTTTATGAATGATGTCGATATGATGTATGTGATGGATCCTATTATGCCCCATGATGCATTTCATGGTTTTGCACCATTCTAATGCAAATAAATGATGTGATGAATGTATGTATGGAATGATCGCATGAGGCTATGTAGTTCTATGTATTTATGATGTTTATATGATGATGCTTATGTGATGATCATGTTTATGTGATGATTATTATGGGATGTATGCAATCATTATTATGTTGTATGCAATGATGATTATATGATGTATGTAATGATGATTATGTGATGTATGCAATGATGATTATGTGATGGATGTAATGATGATTATGTTATGTATGCAAATGATTATGCTTAATTGAGTTTGCAAGACTTCAAAACCTCTAGGGTCTTAAGGTTAAATCAGTGAATCTATCTAACTTCCAAGATCTATGGGAAGGTTGTTGTCAGTTGATTATTTTTTAAGTTAGGCTTCACAAAACCTAACATATTTCACAACTTTCTTGGAAATCTGAAGAGACTCACTCATTTAATCTTAGTGGACCACTTTCCTAATGCAACTATATGAAATGATTTTGATTATGTAAATGAGATGTGATGCACGTCTTTTTATGTTTTCTGATGCAAATATTATGATGTTATGCATGGGTGGAGGAATGATGTGGTAAAGTTTTCTAATGCATGCAAATGATGATGAAGCTAATGTGTTTTCTATATGAGAATGATGTGTGTTTGGTAATGTCAAGTGCTCTCAATCCATTAGTGTTAGAGATAACATCATTGTGAAATTGTTGTAGCTTTGGAAACCCTATAGATACAGATACAAGCTAACATTGGTGCAATCTAACTTAACCATGTAGATCTAATATGTAGATGTTGTCATTCGTATCAGCCGATTTGTCATGCTTTTTATCTTCATTGAGCCTTTCCAAGGTTGAAAGTGAGTACAAACATCAATGGTATATTTAGACCATGATGACTTGAGCACTTCTTCCATGATTTTTAATATTTCAAGTTAACACAAGCATCTAAGTATATTCATTGTGTAAATAGACAAGAGTTAACTATTTTCCTATGCAAATTCAGAATTTCATTAGTGATACTTTGTAGAGCACATCCCACGACAATTTGCAAAGTAATAATGATCAACTCATAGACAAAAAACAAAGAAAAACCATATTCCTTCCTAGCTCATCTAGTGCGATACATCATCGAGGTGCTCTAGAGATATGATAACAAAAATTAAAGTTCAACCATTGAACATTCATGCCATAGTGATAAATCCATGATTCAGAAAAACAATCATTCATTTGAAGTGTGATTTTGGTTTGATTGATTTGGCTATTTGATATGGATGTCTGATGTATTCCTGTTTGTGTGATTGATATTCAATATTGAGTTGCGCTATGATCATTATTTTGGGTTATGTTGTACTACTATTGTTTATCTATTGGTTCAAGCTCAAATTTTATTGCCCCCAGTGAGTTCAGGATTTTGCCCCCAATCTAGGGTGAGACATGACCACGATGCCAGGATATGTACATGAAGCTTTCCATTGATAGGAAGATGGATGGTGAAAGCGAATGGAAAAAGAAAATGGTTGGCATGTTCAAATAGATGGAAAAACTAACCAATCACAAATAGTGTCTGCTGTGAGGTTTACACTACCTTTTTTTTTATTGCACTTTTTTTTCAGATTTTTTGATTTTTTTGATTTTTTGATTTTTCACTTTTTTTTGTATTTTTCTCTTTTTTTGATTTTTTTTGTATTTTTGATCTTTTTTATTTTTTTAATTGTTACCAAGATGCCTATTTGCAAGGTTTTCATCAAGAAAACCATTTTTTCAAGACATTTCTTATTGTTTTTGTATTTTTTCAGGACTCTTTCCGATGCACTAGATGATTCAGGTGTAGAACCTTTTGAGATGCAAGATATTGAGGGGTTCATCAAAAAAATTCCCTTTGTGTGTGGACAATTGATATGCTCCTGATCCAAAGACTAACACAATAACAAAGGGACCTCTCCAATTGGGTTCAAATTTCTCGTTCTTATCTCAATCTTGTTGGTTACGGGGCTTATCTTTGAGGACTAGGTCACCCACCTAAAATGTTCTAGGATTTAATCTGTGATTGTGACTTTTGGATATTCTTTATTGATAGTATTTTAGGGGATCCACTACATGCTGATGGTGTTCATCCAACAATTCCAATTCTTGTAACCTAGACACTCTGTAATCCTCATCTAAAATGATCCCTTTTAGTGATGCCCAGAGTGATGGTAGCTCAACCTCAATAGGTAGAATGGCTTCTAATCCATAGAATAGAGCATAGGGTGTGTCTCCTATTAGGGTGCATATGTTGGTTTGATAAGCCCACAAAGCAAGGTTTAGTTGAACATGCCAATCATGTCCAACATCATTGATGATTTTCCTCAAGATTTCTAGGATAGTCTTATTTGAGGCCTCTACTTGTTCATTTCCTTGAGGATAGTATGGTGTAGAAAACCGATGCTGGATGTGAAACCTCTCATAGAGTTCTTCAACATCCTAATTCTTGAAAGGTCTTCCATTTTTAGTGATAATGGATTGAGGGATGTCATACCGATAGATGATGTAGTTCAAGATGAATGATGAGATTTGTTTTCCTCTGATGGTGTTTAGGGGAAAAACTTCAATCCACTTTGTAAAGTACTTTGTGGTTGTGATGATGAACTTGTGTCCATTTGATGAATATGGATGAATCTTTCCTATGAGATCTAGTCCCCATTGAAAAAAGGGCCATGTTGATGTGAAAGGTTGAAGTTCTTGTGCTGGTGCATGGATAAGATTGCCATGAATTTGACACTTTTGGTATTTATTGATGAAATGAAAAGACTCCTCTATAGTCAATCAGTAATATCCCAAATAGAGGAGTTTCTTGGCTTAGGTTAAACCATTTGAATGAGCTCCACAAACACCTTCATGAACTTCCCATAAAATTATTTTAGACTCATCACATTCCAAACATCAGAGGAGAGTCTTGTAAAGACCTCATCGATAAAGGACATCTATGACAAGGGTATGTCAAGCAACTTGGCAAATGAAGTTTCATTTTTGATTTCAGGATAGGTCAAGTGGGAGGGTATTGTCTTTCAAGTATGTATAGATTCTCCCATAGATGGAAGCATCAACCTTGACTAGATGGTGGATGACCTAGGATTCTGGGTTGTCATAGGATGGGTTGAATAGTTCTTCCACCATGAACTCATAATAGGCTTGTTTCTCAGGAATCTATAAGAGAGAAGCAATGGTAGCCATGGCATCACCAGCTTTGTTGTCACCTCTAGGAATCTACTCAAATCTTATTTCCACAAAGTACTTTTTGAAGTCATCAACCATTCTTTTATAAGGCATCAACTTGTCATCCTTTGTTTGATAGTCATGATTCACCTAATTAAGGACTAGTTGTGAATCCCCATAGACATGCAACTCTGTAATCTTCCACTCATATGCTACTTTTATTCCATTGATCAATGCTTCATATTTAGTTGTGTTGCTGGTGCAAGGGAACATCAGTCTATAATATTTTGGAATGGTATGTCCATGTGGAGAGATACACAAGATTCTAGCACCTAATCCATGTTGTGTATAAGAGCCATCAAAGTACAAGACCCATTGTTGTGTTGACACTATTAGGACATCAACATCTGGAAACTCAATGTTCATTGGATGATTATCTTGCAATGGTGCTTCAACTAACTCGTCTATGATTGCTTGTACTATGATTTCCTTCCTATTGACATATTGGATGTCAAATTCACTCAACATCATGACCCACTTGGTTAGTCTTCTAGTTAGATTAGTTTTTCTAAGAAGGTATTTCAATAGATCTATCTTGGCTATTAACTTGATGGTATCAGTGAGCATGTAGTGTTGTAATTGTTGGGTGGTGAACACTAATGTGTCGTCAACCCTTTGCTTTACATGGGATTAATTCATGATAATTAGACTTAATGAGGACCTAATCTAGTGTTGTGAGGAATTTTATGTGTCCACACTAGGTCTTGGACCCTTGCAAATCAAATAACATGTTTTTATTAATGTCTTGTAAAGGTGTTGTAAAGTCTTGTAAAGGAAGTTCAAGATTTTCTAGACTTAATATGCCTATTTTCCCCTAATTCAACATTATAATAACATTATTTCATTAATCTACAAGGTTCTTAATGTAAAATTAATGATAAGCTAGTGTTGTAATGTGTCTTGCACATTCACATTGGTTCTTGTACTTTTCTAGGCTATGTGGACCTAATTTTAGTGTTGTAAAGTGTATTTAATTACACTTTCACATTGATTTATGTGTCCCAAGCCCTATTTTACATTTTCATCATCACTAATAAGCTCTAATTGACCCATATTGTGCATTCCAAGGCTTTAAATGATCAAATACCCAACAAGATATTATTTTAAACCTTATTTCCTATCTCCTTAGCTTCATAGGTGTTGCAATGGCCCCTGTGGGACCCATTTACCATGCTTGGTGAATTAGTCTCATCTAGGTGGGATTCATTTTGTAAGGGTGGCAAATGAGTCCTATCTGGCCCCCATTTTGATGCTTGAGTAGGAAAAAGTGAAATTTAAAGTTTATTTTCACTTCATGTGTGCCTATGATGTAGTATAAATGGGAACTAAGGAAAAATTGACTATAAATAGGTGTTTTCATCCTCATTTTAGATATCTTATCTCATTATTATACCTCTCATCATCAATTCATCATCCATCTTCTATTACAAGTCAAGCAAGTTGAGATTTCTCCATTAGAAGTCTTCAAGTCAGCATTCTAAAGCATTCAAGTGTTGGTTTTTCATGTATTGTAGTAGAAATCCAAGATAAATCATCATTACAAGGTAATATATTCTATTTTTGCATGCCTTATTCACTTATTTCAACAGTTTGGTTTAACTACCTAAATGAGGTTTGACCAAGGCAAACCCCCATGCCCTAACATTCAACAAATCTCTTTCTTGTTTTATTTGTATGCAGATTTAGGTCATGTGGAAGCTTGAGAATCATTTAAGATATCATTTCAAAGTCATCCAATTCTTCTTCTCTTCATTCAAGTCAAATCATCAACAAAAAGTCACTTTTAGACCCGATTCTGGTAGTTTCAGAAGCAAAGACCTGTAGGAGGCAGAAGTACAGATCTAACTCCATAGAATCTTCCTCTAATTTTCTAAATTTTTGTAGGTGGATTTATTATCCACCCATGGTGAATGATTCCCACCTGTAGGCCTAAAACATATTTTCTAAGATTTCAACTCCCAACAATCAGAAATAGGTTTCCAAAAGTTTTTAGCAAAAGTAGGATTGATTCACCATGCTTCGCAAATGAGTCCCAATGGTCATTAACATAAATTTCAAAGGAATTTTGAGAACCTTCTAGTGACTTCATTCTACCTCCAGGTGCATTATTTTCAATCCCATTAATTTTTTTTCATTTGTCCAAGTTTCTAGTTTATTGTTGCAATACACAATGCATTTTCAAACAAGTCATAATTCTTAGATTTTACATGCATGTTTGATCAATTTCATAGTTTAGAATCACTTATATCACTCCATTTATGTCCTAAAATATCACACACTTCCTTTATTTGAATGAACTAGTTAGTATTTTTGGATCTAATCTCTCTCTTTTTGGGTGAAAACCTTATAAGAGTTAGAGAGTCCATTGGATCCAAAAATCTACAGTTCATTTTGGTGAACCTAACGTAAGCAACATGAGCTCCCTCCTTTGGAATTAGAAAAAAAAAAAGGCTTTCTTGATCATTGCTCAATAAAAAATAACAGGCATCAAAAGGATTCTTATAGATAATAGTTATGCTCTTAATGTGTGTGGTGTGAGTCTCCTTCATCATTAAGAAGTTGATAGATCACAAATCATACCTGGTTCTATCTCTATTTGAGTATTTTATAATACAATAAGGCACCTACTCGGTGTAATCACTTTTCCTATTACTGTTGGGGTGGTTACTTTGGAAAATCCTATTCATTTCATGCCTTATGAACTTTCATACAACCTTATTCTAGGAAGACCATGGATTCATGAGATGAATGTAGTGCCTTCAACCCTCCATCATAAAATGAAATATTTCTATAATAATTAAATTTATCAACTTGATGTTGATCCCGAGCCTCCAAGTTGCTTGCATCTTGCAAACGGAGCTAGAAGTCATCTCACAACGTTAATTCCAACATCCAACATAGATCCTCTTCAAATTTAACACAACAATATAAAATCGTAATCTAGATTCTTTGGTGATGATTGGGGATCCTTATAATTCACACCATCATTTATGGGAAACTACATATTATCACAAAAGAAAGAAAACAACCATATCAACCACCCATCATGTCGACACAAACCTCAAATAAATTTTCACAAGCATCCACCTCAACCACTTTAGACAACAACACACACTCCACAACAATCCCTAATTAACACAATAATGAAGAACCGCCTGATTCCAAAACACTCCTAAATCTTTATGGAAAAGAGTATAACTTCATGAAACAGCATGGGTATAATTGAAAAGGTTGTGTTGCTCAAGAGCAAGGAATCCACAACCCTATAGAGCTTAACACACAAAAAAAACTCATGGTCTTGGTTATTTTTTTTTCCTGAGATGAACATGCCTTCATATAACATCAATACTATCACACAAGATTCTTTCAAAACTCTTCCTTATTCACAACAATAACCTTAGTTTCTGCTCCTTGCCATGTAATAGTTGTAGGATAATTCCATTCTCACTATTGCATGTCTTGCATCCATCGCAAGGGGCAACATACCATCATCTACTCTAGGCTCACCTTTGTTCTACACTAAGTTGGGGGGAAAAGGGTAGAAAGCCTTATTCTTGTATGTTAGTTTTTGATGTCTCTTTTGACTTTTTGTTAACCTTTCATGAACATTTAAGAGAAAGCTTGAAATGTGGATGACATGTCTTAAGATTGAATCGCATATGACATACTCTATTCCTTTTGCTTCCCTTGACATGATGTAACTCAACTTCAAAACATATGACTTGGCATAGAGCTTTCCAAGTTAGCTCTCATGTCTTGCTTTCTTCGTCTTCTCTACTTTTAAGTAATTTCTTACAGAACAATGTGTAGAAATTCCTTTAAAGTGGGGGCATACATTACCATAATTCATTTTCATTTATAGTGTAGCCTTGTTGTTTATGCGATGCGTTTGTTACTTTATGGATGACATTAGGTGTAATGTCCTTCATAAGTCTGATCTATCTAAGGATATTACTATTCTTTGATTGGTCCTCTCTTGGAGACATTAGAAACAATGTTCCCTAAGTGATTAACCTTACATAAACCAAACCAGACTCCTTTGAACATATTGCACCTAACATTTTTACATATTGCATTTTCATTCACCCACCTTGCATAACACAACTTGCATGCGTATGGAGCTATCTTATTTGTTTGGCCACCTTGCATAACATAGCTTGCATGCCTATGGTGCCATCCTATTTTTCTTATTTTATGAAACTTAAACCAACATTTTCATTTACATTTCTTTGGCTTTGTGGTGCCTTGATAACGTTATCAAATGGGTATAGCTTTAACTTGGTTGACTGGGAAGCCCAACTAGCAGCATGACTTTTCCCCATAGCCACTTTTCTTTTGTGTTAAATTGTGAGTACATACCAAGTAGTGTATGTTACTCTTTTAATTTTTATTTATGTTTTGTCCCTTCTCACTCCGTGAATGATCCAAAGTTCTATGGGCCTAGAGTGAGTACATATTTTCCATCTCATTCCTCTTTCTCCCTTTCCTTTGTATGATCTTCTATCTTGGGGGCTTGGCATACATGTGGATCTCTCTTGAATGGCTACTTTAGTGTGAGGAATCAAGTTTCTCTCACTAAAGTGGGGGCTTAATGTGCCATCAAAAATTGTACCATTTCCTTCACATGGGATTAATTCATGATAATAGGACTTAATGAGGTCCTAATCTAGTGTTGTGATGCATTTTATGTGTCCACACTAGGTCTTGGACCCTTGCAAATCAAATAACATGTGTTTATTAACGTCTTGTAAAGGTGTTGTAAAGTCTTGTAAGGGACTTTCATGCTTTTCTAGACTTAATAGACCTTTTTCCCTTAATTCAACATTATAATAACATTATTTCATCAATCTAGAAGGTTCTTAATGTAAAATTAATGATAAGCTATTGTTGTAATGTGTCTTGCACATTCACATTGGTTCTTGTGATTTTTTAGGCTATGTGGACCTAATTTTAGTGTTGTAAAGTGCATTTAATTACACTTTCACATTGATTTATGTGTCCCAAGCCCTATTTTACATTTACATCATCACTAATAAGCTCTAATTGACCCATATTATGCATCTCGAGGCTTTAAATGATCAAATACCTGACAAGATAGTATTTTAAACCTTATTTCCTATCTCCTTAGCTTTATAGGTGTTGGAATGGCCCCAGTGGGACCCATTCACCATGCTTGGAAAATGAGTCCCATCACTCATTCACCAAGGGTGGCGAATGAGTCTGATCTGGCCCCCATTTTGACCCTTGAGTGAGAAAAAGTGAGCTTTTAAGTTTATTTTCACTTCATGTTGGCTTGTGATATAGTACAAATGGGTACTAAGGAAAAATTGACTATAATTAAGTGTTTTCATTCTCATTTTAGACATGTTATCTCATTATTATACCTCTCATCATCAATTCATCATCCATCTTCTATTACAAATCAAGCAAGTTGAGATTTCTCAATTAAAAGTCTACAAGTTAGCATTCTAAAGCATTCAAGGGATAGTTTTTCATTTATTGTAGCAGACATCCAAGATCAATCATCACTACAAGATAATATACTCTATTATTTCATATCTTATTCAATTATTTCATCATTTTGGTTTAATTATCTAAATGGGGTTTGACCAAGGCAAACCCCATGCCCTAAAATTCAACAAATATCTTTCCTATCTTGTTTGTATGAAGATTTAAGTAATTTTGAAGGTTGAGAATCATTGAATATATCATTTCAAATCCATCCAAGTCTTCTCCCCTTCATTCAAGTCAAGTCATCAACAAAAAGTCACTTTCAGACCCGATTCTGGCAGTTTTAGAAATAAAGACCTATAGGAGGAAAAAGTACAAATCTAACTCCATAGAATCTTCCTATGATTTTCCAAATTTCTATAGGTGGACTGAATTTCCACCCATGGAAAATGAGTCCCACCTATAGGCCTAGAAAATAATTTTTTGAGATTTCAACTCTCGACAGCCAGAAACAGGTTTCTTAAAGTTTTTAGCAGAAGTAGGACTGATTTGCCATGCTTGGAGAATGGGTCCTAGTGGTCATTAACAAAAATTTCAAAGGAATTTCAGAACCTTCTAGTTACTTCATTCTTCCTTCAGGTGCACTCTATTCAATCCCATTAAAATTTGTTTTCATTTTTCCAAGTTTCTCGTTTATTGGTGCAATACACAATGTGTTTTCAAACAGTCCATAATTCTTAGATTTTACATGCATGTTTGATCAATTTCATAGTTTAGAAACACTTATATCAGTCCATTTACATCCTACAATATCACACATATCCTTTATTTGAATGAACTAGTTAGCATTTTTGGATCTAATCTTTCTCCTTTTGGGTGAAAACCCTATAAGAGTTAGAGAGTCCATTGGGTCCAAAAATCTATGGTTCAACTACTAATAGATAAGCCTTTTCAATTAAGGTGTAATTTATCTCATAGCCATTTAATGTTCTACTGATATAATAAATTTCCCTTTCTTTTCCTGCTAAATCCTCTTGTGTTAACAAGGCTCCCAATGATATCTTTGTTGTTGCTATGTATAATAAAACTGACTTTCATTTTGTTGTTGGAATTAATACAGGTGGAATCATTAGATATTGTTTTAATTTATTGAAGTCCTCTTTGCATTTCTCATCCCATTGAATAGATACATTCTTATGTAGTGAGTGAGTGAAAGGATGGGTCTTGTATGCCAGTTGTGAGATAAATCTTTGGATTGATTGGAATCTCCCCTATAGATATCATAGATGATTGATTTTCTTAGGTGGAGGCATCTCCATGTTGGCTTTGACCTTTACAAGATCTACATCAATGCCATTTTTTGAAACTATATATCCCAAGAGTTTGGCTGAAGTCACCCCAAACACACATTTCTTTGGGTTCAATCGTACATTGAACTTTTCCAATTTGGTAAAGATTTTTTCTAGGATCTCTAGGTGTCCTCTGGTGTACAATTTGGCTAACAGATCATCTACATAGTCTTCCATGAAGGTGTTCATCATATCATGAAATTTTGTTGTCATGGCATGCTGATAAGTGGCTCCTGTATTCTTTAACCTAAATGGCATGACGTTCCAAAAAAAAATTCCCCACAGATATGTGAAGGCTATGTTGACTTGATCCTCTAAAGCTATCTTGATTTGATTATAACTGGAAAAACTATCCATGAGTGACAACATGCCATGTCCTGTAGTTAGGTCTATAATGATGTCAATGTTGGGTAGGGGAAAATCATCTTTCAGGAAATCCTTGTTGAGATCTCTAAAATTTGTGCAGATCTTGATGCTTTTGTCTGGTTTTGAAATAGGCATAATGTTGGAGACCCACTCATCATAGTTGATTGGTCTAATGAATCCGGAATCCAATAACTTCTTCAGTTCTGCTTTTACCAATATAGCAATATGTGGATACATTTTCCTTAATTTTTTCTTGACTAGTTTTGCTCCCGCTGGTAGTGATAAGTGGTCCATGATGAGTTCTAGATTGATACCTAGCATGTTAGCATATGACCAAGAAAAATTCATTAGTCTTTCTATAAAGAATTTGGTGAAGTTTGGTTTTTCTTGATCTAAAAAGTATTCTTCTAGATGGATAGTCTTTATTGTTTCTTCATTGTCAATATTGATAGACTATGTGGTCTCAACCAATACTTTAGATCATTCTTGAAAGTGTTTGGGGAGTGTGTCAAATCCTCCATCCTTTATGCCCTCAAGGAGGTTTTTTTGTTGGATACACTCTTTATTTTTACTTTTTTTGGATCTGATATTGCCATTGAATGGTTTTAACTATCAAATCTATTCCTTGTATTATTCATTTTATAGCTGGAATATTTGAAACTCTCCTAGTTGGAATCTTTTTCATGATGTTCAATGGTGGGATCTGTCTCAAGATTGTCAGAAAAAAGGAAGTTGACAATGGCATCATCATTTGAAAAGATGGGCATATCAGACGTCTCAGTTTGATCGCAATCTATGATTTTAGGATATAATAGGGGTAAGGAATCATTGGATTCGCTAAGGTCAAAGGTAGTGAGAGTATCGATGGTAATTTATTTCGATCGTCCAATAGCGAAGTCAATGTCTATAAGGTAACTCTCCTCTGAATCATTTGTTTCGATCAAATTTTGATCATCTTCGCTGGAGTCATCAATATGTTGTGATCTTATTTCAAGCAGTTTGTAACCTAAACTTTGACCCTCCTCACATATGGATGTATACTTTTGTACCTCATCGATGTCCTTGTCATGAAAAGACTCTTTGGATAGTGAATCCCACTCATATTCATTTGAATTAGTTTCTTGATGATCACTAGCTTGTAGTTGTAGGATTCTTTCAACTACTTATTGTCAGGTTTATTCTCTTGATTCTTCTTTGTACCCTCATCCTATTTTATCCTTGGCTTGCATTGTGATATGTTGTATTGGTTCTATGATTCCTTCTTTCCTTTTACCAATAAGACCTTTTCCCTCATATCCCATCTTTTCCAGGATTGTCTTTGATTTTCCATATTGCTCTGTTCGTACACTTAAGGTGGATGCTTGTGATGATTCTTCATCTTTGTATAACCAATTTAGAAACTCCTTATCATTTGACTCATCCACTAATGTAACTGCTCTCACAAAGGTTCCATCAAAGAATGTGTCAGGTTGCAATGATTGTTGTCTTGATGTTGATGGCTGCCCATATGACTTAGGATAAGATGAAAGTTCTGATAAACATAAGGATTGCTCAAATGAGTATTCACCCATGCCTTTGTATTTCAATTGGATCTTGGCAACTTGTTTCAGTAAGGACTCATGTTGACTTTAATGATTTTGTGGAGTAGGATTGCCGATACCTTTTTCTTTTGATTGATCCTTTACCTTGGGCTATTTTGATGAATAACTTGATGTACTTTTGTTACTTGAGGGAGTGGAATCACTGATGCCCTTATCCTTTGATTGGTCCTTTTTCTCAAACTGCTTTGACAATGAATTTAGTTTTTTCCCATCAATTGAATATGAGCCATGAGTTGGAGCTTCCCTATTGTGTGGTATAAAAGAATCTTGGGTAGTCTTGAGGGTGTTACAATATTAGGGGTTGTTTGAGTCAACTGCAATAGTTATTTTCTGCCCATTGAAAGGGAACTTCAAACACTGGTGATATGTGGATGGCACTACTTGCATGTCATGAATCCAAGGTCTTCCCAAGAGTATGTTATATATCAATTCCTTATCCAATACTTGACATACTATATCTCTAACAATAGGTCCCACTTGAATAGGTATCACTATCAACCCTTGTGAATATTTCTCCTTGTCATCATATGCTTTTATAGTGATTTTCATTCTAGGATCAATCACATTTTTTGAATAGCGTAGTGTACAAACAAGTTTCAAAGTATAGATAATCAAGCTAGCTCCTCCATCTATTAGAACATGTTTATTGTGGTGTTTGTGGATTAAGGCCTCAATGTCGTGGGAAGTGTTGTGTGGATGGGTGATAGAACATCATCATGTTCAGAAAATGATAGGTAGTGCAATGCAGTCAAATATTGCACCATAGTCTGAAATTGGAAAACCTCTAGATTGTCCATTACCATGGTAGAGACTAGAGCTTGTTCCAAGATTTCCTTGTGAGCAGGTGAAATCTTGACAAGTTCTAATATGGATATTTGGGTGGGTATTTTCTGTAACTGATCAACTATGTTATATTGGGTTGTAGGGATAGCAATAGTTGCTTTGGACATGGAAGGGGTAGCTCCTTTTAATGTTTTTTAGGTATTTGTAGGATCATCATAGAAAAAATAGGCTCTTAAGTGGTGAAAATTTTAGAAAAATTAGAGTTAGGCAACTTGACGTAAAAATTTGAATAAATTATCTATATTATTTTTATAATATATAAGAATAGAATCTATAGCAAATTGAATGTAGTTTCTAAAATACTAGGTTTATTTGAAAGAAAATCTATTTGGTAAAATTTTAAATTTCAATGCAGAGTACTTAAATTTCAGGGAAAAATAAGTAGGTGTCTGTTTGACCACCCTAACCACAATAAAATGATAATATTTTTTTTTATAAGATTTTAGATATAAGTAGAGGACTCATCTCCCAATGTGATGCATATTTTTTTGTAATTTTTTTCCAAGTAAATAATTAATTATGATTTTTTTATTACAACTTTTAAATCATATAAAAACTCGTATGTCTAACTACCTTAACTTGGTCAAAACTTCATGAAATTCAATTTTTATTTTTAAATGCTATAGTATGTGAAGCATAGAATGTGATGCATGTTTTAGATTCAAAAAATGTGATACCATTTAAAAGCTATAGATGTTATTCAATCAACCTATCAATTAGGAATTTAGTCGTAATTCAAATAGAAAATGAATAATAATTATTTATTAAATTCAAAATAAAGCATAATTTATATTGTTAGAAAGTTGAGAATCTCCTTTAAAAACCATTTTTGTTTCATCAATTTTGGGTAAAAAAAAAGTCATCAGCCACATACCAACACATACCCATCATATTGCCACTTTTTGGCCCATCATGATCCTGCACACACCTTACCTTGGCTTGTCCTTGTGTGATTGCATTGATTGGTGAATTGTTTTATCCTTCTCTAATTTTGATTGTCATCTGCAATGATGTTGGTGATTAGATTTATGGGCACACGATCATTGATTTGATCTGAGGTAGTGTCGATATTGTGATGCTAATTTTCAATTGTAGCAATGTTTCTTTTGTTCCTAATTTCAATGTCCTTGGTTGAATTCTCAACCACCACAACATAATGAATGGTAGAATCATAGACATAGTTTATGTTTTTTCCTTTGGTATTTGGAGAAGAAGATTCCCCTTTTTCATAGTTGGGTAGAGGGTTCTTGAACCCCTGATGATCATTGTTTGTTTGGAGTCCTACAAATATCATCTTGTTGTCAATTAAGTCTTGTATCAAGTGCTTCAATTGCATATAGTTGTTGGTTTTATGCCCTTTGTTATGATGAAATTCATAGAAATGAGCATCATTCCACCATGGAGGCTTAACTTGTGGTTCCCAATTTCTTGCCTCTGGTAACCTTATGACTTTAGCTTTAAGAAGTTCCTCTAATGCTGATTTTGATTATTGTTCCAATGGGGTGAACCTCCTTTGATTTGAGGATGTCTGATATGATGGTGTTCTAGATCCAACATTAACTTCATTCTTGTTTTGGTTGACATTTTGGTTGTTGTTTTGGTTGTTGTTTTGATTAGTTTTGGTGGTAGCTACAGTTAAGTTGAATATAGGTTTTCCATTTTGGTTTTCAACTATACCATCAATGTTACTCACATTATTGTTTCATTGCCAAAACTTTGGTCTATCACTGTTGTAATTGTTGGGGGAGTTTGATGAGTCATTTTCATTGTAAATTTTGATGACTCCTCTCTTGATCAAAGCCTCTTCATTTTATATTCCGTTTTCAATCAATTTTTTGAAGGTAGGTGGACATTGTAATTCAAATCTATAACTCATCTCATCATTGACATTGTCAATAAAAAAATCTATATTTTCCTTTTTGGGTATAGAACGAGAATATCGTGCAAATAACTTTCTCCATTTTTGCAAGAATACAAGGAATGATTCGCCCTTTTTCTATTTTAAGTTACAAATTTCCTTCATTGTGATGTCATTTTGAATGTTATAAGAATAGTGGGTGATGAACTTGTTAACCAATTCTTCGAAGGTGTTGATTGGTGGTGTGAGTTTGGAAAACCATTCAAGACATTGTTCACTTTGGCTTCATGGAAATAATCTCATTAAGTATGTTTCTTCATATGAAAATTCATGACTCATGGTTCTAAATTCCCTCACATGGTCTATTGGATCTATTTTTCCATTGTATTTGCATACTTTGGGAATTCACAATGTTTGGGAAAGGGGATCATACGAATACTTTGATCAAATGAATATGGACAAATTTCTTCGATCAAGTATCATTTTGAGGTTCCTCTTTATATATCAAGAACTTGTTGTTGAAGGTTCTTCATTTGGTGAGTTAGAGAAATCACTTGTTTTGTTTCTTTTTCAAGTTGTTTGGTAGGTGCTTTCAATTAATTCACATCAAAATCATCGAGTAATTTGACACCTTGTTTAGCTAGCATAAGGAGGTACTTTTTCCTATTTATTTCAAAAATATTTTCTAAGCATTTGTGGAAGTTGGGATCTTGTTCTGCATTTTGGATATCTTCCTCAGTTATTTCTTACCCATCATTGTTGTGGATTCCATTGAAAGGATTCTCTTTAGCCTTAGCCATGGTGTTTTGTATCTCACTATTTTGATTTTTAATGTTTTGAGTTTCAATGGTTGGAGTTTTGATGCTTCTATTTTTTATTTTTTCTTTTCAATTTTTTGTGTTTCAAGTCTTTATTCCTTGATTTTTTATTTTTGTAACCTTGTTTCAATGGGCATACAGGTGTTATAGTTTTCACTAATCTTTGAACTAAGTTTTTGGAAGAGAGCTAAGGATTACAACTAAATCAAATAGAATAAAAAATTCTAATGAGACTAAGTTTGATTTGACTATATAACTTTGTTTCATGATGAAAGGATGACAAATCCTGATGATCAAACTAGGCTCAATAATCAAAGGTGTGAAAATTTTGATGATTTTAGCATTCTGAGATGTTAGATCTTGGTTTAGGTTGGAGAATTCTACTTGTAGAGGTTAATTTTAACAAGTTTAGACTCTATGGTACCTAAGGAATGATTCTGGACTAAAGAAGATTCAAAAATTTTGTTCAAACCGTAAAACAAGGGATAAGTTTAACTATTAGGTTTTGCATTTAATGGATGTGCTAAAACATAGCCTAGATACACTAAAATATTGGATAGATGAACTATAACAACAATCAAATGTGCTATAAAATTGCACGAATGTGCTATAAGATTGCCTGTATGTGCTAGAATAGAGGGTTGATGTTCTAGAATATGCAGTGTATTCACTATAATAGAGGGTTAATCTGTTGGAAGATTGCACATATGCATAATAAAACAACTTGGATGCACTATGATAGAAGATGGATGCACTAGAATATGTCATGGATGTGCTATAAAAAGAGTCAGATGCACTACAATATTGCACAAATGCACTATAACAATAGCCAGATGTGGTACAAGATTGCACAAATGCACTATAACAATAGCCAAATGCCCTAAATTGGAAAGGTGTCACAGTTTCTTACAAGTTTGTATTCGATTTTTCTGACTTTCTAATAAAAAAATTGGTTGTTTCAATGGATATTTTCTAAATCAAGGTTTTCACTTCCAATGTATGATTTTTTGTTTCAATTTTTTTAGAAACACTTCAGTAAAACACATCAAACATGTAAAAATTATGGCTGTGTAGGATAATATTTATTGGATTCCCACTTGGATTTGATGCCAGCTGCACCTACTTTTAGTAGATGATTAGATGCTTGACCCCACTGGCTCCCCTCCATGGTACTCACTTCTATAGGGAAGCCAAGCATCAATACCCATGAATCTCCCATGGCATATTTCTCATCTCTACTAAAAGCCACAAAAATGTGGGATGGCTTCAAAGGTTAGGCCTTTTGTGCCAATAAATAGAATAAGGATTTTGGTCTTGCTACAAAAAAGGGTTTTAGTATAGGCATTTCATTCATGGGGGATCATCCATACGGCAAGATACCATTGCTTCCCTTCTTGTCAAAAAAATCCTTGTGATACTTGAACTTTCCCCAAGTACCCACATTTATATCCCAGTTGGAAGTCACTTGGATTTAGCGTATTACTGGTTGGGTCATTCCCTTGGGTGATTACTTTTTCCCACAATGCAGACCCTTTAAAGATAAAAAAGAAAAAGAAAAAGTGAATGGGTCTGGATTTTTGGTCACCCAGTTAAGAGGAGAGCATATGCCTACCATTCATCAAACAAAAAAGACATGGTGTTCTTTATCCTTCTAATTAAGCTAGATACCTATCTTAACCAAAAGAAAGCGTTAAATAACTCTAGCCCCTACGTAAATCATCAATATTTTGATAAATTTGTATTTGACCGACGTATCACACACCTGCAAGTAGAAAATAACAATTAGTTCTCATATTTTCCAAATTTACACAGATGTGCTAAAACATTCATCGTATGCGCTAAAACCTTAATGCACTAAAAGAACTATCCAATGTGCTAAAACAACTACTCTATGTGCTATAAAAACTACTTAATGCTCTAAAAAAAATACTGAATACACTAAAGGAATAACTGAGTGTGCTAAAATACTCCCTGTATGCACTAGAATATTTGTTGGATGAGCCGAAAGAACCGTTGTATGCTCTGTAATAGACCCTGGATGCATTGAAAGATTGGTTGGATGCACTGAAACAAAAGTTGTATGCACCAAAAGATTTGTTGTATGTGCTGAAAGAACTCATGGTCATGCTAAAACGTCATGTCCATCCTGTTCACAAAAAAATTTCCAAAAAATTTAGAAATGGGGATGGGCCCCACAGTGGGTGTCATTTTATGTGTGTGAAATGTGGGAGAGTTAGTAAATCAACAGAAACACTAATGAGATGTATTATATTAGATATTTAATCAATAAAATTGAATCAAAGTGAAACAAGATTAAATTCCTAAAAACATTCCATTTTTCTCTATTCTCAAGGATTTATTAAACCATATTGGCTCTCAGATTTTGTATATGCACTATGGTTGTTAAAATGACGACTTGGGAAATGATATGTTGTTCTAAATGCAAGAAATCTAAGTCCCTACATGATATTGTATGATGCAAATGATAGTGGTGATAATTTTACAAATGGATAATGATGTGAGATTATACAATGTTAATACTATGGTATGAAGCTAGGATGATTCTGCATATGCTCAAATATAATCTATAAATATGATAAACTAAAATTAAACTATAAAGCAAAACATGGTTCTAAGCTAACATGATGGTATAATGCAAGCTTATTAAAATTCTAAACAATGATATATGACTCCAAATGCTCCAATGCTTCAAAATATTATCTTGCATAATAACTCTACTCAAATTTGGGATGCAAAATACTATGGCAAAGAGTCATATTTATAGCCTTTTCCAAGCATCTTGTGATGTGGTAGCAATCGACGGTCTAGATTCAAACAAGAGGGATGAACAGTGGAGATGGAGAGAATCAAGAAGAATGTTCCCTTGACCAAAGACAACATATCAAATGGATGGAGGAATAAAGTGTGTGAGAAAAGGGCGTGTGCAAGAAGTGGAGTCCACTTTTTGGCCAAAAACTGGAAGTGTTTTTCCTGATTTTTAGAATTTGACACATTTGACCTTAAAATTTGAAGCACTTAGAGATGAAATCTTTAAAAAGTCACTAATCATAAAATGTAGTGCTCGAAGTCTAGTTTCCAAATATTTAATTTATTTCAATAAGATTGTACAAATTGAGTTTTAATAGGCATTTCTAAAAATAATTGTTTAAAAGTCATTTTTTTTTACCATACCATGCATGTGTACAACATCCATATTTTGACTTAAATTATTGTATTTTTCTAAATCCTTTTGGGAAAATTTTTATGACTCACTGAAGCTTGTTCTTGATATTTTTTTGTAATTTTTTATTGAATATATTTTTATTGTTAAATTTTTATTAGGCAGATTTGTCGTTTTTAAAAAATCGTCATGTACGACATGCATAAGATGACCTAAACTTATCATTTTTTGATTTTATTTCTTTTCAATTTGAAAAGAATTGTGTGAAGTTTGTTCTCGTGCAATCTATTTGTCAAAATGTTATGTTGATCAAAAGTTATTAAAATAGTTAAAAACCCTGATATTTAAAGTTTATGGACCAATTTTATAAGAAATTAATTGAAAAATAGAAAAAATAATCCAATTGCAAAAGAAATTACATATTTAGAATTTGCATTGTTTCATCTAAAATAGGTTTTAATTTCATCAAAAAATTCTGCAAAAAAGGTCGTCAGCCATATGTCCAAAGTCGGTATTTTTCTTTGACATTGTTAGGACCTTCGACTTGCAGGTCAAACCAGGTTGAAGGCCTAGGTTCAAACTTCCAATGCTTTTTCTGAACCAAAAACCTAGGCAAAAACCTGACCAGAATGCAAAAAAAAATTCAAATTTTAAAAATCGAGATCGTGACTATAAAACGGGATCCTATTTATTACTAAACGGGATCCCGTCTTATAATTGGGATCCCATTCCCTATTCAACAATATTCGGACCGTTGTAAACGAAATGGGATCTAGTTTCATAAACGGGATCCCATTTCTTGGCCAACAACTCCAACATTCAATGCCGATGAACGAGATCGTGATTATAGAATAAGATCCTGCTTCTTATAAACGGGATCCCAGTTTTATAAGCGGGATCCTATTTTATAGTAAGCGGGATCCCATTTTATAGTAAGCAGGATCCTAGTTATTTTATTTAAATACACAGCAAATTTTTTTTTGTGAAGTCTGCAACTTCACATGTACGACCGAGAGCAGTAAAAGTAAATTATTTTTCATAAGCTATTGTATTTACAGGTGGTGAACTTGATTTTTAGTTGATTTTATCAAACGGGGCATCATCTACACCATTTTTGAAGTAGAATTATGTTATTTTTGTGCTTGTTTGGAGGAACAAAAGGTTTTAATTTGTAATATGGATTGAATATTTCAAAGGAGGCATGAAGAAAATAATTTTTAAAGTGGAATTGTGGTAGTTTTCTACTCATTTTGAGGAACACAAGAGGAAGAATTTTGTCCTAATAGGTATTCAACTTCTAGTTTGGATTGAATATTTTGAAGTATTTCAATATTAACATTCATTTGTACTTGAGAATTTTATAATTATGTGAGATAAAGCTCATAGTAAGAGAAGGAAGACATTGACTCCTTAAGAAGTTGAAGCAAATAGAGAAAAAAAGAGACAAAGACAAAGAGAAAGAAGAATGAGAATGAAATCAATGAATGACAATGGAGCAACCAATTCAAAAACTATTAAAGATGTAAACATTAAGGATACCATGGTTGTAGATGAAGCTAATTTGCAAGGAGTCAATTTGGAGAAGAATATGATTATACAAACAAGTCCTACTATGTCTTCAAATCCCTCTTTGAATGCTATGGAGAATGTTTCAATATGCACAAATCCAGGTACATCTTCAAATTCACATGTTAGTGAAATGGTAAATTTGTATGTAGAAGTTTTACAAGATGGACTTAATGATGTTGACATTGACTATATTCAAGAGATTAAAATTTTATAGAATTTGTTGAAAACAAAAAAGAAAAATATTTTGTTGCAAATAAAAATCAAAATGATCATTTTCTTGAAAATGAAAACAAAACCTGTATTTTTGATGAAAATGAAAATGAAAATGAAAACTGTTTTGTTGATGAAAAATGAAGATGAAATGAAAATGAAAACCATTTTGTTAATGAAAATGAAGATTAAAATGAAAATGAAAACCATTTTGTTGATGAAAATGAAGATGAAAATGTAAATGAAAATGAAGATGAAGATGAAAATGAAGATGAAAATCTAGAATGTGATGTTGAATTTAATGAAAATACTTTTTTAAAATTTGGAAGTGGTGTTTTCGATAATCTTCCTATTCAAATTTCTTGGAGGCAAATAAGAACACATGCGAATAGAATACACACCAAATTCTTTTATCGTAAAAAAATTGCATTTCAATGTCAACTAATGATGCAATTGATGCGAATGCAAAAAATGAGGAAATTAATGAAAAGGTTAGGCTTTTATGTTAAACCAAAAAGAAAAGATCAATCATTAAAACATGTTATGTCTATTGTTGCTAGTGCCATTCAATCTATTGGGAAAAATAGTCGATCTAAAGATTAAAACGCAACAAGAAGAGCTATAACTACTGCTATAGTTAATAAAGCAACTTTGAATAAAATAATGGTAAGCAATATTAGTGAAGCTTTAAAACTGCATCCTAAAACATTACTAAGAGTGGAAAAAAGAAGAGAAGGTATAAAAAATGATCCTATCAATCAATGTTGGAGTTTCAGTGGAAGACTACCGAGGTCTGATATAAAATTGAATGTTGAAATTAAATCTTTTATCGAAAAATATTGGCATGATAATACTAGGGTTTCATCTAATGCTAGAGATGTTTTAAAATTAAGGGTGGGGTCCAAAGTTTGTGATCCTCACCCAAAACATCTATTAGATACAACACAAACTGAATTTTATAGAAAATTTTGTAGCGATTCAGTGTTACCTGGTAATATTAAAATAATTCAAAGGTCTTTTGAAAAATGTAAACCTTGGTATGTAAAAATTAATAAGCAACAAATATCTTGTTGTAAAATACATGTCCAATTTTGTTATTTTTTATGATGTTTTTCGATATATACGTTGTACCTTGCATACTAACATGATTACAAGATTGTGGTATTGATATGCCACTTGAAGCAATAAGAGAGTTTATTTCAGGTTTGTTTTGTGAAAAATCTAATGATAAATTATTTTATTTAAGTTCTTGTATTTCTGGACAATGCATTAACTGTGGAAATCTTTCATTTTTAAGAATTTGTTTGCATGAAAGTGTTGATCATGATTTTGGACAACAATTAGTAGATGTCAAAAGATTTAGGAATGTTCACTATTCTTTAAAAGATGGAAAAATAGGAAAGCGTTGTGATTTAGTTACAGAAAATGTTAGTGTGCATGCATTTATGAGTGAATTTAATAATAAAATTGTACCAAAATATGTCATGCACTCTGAACATGCTCGATGGCTTGATGGTCAATTTCACGCATGTAGAAACACATTTCCAATTGGTACTATACTTTCAGTGGTTGATTTTGCTGAGAATTATACTCTCACTCCACAAGAGGAAATTCAATCTCAATGTTATAATTCAGTGCAAGTAGCTATGTTTCTCCATATTGTTTATAGTCATGCAGATGATAGCACCGAGGATGATAGAAAATTTTTGAGGGAGTATCATTTTTATTTGAGTGACAATTGGTTACACTCATCAGAGTTTGTTCAATATTGTTTTGAGTATATTTTATAGAAATTTAAGAGAAAGAGGAATCCATATGAAAGAACACCTCATATGGTCAAATAATTGTACGGGGCAGTTCAAAAATGCTAGAATGTTCTATTGGTTAAGTAGGGTTCACAAGGAACTTAATGTCCAACATATATGGAGTTTTTTTCGAAGCTGGGCATGGTAAAGGAGAACATGATGGAGCTGGTGCGTGTGTCAAAAGAATTCTTGCTAGAGAACAATTAAAATTCGAGGATTCAGTAAAATTTAAAAATGCACATGAGATTGTGGATTGGTGTAATAGAAGATTATCTACACTGGTTCAAGTGATTACTCTACAGTTCATCGATTCTTTTGGTTGGTGGAAGAAGAGAACATTGTATCTAGAGTTGATTGTGAGACAATTAGTGGATCTACTAAATGGCATTCATTTAGGAGTGCGACAACAAGCACATGGACTATTTGGACAAGGGAGCTTGCATGTTTTTTCCATTTTTGTATCTCAAGAGATTGGGAAGCTTGCGAAAATATAGAATGGGTTGAATAGTGGGAGCAAAGATCGTTGACACCTATAGAAGCACATAATCAATATGAAAGAACTATTGAAGAAAATGATCAATTGTTTGCATCTGAAGATTATGACCATGTTTCATACCTTATACAAGAAGGTAATTTTAATTCAATTTATTTCATTTTATTTCACTTTATTAAGTTATTTTGTAATACTAAATTTTTTATATGGATATGCACAAGTTATTAAATCAAATTTTGTTGGAAGGACATGTGTATGTTGTTATTGCACCTGAGGGGAATGAAGAGCAAACATAATATTGGTTGGCTTGTTGTGTGGAAACTAAACATAAGTTGATAACACCTCAAGAAGATGATGATGGCTTTCATTATCCAACAGGTATGGTGATCCCCTTAAGACACCTCCTTAAGCAAATTTTGATAACAAGTTTTAGATCCCCTTAAGCAATTTTTTAGAACAAGTCTTTGATCCCCTTAAGAAATTTTTGAGAACTTATTTGATGATGGTTTTTGAACATGTTTTCCAATAGGATCGATGGTGGTTTTTGGCACTTGGCTACGAAAATACTTGAGAAGAAAGAATGGTCTACATGCATTCGAAGACTATGAAACACATAAAAAGATTATGCATTATTCACATTTGGTGGTGGCAACAAATATAAAACTAGAGTGGTATCATGGAAGACCTTCAAAAAATTGCTATGGTCAATTTCTATGGAAGCGCATGAGGAAATCATAGATGCATTACAAAAAAGAGAGGATGCAGATGGTATAATAGAATAAGTAAATACATGTAAATATAGTTTTAGTTTTATTTTCTCCTTTTAAATACATTAAATACATGTTTCAACATTGGTGAAGTGTGTTATTAGTTGAAATTGATTTAAATTGTCCTTTTATATATCCTTAAGGCATAATCACAAAAAGGATCTAGTCCATGCAGATTCAACCTAGACAACATGGAATACTTGGTAAAAATATGTAATTATTAGTTAAATTATATTTAAATACATGTTTTGATTACATATTGATATTGCTTGGACATTAATAGTTAAAATTGATTTATTGTCATTTTTTGTATCCTAAATCCATCATTGCATTGATCTCATACTTTGAAACAAAAAGGAGAGGATGCCTGATTCAACCTACAAACATGTGTGGAATACTTTTAAATGCAGGTACTTGAGTTATGTACATATAGATAGTTTTATATAAATTAAAATATGTATGTTTTGATGATTTCATTGATATTGCTTGTACCTTTTTGATATCGTGGTGTGAAGACCTACTACATTCTAGCCACGAGTTTGAGATGTTCTTGAGATGGCATATCCAAATTTTGTAAACATTGTTTTGAGATGACATATATGTACATACATACTTACAAAATTAAACATACTCTATGTACTTCTATGTATCAAATCAATATTCTATATATTTTGTTTCTTAAATGTGCATGTTTTCATACTTTGAAACTTTATGTTTATGTGTATAATCACTAAATATCATGCATAGATTATTGTTAAATCAATTATATCCTTAAGACGTATTATGACCCCTTAATACATCCCCTTAAGAAACCCCCTTAAGACCCCTTAAGACATACCATTTAGGCGTATTATGACCCCTTAAGACATCCCCTTAAGACGTTCTATTATGACCCTAGACATTTAGACATCCCCTTTTGACATTCCCTTAATTAACACGTTCTATTATGACCCCTTTAGACGTCCCCTTAAGACCCCTTAAGACATCCCCTTAATTAACACGTTCTATTATGACCCCTTTAGACATCCCCTTAAGACGTATTTATAACCCCTTAAGACATCCCCTTAAGACATTCTATTATGACCCCTTTAGACAACCCCTTAAGACGTCATTATTTGTTCTGACAACTTATAAATTAGTGTTAGATGAACTATTATTTATAGTATTTATTAATTCTTTTATTCTCTAATCTTCTATGGTATTGTTTATTTCTTAAAATTTTATCCTTTCTAGTATATAAATAGATTGCTTTTGTTTGTAAATTATGATTTATTGACTGATTATTAATTGACGTGAATTGAATAAGTTCATTGAGTAATTATCGCTATTTATTGAATGTACATATCATGTATATCATGTATGAAATCACTAAATTTGCAAAGTATAAATATTAAAATTTCCTATATTAATCCATGTATGAGATCACTAAATTTCACATTAATGTCCTATATTAATGTCTTGACTATGAACATAAAATGCATAAATGTACATGTGTAAATTAAAATTTAAAACAATAATAAAGTCCATAATTTATGTAACATATTAAGTGCATGAAACCAATATATTAAGCATGAAATAAAGTCCAACAGAGTACATGAGAAACAAGAAATATAGTCCATGAAATAAACAAAGATAACACATAAAATCACATGTTTCTAGGTCATGTACTGTCTCTATAATCAAGAGACCTCTTCACACCATGCAGACTATGTGGATGACTTGAAACACTCTGTATAAGAGAAAGATAAAATTAGATGTAAGACAATAAAAAATGATTTAATGAAAATTTAATTTGTAATCCATCATAAAATTAAATTACCATCCTATCTACATTTGGATGCTCTGGTGCACCTGAAGCAACCTCTAAATTCTCTAAATCAATCTACATAAACAAGACAAAGAAATTCGAAATTAGATGTACAACTCTACAATTAATTTTTTTTTAATGCAATTTAATTTATAATTTATCATATTTTAATTGTACCATATTCTGAGGTTGTGCACTAGGCTCTTCTCCAGGACCTATCTGTACATGCTCAACTACAAGATGTGTCTCATGCTATAAAAGAAAAAGAATATGTAAAAATATCATATTATGTATATATTCAATTTAAAATTTATAATTGACTTTAAATATAACAATTGACTTTAAATATAATAAAAAAATTAATTACCATTTGATCTGGAACCTGCTATACATGTCCTCCTATTGGTGTAACTATGTCTGGGTCAAGGAAGCAAGTTAAAGCATGTCCTCCTAGTGGTGTAACAAAGTCCTACAAGATCAAAATTAAAGCATGTACAATTGAATTAGGTTAATATATATATTCAAGTTTGCACATTTTTTGTAGAAAGTTTTGTAAACAACCTAGAAATTAGTGGCCTCATGAGTAACTACAACATCAAATGTTTTCCCAATGCCCATTCTTATTGTGGTATCAACCTAGACATACATGTACATAGACATTTAATGCTTATAATATTTACAAGTGTACATGCATGCATTTCATATATCTAGTGAATTCAAAACTCATAAAATTGTAGCTATACCAATGTAAACTTTAAAAAAAATTATAGTATGAATGTACTTGCCTCTGATCTATGATGCTCGATAGTGGAGGAGTGCTTGACAATCCCTCAAGAGGAATCGCCGTGGATGTCAATTGACTCATCTAAACCAACATAAATATTTGAAACATATATGTGATTCAATTATAAATTTAAAACTCAAGTTAAATAATTTATGATTTCATATATAATTTTTAAAATTGAAATCAAAATACCCCATAAGGGTTTCCGATTATGACCGGTGTCAATGTATGTACTTGTGGAATAGATGATTTCCCTTGCATCGTTAGTGTCATTTGTACACCAAACAATTTGATTGTTAAAATGTATTGCAAACTTTTCTTTGATATATACAACCATCAAAATTCTTATAAAATGAACTTACATCTAGATGCATATTTATACCTATGCCGTAGTGTCCTCAGGGTGATGTTCTGCTATGAGGAACTCTACAAATGAACTAATGCGACCAGATGAACCACCAGAATCTCCCCGTCCACCTGAACTAGGTGTGGCCTAATTAGGTCCATAGCATACTTGATGACAACTAGTACATATATGGGGGACAAACCTCGACACTCTTGGAGTGGTACTTGGACCATCTCCATAAAAAATCCCTCCATCATCATCATCGTCTCTATGCTCCCCACTCGCTATCGTAGAAGTGTGCTGATCAAGGTCTCCTGCGAGTGTACTAAGGGAACCTAATGTTGAGACCAGAGCTTGATGATGTACAGGTGTAGGAATGGGAGGACCAGGAGCAACAACAAGGGGTTGTACATGCATGGGGCATTAGGGATCAACCCTTGCCCCTAATCTCTGTTGTGGCATGCCGCCAACAACACCTTGAAATGATCTAAAATAAAAATAATTGGGATTTTTCCCCAAAACAAACTCTACATATAGTTTTCTCAAAAAATACAATGGCAACTCCCAATTAGCATGTGGGGGACTATCAAAAAGCATATACCATCGATCCCAAAAATTTGTACTCATCTACAAATGTATGCACCACCTCATGGATATTCTAGATTTATTGGGTGGAATGGGTTGTCGAGTAACAGGGTCAAGAAAGTAGGGGGCTAGATGGGCTTTCATTATTTTAAGGTCTAATATTTGTTTGTAAGAGAGACCATCAGAATAAAATTTTCTCATTTGTTCTTTCTCACATCGATGCCTATCAAGATCAGAATCGATCATCCTGATGGCATCAACAACGTTTTGCATCACAGATGCAAAACGTCTCACATGTGGAGGAATCAATGCTTGACTTTGCATAGCATTGATTTTATTTCGTAAGGATGCAACTTGATCATTTATTCATGCTCTCAAGCAAGCCTCGTCAGACGCGATAGGTGTTGGATGTGGCATATTAGGTGGAGGGGAGGGAGAGGGGGAGGGGGAGGGGGAGATGGAGGTGGAGGTGGAGGAGGGGGCAGGTTGATGTGGTTGTGGCTAAGGTGGTGGATTGATGATATCATCAATGTTAAAATCATCCATGATATGCTCGATATAAATGTGCACCTGCATTAAATCATACAATATAGTCCATGTGCATACATATATTAAGATCATATATTTAATTGAAATGCACATATATATACATTGATTGTTCAACTCAAGAGCATGTCCATACAAAATTCAAAATTCAATGTATGTACGTGTACATTTAAAATAAAAAAAATATGATGCATAATTTGCATGCCTACAAATCATTAAACTAAACAATGTACATACATACAAATTTCAAAATTTAAGAACTATATATGCAAATTTTTAATACATGTACATACATACTAAACAATAAACTTGAAACATTCACAAAAGCTCATTTTATGTCTAACACACACACACACACATATAAATTACAATTTTTCAGCAGGAGAAATCATGATCTAGTAGATAGTCATAAAATATATACTATTATATACTATTCATTATAAGTTCATAAATTCCACCAAATTCATAAATCCATGTCACTAAAAATATCCATCTAGAACCAAAATCATAAATTCATGTCACTAAAAATATCCATTTGGAACCAAATTTATAAATTCGTCACACAAAATATCCATCGTTCACCAAATTTATAAATTCATAACTATTTAAGATTATTGTTTTAATTTATAAACTATTATGGCTCTCTACTAAATAGATCTTCATTTCTTTGTGTTTTCCTTTTCAAAATCAGGAGTTCTCCTCTCCTCTAGCCATTGTCAATGCTCATCTACGATCCCATCCATAGCCCTGACAACATCAACAAGGGTTTGCATCCTAGATGCAAACATCCTCATAGGAGGTGCGACACATCATTTTGAATAATGTTGATTTGATCTTGGATGGTTTTAGCAGAAGAATTGATTTGTGCTTGCAAACAAGCATGTTCATTGATTTCAGGTGGTGGAGGTGGGGGGTTACGATGTAGAGTGGGTGGAGGTGGAGGTGAAGGTGTTGGAGATAGATGGCGTGGAGGTGGATTGCGAATATTATTGAATGGATCCATGTGATCTTTAAGATATGAGTGAACCCGCATTAGATTTGTAATTTCAAGATGTAAGATACATGTTTAGGAAATACCTTTAAACCATTCAATAAAAATGGCCTTAAATAATTGAATACAAATGATAAAATTATATGTAAGCCTCATTTATATGTCTAAGGCACATGTTACTTGAATGAAAATACAATTAGCTATTGATATTGTATAATCTTGCAGGATCTTATTATTGTTATATAAATTGGTTGGGCCTTGAGAAACTTTGATCAACAAATTTTAAGAACTTCTTTGATCCCCTTAAGAAATGTCATATTGGAACCCCTTAAGAAATCAAATTATGATTTAGGGTGACAGGATGGCTTAAGGGGATCTATGTCTAGTGAGGTCCTAGGAGAAAATGACATGGCTCAAGTGAATAAAATTTGGTGAAAGGCAACCAAATTTCATTAAGAGCCTTTAAATAAAAAATGATGGATTTAGGGTTTAGGGTTTAGACTTTAGAGTTTAGGGTTTAGGGTAATAGGATAGCTTAAGGGGATCTACATGTAGTAAGATCCTAGGAAAAAATTACATGGCATAAGGGAATGAAATTTGGTGGAGTTGCCTAAGGCAACCAAATTTCATTAAGAGCCTAAGAAAAAATGATGCCTTTAGGGTTTAGGGTTTAGACTTTAGATTTTAGGGTTTAGGGTAATATGATAACTTAAGGGGATATATGTAGTAAGATCCTAGGAAAAAATTACATGGCATAAGGGAATGAAATTTGGTGGAGTTGCCTAAGGCAACCAAATTTCATTAAGAGCCTAAGAAAAAATTATGTCTTTAGGGTTTAGGGTTTAGGGTAATAGGATAACTTAAGGGGATATATGTAGTAAGATCCTAGGACAAAATTACATGGCATAAGGGAATGAAATTTGGTGGATTTTCCTAAGACAACCAGATTTCACTTTAAGATCTTGGGTAGGACAAAATGAATGGTTTAGTGTTTAGGGTTTAGAATTTAGAGTTTAGGGTTTAGGGATTTAGAATTTGGAATATTTAATGAACTTGCAAGTTAGTGAAGAACATTTTCTTGTGGAATAGTTGATTGAGATCTACTCTTGTTTCAACTGACCAACCTAGATCATGATGGCAACTTTGATCACCAAATTTTAAGAACTTCTTTGATCCCCTTAAGAAATCAATTGCGATTTAGGGTGACAAGATGGCTTAAGGGGATTTACGTCTTGTGAGGTCCCAAGAGAAAATGACATGGCTCAAGTGAATAAAATCTAGTGAAGTTGCCCAAGGCACCAAATTTCATTAAGAGCCTTTAAAGAAAAAATGATGGCTTTAGGGTTTAGGGTTTAGACTTTAGAGTTCAGGGTTTAGGGTAATAGGATAACTTAAGGGGATTTACATGTAGTAAGATCCTAGGACAAAATTACATGGCATAAGGGAATGAAATATGGTGGATTTTCCTAAGACAACCAAATTTCACTTTAAGGTGTTGGGTAGGACAAAATGAATGGTTTAGTGTTTAGGATTTAGATTTTAGAGTTTAGGGTTTAGGGTTTACAAAACTTAGGGTAAAGTTTTGGTGCCCCTTGGAATATTTAATGAACTTGCAAGTTAGTGAAGAACATTTTCTTGTGGAATAGTTGATTGAGATCTACTCTTGTTTCAATTGACCAACCTAGATCATGAAATCTCATTCATATTATAATCTTGCATGATCTTATTATTCTTAAATTTGGTTGCCTTGGGAAACTTCACCAAATTTTAAGAACTTCTTTAATCCCCTTAAGAAATTTGTCATATTGGAACACCTTAAGAAATCGATTTACGATTTAAGGTGATAGGATGGCTTAAGGGGATCTAGATGTCTAGTGAGGTCCAAATTTAGTCATACTATAGCCTCATTGGTTCCATCTAGCTCTGGGTCAAAAGTGTTTACCCCTCTAATAAAAAAAATTATCATGTTAAAAATGAATCAATCTATACATATCACAAAAATAACAATAATCTTAAATGTAACCCATACTCTAACCATAATACAATGCTAAATGATCTCCACCCCTAACCATATCCTAATTGAATTGTAAACCTAATTGAAACTTAATTAAGTTATAGCCTTTACCTAATCTTAAATGTATTCCTATATTATATTATATTAAATTATATTATATTTAAATTAATTTATATTTTTATTATAATTATATTAATATTTATTATATATTCCTAATTGTAACCTAACTATTTACTACAAATCTAATTGAATCTTAAGCCTAATCCTCATTAAAACCCAAAGTAAATTGTAACATTACCTATCCTTAATTGTAATCTTATATTATATTTTATGATATTAAATATTTATATTATTTAATATATTATATTAAATATAATATATTAAATAATATAAATATTTAATTATATTTCTTTTATATGAATCATCCTCCTATCTCTAAATTGTAATAATAGCATGTAGTTCCTCCAACCTATAATCATGTACCTCCTCCCTTTCCCATGTAATAGGTGTACCTTTAGGTGTTAAATGGTTCCATCTTGGTCTCCTTATTGATGCATTTCTATTCTTCCACATAAATCTATATAGTTTCAAAATATAGGTAATTTTATGGTTATTGAATCTCTCTTAATTGCTAAAGAATCCATTATGATTGAGGATGGGTGGATTATTATCTAGGATCACATCTTAAAAATCCTATAGAGGTCATGTGGTATGTGTTTCTTAATACATATATTCCCATACAAACCTCTTTCCATGTATTATCAACTCTCCTATATAATAGACACCTTACTAGATTTAAATTTCATATGATATATATGTACCCAAGTGTTTCCAATTGGAATTGCTATAATTATACTTTTATGGAATTCTAGATATTCAAAATAGTTTTCATAAATCTACCAAATAGACCCATTCTTGACATTGAACCTACATAATTTTAGGTATGTCCAATGAAAGAAACTTAACCCATAGCACTCTCACTCACGCTCTCAGTTTTCTTCCAATGATTTAGAACCTTAATGATCATGTCTAATTATCATAGAGAGTGATCATCGACACTTCATAAACTTGTAGAAACCAAAAGGTTTTATATTATGTGTTCAAATAAGTGAAAACATTACAAAAAGCTCTACTAAATGGTGACAATAGAGGGTTTTTTAAGGCAACCAAATTTAATTTTAAGGTCCTAAGACAAAATTCACATGCTTTAGTGTTGAGGGTTTAGATTTTACAGTTTAGGGTTTAGGGTTTAGCAAACTTAGGGTGAAGTTTGGGTGGCCCTTGGCATAATTTAGACTTGCAAGTTAGTGTCAATTGGAATCGATTGTACGTGCTTAGATCTACAAATTTGCTAACTAAATTTGCTAACAAACATCAAGACAAACTTTATGAATTTTAACTATTATTTAACATATTGTTTTCTAATCTAATTATAATTTAACATTGAAACTAAAGTTTAATATATATCATTTTTTCCATACAAAGAAAATAAAATTTAAAACATTTAAGCAATGCAAATGAATTTTTTTGAGCTCGAAATTACCTAGTTTTCAAAATCAAAATGATTTGCTCAATTTCAATTTAGGGTTTTAACAAAAAAATTTGTTCCAATTCAATTTAGGGTTTCAATTTCTAAACAATTAGGGTTTTTAATGCAATTTTTTCATTTCAATTCAAACTAGGGTTTTCAAATTCAATTTTTTTCGTTTGATTTGAATTCAGGGTTTCAAAAAGCTTGATTAGGATTTGTAAATGCAATGTTTTTATTTCATTTCGATTTCTAGGGTTTTGAAATGCAAATTTTTTTGTTTTGTTTCAATTAGGGTTTTCAAATTCAATTTTTTTTGGTTTAATCGAACAATTTAGGTTTCAAAAGTTAACTTTTGTTTGTAAAACAAAAATCAAGCTTCATTTTTTCATTTTTATTAAAAAACCTTCAGGTTTCATTGCATTTTTTCATCTAGTTTTACAATTATTCATTTCTACTATAACAGTTATAAAAATGCTCAAAACATGAAATAAATTAAAAAATATATATGCTAAATTCACTTATTTTCTTCAAAATAGAAAAATACAAAAAAATGGGATGTAGGCGGGTAACTGTAGCTGATTGTGGGGGTCGCTATCACTAGTACTCGGGGTCCCGTCGGCTGTGCAGTGAACTCTATTTAAAAAAAAAAAAAATAGCAATATAAAATGGGATCCCGATTTCTAACAAATGGGATCCTGATTTGTAGAAATTGGGATCCCATTTCGTAGTAATCAGGATCCTGTTTCGTGGAAATTGGGATCATATGGGAAACGGGATCCCGGTTTTTAAAAAGAAGGATCTCGTTTCATGTTAGGCTTGGGATCCCGAACCTGAACGGGATCTTGATTTTTAAAAATCGGGATCCAGTTTATTAAAATCGGGATCCCGTTTCCTCAAAGCCGATTTCAATTTTTTGGTTAAGGAAAAAAATTCCAAAACTTCCACATTTCGTGGACTCAACTTTGTGCACTTACCCAAAAAGACCACATGTTTGAAAGTTTGTTGACGAAGTGTGTGAGGAATAAGCCATGTGTTTGAAAATTTGTTGAAGATAATTCTAATTAGAAATTAGAATTATTTAATTTCATGTGACCTTGGTGAGGAGGCGTGAAAAGTTGTCGACACGTGCTTGAATTCCAAATTTGGGATTAGTGAGAATTAATTAAAATAAAACAAAATTTAGAAATTTGTTTATTTAATTAAATTAGAGGAATGTGATTTTTAGATTTGGAGAATTAGAAGATATGAACTATATAAATAAATTGAGAATTTATTCATATGTAGATGAAATATTAATTAAATAACTAGTATTTAATTAATTAAATGTCTTGACCGATTTTAGGTGTATACAACTCTAACACCACTCCTTAAGTGAAACTTAGGGAGAATGAAGATGCAATATGGGTCCCAACTACACAACCATTTGGGGTACCCATTTACAATGCATAAAAGAAAAACTCTCACAAGTGGAGAAAAGGAGAAAAACCCCATGGGAAAAAATCCCTCTCCAAAAGAGAGAATAGAATGCATGGATGGAGAACTCAATCATACCCCCAAAGAACTACATACATCATGTATATACAATCAATGATCCACCCATAGGAAGGAAAAAAGGAGATATCATATCCCCCCATAAAGGTGAAGCTCTGATGTCGATGAAATATGCCTAAAAATAAAAGATGATCCAATGCCTGCAAGCAACTCCTCTCCCCTTAGGAATAAACATGTCCACTAGGTGATGAAGAAGCCACTCCATGTCCAACTAAGAAAAGGAAGGAAATCTCCAAATAGAATAATCCATCATATAATTATGATAAAAAAGTAACCAGGAAATGTGATGAATCAAGTGAAGGTGAAGGCTAAACAATGTCAACCTCCAAAGAAAATCCAAATGTATTAACTACCATGTTGAAACTGTCATTAAAGAGGAGAGAAATCCCCTCAAGTATATCTCCCAAATCTACAAGATGAGACTCTACAAACAAATTTGAGATTCCTGTCAAATACTTGTCCAATAAAACAAGATCTGAGGGATAAAAAATATCTTGTTGTGCTGAAAGATCAATTATTCAACGGTTTGTTTAGTGGTAACATAGTATTGTTCATTCATCATTCCTTTCCTACTTTCATTATTTACATTCAGGGTTTGATTACCAAAATAGAATTTCACCAAGACAGACCCCCATTCACTAAAAAATATAAATTTTCCCTCTTGTATTCGTGTTGCAGATTTTAGGTTGAAGAAGGATTGAAGACATCTTGAAGAGAAATATTAGAAAAGTTGTCAAAGTTGTCACAAAATCACATAATCTCACCTACAGATCCGATTTCTAACTTTTTGACACTAAAACTCAAACAAATTAGAAGCTATAGATCAATATCAAAGCCTTCCAAAAGTTTTTGAAAAACCCTAACAAAAGACCCATTTTCCCATGGGCTAATGAGTGCCTCAAAACTTCTATAAAGTTACTTTTTTCGACTAGAAAAATCCTCTTCACCCTTCTCATATCTAAAATTAGTTTTTGTTTCTACTAATATTGAGCTTTATATTGTTGTTTCAAGATTGAATTGGAAAAATTAGGTTGATTTGCTATTTTTATTTTTTCTCCCAAATGTGTTGTTTGATATATTTTTCAAGAATGCATTCATTGTCACCATGATCAATATCTCATGAAAGTTAAGGCATATTACTTACATAGTTCATAGAATTCATGGGTACTTTGTGAGTCACCAAGTACTTGTGAGTTTCTCCTCACTATTAGTTTCTTAGAGTAAACTTGTAAAAAATAATCTAACATTTTGTTAGATAACAATCAATTTATTTTTTGAGTAATAATTATAACTTTCCAAGTCCACGCAAAAAACACAACAAAGGGTAAGGCTATAGATTCAAAAATAGGATAGATGTGGTTTTAGCACAAAAATGTAGCTTTTACTCTATAAAACCTCCATTCAACAACCCCTACCATAAACAACAGCAAGTGAGCCTACCATATTGTATGGATGCTTTAAAAAAAAATTCATACATTCACAATTTATCTCTATCCCAACCTAATGGCCTCATCAAAATATCCTTTGATATGGCAAGAGAGCTATAACCAACTCCCTACAACCCCTTCACATTTAGGAATTCAATTGTGCTAGGATGATGTGATTCACATGAGGAATAGGTCATCAAATAATTTATTAGTCTTAGAAGAATATAATTGACTTCACATACCAATAATTTTATTGATTGATTATAATTTGATGAGATTCATATGGAAGAGGATTCATTAACATATAGAAACACAATGGACCCATAGGAATAATCTTATAGGAAAAACATGGAGCCACAACTGAGTCGAAGGGCCATACCATCTACTACTCAATTTTTAACTAGAATGAGGAAGAGGAAACTCTAAAATATTTATAACTTGTTACTTTCTTGGATATAAAATTTATGATATTTTTAAAGACAATAATCATAAATTCATAATAGTTATCATTTAGTAGCTAGCTTTTATATCCAATTTTTCATAATGATGCAATTAGGTAATCCTTATGTATTTGAAAATAGAACTTAATAGAAAACACTTCTTCACAATTTTCTAGACTTGTTTGGTATGTCTTGTAATTAAAATTAAAATTTTTTTTATGCTTTTAAAGAAATTTAACTTTTTTTTTAAGTTGATATTTACTTAAGTCAAAATTTTGAGGCTTTTATGAGCCTAAGTGCGTGCAATATGGTTATATAGTGTATTTAAATAAATTCAAATTAATTCATTCACACTCATTTTCATCATCAAACATTAAGGAAGACCATTCACATTCATAAGGAAAAGCATGTTAATGTTTGATTAGAATTGTAAGATAAATCTAGATCTACATATTCATCCTAGAGCATTTTCACCATTGAATTTTCTTTTTTACTATTAAAATGACTTGAACCATTAGAGTATGTAACCTAGCATCTATTATCCATTTAAAATTTCTAGATACAAACAATGTTTGGAATAAAGTAGAGAATAATAGCTCAATAAATTAAGAACAAAAATGGTGTATTATAAAAAAGCATTTCCTTTTGTAAGAGTTTGATCCATATCTATAAATGATAAGCGACCTCATAAGTTTAATTTTTAGATTTTTTAAATTATAATTTAACTTATTAAGCACATACTTATTAAATTTATTAGTGTAAGCACATATTTGCAATATAGCCTAAACCTCAACAAACATTAGAGTGGGTCAGTTTAAACCAAGCAAAATATAGTGCTCCTATGTGTAATACCCCCATGTTTGCTGATACATTAGAGACTTTTGGTACTTTTGATATTATCGACACTCTGTGATACTCTATGTGGTGGTTTTATATCTGATCATGTGTGGTTCTTAGTTATTTGCTTACTGCTCTTTACATTTTGTGTGACAATTGATGGTACATTATACATAGATGATTTGATTTATTATGCAATGGTGGTTCTTTAAATTTATATGCGATAATGTAATTTTATGATATTATGTTTACGATGCCATGTTCAGTAGATTATGGTGGAAGGACGGAGTAGTACCACTTGCTTGCGAGTGCCCTATTACCCCGCTATTTCCTTTCACCATGTGTTTTCAGTGGAGATTATATGTTACTTGACGTTTATCTGTTTGCAGGAATTGCAGGATTAGATTCTTGACTCCACCTGCTTAGGCAGGACTGGGCGAGCACCAATTAAACCCAACAGGTACGATGTGGTTAAAAGAAATTGTTAAGGAAGAATTTCCCAACCCAAGTCCATCATTTCGTATGAGGTTGTCGAGTCATGTGTTGATCTGAGTTTTGTCTTGATATTTCAATTATTTTTGAGTTAAATGATATATTTAATTTATTTATGTTGGTGATAGCTAATTTAATTATGTTGGAATTAAAAGATTAAATTAAAGTTATTTTTATTAACTATGAAATAGTAAGTATTAAGGTTTAATTATATTTTAGTTAAAAGTTAATTGTGAATAAAAGTTTGTTTTAATTAAATTTAGAATTAAGTGGAAGTAATTTTAAAACAAAAGAAATTATTGTTTAAAATTAAATAAACAAATCATAATAATAAATAATTAAAACTGGAAAAACTTGTGGGAGTTATTCGGAGAATGAAATTAGTTATTTGTTTTGGAAATCCTTTTTACGGGAGGAGGAAAGAGGTAGAGGGGAGATTTTTTTCTGTTTGGGAAATTGGTCTGGGAATTTTTACTTTTCGGAAAAGAAGTTACAGTAAAAGGGGTAGTATCGGAAAGGAGAAGGAAAGCATCGAGGTTGGGTTTCCTCTACAACTGTAGGACGCTAGGTTCCTCTCGAAATTCTGTGCTATTTGTTATGCTTTTATTTTTGGTTGGCTGCACTGTTTGTTGAGTTGAAATTTTTGGCTGTATTGAAATTATGATTGAAAATTTCTGCCCTTGAAATCTTGCAATTTTTCGTAAGAATAAAAAAAATAGTATTGTCCAGAATTATTCAATACACATATTTGTAAATCTGAAGTTGAAAAAAGAGTTATTGTTTGGATTTTATTCCAAATCTTGCATTTCATTTGTTCAAAACAATTTTTCGATCAATGCATGGAACCAAGGGTAAATAAGGGGTTTTACCATTTAGTTGGCAAATACAGATTCTTCAGTTTAATTCTTTCTAAAAATTTTGGGAAACAGTTTTAAAATTTGTACGGATTGGGTAGTTGGGTTTATTTTTACCCTGTGTACGTTTTGCTAGAGTGCAATGCCGTATATTTTATTGTTTATTTTATTGTACGAAATTTATTTACTTTGAATAAATATTTATATTTATAGATTGATTTTGGGATTTTATATTGAATTCGTTCTTTTGTATTTTGTAAAAGATAAATTATTGTTGCGTAAATCGCAAAATTTACCTTTGGTTGAACTTTGGTTGTGTTGTTTTCTAGAATATGGCGCCCAAACGCCAGTATAGTATAAAATATGTTGATTTATATATTTTATTTTCTTTACCCCGTAATAAGTGCATACAGGAGTTCGTATCGGAATTGTTCCGAGTCGTGTGATTTCATAGGATTTCGCATGTTAATTATTTTATATTGAATTTGTAGTATTCTTCCAAACCATGAGACTGTGCATAAATCCGCGTATTTTAAATTATATCGAAACCCTATAGTCTGTTTTAATCTCTGTTTGGCCGCTCTTTGTGCTTTAACCTCATCCCAGACTTTAGTGTGTATGTGAAGAGTGAGGTCGGCGGTGACCAAACTTTCCCCATCCTCCATTTCCAGTGGCGGCACACAGAAATTTCCTTGCTCTTTCTCTAGTGTCGTGCACAGTGGAATTTGCCCTACATTTGCCATATTATGTTCGCAGTGTAAAGGATTCTTTAGTTAGTCTTTTATTGTATTGAGCTCATAGGTTATGGGGAGCGTTGACAACTATTGATAGCTATTTGTTATCGCATCCGTACTATTACTTGCAAACGTATTTGTAGGTTTAACTCGAAATATGAGTAGCTAATTTGGTTAATTCGCATGTAAAGAGATATGCTCTATGAATAGTTTATTTCTATTTTGTATGCCACGATTAATTAATCTCGGTGATACAAAATGTGTATGTATATATATGTGTGATATAACAGTAATATTAAACAGGTAAATATATATATATATATATATATATATATAACTACATAACTAAATAATCATATTGTAATTTAATAAGTATAATAATTTGTCAATCGGATTTATAGAGATAGCTTATTTATATATATATAGTTGTTTTCTTAAAAGTAAAAGTTATATGTACCTATTCATAGTTTTGTTTGGGAAATTTATATACGTTTATATTAAAAGGAAATTGGATGAAAATATCAATGTAATAAATTTAAGTAAGTTGCAATCATACTGTAGTAGTGTAAATGAAAATAATTCTTTTATGGTTTATTAATAGATGAGGTTTCTCTAGTTTTAGCAATTGAGGAAATTGCTATGTCTTAAAATATTTCCTTTTGTGGAGTTATTCTATGATTTTTTCATTTCAACGGTTTGATTCAGTGACGAAAATTATTGCGTTCTATATGGCTTTGTTTTGCGTAAAAAATCTTTTATTGATTTGACTCTGGTCTTGTTAATTGGGTTTTATTTTATTGTGGGCGTAACCTGAGATTAATAATCCTGTTTACGAACCCAAGTGATTCCAGAGGTGGGGTATTGTGGTTCTTTTGATCTTGTTTGAAATTTGGAAATTGTGATGCTTATCATTCGGTTTTATCTTTGGATTGTACCAGATTATGGATGTGTTTCCTTGTGATTAGTGAGATGGTTATGCCTCACATTTGATTATCATTTGATGAAGTTCTTTATGTGGTACAATCCTTGATGTTATTTTTTTGTGGTTGAGTGTTTAGAGGGAGTGGCTCTAAGTGGGTGGTCGGTGCACAAAGGGGTGCCAGGATAGCCCTCGTTAGAGTGAATTTAATAAGTGATAATTTAAATAATTAACTAGGGAATGGGTAGTAACACATTAAAAGATAATTGTTGCCTCATCCGCCTTTTAGTGCTACCACAGACTAAAGGGGATTGTGAAGGCCGTGATTGGCATGTTCGTTGCCTTGTCTTCATGAAAGGTAACGGATCCGCATGAGCAACCCTATGGGGCAGTTCCTTGAAATAGGTAGCCTGGATAACCATAGATGGAGGCGGTTCCTAGCGCTTGGTTGCTTGGATAATCCATCAATAGATGGAGGTGGTACCTTGCAATAGGTAGCCTGGAGAATCCATGTTAAGCCATGCAATGACACTCTCCTCTAACATTCATATTTATGTTGTCTTTTGGAAATCCTCTGGAATTGGTCACTTGTCTTGTATTGATAATTTTTGTTGTTGTTTGAATTTGAACACATTTTTTTGTGTTATGTGATTTCTTTTAGTTGGTTGTGGGTCCTTGTCTTGTCAGTCTTGGTCGAGAACCCTTCCTTAGCAACTCCTAGCATGGGGGTGGTCGGGTGGATCGTGTTTCGCACCCTGTTGGGATTCTCTCCTTTTATGCAGGTTCATCTTTCAGTGTTGAGTTGCAGTATCAGTGGATTCTTTGCTCGTGGGTTCCAAATTTATGTATTTATGTGATTCTTTGATTGATGTATCATTCCCACCTAGTTGGGAGAGTCTTGTATATTATTGCACATGGTGCTATTGTAATGTAATCTTATGATGATGCATTGTATTTTTATTGTAAACTCAGTTATGAGAATAAATTATAATGATGTTATCACCTTGGATGTTATTTGATATTATGGCTTAATTTTTGTTAGTAATGTAATTATACTTATAGATGTATGTATGTATGGTTTATATTATGGTTAGTTAGATGTTCATGTTGTTATGAGTTAGTTCTTAAGTAATGCCCTCGTGTTCCTCAAAGGATTAAGTTATGCAATTTGATTAATGGTTATGTTATGTCATTTGCTATTCTTTCCTATGTTCATAAAAAAAAAATTGGTTGCATTTACTTAATTCCTTTGGGGTTGCGTGGCGGGGTGTTACAACTTGGTATCAGAGCCAAGGTTGCTAATGCTAGGTTCTTTGGGTAGTTGGTGTCCGTTAGGCAACCTTTGTGCTTGCGTTGATCTTACATACTATAATTGTGTGCAGGATCATGCCTCGAGCTAGAGGTCATGGCCGTAGAGGAGGCCGAGGTGGTGGTCGAACAGTTAGTCATCATAGTCCATCCCCACCGAGTCTCCATGGTTCGAGACACGAGGAAAATTCAAATCCTCAAAGTAATCCACCAGTTGGTGACCAGAATCAGGGATAGCTTGGTTTGGATGGTCAGTTGCAATGTCTTCTAGGAGAACTCCTTGATCGTTTGGGACCTAGGCCTCAGGAAGAGTCACGGATCGAAAGAGAGAGAGAAAGGTCCCCAAGGTACAGGGATGCTCCAGTAGATTAGTATGCAATAATAGCAGGACATATGAGGGATTTTTTGAGAGCTCACCCTCCTACCTTTGATGGCTCGGGAGGAGGCTTGGAAGTAGAAACCTGGTTGATAGACTTGGATCGTTGCTTCACAATGCACCAATTCGGTAGCAATACCAAGGCTCGGTGTGTAGTAATGCATTTGCGGGGTTTCGCCTCTACTTGGTGGAGGTTGGAAGAACAAAAGTTGCACCTGGATATTAGTGTGGTTACATGGGAATTGTTCCTGGATAGGTTCAGGGCTCGGTTTCTCTCTGATCATTAGAGGCAGTGTAGAGCTAATGAGTTCCATGATCTAAAGCAGATGTCTATGTCCGTTGAACAGTATGAGCGACGGTTCTATGAACTCAAGCAGTATGCTGGGATTAATCACGATGAGGGGTTGCTTGTTCAGCATTTTGTTCAGGGTCTGAATGCTCGTATCAGTGGTGGAGTGAGAGTCTTCGAGCTGAAGACAATGGAGGTGGTAGTGGAAAAAGCTCAGTTGGTAGAGGAAAACTTGGCTATGGCTCTTGGAGGGCATGTTGGAGTTTAGATCGGCAGTGCTCCGGCACCAGGTACAGGTTCTAGAGGTGGGCAGTCTCAGTTTGCCGGGTCTTTTAGGAACTTTCAGATGCCATCTAAGGGTGGTTCTTACCAGCAGCAGTCTCAACCTAAGCATAATAAATCACAGTCTCAGCAGAGGGATAGGTCTTAGGGCAAGAAGTTCCGTAGTTGGCAGCGAGATAAACCTGATCGTTCTGTGCAGCCTGCACAAAGTGCACAGTCGACACCATCCAGCAGTCAAATGCACCATCTAGGGTTAGAGGCTTTGGGAGAGGTACAGGTTACTTCTCGTGTGGGCAGCAAGGGCATATTACCAGACAGTGTCCACATAAGACTACTGCAGAATTTAGTCAGAGGCTAGCAGTTTCAGAGCCTACAGTAGGTGATGCGGGGAGAGCTCATCGGGTTTTTGCAATAGTAGATAATTGGAAAGCTGAGCATTAGGGTACTGTGATCGAAACATCAGGTGTGTTGAAGGGTACGAAAGTCTCCATACTTTTTGATTCTGGTGCTTCTGATTTGTTTATATCTCTTCCATTGTGAAGCGATGTGGTTTGGTAGCATCTAGGCAAGGCATAACTTGGCAGGTTGAACTAGCCTTAGGGTCGAAAGTTCATGTAGAAGAGTTTGTTCAGGGTTGTAAGTTAGATTTGGGAGTTTTTTCAACTTAGGTGGATCTTTGAATCTTACCCCTGGGCTCATATGATATAGTCTTGGGAATTGATTGGTTGTGTTCACATCGTGCTTTGTTGGATTTTCGCCGTAAGGCAGTGTGGTGTATCGATGATTGTAGAAAGGAGGTGGAGATCGTGGGAACTCAGAGGCCTATTTCCTTGTAGATGATCTCTGCCATGTAGTTAAAAAGGTTGTTCCGTCAGGGTTGTCAGCTCTTTGTGGTAGCAGTGCATGATCTCGAGACTGATGATAGTCGAGAGAAATCATTGGATGATTATCCTCTTCTTAAGGGGTTCGCTGATGTGTTTCCAAGTGAGATTCCTGGAATGCCACCTAAGCAGGATATAGATTTTTAGATAGACCTAGTACCTAGAGCTGAGCCTATCTCTCGGGCTTCATACCGAATGACCATGTAGGAACTTCAGGAACTCCGTCTTCAGTTGGAGGAGTTGATAGCAAAATGGTTTATCCATCCGAGTGTCTCTCCTTGGGGAGCACCTGTGATTTTTGTGAAGAAGAAGGCTGGTTCTCTCCACCTATGCATTGATTATAGACAGTTGAATAAAGTAACAGTGAAGAATCATTATCCCCTGCCTAGAATAGATGATCTCTTCAATTAGATAAGAGGGGCAAAGATATTCTCCAAGATTGATCTAAAGTCCGGATATCACCAGTTGAGGATTGCAGAGCAGGATATTCATAAAATCACATTTCGCACTTGATACGGACATTACGAGTTCACAGTGATGTTGTTTGGGTTGACGAATGTGCCTTCAGTATTTGTGAGTTTGATGAATGGGGTGTTTAGGACCTTCTTGGATAGATTTGTTCTGCTATTCCTTGATTATATTTTGATCTATTGTAGGTCTATAGAGGAACATGAGGAACATCTCAAGCAGGTATTGCAATGTTTGAGGGAAAATCAGTTATATGCCAATCTAGCAAAGTGTGACTTTTACAAGACTGAAGTTCAGTATCTTGGTCACGTCATCTCAGGTGAAGGAATCTCTATGGATCCTACAAAGATTCAGGCTATTGTGGATTGGCCCGTACCTACTAATGTCTCAGAAGTTCACAGTTTCATGGGACTTGCAGGTTATTACCAGGCTTTTCTAGGATTGTGCATCCGATTACTTCTCTCCAGAGGAAGGGGAATAAATTTTTGTGGTCAAACAAGTGTCAGCTTGCTTTTCAGACTCTTAAGGAGAAACTAACAAGTGCACCTATTTTGGCAGTACCAAATCCTACAGGAGAGTTTGTGGTGTGCACTGATGCCTCCTTGGAAGGCATAGGAGCTGTCTTGATGCAAGAAGGGCGTGTGATTGCATACGAATCCTGGAAACTTAAAGATCATGAATTGAACTATCCTACACATGATCTTGAGTTGGCCGCGGTGGTTCATGCTTTGGTTAGATGGAGACATTTTCTCTTGGGGCATCAATTTGAGTTGCATACGGATCATCGTAGTCTACAATACATATTCATGCAGCCAAATTTGAATGCTAGACAGAGGAGATGGATGGAATTTTTATGCGAGTATGATTTCGAAGTGAAATATCTTCAGGGTAAGGAGAATGTGGTAGCTGATGCTTTGAGCAGGCATAGGCATGAGATCTCTGCTGTGACTCTTGGGATTGATTTGAAGAGTCAAATTCTCAATGCTCTCTCTTTAAACAGTTGGTATTCTGAGGTAAAGTCTGAGATCGAGTCAGGACAGTCTCTCAAAGGGAAATTTGCTGGGTATTCTTTGGATTCTGATGGTGCTTTGCGTTATTCAGGACATATGTATGTACCTCCTGCAGAGGGTCTTCGTACTCTCATTTTGACTGAAGCCCATAGGGCACCCTATTCGGCACATCCAGGAGTTAAGAAAATGTATGCGGATCTGCGTTCATTATATTTTTGGTCAGTAATGAAGCGAGATATCACTGATTTCGTAGCTAGATGTCTAGAGTGCCAGAGGGTTAAGGTAGAACATCATCATCCGGCAGGATTGCTGCAGCCTAATCTGGTTCTTGCATGGAAATGGGATATCATTTCTATGGATTTTATCATGGGTTTTCCCATGTCTTCTAGGCATCACGATGCAATCATGGTTACTGTGGACAGGTTAACTAAAGTAACTCATTTCTCTCCTATCAGATCATCTTATACTGCATCTATAGTAGCGAGGATTTTTATGGAGGACATAGTTCGATTACATGGTATACCACAGAGGATCATATCTGACAGAGATCCAGTGTTTACATCGGCACTATGGACTTCCTTGCAGCGGTCTCTAGGGACTCAGTTGAATTTTAGCTTTGCTTATCATCCTGAGACTGATGGTCAGACTGAGAGAGCTAATCAGGTGCTAGAGGACATGCTCTACATGTACGTCATGGATCAGCAATCTTGTTGGGAGGAGTATTTGCATTTGGTTGAGTTTTCCTACAATAATGGTTATCATAGCTCCATTGGCATGGCACCTTTTTAGGCATTGTATGGTCATACTTGCCGTACTCCTTTGAGCTAGGATCGGTTAGAGGACAGGGTTCTTCTTGGACCTAACATGCTTCGAGATATGGAACAGTAGGTGGTGTGTATCAGAGAGCATCTTATTGCAGCACAAGATAGGCAGAAAAAGTATGCAGATGCTCATCGTGTTGATCGGCAGTTTGCAGTTGGGGATCATGTGTTTCTCCGGGTGCGTCCACTAAAGAGTCCTATCCGTTACGGAAAGGGTTCTAAGTTGGCACCCCATTTTGTTGGGCCTTTTGAGGTGTTAGAGAGAATCAGACCTGTTGCCTACTACCTAGCCTTGCCACCTAGCCTATCGCAGATTCATGATGTTTTCCATGTTTCTATTTTGAGACCTTATTTTCCTGATGTTACTCATGTGCTGGATTGGAATGCATTGCAGGTCGAGGATAGGCAACTAGCTCTAGAGCCCGTGGTCGTGCTTTAGCATCGGAGTCTGACCCTCAGGGGCAGAGATATTGAGAAGGTGCGGGTCCAATGGGATCCGAATGATGAGACCTCGGCGACTTGGGAGGATGCATCTCTCATTAAGGAGGCTTACACTTATTTATTCTCTGGCTTCCAGGAGTAAGCCATATCCTGGGGGGGAGGATGTAATACCCCCATGTTTACTGATACATTAGAGACTTTTAGTACTTTTGATATTATGGACACTTTGTGATACTCTATGTGGTGGTTTTATATTTGATCATGTGTGGTTCTTAGTTATTTGCTTACTGCTCTTTACATTTTGTTTGACAATTGATGGTACATTATACATAGATGATTTGATTTATTATGCAATGGTGGTTCTTTAAATTTATATGCGATAATGTAATTTTATGATATTATGTTTACGATGCCATGTTCAGTAGATTATGGTGGAAGGACGGAGTAGTACCACTCGCTTGCGAGTGCCATATTACCCTGCTATTTCCTTTCACCATGTGTTTTCAGTGGAGATTATATGTTACTTGACGTTTATCTGTTTGCAAGAATTGCAGGAATAGAGTCTCGACTCCACCTGCTTCGGCAGGACTGGGCGAGCACCAATTAAACCCAATGGGTATGATGTGGTTAAAAGGAATTGTTAAGGAAGAATTTCCTGACCCAAGTCCGTCATTTCGTATGAGGTTGTCGAGTCATGTGTTGATCTGAGTTTTGTCTTGATATTTCAATTATTTTTTAGTTAAATGATATATTTAATTTATTTATGTTGGTGATAGCTAATTTAATTATGTTGGAATTAAAAGATTAAATTAAAGTTACTTTTATTAATTATGAAATAGTAAGTATTAAGGTTTAATTATATTTTAGTTAAAAGTTAATTGTGTATAAAAGTTTGTTTTAATTAAATTTAGAATTAAGTGGAAGTAATTTTAAAACAAAAGAAATTATTGTTTAAAATTAAATAAACAAATCATAATAATAAATAATTAAAACTGGAAAAACTTGTGGGAGTTATTCGGAGAATGAAATTAATTATTTGTTTTGGAAATCCTTTTTACGGGAGGAGGAAAGAGGTAGAGGGGAGATTTTTTTTCTGTTTGGGAAATTGGTCTGGGAATTTTTATTTTTCGGAAAAGAAGTTATAGTAAAAGGGGCAATATCAGAAAGGAGAAGGAAAGCATCGAGGTTGGGTTTCTTCTACAGCCGTAGGATGCCAGGTTCCTCTCGAAATTCTGTGCGATTTGTTATGCGTTTATTTTTGGTTGGCTGCACTGTTTGTTGAGTTGAAATTTTTGGCTGTATTGAAATTATGATTGAAAATTTCTGCCCTTGAAATCTTGCAATTTTCCGTAAGAATAAAAATAATAGTATTGTCCAGAATTATTCAATACACATATTTGTAAATCTAAAGTTGACAAAAGAGTTATTGTTTGGATTTTATTCCAGATCTTGCATTTCATTTGTTCAAAACAATTTTTCGATCAATGCCTGGAACCAAGGGTAAATAAGGGGTTTTACCATTTAGTTGGCAAATACAGATTTGCCGGTTTAATTCTTTCTAAAATTTTTGGAAAACAGTTTTTAAATTTGTACAGATAGGGTAGTTGGGTTTATTTTTACCCTGTGTACATTTTGCTGGAGTGCAATGCTGTATATTTTATTGTTTATTTTATTGTACAAAATTTATTTACTTTGAATAAATATTTATATTTATAGATCAATTTTGGGCTTTTATATTGGATTCGTCCTATTGTATTTTGTAAAAGATAAAGTATTGTTGCGTAAATCGTGAAATTTACCTTTGGTTGAACTTTGGTTGTGTTGTTTTCTGGAATATGGTGCCCAAACGCCAGTATAGTATACAATATGTTGATTTATATATTTTATTTTCTTTACCCTGTAATAAGTGCATATAGGAGTTCGTATTGGAATTGTTCCGAGTTGTGTGATTTCACAGGATTTCGCATGTTAATTATTTTATATTGAAACTGTAGTATTCTTCCAAACCGTGAGACTGTGCAGAAATCCGCGTATTTTAAATTATATCAAAACCCTATAGTCTATTTTAATCTTTGTTTGGCCACACTCCGTGCTTTAACCTTGTCCCAGACTTTAGTGTGTATGTGAAGAGTGAGGTCGGCGGCGACCAAACTTTCCTCGTCCTCCATTTCTAGCGGTGGCACACAGAAATTTCCTTGCCCTTGCCCTAGTGTCGTGCACAGTGGCATTTTCCCTACATTTGTCGTATTATGTTCGCAGTGTAAAGGATTCCGTAGTTAGTATTTTATTATATTGAGCTCATAGGTTATGGGGAGCGTTGACAACTATTGATGGCTATTTGTTTTTGTGTCCGTACTATTACTTGCAAACGTATTTGTAGGTTTAACTCGAAATATGAGTAGCTAATTTGGTTAATTCACATGTAAAGAGATATGCTCTATGAATAGTTTATTTCTATTTTGAATGCCACAATTAATTAATCTTGGTGATACAAAATGTGTATGTATATATATGTGTGATATAACAGTAATATTAAACAGGTAAATATATATATATATATATATATATATATATATATATATATATATATATATATAACTACATAACTAAATAATCATATTGTAATTTAATAAGTATAATAATTTGTCAATAGGATTTATAGAGATAGCTTATTTATATATATATATATAGTTTTTTTCTTAAAAGTAAAAGTTATATGTACCTATTCATAGTTTTATTTGGGAAATTTATATATGTTTATATTAAAAGGAAATTGGATAAAAATATCAATGTAATAAATTTAAGTAAGTTGCAATCATACTGTAGTAGTGTAAATGAAAATAATTCTTTTATGGTTTATTAATAGATGAGGTTTCTCTAGTTTTAGCAATTGAGGAAATTGCTGTGTCTTAAAATATTTCCTTTCGTGGAGTTATTCTGTGATTTGTTCATTTCAGCGGTTTGATTCAGTGATGAAAATTATTGCATTCTATATGGCTTTGTTTTGCGTAAAAATTATTTTATTGATTTGACTCTGGTCATGTTAATTGGGTTTTATTTTATTGTGGGCATAACCTGAGATTAATAATCCTGTTTAGGAACACAAGTGATTCCAGAGGTGGGGTCTTGTGCTTCTTTTGATCTTGTTCGAAATTTGGAAATTGTGATGCTTATGGTTCGGTTTTATCTTTGGATTCTACCAGATTATGGATGTGTTTCCTTGTGATTAGTGAGATGGTTATGCCTCATGTTTGATTGTCATTTGATGAAGTTCTTTATGTGGTACAATCCTTGATGTTATTGTTTTGTGGTTGAGTGTTTAGAGGGAGTGGCTCTAAGTGGGTGGTCAGCGCACAAACGGGCGCCAGGATAGCCCTCATTAGAGTGAATTTAATAAGTGATAATTTAAATAATTAACTAGGGAATGGGTAGTAACACATTAAAAGATAATTGTTGCCTCATCTGCCTTTTAGTGCTACCACAGACTAAAGGGGATTGGGAAGGCCGTGGTTGGCATGTTCGTTGCCTTGTCTTCGCGAAAGGTAACGGATCCGCATGAGCAACCCTATGGGGCAGTTCCTTGAAATAGGTAGCCTGGATAACCATAGATGGAGGCGGTTCCTAGCGCTTGGTTGCCTGGATAATCCATCAATAGATGGAGGTGGTACCTTGCGATAGGTAGCCTAGAGAATCCATGTTAAGCCATGCGATGACACTCTCCTCTAACATTCATATTTATGTTGTCTTTTGGAAATTCTCTGGAATTGGTCACTTGTCTTGTATTGATAATTTTTGTTGTTGTTTGAATTTGAACACTTTTTTTTTGTGTTGTGTGATTTCTTTTAGGTGGTTGTGGGTCCTTGTCTTGTCGGTCTTGGTCGGGAACCCTTCCTGAGCAACTCCTAGCACGGGGCTGGTCGGGTGGATCGTGTTTTGCACCCTATTGGGATTCTCTCCTTTTATGTAGGTTCATCTTTCAGTGCTGAGTTGCAGTATCAGTGGATTATTTGCTCGTGGGTTCCAGATTTATGTATTTATGTGATTCTTTGATTGATGTATCATTCCCACCTAGTTGGGAGAGTCTTGTATATTATTGCACATAGTGCTATTGTAATGTAATCTTATGATGATGCATTGTATTTTTATTGTAAACTCAGTTATGAGAAGAAATTATAATTATGTTATCACCTTGGATGTTATTCGATATTATGGCTTAATTGTTGTTACTAATGTAATTATACTTATAGATGTATGTATGTATGGTTTATGTTATGGTTAGTTAGATGTTCATGTTGTTATGAGTTAGTTCTTAAGTAATGCCTTCGTGTTCCTCAAAGGATTAATTTATGAAATTTGATTAATGGTTATATTATGTCATTTTCTATTCTTTCCTATGTTCATAAAAAAAAAATTGGTTGCATTTACTTAATTCCTTTGGGGTTGCGTGGTGGGGCGTTACACTATGAGATATCTAAACATGGTGAATATGCAAACAAGGAAACAAAATAACCAAACAAGTTAAGTAAAAGCATATACAAGCATGTTCATACCTATCCCATAGTGGAAGTGGTGCTCCTTTGATGTAAAAATAATGCCCTTTCCCACCCCCTTGATGAGCTTCCACTGATGAACACAATGTCAAGAAGATGCTAAAATTAAATGTTCCTATACTAAGAGTGCTAAGATTTTGGATGGATCATGGAGTAGAAGTGCCTTGTATTTATAGGTTGAAGGTTTGAAAAATGGAGAGATGGGAGGAATGTGGGAGTAAAGAAGAGCCAATGATATTGTGACACTTGTCACATGGCTAGTGGAGGAAGGTGGAACACATTTTGGAGAATGTGCATGGTTAATTCATGTAGTTGAGGATTTGAGAGGTGTAAGAGAGATTAATGCACTTGTAAGAGGCATTAAATGAATATGGTTGAGATGTTTTGGAGGGAAATGGTTTGGGAAAGAAAGTCAAATAAATGGAGTAAATGAAGGAATATTCTGTGGGAATATGCCTTGTGAGGGAAAATGTGATATTAATTAATTAAAGAAATTGATTTTCATGTGCAACTAGGGTAGTTGGTCATGGGTTTGCTTTGACCAAGGTTGAGTCAAAAGCTAGAGAAATGAGGGTTAGTACTAGGAGTTAATTAATTTAGAATTAATTAACTTGGATGAAATTAGCTGATTTATGACATTTAATTTAAATGTTTGGGTTTATTTAAATCAAATGAGAGGATGTTAGAACATTATGATTTTAATTAAATATATTGATTTATTTAATTAAAAGAGATGACACTAGTTAGCAAAAAGTGAATTAATCAAATAAACTTAGTTACTTGATTAATAGTAGAAATAATGTTAATTTGAGTTTCTACATTTTTCCCCTCTGTGAAGCATCGTACTCATTTCGTTCATTCAAAGAATGGCATTGCCAAGATCAAAATTCAAAAAAATTCTAATTTTTTTCGATGCTTGACTATTGCCCCAACAGAAAGAAGTATGCTAGTAAACTAGAGGGATCCCACAATAATGGTTTACACTTTTTCGCCAAACTTGACATTAAAATTAGGATTTTTCACTAGACATTCACTTTCTTACACCTATAGCAGCTAAACAATTAAGGTTTTGAAGATGAATCAAACTAGTTATTTGTTATATATTTTGTGTAGATTCTAATTATATATTTTTTTTAAAATTAAAAAATAAATTGTGAATCATTTTATGTAATTTTTAATAACTTATTTTTTCTACTAATCAGCATTTTTAAAAAGTCATGTTTACTTCAGCCCACATAACTTTTTTTGTAGATAGGATACAGCTCTGATTTTTAAAATATAAATTTTTCACACCAATATCTAGGGGATGGATATTTTTTCATAACTTTTTGTTACATATTTTTTTTTAATTATTTTTCCAAGTCAATGTAATTATAATTTGGACAGAGGTGTACTTCAGCCCGCATGACTTTTTGTGTATTCATTTGAATTAACTTATTCTTTTTTTATTGGAATCAGGACATCAATACCTAGGGTACATGTATTTTTTAGAATTTTTTCTATCTATTTTTATTTTTTTTTGTATGTATGAAATAAAGAACTTGATGTTCATTGAAAAAACTACAATCACAAGAAATAAAAAATAAATATAATAATCAAATTAAACATATTTAAAATTATATTTTTTAGGAAGCTTATAATAAGGGCTACAAGATTACAAAACATAAATTTTAAATGAATTCATTTGATCACCCAAAAAGTAAATCAAAAGTGGTTTTTTATCAGCATTTTGATAGGTATAGAGGAGACTCGATTATAGGTATGGTTTAAATCTAACAAGGTTCTATCCAAGGGGGTTTGATCCAAGGGGTTTTGATCAATCCCTCTTTAATTAAAATAATTTAAATGGAACCTTTAAAGTCATAAATCATTGTATTTTCTAAAAATATGTGATTTCAGACAAAAATCAGGATGTCCCAAAAAGTGTAACCCATTATTGTGGTAGACCCCAGCAAGAAATCAGGAAAAAAATTCCAATTTGTAGGGTTGATCTCATAACAAAAATTCTCTATGGATGTATGAATGGTTATTGTAAGTGTGGAATGAGTAATGAGTAGAATAACAACACTTCTTAATAAGACATTATATCAAGAGAATTAACAATTAAATTAGTTAAAAATAGGAAAACTCTTGAAAGTGTCTTATTGTTCCCTATCTCCAAAGATTTATTATACCACAGAGGGCTCTCAGATTTGGTTAGCATTGTGACTACTAAAATTTCAATCTAGAGAATGGAATGATTATGATTATGATTCTAAAGTTGTATGATTCTATTTCTAAGTGCAATGATGAAATCCTTTAGATGCAAATGGCATAAATAGATAAATGAAACTACCATAAACTATGATGAATCTAAATGGAATGCCATGATTATGAATCTAAATGGAATGCCATGATTATGATTGCTAAATGCTTGATATGCTATTTATGCAAAGTAAGAATGCACAAAGTTGGAATTCAGATCCATTTCTTGTAGAAGAAGGTTGTATTTATAGATTTCCCGGCAACACATTTGTGATAGGGCAGGACAACAAAGGCCTGGATTTAATCTGAAAGATTGAAAGATGAGAAATGAAGATCCTTGAGCTGATCTTGGGAATGGTTTTTCCCCATGAAAACATTAGGCTAGATGATAGGAAGAATCAAGGAGATGAACAAGTTTGATTTCCAATTTGTCTCCAATTTGTCTCCATAGCTTTCCCATGAATGGCATTTGAATTAATTAGATATAAAATATCTAATTTTATTGGTGAGTGAATAGAGGAAATTGTCTTTTTTTGAATATTTTGATTTATTCAAATTAGCAAAAAGGGAATAATTAATTTAATAAAAAAAACTATAGAATTTGTTTATTAAATAAATATAGAAGACATATGATAATTAAACAATAGAGTATTTAAACTTGTTTATTTAATTAAGATAAAAATTATGTGATAATTAAATAAGGAAAACTATTGAAGTTGTTTATTTAATTAAAATTAAAGAATTAGAAAAATGAACTATAAATAATTATTTCTATTTATTTAATATTAGATGAATTTAAAGTTAATTAATCAAATAAGTCATATTTATTTAATTAGATTATCTAGACCATTTTTAGGTGTATACATGTTTCCCCTCTTTGAAGTGATGTTCTTATGCATTGCTTCAAAGAAAATCTTGTTGCTGCTATTAGTATCGACAAAAAAATTGAGTATGCCCCAGACGTTGATTTTCAGGTGATGATGAAGATATGCCCCCTAGAGAGATAAATTGATGAAATGAAGAGGGTTTTTAAAGGAGATTCTTAGCTTTCCACCAATATAAATTATGATTTACTTTAAATTTAATAAGTAATTATTATTCATTTTCTATTTGAATTACAACTAAAGTCCTGATTGATAGGATGATTGAAAAACATCTATAGCTTTCGAATAGTATCACATTTTTTGAATCCAAAAAATGCATCACATTTTATGCTTCACATACTATAGGATTAACAAAATAAAAATTTAATTTCATGAAGTTTTGACCAAGTTAAGGTGGTTAGACATACAAGTTTTTATATTTTTTAAAAGTTGTAATAAAAAATTCATAATTAATTATTTCTTGTAAAAAAATTACAAAAAAATATGCATCACATCAAGACATGAGTCCTATACTTATATCTAAAATATTATAAAAAAATATTATTATTTTATTGTGGTTAGGGTGGTCAGACAGACACCTACTTCTTATTTTTTCCTTAAATTTAAGTACTACCGCAATGAAATTTCAAATTTTCACCAAATAGATTTTTGTTGTTTTAAAACAAACCTAGTAGTTTAGAAACTACATTCAATTTTCTACAGATTCTATTCTTACATATTTTTGAAATAATATAAATAACTTATTCAAATTTTTATGTCAAGTTACCTAACTCTATTTTTTCTAAATTTTTTGCCACTTAAGGGCTTGGTTTTTCCATGATGATCCTACGCATACCCATGTAGAAATTGCCCCTATCATGAATTTGAATTAATTTCCCTTGAAAAAATTAATTAATCCCACAAAAATCCCATCTTAAATAACCTAATAAAAGGTGAAAATGGTAATTTTAAAACTCATTTGTGCAATTTTGTTTTGAAAAATTTGTGAGAGAGAAAATATGAGCAAGATGCTAATCCCTTGCCACATTCACTGGTTTGCATGTGTGCGACAACACAACCGCCTGACTTCCTATGGACCTCTAGTACGCACCTATTAACCTCCTCATTATTTGTGCATTTTTTTAATTTTTAAATTTTGTGTTTCTTTTAGCACTTTTGAAGGCTAATGTAGTGCTTATAACCTTTGTTTTAGTGTTTTTGATGTTTTAGCACTTAGGTTGAATTTGGTAGTGCTTTGGTAGATTTATTTAGCGCTTTCAAAGTTTTAGTAGCTAGGATAGTAATTTTAGCACTTTCACTCTCTATTTTAGCACTTTCAGTATTTTAGAATGTTTGCCCCATAGATTAGCACTTTCACCTCCTAAAATAGCACATTCATTGAAATGGAACTTTGATCACTTAATTTAGTGCATTTGCCTCCTGAAATAGCGCTTTTGATGATTTAGCACTTTGAGAGCCTATTTTAGTGCTTTTAAGTTTTTTAATGGCGCTTTTGATATTATGGCGCATAAAAACACCATTTTAGCACATCTAATTTAGATTGATGTAGTTTGTCAAAATTTTCCTTGATTTTGGCGATTTCAATCATGTTAGCTATTGGTTTGATATGATTGATGATCTTGATCAAGTAGATGATGTTCAAACTCATGATACATGAGGTTTGATGTTTGATTGATGATAATTATCCTCATGATAGGAAAGGAATAATTATAGTTTGATTGATGAACCTCATGATAGGAGAGGTTGATTTGATGTATTGACCTCATGATAGGTTAGGTTCAATGATGTTTGATGACTAACCTCATGATAGGTGAGGTTCAATAATTTTTTCTCATGAGATTTGAACAACAGTGTCACCAAGAGCTAATTACATTTTGATAGGATAATTCATTTTGATTTGACAAAATGTATTGACTTTGAATATTTCATGTTGATAGGAGGCTCTAACAAACCCCCAGATTAGAGAGAAGTTTCCTCAGACTTTTGATTTGATACCATAGCTTGCATAGCTTGAGACAAGAGTTATTACACATTGTGGATTGTCATCATTATTAGATATGACCCAGATTAGGATTAATTGGGGTCTCCTGATAGCCTTAGCAGAGAGGTGGCATAGTGAGCATAATACTTTCCACCTACCTATTGGCAAGATGGCAGTCACCCTTGAGGATGTCTGGCAGATTCTGCAGATACCTATTGTTGGTGATATTGTTGTTTATGATTCATCAGAGTAGGGAAAGACCGAGGCTCTCCACCGAGTATTTTAGGATGATAGGATTGTTGGATATTGTATTTTGTGGTGTGAAATGGTGGATGCTTATTCCAACTTTCCTACAATTCTGGTCGGTTTCATTGGAGCGTTCCTTTATCTAGATCATAGGTCAAAGGGACTTTCTATTGGTTAGGCCATGTGTTGGAGAGAATGATTGTGCACATGATGAAATATGCTTGGGGCATGTGTATGCTTTCCCATCTATATCATAATTTTCATTCAGGTGTTTACACTAGAGGTCAGAGTTTATCAGCTAAAGTTACTCTACTACAAGTGTGGGCATGGGAGCATATTGTTGTTACACATCCAGTGATGGTGAGACAACCTGCCTAATGGCCTTATGTTCATATATACATAGGTAGACTTATTCAACCTAGACTAGGTAAGTTGGATCATTGGTGTAGAGTATTGAATGATATGGAGACTGTGACATGGCATCCATATTTAGATTGTGAGTACTAGGACGATGATGACATTTAGTTGCCATTCTTCTATGAATAGTTTATTCTAATTGGTTAGACTCATTGGATTTTGGAGATATTTCTTCTTACATGAGTGCTTCATCAGTATGGTATTGTTCAAGGAATTCCCAAGGTAATTTCCTATTATGCTCATCGATAATTAGATTCTATAGATTGGGGGCTTGAGCTATCATATGATGTTGTTGTGTAGGAGTTCCAGGCTCTACAACCTCTTGTTTGGGAGATCCATCTGGATATTATTGAGCAACCAGTTACAACAAATTATGTCGAGTATCTGGTGCTACATCCATTTCCATGTATTACCATTCCTGATGACCTAACACCATTACCTATTGAGGAGGAGGTTATAATTGTACATCATAGCCAATGGAGGAGAGAGGAGATTGGTGAGGAAGTTGAGAGCAGTTGTAATGAGGAGGGTAGTGGGGATGAGAAGGGTAGTAGTGATGAGAGTAGTAGAGAAGAGGAGGGGTATGATAGTGGTAGAGATGGATCAAGTGGATTAGGTGTAGGTGGGTCAGGTCCAACTTTAGAGGAGTATATGATGCCTCGTAAGAGGCACACAATGGTAACCCCTTCAGAGCAGTGTGTGCAGTAGCAACACACCTAGATAGCGAGTCTATAGGTACAGGTACAAAATTTATAAGGTCAACTAACTCATGCCTAGGCTTTATTAACATATACACAGGAACAGATGCAGACATAAGCTCAAGCTGATGCATAGGCCCTAGCACAGGTAAAAGCTCAGTTGGATGTCTTAAGCACAATTTTTTTCATTGATAGGAAAGAGAGATGCCACTAGATAAACTATAGAGGGGGATCAGGATCAGATTACATCATTGACAACCAAGAGGGATGTTGCCAAATTTACTATAGAGGGGGCTCAAGTTGCAGCTAAGAGATTATAGAGATTGGAAGATGGAACCATGGTAACAGATTATATGCAAGAGGTTGTTCATGTTGGTCAAGAGGTAGAGTACTACAGAGGGAAATTCTATGATGTCATTTCATCAGAGTAGAGAGTGAGCTATGCACAGTCCCAATCTAGTAGGTCCCATTCAAGGACTATGGGTATAGGTGTGACACAACCTCTCCTGAGAGGCCTAAGAGATCCTGGTACATCTAGTGGTGGAGGGACTTGTCTTGAGATGCTTGCACCATCTATAGCTAGCAGCACATAGTTTCATGATTGTACCTTCTGTTGTATTTTGAGATGTGATGTATGCTCCAATTACAACCATTTTTTGATGATATTTCTCTTTTCATTTGATTCATCATTGTATACATGACATTATGATTTTGAGATCTATATCATATGCAGTGGATTTTTTATCAATCTATTATGTGTTCTATATGATTTTATGATGGATGCACTTATTTCGTATGTTCTATATGCCATGTGATGATCCTTATATTATGATATTATGGATGCCATTTATATAATCATGATGATATGCTATGATTTATGATGTTATATCTATGATGTGTATAATGATGATGTATGGATGCATGATGTTTGGATGCAATTCATAATCATGATATATGTATTCTTGATGTATGCAGTTATTTATATGGATGAAATAGATGTATGATGATGTGTAATTCTAAATTATATGATAATGTGCCTATATGTATGTTGATGGATATATGAAATATGATGTGAATGGGATATGGTAATGTAACTACATGCATGATTTTGGATGTATTGTTTCAATGTTGTATGAATAATGATGTAAATGAGATATGATGCACCTTTTATTTTTGTAATATATTTTAAATGCAAATACATGATGTAATGAATATAATGGTATGTTGATTGTATGATATAATGAATTGATGTATGATATGGAAATGTAATCACATGATATTATGGATGGTTTTTGATAGTTTTTCTCATGCAGTTTTATGATGTTTAATATGAAAAATATGATATGTTCAATGTAAATTATTTGATTTAAACGTATGAAAGATGAAATGATAAATTAAATTATTTCTAATATATGAAATGAAAATGATTATGTAGCTATATGATAATGATGATGTTGTTTTGTTAATGCCAAGTATACTCAACCCATTATGAGAAAAGCTATCATTTTTTTAATTATTTTACCAGCTTTTGTAACAAACACTCTGTAGATGTAAAACTATCATGAATGCAATCTATTTTATCATGAAAATCTACATGCAACATTGACATATTAATATTCCATTTATTGTTCTTTGTATCATCATAGAGCTTTAAAAATGTTGAAAGTGAGTAAAAGCATTGATGGTATAATTTAGACCATGATGACCTCAATACTACTTCCATGATTTTTGATATTGCAAGTGAACACAAGAATCTAGGTATAATTAAACTGAGATGACCTAAGAATTTCTTGCCTAAACAAAAAAGAATCAATCACTTTCTTATGCGAATTCTTAAATGTCATCAGTGATACTTTGTAGAGAACATCTCACGACAATTCACATAGTAATTATGATTAATTCACAGACAATAGAAAAAGAAAAATACCACTCTCCTTCCTAGCTTCGCTAGTTCAATACATCGTTAAGTTTCTCCAAAGAAATGATAACAAAGATGAAAGTACAATATATCCAACCTTTTCTTAAAGTATTTCAACCATAATTCAAATTAGACCATCCATTTTTATTTTATGATGTTTTTGTGATTTTCAAGATTTTGACCAAAAACCTAACCTAAAGACCTATCCTAGGGGCATCAGGGGCTAATCAAAGATTAGCCTTTCCTACATTATACACATAGAGACCACATAGTTCGACTGACAAAGACTTTGTTTTTGACTTTTTGGGACTAACTTTTTGACTTCTTTTTGGATTTTGTGTTGTGATATGGATGTCCAATGTGTTTCTAATGGTGATTGATGTTTCATGTTGGGTTGTGTTTCGATCATTTTTTTTGTTGCATTTTTCTTCCCGTTGTTTGTCTATTTGGTTAAGCTTGAGATTTATTGCCCTCAGTGAGGTCAGTATTTTTCCCCCAAGCTAGGGTGGGACATGACCACTGACAATGATATGATAATGGATGTAAAATTATGGTGGAAGTAATGACCATGACATGCATCTAATAGATAGAAAAGTTGGATTTAAAATCACAAGTAGCGCTTGTTTCCAAGTTTTCACTACATGTTTTTATTTCACTTTTTCAATCTTTTTGATTTTTCTGTATTTTTTTTGTTTTATGATTGTTTTGTATTTTTTTGTTTTTTGATTTTTTTATATTTTTCTGTCACCAAGATGCCTGTTTGCCAATATTTCATCAAGGTAACCATTTTCAAAAATTGACCTGTACAATAGGTGATTCAGGTGTAGAACTTTCTGAGATGGATACTATTGATAGGTTCATCAAACAGATCCCCTTCAGGTGTAGATAGTTGATGGGCTCTAGATCCATAAACTGATATGATGACATAGGGACCTAGTTAGTTAGGTTCAAACTTCCCTTTCTTTTCTTATCCTGCTAATTTCTAGGGTTTTCCTTTAGGACCAAGTCACCAACTTGAAAGACTCTAGATTTTACCCTCTGATTGTAGCTCCTAGAAATCCTTTGTTGGCATACTTTCAAATGGTTTACAGATTTTTGAAGATGTTCATCAAATAATTCCAATTCTTGTATTCTAGAGACTCTATAATCCTCATCTCCAATTATACCCTTCAATGAGACACAAAGTGATGGTATTTCTACCTTAATAGGTAGGATGGCCTCTAATCCATATACCAAGGAATATGGTGTAGCTCCTATAGGTGTTTTGATGCTAGTTTTGTATGCCCAAAGAGCATGATTTAATTGAACATGCCAATCACGTCCAACATTGTTAACCATTTTCTTTAGAATTTTTAGAATTGCTTTGTTTGAGGCCTCTGCTTGGCTATTTCCCTTATGATAGTATGGTATTGAGAAATGATATTGGATATGAAATATTTCACATAATTCCTAGACATCTTGGTTCTTAAAATATCTACCATTGTCTATGACAATGGACAAAGGAATTCCATATCTATAGATGAGGTAGTTCAGTATGAAAGATGAGATTTGTTTTGTAGTGATTGTTGTTAAAGGAACTGCTTCTATCCACTTTGTAAATTATTATGTTGTTGTGATTATAAATTTGTGCCCATTGGATGAAGATAGGTTTATCTTTCCTACTAGGTCCATTCCCCACTAAAAAAAGGGACATGTTTATGTAAATGGATGCAATTCTTGCGCTGGTGCATGAATTAAGTTGCCATGGATCTGACATTTCTAGCATTTCTTAACAAATTGATAAGACTCCTCCATATTTGGCCAGTAATACCCCAAAAGAAGGAGTTTCTTTGCTAGGGTTAGTCCACTTGAATGAGTTCCACAAATACCTTCATGAACCTCACATAAGGTTATTTCAAATTCATTATGTTATAGACACTAAAGAAGAGTGCCATCTAGACCTTGATGGTAAATTATGTCAGTAATCAATGTATGTCATGTGAATTGGTAGATGAAGTTACATTTTTAGTTTCTAGAAATATCAGGAGGAAGGATATCATTCTTGAGGTAAGCATAGATCTCTCCATAGAGTGAGGTTTGAATGCTGACTATTTGGCAAATGGTTTGTGATTCAAGATTGTCATAGGCAGGATTAGACACTTGTTCGACCATAAACTCATAATGACCTCATTTTTGTGGAATCTGAAATAGAGAAGCAATTGTCGCCATAGCACTAGAAGCTTTATTTTTTGTCCTCATAATCTATTCAAACTTGATATCTACAAAGTACTTTTTTAGATCATCAACCATGTTCTTATATGGCATCAATTTTTCATCTTTTGTTTGATATTCATCATTTACTTGATAAATTCCTAATTGTGAATCTCCATATACTTGTAGCTATGTGATTTTCCACTCAATTGCCACTTTTATGCCAAGGATTAATTCCTAATATTCTGCTACATTATTTGTGCATGGAAACATGAGTCTATATGACTTTGGGATGGTATATCCTTGTGGTGTAACAAACAAAATTCTCACTCCTGATCCTCATTGTGTAAATGATCCATCAAAATAAAGCCTCCATTTTTGGGTGGTAATAGTCAAAATGTCTACATCAGGAAATTCAATGCTCATTAGATGATTATCTGGTAATAGAGCTTCAACTAATTGATCATCTAGCCTACCCATTGATGGCTCTTCTGTCTATATATTGGATGTCAAATTTACTTAAGATCATGACCCACTTTGCTAGTCTCCCTATTAGAATAGCTTTGTTGAGTAGATATTTTAACAGATCAATCTTTGCTATGAGTCTAATTGTATGGGTCAACATGTAATGTCATAACTGCTAGGTTGCAAAGACCACTACCAAACAAGCTTTCTCTATGAAGGTGTAATTTATTTCATAACCATTCAAAGTCCTACTAATATAGTAAATAGCTTGTTCTTTTCCCTCAGAATCTTCATGTGTTAATAGAGCTCCTAAGGAAATGATTGTTGTTGCAATGTATAGTAACAATGGTCTCTCTTTTTTAGGTGGCATGACTATAGGAGGTGACATCAAATATTTATTTATTTGGTTAAAAGTTCTTTCACATCCTTGATCCCACTTGAAAGAGACATTCTTATGTAGTAGGTGATTGAATGGATGAATTTTTTCTGCTAATTGGGAGATAAATCCCATGATTGATTGTAGCTTTCCTTGTGGAGATTGTAGTTGACTAATATTCTTTAGTGGTGCAGTGCTATCACAATAATGGGTTACACTTTTTGGGACATCCTGATTTTTGCCTGAAATCACATATTTTTAGAAAATACAATTCTTTAAGACTTTAAAGGTTTCATTTAAATGATTTTAATTAAAGAGGGATTGATGAAACCCCCTTAGATAAAACCCCCTTGGATAGAACCTTTTTAGATTTAAACCATACCTAAAATTGAGTCTCCTCTACACCTATGAAAATGTTGATAAAAAAAAACTTTTGATTTACATTTTGGGTGATCAAATAAATTCATTTAAAATTTATGTTCTGTAAGCATGTAGCCCTTATTATAAGCTTCCCAAAAAGTATAATTTTAAATATGTTTAATTTTATTATTATATTTATTTTTTATTTCTTGTGAATGTAGGATTTTCAATGAACATGAAGTTCTTTGTTTCACACATACGAAAAAATAGGAAAATAGAGCAAAAAATTCTAAAAATTACATGTGCACTACATATTGATGTCCTTATTCCAACAAAAAAGGAATAAGTTAATTCAAATGAATACAAAAAATTTATACTTGCCGAAGTACACCTCTATCCAAATTATAATTACTCTAACTTGGAACATTAATTAAAATAAAATATGTAACAAAAAAATATTAAAAAATATCCATGTACTAGATATTGTTGCGAAAATTTTGTATTTTAAAAATTAGAATTGCATCCTATCTAAAAAAAAAAGTTATGTGGTCCAAAGTAAAATCACTTTTTAAAAATGTTGGCTAGTAGAAAAAATAAGTTATTAAAAATTACATAAAATGATTCACAATTTATTTATTTATTTTTAAATATAATTAGAATCTACACAAGATCTAATAAATAACTAGTTTGATTCATCTTTAAATTCTTAATGGTTTAGCTGCTATAGGTGTAAGAAAGTGAATATTTGGTGAAAAATCCTAATTTTAATGTCAAGTTTGGCCAAAAACTATAGCCCATTATTGTGGAATCATCCGGTGGCATCTCCATTATTGCTTTGAACTTAGTTGTGTTCACTTTAATACCTTTTTCTGAAACTATGTATCCAAGGAGCTTTGTTGATGAAACACCAAACACACATTTCTTAGGGTTCATTCTAACATTGAACTTCTCCAGTCTAGTAAATATTTTTTCAAGGATCTCTAGATTTCCTTCTCTAGTGTACAAATTTACTAATATTTCATCCATGTATTTTTGCATAAAAGTATGCATCATGTCATGGAAAATAGTGGTCATTGCCTGTTGATATGTTGCAGCTACATTTTTCAACCCAAAGGGCATGGCATTCCAACAAAATGTACACCAAGGACAAGTGAATGTTGTGATTCCTGATTTTTTAAGTGCTATCTTGATTTTTTTGTACCCTAAGAAGCCATCCATTAATGACAATATGGCATGTCTCGCTATTAAATCTACAATAATGTCAATGCTTGGTAAAGGAAAATCATTCTTTGGGCATGCCTTATTTAGATCTCTAGAATCTGTACATATTTTGATACTATTATCTAGTTTAGATACAAGTACAATATTTGAAATCCACTCAACATAATAGATAGACCTAATGAATCCTGCATCTAACAAATTTTTCAGCTTAGCCTTTAACATCAAGGGGATGTGGAGATGCATTTTGCTTAGTTTTAGCTTTACTTGTTTGATTCTGGATGGTAGATATAGATGATGCATCAGAAGATCTAGATCTAACCCTGGCATATCAGAGTAAGACCAAGAAAAATTGATATGTTTCTCTTCAAAGAATTTGGTAAATTTGGGCTTCTCTTATTCTATCATAGATGTTGCTAGACGTAGAATTTTTGCCTTTTATGTGGTGCAAAGATTTATGGACTATGTAGGCTCCACTAGTACTGATGATCTTTCATGATAATGCTTTGGAAGGGTGTCAAATATCCCATCTTTCAGTGCCTCAGAGAGGTTTTCACTATCATATGCATACTTTATTTTTACTTTTTCAAGATCTAATGCTGCCATTGTATGATTTTCACCATTAGATCCATTACTCCTATTTTCAATTTTGCAATTGGAAGATTTGGGACCCTCCTAATATTAAGTGTAATTATGAGCTTTATGGATAGAACTTGTGTCAGGTGTGTCACTACAAAGAAAATTTACAATGGCCTCATCATTCGTAAAGACTAGTATATTAATAGGTTTAGTTGGTTCCCAATCAATAAGTTCAGGATGCATTAAGGGTAAAAAGTCGTTAGGTTGGGAAAGATCGACGACAGTAAGGGTTCCAATAGCCATGTTTTCAAAGTTGGCAGTGGTGAGATCAAGGTCTATGATATTACTCTCCTCTAAGTCATCTATTTCACTTGATGTTTGTTCATCCTCACTTGAGTTATAGATATTTGTTGATCTCAATACAAGTGGTCTAGTTCATGAAATTTTACCCTCCTTGCGCATGGGTTCATACTCTTTTATAACATTAATTTGTATGTGAGTGTATAATGTTGTAGATAAATGATCCCATTCATGCTCATTGAAATCTATTTCAAAACCATTCCTCATTTAAAGAATCCTTTCTACCACTTTTTGAGTTACTTCTTCTTTTGATTCTCCTATATAGCCTATTCCTATTTTTTCTTTAGACTAAAGTGTGGGAGGTTGAATAGGTTCTATAATGCCTTATTTTCTTTTGCAAATAGGTCCCTTTCCTGCATAGACCATTTTCTCTAATATGGCTTTTCCCTTGCCATATTGGTCTATCTTTATGTTGATATTTGTTGATGTTGATGCTTCTTCATCTTTGTAGAGCCAATTAAGAATGGCCTTGTCTTTTGATTTATCTTCTAAAGTACCTACTTTTACAAACCTTTTATCCAAAACTGTGGTAGGTTGTGATGATTTTTATGTTATTGTTGATGGTTGTCCATATGATTTTGAAGATGATAGTAATTGTGTAAGACCCAGAGATTTCCCAATGAAATATTCCCCCATGCCCTTTTCTGTTACCTAGACATTTTCTTTGAATTACTGAGATAGTGAATTCATTTGACCTCCGTTGTTTGATGGAGTGATGTCAGCAATACCTATATCCTTTGACTGGTCTTTTTTCTCAACCCACTTGGATACAATGTTTGATTATTTTTCACTATTGGATGAACTTGATGTACTTGTCATTTTAAGCATGTTACAATATTGGGCATTGTTGTAATTAGCTAAAATAGTAACTTCTTGTCCATTAACAGGTGTGACATAGATTTTGGGACCCAAGATGCTTTCTCTTACACTTGTAGGGTTTTTCACCAAAAAGGAGAGAGATCTAGGCCCAAAATGTGTATGTAACACTCAAATTAGGATATATGATATATGATATGATGTAAATGAACTTAAATAAATGTAATAGACTGATTAAAATGAACTAGAATGAATGTGAAGCTAAGATTTATGCCTTGTTTGAAAACATAGTGTGATATGCAAAAAGATTGAAAATGGTGAATGAAATGCAAATTTTCACTAAACAAAAGGTTATTTCTCAGAATGTGTGCACCTGGAACACTATAGAGGACTGAGCGACAATATGGAAAGCTGGTGAAATCATAACTTAGGATGACTAGGACTAATTCGCCACCTTGGGTGAATTAGTCCCAAATCAAGACTTTTCTGCTCGAAATCTATTTTTTGATAGTTGGGGATCTGAAACAACATCTGACTCAATTCTACACCTTAGGTGGGACTCATTTTCCAAGCATGGAAAATTAGTTCTCTTTCTAATTTCTACAAACTTAGAACTCAAATTTGTACCTTGACACCTGCATAGCAAATTCTGACAGAAACCTTACTCTAGATCTCAGAAAATTCTAGCAAAATAGCTTAAATAGTTGATCTAATGGGGGGTTTTCATTAGTAAAACCCATAGGTAGGTAATTAAACCTTGAATAGAGGAAAATATACATAAACCCTAGCCTTAGATGGGTATGTGTAGGATCATCATGGAAAAAATAGGCCCTTAAGTGGCAATTTTTTTTGAAAAATCAGAGTTAGGCAACTTGACATAAAAATTTGAATAAGTTATTTATATTATTTCAAAAATATGTAAGAATAGAATCTATAGAAAATTAAATGTAGTTTCTAAAATACATGGTTTATTTAAAAAAAGAAAAAATCTATTTAGTGAAAATTTGAAATTTCAATGCAGTATACTTAAATTTCAGGGAAAAAATAAGTACGTGTCTATCTGACCATCCTAACCACAATAAAATGATAATATTTTTGTATAATATTTTATATATAAGTAGAGGACTCATGTCCAAATGTGATGCATATTTTTTTATAATTTTTTTCCAAGCAAATAATTTATTATGAATTTTTTATCACAATTTTTTAAAAAAATGTAAAAACTCATATGTCAGACCACCTTAACTTGGTCAAAACATCATGAAATTCATTTCTTTTTAATCCTATAGTATGCAAAGCATAGAATTTGACACATGTTTTGGATTCAAAAAATGGGATACTATTTGAAAGCTATAGATTTTTTTCAATCAACCTATCAATCAGGACTTTAGTTGTAATTGAAATAGAAAATGAATAATAAATATTTATTAAAGTCAAAGTAAAGAATAATTTATATTGGTGGAAAGCCAAGAATCGGCTTTAAAAACCCTTGTTGTTTCATTAATTTTGGGTAAAAAAAAGGTCATCAGACACATACCATACACATACCAATCATATTGCCACCTCTTGGCCCATCATGATCCTGCACATACCCAGATGTATTAAGGACTAGGAAAACCTAAATCATGAAAAAAACCCTATTCTATTGTTATAGAATAAGATATGCAAGAATGATTGAAAGAATGTAAGATCTCTACCCTAGAAACCTTACAACAAATGAAAAATGGATAAGAAATGAGATGAAAATGCTAAATAAACATAATGAAAACCTTAGTTTTAAGATAGAGTGACAATGGAAGATGGAGTGAATAGGAAACCAAGTCCTAAGGCATGATTTGGTGGATAGTTGCACCTCTTCACCCTAGATTTATTCATGATTCACCATAGGCATCCATCATCAACCCTTTGCAATGTTGGATCTTGACAAGATTAGTGAGCTTCAAGACCTACGAAAACCCTAATTTATTGTCCTAAAACTTCAACTTTTGGTTATGAAACTTGTTGTAGAATGATTTTTGCTCTTGAGATGATGAAAAATGATCAAAATGTTGTGTAAAATGAGTTCAAATTTGTATTTATACGAAAAAACATCTTATTTTCCCATTAGTTAGACCTAAGAGGCTGACATTCACTAGAAATAAAAGTTAAATTGATTAATTTCCTGCCTAAATTTGAACTTTCCCTCAAAGGGGACTCATTCACCACCCTTGGCGAATGGGTCCCACCAGAGGGGACTCATTTTCCAAAGGTGGTGAATGGGTCCCACTACTGCTATTTGAGAGTGGGTTGTCAGGGTATGATGCTATTAAGTGTTTTTTGTTGAGTTTTATGTGATTTCACATGTGAAACAAGCCTCTAGATAAAAAATTAATAGGTCTAAGGGGCCTATAAATGTTGTTTTGAAGATGAAATTATGTGAAGGGGTAAAAAGTGGGTCTAATTATGCGTGAAATTATCTCTTTTCTCAAGAGGGTCCAATTTTCTATAGCCACATTTAGCCCCCACTTTAGCGCCCATATGACTATATGTGCATATGTAAGCTCAAGGACTCTAAATGATGCATCTTACTATATAAAAGGATACTTATTCAGAAGATAGGAGAATGAAGCCCCCAATGTAGTTATCTGCAAAACACAATGTTAGGAACCATATCCTGTAACACACATTCATTAACTTTCCAAAAATACTTTTATCTAACTCTTAGGAATCTAATTCAAGGGTAGATGTATGCCCCCCCTTAATTCTACTTGCTTTACAAAGGTGGAATGAAGGTAGAAATCTAGCCACATCGAAGAAGAAACACCATACCATAGGGAATTTCCAAGTACCATGCCACATAATGATAGATAAATGATGATGTTTGGTGCAGAATTATGATTCCAATGCATCAAATGACATCGAAAATGAATTAGCCTAGTGCCTATTATGTTAGGTTTAAGAAAAGTTATAGTATAAATTTTTCAATAAAGATTGTAACATTAAGTTAAATGTGAGAGTTGAAAGAGGTGAAAAGCAAGTAAAGGAAATGGATGAAAGTAATTTGTCACTTACTATTCATTTTCCCTTCATTGTAGCTTGAGAGTGACAACTTGGGGGGTATGTACAGGATCTTCATGGAAAAAATAGGCCCTTAAGTGGTAAAAAAATTAGAAAAATCAGAGTTAGGAAACTTGACGTAAATATTTGAATAAGTTATGTATATTATTTAAAAAATATGTGAGAATAGAATCTATAGAAAATTGAATGTAGTTTCTAAACTACTAGGTTTGTTTTAAAAAAAAAAAACTATTTGGTGACAATTTTAAATTTCAATGTAGTAGTACTTAAATTTCAGGGAAAAAATAAGTAGGTGTTTGTCTGACCACCCTAACCACAATAAAATGATAATATTTTTTAATAAGATTTTAGTTATAAGTAGAGGACTCATGTCTCGATGTGGTGCATATTTTCTTGTAATTTTTTCCAAGTAAATAATTAATTATGAATTTTTTATTACAAATTTTAAAAAATATAAAAACTCGTATGTCTGACCACCTTAACTTGGTCAAAACTTCATGAAATTCAATTTTTATTTTTTTAATCCTATAGTATATGAATCATAGAGTGTGACACATGTTTTGGATTCAAAAAATATGACACTGTTTGAAATCTATAGATGTTTTTCAATCAGACTATCAATCAGGACTTTAGTCATAATTTGAATAGAAAATGAATAATAATTACTTATTAAATTCAAAATAAAGCATAATTTATATTGGTAGAAAGCTGAGAATCTCCTTTAAAAACCCTTTTCATTTCATCAATTTTGGGTAAAAATAAAGTCATCAGTCACATACACATCATATTGCCACTCTTTGGCCCACCATGATCCTGCACATACCCTGGTAGAAGAAGATGTCGAGCAGACAAGATTACACACCTTTGCAACTAGATGATCTTCATGAACAGGTAGGATGTGATGAGCAATGTCATGAGGTAAGCCAATTCTACAAATTTCTCCATCCATTTTGATGATATCATAATGATATTTATGCAAGAATAGGTTAATTTAGGGTTCTTGGAAAAAAGAGTTTGCAAAGTGTCCCATTTGTTCAAAAAGTGTCCCTTTTGTCCGCAAAATGGTCAAAAAGGGTTCTAAAGTGTCTAGGGCCATGAGAGAAGCACACTAGATTGAATTTAGCACACATGCTTGATGAATAATTTGAAAATTGAAGATACTAGATGAAATTTAAAGTGTTTTATGATGATTTGGATCTAGGTTCTTGCTCGGTCACAGTAGTGGCTAGGGGGAAGATAGTTGTCATTTTTGAGAGATTTATCACCAGCGCTATCAGCAACAGAGATAGAGCATCTCTAGTTAGTGGGTATCTATCGGGCATACATGATGCCACCTATGAGATACCATGACGCCATGCTTATGGCTTTGTGTGAGCATTGGAATATAGATACTTGTACCTTTCATCTTCCTACTGGGGAAATTACAATCACACTCGAGGACATACATTGCATTCTCCAAGTTCCTATTTAGGGAGCATGAGTGTATTTCTGAGGGGATCGTTCATTTTGTGAGAAGAAGAGAGATATGCAGTACTCCCTAGGAGGGTCGATACATGAGGAGAGGGTTAGAGCAAAGATCAAGCTATCCATTCTTTTGTACTCATGAGCTCCTATGGTGAGATGGATTATGATGCACATAGTGGCACTAGTGCTCTATCCAGATGGATGAGCAACACAATTGGATGGTGGAATGGTACACTTGGTACAAGGGATGTATGATTGGTAGACAGTCTATGCATAGGGTCACTGCATTCTGGCACATTTGTATTATGATCTAGGGGGATTTGTATACTAGGAGATTGATAGTATGGTCCATTATATGCTTCTACATGTGTGGTGCCTTGAGCATATCACATGTACCAAGCCTGTCGGATATCCATGTACTATAGCGACAAAGTACCTACAAGCATTCGACTATCCTCACAGATAGTTATGGCAGTATGGGGATTTAGTGTTTTGGAGGGTGAGATTTGACTAGTTGGAGGAGGATGAGATCCTATGGAGACCTTATCTACTCACTCTTCAGTGGCCAGATCCCACCAGGAAGCTACAAAGGATGCAGATGGATAGATTTCTAGCGGGGAGACATGACTATGTCGTGTAACCATTCTATTATGGACGAGTCATGCAGAAGTTTGGAAAAATTCAGACACCACCTAGGGTGTGCCCCTTCATTAGACAATCAGTGTGGAGTACCCAAAGGCTAGGGGATAATGTTCGACTGACTATAGATCATATTCATCTGAGTGACTCTGATGATTTCGATCGCGATCAGCCACCAATCTTCGACACTGATGATGTTGGTAGCATAGATGAGTTTGAGGAGTGGTGGGCATATGTATGACCAAATCTTTTATTTCCCATGGATTTCCCCCTAGGTGATCTAGAGGTAGCAGTAGACGAGGGTGATGAGCCAAAGGAGAGAGCAGAGGAGGTACAATATAGGCCAATAGATATTTTTATAGATGTGATTGATGAGGAGTACCAGTCCTATGTTGATCCTAACTATGAGGACCAACATGGAGGAGAGGATGAGGAGGAAGAGGATTAAGAGGAGTATTATTATGAGGAGGATCCACCCCTCAGTGAGGGTGATGAGGTAGCTATTGAGGATCAATACAAGTATGGAGAGTCTTCACATACTGACAGGATCATATCGCAAGTAGTAGCTACAACAAACGTTAGCATGCAGAGTTAGAGGGAGGCTAACACATCCTCCTTGCCCCCCAGAGATGAGTAGGTTGAAATTCCTCATGCGTTTGGAGACATAGGTGGTAACATTTGATTTTATGCATGTTTGTTTAGTTATTTATGCTTAATTTGTATATGTATATATATCATAATGATGTGTTACTGATTATGTACATGATCTATCTTGCAGGAGCAATGAGAGACTGTCAAGATTTCTATCATCAAGCAACCACAAAAATAGTGCCAGCATCCCTTGAGGAGGATGAGATAGATCCTGACTACATGCCCCCACCAATCATGGAGGAGGAGCTAGAGTCACTAAGACCATTTGTGAGGCTACAAGCAACATACGAGAGGATGAGGAGGTGACTATGTCAAGCTAAGAGTGCACTACAGTCAATACAGACCTTGATAGAGGTAGGGAGACTATGTGTAGAGCTAGCTTAGGCACAGGCGATCAAGGACTAGATGGCAGATGAGCAACTTATAAGAAGAATGTGAATAGTATGAAGTCTAAAGCAATTATAAAATGAACGTAAATAATTACTTTAGTGGTCAAGATGAACATAAATCTAGTTGTCAAGAATGAAGCAATGTGATCTATTTAGAATATCATCAAATAACTCTAAACAACGCTGCTATACCAAACATACTATTCAAAGGAGATTAGATATAATACCAATGAAAATGTGTTGCATTAATAGGTTCCCTAAAGGGTGTTCCATCAATCTACTTTAAAAGATAAGCACTAGACCCATAACTAGTATCAACTATATAAGATCCCAACCAATTAGGGCTAAAGTTGTCCTTTTCTTCATTATCAGCACTAAAAGTTCACTAATTTTCAATAACAAAATCTCCCTTAGAAAATGGACAAGGAATAACATGAATGTTTTGTTTTCATTGTAATTATTTTATGTGAGCTTGTAGATGTTCAAGAGAACTAATGCGTTGTTCATCGAGCATCTCAAGTTGATGTAATCATTAAGTTTTATAAGTTTCATCATCAAAAATATCTCAGAGAGAAACTCTCAAAGTAGGAATGTTTAACTCCAAGGGAATTATCTTATCAGTACCATAACCAAGGCTATAAGGGGTAGTGCCAGTGGATGAATGAACATTAGGTCTATAAGCCCAAAGTGCATAAGGGAGTTGTGTATGCCAATCTTTATGATTATTGTTAATGGTATTCTTAAGTATTTTCTTAAGAATTTTATTATTATACTTAGCTTGTCCATTGGATTGTGGATAGTATGGTGTGGAAAAGCAGTGTTGGATGCTGAAAGCTTGGATAAATTGTTGGACTTTGTTATTCTTAAAGGGCATAACATTTTCTGAAACAATTGTGGAAGGAAGTCCAAAGCAAGAAATTATATGTTCCATGAGGAAATGACAAATTTTGTTGAACGAAGAGGGATAGCTTCAATCCATTTTGTAAAATAATCAGTCACGGTTATGATAAATATGTGTCTAATAGAAGAAGGAGGTGAGATTTTTCTAGTAAGATCCAATGCCCATACTGAAAACAACCAAATGGGAACATGTGTACGAAGTTCAACAGTAGGAGCATAAATTAGATTGCTATGTTCTTGGCATTTGTGACATCGTTTACCATAGGTGAAACAATCCTTCTACATATTTCTCCAATAATAACATATGAAAACAATTTTTTGTACTAACAAATGTCCTCCGAAATGACCTCCATAGGAACCAACATGAGCTTGTTCAACCACTATGGGGATATCAGAATCCTTAAGACAATGTAGTAAGAAACCATTAAAAGATCTTCTATACAACGCATCTGTAAGAATTATGTATTTAGTTGCAAGTTTTTGTAAGTGCTTTCGAGTATTCATTGTGGTTGGTTCGATAATGGTACCATCCTTTAAATAATTGTACATCGTATCATACCATTCACATGAAGGTGCCTGAGATATTGGTAAAATGTCTTCTAACGGAGTGTCAATCAAAGGTTTCATGATGGTATGAATAATGAATGTGACATCAGTAGAAGGATCATGTGGGAATATGAGAGAAACTGCACTAGCCATTGCATTTTCATGTCAGTTGTCTTTATGTGGGATGTTATCAATGGTAAACAAATCAAATTTATCTAATAATTTCATGATAAGATATTTGTATTTTAATAATTTTTCATGTTTAGTTTGATATGCACCATTAATTTTCTTGATGACTAATTGTGAATCACCAAATATCTTAATATGTTGGGCGTGAAAGGATAAAGCAGCTTACAATCCCGCAATCAATGCTTCATATTTAGTTGTATTATTTGTACATAGGAAATTCAAATGATAGGACGAGTGAATATGGTTATCGTTAGGTGGAATGACAACCACTCCTACATCGAAACCTATTTGACATATACCCATCAAAGAATAACTCCCATGGTTTAATATCAGCGGTTAAAACATGATCATGAGGAAAGGAATGAATGGTAGGGAAATTCAAAGGAGGAGGATCACCTAAGTGATTGGTTAAGGCTTGACCTTTTATTGATTTTTGCAAAACAAATGTAAGGTAAAAATTAGTTAATAACATTACCCGGGTACGTGCAAGATCATCATGGAAAAAATAGGCCCTTAAGTGGCAAAAAATTTAGAAAAATCAGAGTTAGGCAACTTGATGTAAGAATTTGAATAAGGTATCTATATTATTTCAAAAATATGTAAGAATAGAATCTATAGAAAATTGAATGTAGTTTCTAAACTACTAGGTTTATTTAAAGAAAAAAAAAATTATTTGGTGAAAATTTGAAATTTCAATGCAGAGTACTTAAATTTTAGGGAAAAAATAAGAAGTAGGTGTCTATCAGACCACCCTAACCACAATAAAATGAGAATATTTTTTTATAAGATTTTAGATATAAGTAGAGGACTCATGTCCGATGTGATTCATATTTTTTGTAATTATTTTCCAAGTAAATAATTAATTATGAATTTTTATTACAAATTTTAAAAATATAAAAACTTGTATGTATGACCACCTTAACCTAGTCAAAAATTTATGAAATTCAATTTTTCTTTTTAATCCTATAGTATGCAAAGCATAGAATGTGATGCATGTTTCATATTCAAAAAATGTGATATTGTTTGAAAGCTATAGATGTTTTTCAATCAGCCTATCAATGAGGACTTTAGTAATAATTCAAATAGAAAATGAATAATAGTTTTTTATTAAATTCAAAGTAAAGAATAATTTATATTGGTGGAAATCTAAGAATATCCTTTAAAAATCCTTTTCATTTCATCAATTTTGGGTTAAAAAAAGTCGTCAACCACATACCCTACAGATACCCATCATATCGCCACTTTTTGGCCCATCATGATCTGCACATACCCACCCACCTAGCTAAACATCCAAAGAGATCAGTTTTGTTGAAAAGATATTTAAAAGGATCAAATTTTGTGACAACTTGTACTTCAACATTTAGTAAATAATGTTGCAACTTACAACATTGTTTTTCAATTGGTGAATAAAATGTTTCATAATCAATTAAGGTGCAACTAATGTAATAAATAGGGTGCTCTTTACTATAATCATCTTGTTGAGCCAACAATGTTGCAAGAGCATGGGCAGATGCAGCGATGTACAAAATAAATGGTCTATGCAGCACAACTGGTTGTAAAATAGGTGGAGTAGCTAAATATTCCTTTAGACTCTCAAAAGTTTGTTTACAATCATCATCCCAATCAAAAGGAACACCTTTTTTAAGAAGACATGTGAAAGGTAATGTGCGATCGGCTAAGGATTCAAAAAAATGACGGATAGCTTAAATGAATCCTTGAAACATACATAACTGAGAAATGTTCTTTGGAGGTGCCATGTTAACAATTGCATCAATTTTATTTGTGTCCACATCAATGCCTCTATGAGATATGATAAATTCTAAGAGTTTACCACTATCTACACCAAAGACACTTTTTTAGATTCAATCACATGTTATATTTTTTGATTCGTTCAAAGATTTTGCGAAGAACATTTACATTGTCTTGTCGAGTTAAGGATTTATCAAGAATATCATCGACATAATCTTCCAAGATTTTCTGAATGTAATCATGAAATATTAATGCCATTACACATTGATAAGTTGCACCACCATTCTTTAAACCGAAGGGCATCACAACCCAACAAAATGTTCCCCAAATAGTTGTAAAGGCAATTTTGTATTGATCTCAAGGATTAATAAGGATTTGATTATAACCAAAGAATCCATCCATGAATGAAAAGAAAGCATGTCCAGTAGTGGAATCCACAATCATGCTGATATTATGAAGTGGAAAATCATCTTTTAAAGAGGCTTTATTCAAATCTTGAAAATCAGTACACATCCTAACTTTATTATCAGGTTTTGCAACTACGGCAATCTTTGAGATCAAAGGAGAATAATCAATAGGTAAAATGAAGCCAACATCAAGAAGTTTCTCAAGTTATTATTTAACATGCAAGGCCACATTAGGGTGCATTTTACAAATCTTTTGACAAACAGGTTTAACATTGTTATTAAGGACAATATTATGGATCACAATTTTTGGGTCAATTCTTGGCATATTAGATTATTTCCAAGAATTTTTTTCAAGAAAATCATGAACTAAAGTAGTTGTACATCTTCTTTCTCTTCATCATCAAGGCACTTCACAATTTTAATAACTTTATCTTGATCATTAATTTCCATAAGTGCATCAATCATATCTCCTAAAGGGAGTGCATTGGATTTAGGACTTTCATATTCTAAAAATTCTTCATTGATATCACTTGTTTCTTGCTCGGTAACATTTATAGCATGAGCAATATGTTTAAGGGAAGCAGGCAAGTATGGGATACCATAAACACCAAGTATTTGTTTCAAGGCCTCATCACTATTGACATACAACTATGAAGGTGGGAGGGTTGGATCAAGCAAGTTAGGATGAGTAATGGTAATTTTGGGTTGTGGTTGACATGTGATCACATTAATGTTTAAGGATGGTCATTGAGTATCTTTAGTTGTTTGAGAAAAATAATATCCCAATCCCATTTTCGTTTCTTGCATATTAGGTTTAAAAGGAACACAAATACCTTGTTCATGTTTTCCACACTATTTTCCAGTATAGCCCAATTGCCTTATAAAATTATAACCTTTCCCATAAAGCATTTCCCTTTCACATAGGGTAGGCGGGGATTGATAATCTATCTCATCAAAAAAAATTGTGTATGTTGCATTTTCATTTGTATTGTAAGAGATAGATGTTTGAGATGACTTGATAGAATTTTGAGTAGACATAATGGTTGGTTGGTCGGGCTTTTAATCTTTCTTTTGTGTAAGTGTGCATTCACCCATAAATGAGGGCATGAATTCTAAGGATCCCCAATCATCACCAAATAATTTAGAGGCCAATTTTGTGTGATTATGTTCAATTTCAAGAGGATCAATGTGAGAGGTTGGGATCAATGTTTTCAAAGGACTTGTAACCCATTTTTCAAGATGCAAGTAGCTTTCAAGCTCAAGATCAATTTCAATTTGATATATGCGATTGTTATAAACATACTTCATGATATAGTGAAGGGTTGAAGGCACTGCATTCATCTCATGAATCCATGGTTGGCCTAAAAGAAGATTATATGAGACATCATAAGGCATGACATGGATAGGATTCTGCAAAGTAACCACTCCAACCATAATAAGTAAAGTAATTATCCCAAGTAGTTGCTTGGTTTTATTATCAAATCCTCAAATAGAAATAGAATCACGTATTATTTGTGATCTATCCACTTCTAATTGATCAAGAAGACTCACACTACGAACATTAAGGGAAAAACCATTATCAATGAGAGTGTGTTTGATACCAGTGCGATGAAATTAAGCAATGATCATAAAGGCGTCATGTTGTTTTTCATAACTCCAAAGGAGGGATCTGATGTTGATGAAAAGTAATATCAAGACTATGCTTTTGAACAAGAGCTACCACATCATTCAGATTGGTTCTAGGAGGAATTGTTATCTTTTTCAAAGAAATTTGAAGAATGGTGTTATAACTTGGTGAAGTTTGAAGCAATTCCCAAAGAGATATTTTAGTAGCATTATTCTTTAGTTGTTCAACAAGATCATACTCCTTTTTAGGTGCATTATAATGAGGAGCACTAGGCATATTAGGTAAAGGTAGTGATGGTGGCATGATTTGGGGTGGTTTTGGGTTATTTCGGGTGTTATATGTATGAGCAACAATATCATTAATAGATTTTTGTGATACATTAGAGGGATGGACGGGGTGTGAGGGTGGATAAAGGATATGTTTTGGTTTATTGGAAGGATGGAGCGAATGTCAAGGCAGATAAAGGATTATTTTTGGTTGAATTACATGAACATTCTTAATGTTAGAAGTGTCACTACAAACCATAGTGGATGAATTGGATGAGATGGAGTCTTGAAGAGACTCATCTAACAAAGGAAAATCATCATTCCCAAAAGGTTGTAAATGTGAATGATCATCAACCCATTTTGGATGTTCAAGGAAAGTATTAGAGGTATGATCATTTGTTATCACAAGGTGATTACCACAAACCTTAGCAGATGGCTTATGTGAGAGGAAGTCTTAGACGAATTCATCTAGCAAATAAAGTCATCACAATCAAAGGGTTTGAAGGACGATGTTTCAGTAGAGGTCTTAGGTTTTCTCATTACAAACATTAGAGGATGAAGTGAGTGAGAAGACACCCTTAAGGGTTTCATCTAACTTATCAACATCATCACTACTAAATGGTTTAGATGAGATGTTATTACGAATTTGAATCATATGTTTAATTGGATCATTTGAGGTATTGTTTGATTGGTTTTGGAGATTTACTATAGTTTCCTCAATGTAAGCTAATCTAAAAGGACTATGAAAGATAACCGAAAATGGAACTTCTAAAATTATAAGACTATCCATAAATGCCATGAAAATAGATGAAATCTATGCTAAGAAAATAGAGAAGACTTAATCTGAAACAAAAAGGAAATGACAAAAGATAGAAAGATGAACTACAAGAAATAAAAATCTAGAAATTCTAATAAAAACCTGGAAAGGGACTGATTCACCCTAGGTGTCGAATGAGTCCCAAGAGATGACTTTTTTGATGTTTTTCTATTTTTTTTGTGTTTTTCTATAAATATTTGAACTATGTACAGTGCAAATTCAGAATGCAAATACAAAAATGAAAAGGAATGCAGTAATTTAAAGGAAAGAATGCTTTTACTAATGCAATGTTTCTAAGAATCCTAAAAAAATGCAAGAGCCTATAATAATGAAGACCTAAGATTCAATTAGGAAGGGAAAGAAAAAATTTATTATGTTCAAATTTTGAGTTCACCAAAATGTGACATAGATTTTGTGACCCAAGATGCTTGCTCTTACACTTCTAGGGTTTTTCACCTAAAAGGAGAGAGATCTAGGCCCAAAATGCTTATGTAACACTCAAATTAGGATGTATGATATATGATATGATGTAAATGAACTTAACTAAATGCAATAGACTGATTCAAATGAACTAGAATGAATGCAAAGCTAAGATTTATGCCTTGTTTGAAAACATAGAGTGATGTACAAAAAGATTGAAAATGATGAATGAAATGAATTTTTCACTAAACAGAAGGTTATCTCTCAAAATGTGCGTGCCTGGAAGACTGTAGAGGAATAAGTGACAATCTAAAAAGTTTATGAAATCAAAACTTAGGCTGACTGGGACTCATTTGCCACCTTGGGTGAATCAGTCCCAGATCAGGACTTTTCTGCTTAGAATCTATTTTCTGACAATCAAGGATCTAAAATAGCATCTGACTCAATTATGCACCTTAGGTGGGACTCATTCACCAAGCATGGTGAATCAGTCATCTTTCTAATTTCTACAAACTCATAAATTAAATATGTACCTTGACACCTACACAACAAATTCTAGCAGAAACTTGATTCTAGATCTCAAAAAATTCCTACAAAAAGGCTTAAAAGAGTTGATCTAATGGGGAGTTTTCCTTATTCAAACACCTAGGTAGGTAATTAAACCTTGAATGGAGGAAAATCTGCATAAACCCTAGCCTTAGATGTATTCAAGACTCGGAAAACCTAAATCATGACAAAAACTCTATTCTATTGCTCTAGGATAAGATATGCAAGAATGATTGAAAGGATGGAAGATCTCTACCCTAGAAACCTTACAACACATGAAACATGCATAATAAATGACATGCAAATGCTAAATAAACACAATGCAAACCTTAGTATGAAGATAGAGTGACAATGGAAGATGGAATCAATAGGAAACCAAGTCCTTAGGCATGATTTGGTGGATAGTTGCATCTCTTCACCCTAGATTTCTTCATGATTCACCATAGGCATCCATCATCAATCCTTTGCAATGCTGGATCTTCACAAGATTAGTGAGCTTCAAGACCTGAAAAAACCCTAATTTGTTGTCCTAAAACTTCAACTTTTAGTTGTGAAACTTGTTGTAGAATGCTTTTTTCTCTTGAGATGATGAAAAATGATCAAAAAACTGCGTAAAATGAATTCAAATGTGTATTTATAAGAAAAAAAATCTTATCTTCCTATTAATTAGACCTAAGAGGCCGACATTCATAGAAATAAAAGTGAAATTGATTAAATTACCACTTAAATTTGAACTTTCCTTCAAAGGGGACTCATTCACCACCCTTGGCGAATGGGTACCACTAGAGGGGACTCATTCACCCAAGGTGGTGAATGGGTCCCACTACTACTATTTGAGAGTGGGTTGTTAGGGTATGATGCTATTAAATGTTGTTTTTCAGGTTTTATGTGATTTCACATGTGAAACAGGCCTCTAGATCAAAATTAATAGGTCAAAGGGGCCTATAAATGTTGTTTTGGAGAGGAAATGATGTGAAGGGGTAAAAAGTGGGTCTAATTATGCATGAACTTGTCTCTTTTCTCAAGAGGGTCAAATTTTCTATAGCACAACATGAAACTTTAAAAATTGATGATAAGTTGAGGGTACTGCTTGCATTTCGTGAATCCACGGACGTCCTCATAGTATGTTATATGTTATCTCTTTCTCTAACACTTAGAAAACTATATTCTTTACAATTGGTCTGACTTCAATTGGTAACACAATCAACCCATTGGAAGACCTTTCTTCTTCATCATATGCTTTTATCATGATCTTTCTTCTAGCATCAATGGCGCTGTTAGAATAACCTAGTGCATGAATTATTTTTAAAGTAAAGATATTTAATCCAGCTCCACCATCTATTAAGACATGTTTGACACAGTGTTTATGGATTAAAACTTCTATATAAAGGGCTGAATTGTGTGGATGATTTAGGGACACATCATCTTGTTCAGAGAATGGCAAACAATGAGGCATGGTTAGATGTCCCACCATAACTTGAAATTGATAGACATCCAGATTATTGGGTACCGTATTGGCCACTAGAGCCTGTTCCAAAACCTCCTTATGTAATGGTGAAATTTTAAGAAGTTCCAATATGGATATCTTTGTTGGTATCTTCTATAGTTGATCCACTATGTTGTATTGATTTGGTGGGGGAGTAGTGGTTTTATATGAAACTCCTTTCAGTATCACTTTGGATTGCCCCCTTATCGTTACATTGACCGGTTGATAGTCTTGTGTTTCCCTAATTTTTATGACATTTATTTGGTTGTTAGATGTGTTTATGTTTGGGATCATGTTTAGGGATACAATGTCATTGATGCTAATGTTGTATGTTTGATTGTCAATGACATTATTTTTCTCAATTCTAGAAATGCAATGAATGGTGTTGTCATAAATATAGTCTATACTTGTTCCTTTACTGTTTGAAGAACATTCTCCCTTTTCATAGTTGGGTAAAGGATTTGTAAATTCAATGTGATTGTTGTTTGTTTGATGTCCTTTGACAAACAACTTCTTGTTGTCAATCAAGTCTTGTATCAGATATTTTAATTGCATACAGTCATTTGTTTTATGTCCTTTATTTTTATGAAAGTTGCAATAGTCAGCATCATTCCACCAAGATGGTTTCACTTTCGACTCCCAATTTCTTGCTTCTGGTAGGGTAATAAATATCTTTGCAATAAGCTTGAGGACCTCATTGTTAATTCAAATTTTTGTCCTAATGGTGCAAATCTTTGTCAATTGGATTGTCTTTGATATGATGGTAGTTGATATTCTCCATTATTTGGGTTGCTTTTTTGAGTGGTACCATGATTTTTGTTTTGATTATCATTTTGATTTGTCTTTACAGTCATTTTTGTCAAATTGAATATTAGTTTTGTATTTTGTGTCAGTTGTAGCATCATTGTTTCCAGTATTTCTATTTTTCTACCAAAATTTAGGTTTATCATTGTTGCCATAGTTATTTGAGGAATTTGTATTGTTTGATGTATCATTGTAATGTTTAATCACTCCTCTTTTAGCCAAGGATTCTTCAATTTTAAGCCCATTCTCAATCACTTTTTCAAATGTCGGGGGACATTACAGTTCCAGTCTATAACTCATGTCATCAGTTATGTTGTCAATAAATAACTCTAGCATTTCCTCTTCAGGTATAGATTGGGGATATCTAGCGAACAACTTTTGCCAACATTGTAGAAATTATAGGAATGTCTCACCCTTCTTTTTTTTCATGGTGTACATATCTTTTATGGTCACTTCATGTTGAATATTAAAGGAGAATTGTGAGATAAATTTGTTGACTAGTTCTTTAAAGGATCAAATCCTTGGTTGTAATTTGGAGAACCATTCCATACAGTGACCTCCTAAGCTCCTTGGAAATAATCTCATTAGGTAAGTAGCCTCTTCTGCAAAATCTAAACTCATGGTTCTGAATTCCCTCACATGGACAAATGGATTTTTTTTTTCCATTGTATTTGTCATAGTTGGAGAATTCACAATGTCTAGGGAAGGGTATCATGTCTACACTTGGATGAAAAGGATAAGGAAAAATGTCCTGTAATGAATACCTCTTTGTGGTTCCCTTTTGCATATCGTGAATTTATTGTTGTAAAGTTTGAATTTCACATGTTAGGGAAACCACTTGATCTATGTCTTGTGTGTTGTGTGGTTCAATTTAGTTGTCCTAGGTGTTTCCTTTAATTGATTAATGTCAAAATCTTTTGGAATTTTTGCACCTAATTATGCTAGCATCAAGAGGTATTTTTCCATGTCTTGTTCCAAGACTTTTTCCATGAATTTATGAAAATTTGGATCTTGTTGTGCAATTTGGACATCCTCTTGGGTTATTTCATTGGGATCATTTTGGTGGAACTTGCGAAATGGGTTTTCTTTAGCCATGGAGTTTGGTGTTTCAATTTCCTTTTCTCTACATTTTTGTCTTTGTAACCTTGTCAAATTTGGGGGTATGTGTAGGATCATGATGGGCCAAAAAGTGGCAATATGATGGGTATGTGGCTGACAACTATTTTTTTACCCAAAATTGATGAAATGAAAAGGGTTTTTAAAGGAGATTCTCAGATTTCCACCAATATAAATTATTGTTTACTTTGAATTTAATAAGTAATTATTATTCATTTTATATTCAAATTACAACTAAAGTCCTGGTTGATAGACTAATTGAAAAACATCTATAGCTTTCAAATGGTATCACTTTTTTGAATCCAAAACATGTGTCACATTCTATGCTTTGCATACTATAGGATTTAAAAAAGAAAAATTGAATTTCATGAAGTTTTGATCAAGTTAAGGTGGTCGACATACAAGTTTTTAGTATTTTTTAAAATTTGTAATAAAAAATTCATAATTAATTATTTACTTGGAAAAAAATTACAAAAAAATATACATCACATCTAGACACGAGTCCTCTACTTATATCTAAAATCTTATGAAAAAATATTATCATTTTATTGTTGTTAGGGTGGTCATACAGACACCTACTTCTTATTTTCCCTTGAAATTTAAGTACTACTACATTGAAATTTAAAATTTTCACCAAATAGAATTCTTTTTAAAACCTAGTAGTTTAGAAACTACATTCAATTTGCTACATATTCTATTCTTACATACTTTTGAAATAATATAGATAACTTATTCAAATTTTTACGTCAAGTTGCCTAACTCTGTTTTTTCTAAATTTTTGGCCACTTCAGGGCCTATTTTTTTCATGATGATCCTGCAAATACCCTTGGCATACTTGAGTTTTTGTTTTTCTCACTTAAAATTTGATCTTTTGTGTTTAGATGAGTGTCATATGGATTTTAACAAAGTCAAATAGAATGATATATTCTATTGATAAGACCAAGTTAAAAATATGATTATTGTGTTTTGTTTCATGATTATAAGATGATAAAATCCTGATGATGCAACTTAACTGTATAACCAAGATGTGTTGTTTGATAATTTGACACTATAGTTTGCAAGATCTAGGTTTAAATTTGAAAATAACTTTGACTTGTAGGATCCTATTTGTTTCAGGTTTAAGACACTATCTTGCATGTGAAAATGATTTTGTCTGGTAAAAACCTGAGTTTTTGATGTCAACAATCTGACAGATGTTTCTACAAGCTCTTTGTTTTCCTATTCTATGGATTCCCTATTATAGAGGGAATAAGTGCTAAAACAAACCATCGATGCGCTAAAAGATATTGTAAAAGTGATGTGAAATAGGATAGATGCACTATTGTACTGGTAAATTTCCTAATACTAGGAAGTTTTGGTTATAGTTTGTAGAAGCACTATAAGATTTATCAGATGCGCTAAAATAGACTACAGATGCACTCTTTGAACTGTCGATGTGCCAAAAGATAGTGTGGATGCGCTAAAATAGACTGTGGAAGCACTAAAATACTGGTAATTTTTTACATTGGTAATTTTTTGTGACAGTCGAAAAAAGTGCTAGAGAATTTGTTAGAAGTGCTAAAACAGACTGCAAATGCACTATTTGAATTGTGGATGTGCTAAAAGATAGTGTGGATGCACTAAAACAGATAGTGTAAGTGCTATTTTTGGACTCGATAGTGTTGTCTAATTTTCTTCTCTGTGAAGAGACTAATTATTTTGGTGTAATTTTTTGGGTTTTTTGGTATTTTGACAAGATATCTTTGCTAGTTGGAATATTGTATTTTTGGTTGTTGGATGAAAGACTGACGAATGCGTCGACTATGATTATGTTTTTGTGAAAGAGCTCTTCTTTGGAAATAAGCTGGTGTATGTAAAGGCTCCAAGGAAAAATCATAAGTATATCCCCTAGCAAAGTCGTGATACCCATAGATAAAAGTTCGATTCTCAAGCAATATTTTTCTTCTTTGATATAAAAAGTGTCTCCTTTTCAAAAGTTTCTTGTAACTAAGTTGGTTCTTTGGTTTTCTAACTCTTTTTGCAAGGATTTCTTGACAAATGTTGTGGATTTCCAATCCCTAATCATAAATTTTCACAGTTTGATTTTGTCAGACTTTTTGTGTTTTTTTGGATGATCTTTATCTAGATTAATTATTTGAAAACATAGCAAGCAATTGTAGAATAGTTTTTTTTAAGTCCTAGAATCTACACAATAAGTGTATGTTCAAGAATCAAACATGATCCTTCTTGATTTCCATTGGTTTTTAACAAAGAATATACTTTAGGTAGACTCACTTTTAAGGTCAAAAAGGTCATCGTTATACTCAATAACCCACATCTTAAAATTACATCGACTCAAACAGTCGTGTCACCCCCTAGAGGGTGCCCGTGCTTTTTTCTTTTCCAAGAGCATACTCAAAGTTATATTTCGCAATCCCTTGAGCAAACGGTCCTTGGCAATTATATGGTGAGTGTCTTGGGGGTAAATTCTCCCCTCCCCTTGCACTGCGAGTATTACAATGTTTTGTTACTGACTCAGTTGGATTCTACACTATGGTTTGTAGATAGGGTTTATGTTCGAAGTGAAAAATGATAAAATCCCTCAAGAGATCTCCTAATCTTTAGAAAAAATATTTTGGGGATGGTTATCTTGCACGCTTCTAGAAAATTTGGGTTTCCCCAAATTCACTTTTATTTTATAGTGGGTTGGAAAACCTGGCTTTGGTTGTTCCCACTCAGGTCATTCCTATAGGGTGAGTACTTTTTCCCACTATGGCAAGCCTTCTAAATGATTTAACAAAGAATAAATTGCATGAAATTAAAAGATGAGTTTGGAATTTTGATCACCCAGTTAAGGGGAGAGCATAGGCCTATCACCACACAATCATAGTAATCAAATGTTCAGTTTTAAATTTGAAATGACATTTTTCTATTCTATCTAAAGATATTGCTTAAAAGACATGATATCAATTTTAACAGAAATAGCAAACATATGATGACTACCCTAGGATTGATATATTTTAATCCAAATGACTACCCTAGGATTGGTTCATTTTAGTCCAAATGTAAAAAATGAAATTACTATCCATGGTCAAATCGAATCCAGAAAACAAGTTACAAATGTGCTATAATAGAGATCACAAGTGCCACTTAATTGATCAGATGCACTATAGAAATTATTGGAAGCAATGCATAATTTGTCAGAAGCATTACAAATTTTTTTGAAAGCACTGAAACAGGATTGATCATGGGACAGTCAACCACGTTAGGTACTTCTATTCAATGCACTAAAATAGACTTTAGAAGTGCTATAGTTTTTGTTGGAGGTGCTAAAATAGTCAGAAGCACTAAATTTTTCGTTAGATGCATTGAAACAGTCAGAATCACTAAAGTTTTTGTTGGATGCACTATAAAATCCCTTGGTCATGCTAAAAGAAAACACGCCAAAATCCTGTATGAACACTTTTCAGAAATATTGTTAACACATGGGGTATAAACCCCACAGTGGGTGCCAAAATGTAGGTCTGGAATAAGTAATGAGTAGAATAACAACAATTCTTAATAAGACATTATATCAAGAGAATCAACAATTAAATAAGTTAAAAACAAAAAAACTCTTGGAAGCATTTCATTGTTCCCTATCTCCAAAGATTTATTAAATCATAGAGGACTCCAAGATTTGGTTAGAACTATGACTATTAAAATTCCAATCTAGAGAATGGACTGATTATGATTATGATGCTAAAGCTATATGATTCTATTTATAAGTGCAATGATGAAACTACCATAAACTATGATGAATCTAAATGGAATGCCATGATTATGATTCTACTGATTGCTATTGCTAAATGATAATTTTTAAATGCTTGAATTCTTGATATGTTATTTTTGTAGAGTAATATTGCACAAATTTGGGATTTGGATCCATTTCTTATAGAAGAAGGTTGTATTTATAGATTTCCCGGTAGCAGATTTGTGACAGAGCAGCACAACAAAGGCCTGGAAGATTGAATGGTGAGAGATGAAGAACCTTGAGTTGATCATGGGAATGGTTTTTCCCCATGAAAACATTAGGCTAGATGATAGGAAGAATTAGAGGAAGGAGATGAAGAAGTTTGATTTCCAATTTGTCTCCAATTTGTCTCCATAGCTTTCCCATGAATGCCAATTGAATTAATTAGATATTAAATATCTAATGTTATTGGTGAGTGAATAGAGAAAATTGCCTTTATTTGAATATTTTGATTTATTGAAATTAGCAGAAAGGGAATAATTAATTTAATAAAACAATCTATAGAATTTGTTTACTAAATAAAAATAGAAGAGATATGATAATTAAAAACAAAGTATTTAAACTTGTTTATTTAATTAAGATAAAAATGATGTGATAATTAAATAAGACAAACTATTGAAGTTGTTTATTTAATTAAAATTGAAGAATTAGAAAAATGAACTATAAATAAATATTTCTATTTATTTAATAGTAGATGAATTTAAGGTTAATTAATCAAATAAGTCATTTAATTAATTAGATTATCCAGAACATTTTTAGGTGTATACATTTATGATGATGATGCAAATGAGATGGATTAAGATGCCTAGAATAATAAATCTATATTATCTTAAACAACTTAAATGATAATGCAATGCATGTGAGATGGATCATGTTTCCTATTGTGATGATATGTATGATTATGCAGGATGCATATGTTGACGATTTATGAATGCAAGATGGATGCATTGATGTCATGATATCATGTTAGTGTGAAAGAGGATAGAAGAATGAGAGGGATCAAGAAGATGTAGAAGTACAACTGTAAGTCTATGAATCATCAAGACTATTATATATGATGGTGAATGATGATGATGTGTTTCTTATCCAGGGATTGGGGATGCAAAGAGCACAATTTCCTTATTTTTCATCACACACATAGATACGATGCATCAAAGTATAGAAAACTAGGATGGCATTGTACCTAGTGAGATGGAATTTGACTAGATAATCAGCTAGGAGTATCCTTGTTCACACCTCGCATATGAAACCTTATTAAGATGTACTTCAGACATTTGAAACATCTCAGACCAAAACATATGAAGGCCAAGCCTTCTCATGTAATAGTCAACAAGACATCTAAAACATCTTCCCTACAAACCAAATAAACTAAGCATGACCAAGGTTATATTGTAGGAATATCCAATAAGCACAATAGACAAAAAGATAATGATTAATACCCCATTCCTTTCTCTCTAAGTCTTTTTGGATAGACATCCTCAAGATGTCATGGGAATAGGTGAAATAAGAGAAATCACAAGAAAAGATCATGTACACAAACAAGCCAATGTTCTTCATACCTCTAGCCAAGACTAAACTATGGTGATGCCTAATGTTGATGTCCATTGTGGGAAGGATGCATCCTAGGACATGATGTTATCAAATGATATTGAGAGTAACGGGATGGTGGGCTATTAATACCAAGAGTTAACCAAATTTTTTACCTACTAACCTAGACTTGACACCTTGAATCTTGAGTTTTCACTTTTAATTTTCCGTACTTATTTCCAAATGTTTTGCCAAAGGTTGAAGGTGACAATCAATTTCTTATGAGAGGATGTTTATTGTAGATGAATGTGAAATGAGATGGATTATTTTGGGTTTTTTGAATGTTTTTAGTATTTTTGAAATGTTTCAAGGCTGTTTTGGGATTTTTGAGATGTTTACAAATGTTTTGATTTTCAAAATTTCTAATGTTTTTTGTGTTTTCTGAGATTTTGACCAAGAACCTAACCTAAAGACCTATCTTAGGGGCCTTGGGGGCTAATCAAAGATTAGCCTTACCTATGTTATACATGTAGATACCACGTAGTTTGACTGACACAAACTCATTTAGTGATGAGATATGAGAAAATGGATTATCAGTTTATCATGATGGACACCTAAAGTACTAACCTAATGTGTCTCAGGGGCTGATCAATGATTAGCCTTTCCTACGTTCAAGCTCAAAAGACTCATAGTTTGACCTAATGACTCTATTCTTTGAATTTTTCTGAATTTTTGATTTTGGAATTTTTGACATGTTTTGGATATTTTTGGGCTGTTTGATTTTATGATGGTTTTCGATTTTTTTTTATTTTTTTATTTTCTAAATTTTTTTGGATTTTTGGATTTCTGAACGTTTTTGGAGTTTTTGATTGTTTGAAAGACTTCAAGAATATACATGAATCCAATCCAATTTAGGTATAAGAACATTCCCCTGGGCAGCATGGTGCAATAGACTACTCTGATATAGGAAGGACAAACTGACCTTAGGAATGTGCCAAGTAGTTCTAGGATGGAACATGATACAAACACAGGATCAAGCTATGATGTGGACATAGATGGGTGTCTGAAGGATCAATGGAATGTGATGGATGAATGATGTAGAATAAGCCATAGATATCATGGTTGATGTAAAGTGCTTATTTACACAAGGCTCTTGTTTGCTAGGTTTTCACCAAGGTACTTGCCCAAAGCACCACCGAAGTGGTTTTCACTAAAGGATGATTCTTTCCTTTACTGTTTTCAATCCTTTTTCTGATTTTTTCATATTTTTCATTTAGACCTTTCAAGCTTAGGTATAATTTTTTTTGAGATGGGAGCTATTAATGGGTTCCTATAGAGGCTCACCTTTGGGTGTAGATAACTGATATGATCCTGATTTATAACTTGCTATGATGATGAAGGGTCCCAACTAATTGGGTTCAAACTTTCCCTTATTGTCTAGATTTGGTACATTTTTCTGATTCTCTTTCAACATGAGCTCGCTTAATTAAAAGTTCTGACTCCTAATTTTCTTATTATAGCTCCTTTTGATACGGTTCTGATAGAATTGTAGGTGGTTCAAAGCATCCATGCACCACTCATCTAGTAGTTCTAGGTAGTTCAACCATGACACTTGATATTCTTCATTAGTAATAAGATTCTACAATAATATTCTTAAGGATGGGAGCTCAATCTCCATGGGGAGGATGGTTTCAAATCCATAGACTAGGGAGAAGGGTGTTGCACCTGTAGGCATGTGGATACTCATTCGTTAAGCCCATAAGGTAGGGTTTAGCTGTAGTTGTTAGACTTGACCGACCTCATTGACTATTTTCTTTAGGATTTTTAAGATGGTTTTATTCATAGCCTCAGCTTGGTTGTTACCTTGGGGGTAGAATGGAGTGGAGAAGCGATGTTGGATATTGATTTTTTGGCATATCTCTCAAACATCTTGATTCTTGAAAGGTGTCCCATTGTCTAAGATAAGCAATTGTGGAACATCGTAGCTGCAAATGAGGTAGTTCAGGATGAATTTGGATATCTGCTTCCCGATGACATAGGTCATCAGGATGGATTATGCCCACTTTATGAAGTACTCGATGGTGGTGATAATGAACTTGTGTCCATTGGATGAGGTGGAAGTGATTTTACCAAAGAGATCAAGCCCCCATTCTGAAAAGGGCCAAGGTGCTATAGTCGGTTGGAGCTCTTGAGCTAGTGCATCGATGACGTCCCCATGTTGTTAAAATTGTAAGCACCTTTGTGCATAGTCATGAGCTTCCTTCTCCACCATAGGCCAATAGTACCCAGTCAACAACAATTTCTTATTGAAGGTCATACCACTCAAATGTGATCCACAAATTCCTTTGAGTACCTCAGTTAAAATAGAAAAAGTTTCCCCAGGTTTAAGGAATTACAAAGGCTTCCTTCAATACTCCTATGGTATAGGGTGTCTCCTAAGATAACAAAATCAGATAACTTCTTGAAAAATGTTCTTTTAAGGTTTGGAGTGATATTGGTGGGGAGGACTCCTATTTTTAGGTAGGTGTATATGTCATGATGCCAAGGGTCATTGGGAACAATGATTTCATACACAAATTTAGACTTTGGTACCTCAAAAGCTGGTATGAGAAGCTACTCTACTAGAAATTCATGTTTATAGACATTGCATGGGATATCTAGTAGTGATCTGATTGTTTCCATAGCATCAACTACTCTGTTGTTTTCCCTTGGTATTTGCTCAAATGTGATGTTGATGAAGAATTCTTTGAGGCTTTCCACCACTTTCTTATATGGGGTGAGTTTGTCATCCTTTGTTTGGTATTCATCATTGACCTGATTGATAATAAGCTACAAGTCCCCATAGACCTTAAGTTCCATAATCTTCCATTATACTACAATTATGAGTCCTACGGCAAGAGCCTCATACTCTGCAATGTTTTTTTTTCAAGGGAAAGACAACTTATATGACTTTAGTATGCAATCTCCTTGTGTGATGAAAGAATCCCACACTTGACCCATGTTGTGTGTAGGATCCATAAAAATATAATTTCCAATGATCTATTATGCTTAGGTTAAAAATTGACTCATTAGGAAATTTTGATATCAATGGGTTCTCTAAATATATCAACACCTTTGCTAGTTGGTCTGTAATTACTTGTCCTTTAATGGCTTTTCGTTGTACATACTCAATATCATATTTAGTTAGGATCATGACCCATTTATCCTTTTTCCCTGTGAGCATTTCTTTAGAAAGTAAATGCTTGAGAGGATCTATCTTTCCATTGAGTTTTATTTCATGAGCCAACATGTAGTGTTTGAAATTTTGTGCAGCGAACACTACTACTAGGAAAGCATTCTCGATGAATGTGTAATTCAGATCATGTCCCAGAATGGTTCTACTGATATAGTAAATAGCTCTCTCCTTCTCGTTTTCATCATATTGAGCTAAGTGAGCCCCAAGGGCTGCTGTTGTTGCTGATATATACAGGATCAATGGCTTGTTTGGAATCAGTGGCATTACAACTAGTGGTGTTAGTAAGTACTCCTTGGTTTTATTGAATGCCTAATCATATTTCTCATCCCATTTGTATGATACCCCCTTGTGGATTAGATGATAATATGGGATAGCTTTATCTACTAACTATGCTATAAACTGATGAATGGATTGCAGCCTTACCTACAAACCCCTTAACTGTTTCAATGTTCTTGGTGCTTCCATCTCAAATATTGCTTTGACTTTGGAAGGGTCTATCTTTATTCCCCTCATAGATACAATATACCCTAGGAGCTTGCTTGATTGTACACCAAAGACACACTTCTTAGGATTGAGCCTAACCTTGTATTCTTCTAGCTTGTCAAAGATGGAGCTTAGTGCTACTATGTGATCTTGATGCTTCTTTGATTTAGCTAATATGTCATACACATAGTCTTCCATAGTTTTGTGAATCATGTCATGGAAAATTAGCTTCATAGCTCTTTGATAGGTAGCTCCTACATTTTTCAACCCCAATGGGATCATGTTCCAATAGTAAGTTTCCCATGGGCAAGTGAAATCTATTTTGTGTTGATCATTCTAAGCTATCATAATATGATATTACCTTGAGAACCCATCCATTAATGATATAATTTCATGTCTTGCTATCATATCCACAATCATGTCTATATTTGGGAGAGGGAAATCATCCTTAGGACATGCTTTTTTTAGGTCTCTGAAGTCAGTGCAGATGTGGATGCCTCTAGTGGTCTTAGAGACAGGTACAAGATTTGAAGCCCACTTTGGATAATCAATTGGTTGTATGAAGCGAACATTAAGGGGATTTTGTAATTCAAGTTTGACTAGTAATGCTATTTGTGGGTTCATCTTTCTAATCTTTTGTCTTACTGGTTTTTCCTCTGGATAGATGACTAGATTGTGAACCACAACCTCTGGATCAAGACCAAGAATGTTAGCGTAGGTCCATGCAAAGTTTACCTTGAACTTTCCCTCAAAAACATAGCTAGAAGTTCTTGTTCTTCAATCAAAAGTGATTCTGCATAGAAGGTGATGTGTGGTGTTTCTTCAATCCCCAAATTGAGTGGACTACATTTCTCTGCCAAGACTGCCGATTTTTCCTGATGAATAACACTAAGGGGAAGACTGAATCCCTCATCCTTTGGTGCCTCAAAGAGGTTTTCACCATTGGATAAGTCCTTTTTTTTTACTATTTATGGGTAAGAAAGTACCACAGTGTGGTTTTCACTTAAAGACCTAGATATTACTATGAAATTTTCAATTTTGTGACTAAGGGATTCAATCATTTCCCTAGAGTATACATGTGTGTCTAGCTCAGTGTCGAACCTATCTATATGATCTCCACATGGTAGATTATTTCATAGTCCCATGAATTCTAAGAGAGCCTCATCATTTTCGAACGTGTCTAAGATCGGTGCTCCTCATTGGTCATAATCGATGAGTTGGGGGTAGATAAGTTTTAGCTCATTGGTTTGGTTACTTGGCTCAAAAGATAGGGTACTAATCATGAAAAAGAGGAATCTTTGAATATCATGGGTAGGTTAGCTATGGGGTCCTCATCACACACATTGGTTATATCAAAGGTATAGTTGTCTAAAGGTAAACCTATGTATACTAGTAACTGAGGAGGAGCTTTGACTTTTCTGACTGGGGCATCTTTTCCATGTATAGTTATCTTTAGAGTGGTACATCCAAGGCTAAGATTCTTTATGCGCTTCTCAGAAATAATGGGTTCCAAAAGGCCGTTATCATTTTTCCCAAGCTTTTCATTTTTTTTATAGCCCCATCCTTCCATTAACTGGAGTCCTTTGTTGTCATTGTCCATGGGAAGATTAGGTATGGACCTTTCATCTTGATACAATAAGCTTGATATATCCCTTTCATCTACCACTTCCTAACTTAGGTACCCCCACCTTTTGTATCTAGAGGGGTCTAATTTGAAGGTTTGAGATAGTGTGTCAATCAGTTTGGGTTGCCCATGAGATCGAGGAGATTGAGGTAACTCTCCTATTACAAAGGAACTCTTTTTCATTTTGTATTCCCCACATCCATTATCTTGGATAATGATATTAATATTAGAAATGTATATAATGGAGGGTGTCTTTGTCTAAGAAGTGGAGGCGAGGGTAGATGGGTCTATATATGGAGATGTGGGTCCTTCATCATTCTTTGGGACTTGAGGGATCTTGTAGTACTTGGCTTCCAGGTTCTTACAATAATAGAATGGCTCAAGATCTCCATGGACTGTGACTTCTTGATTTTGATAAGGAAACTTGACACATTGATAGAAGGTGGATGTGATAGCTTGCATCCCATGAATCCATGGGAATCCTAGGAGGATATTATAAAGTAATTCAAGATCAAGGACCTAGCATGTAGTTTCCATGATTATTGGCCCCACTTGAATAGGGAGTTGAATGGTGCCTTGAGATACCCATTCTTCATCATCATATTCCTTGATAGTAATACCCTTACCTTTTTCAATGACGTCTTTATAGAATCCTAGATTCTTTATTAGCTTGAGAGTAAAAATATTTAGACCTGCACCTCCATCCACCAAGAATCTTTTAAGTTTACTTTTATGGACTAAGACTTTGAGATGGAGTAAACGGGTATGAGATGGTTAAGTTGGGAAGTCCTGATCATAAAATGTTAGGAGATATGGTGTGGTGATATGTCTAACCATAGCTTGGAACTGGTTTGTGTCAAGATCCATGGGGATGGTGGATTTAGCTAATGCTTTTTCTAGGATTTCCCTATGTGCTAGTGAGATTTTCAGTAATTCCATGATGGAGATTTGGGCAAGGGTCCTTTTCAATTGATCTAGGACATTATAACCATTAGGGATTGACTTTGGATTGGTGGTGAATGCCTTGGATGGTTGGGATGGTCCTTGAATGGTAAATTGTCCACCACGTGTGGTGACTCCACAGTTGGCTCTGGATCCTTTAATACTAACAACAGTAACCCACTCATCTAAGGATGCAACAACATGGTCGTAAAGATAGTTCATGTTATTATACTTTTCCTTACCATTGTTATTCCCTTTATTGTGATCTAGCATCAGATTTGTGTATATTTTGAGGTCTTGATTTTAAGTAGGTTGTTAAATGGTTACAATTTTGTCATTGATGAGGTCCAGAATCAGATTTTTAAGTTGCATGCAACTAGCTTTCATGTGTCCCTTTATTTTGTGGAAATCGCAAAGTTATTTTTCATTATACCATGGTGGTTTATCTTGAGGCTCTTGATAATTGTCACAAATAGGGATCTTGATGAGATTTGCTTGTACCAGCCATTGAATGATAGACTCAATCTATTCCCCAAGTGGTGTGTATGTTTGTTTAGGGGGATATTTGTTCCTTGGGGGTGGTCCCCCTTGATTATTCAAGTAATTGATTAGTTGATTGTTGGATTGTGTGTTGTTCTGGTTGTTGACTTGTGGCTATTGATATGATTTTTTGTTTTGCCTTGGGGCACTAATAATAACTTTGGTGTGAACTACACCATCATTAGTAACATTCTTATTCTTTTCCCATGTGGAAGGATTTTCGTTTTAACTGGTTGATGGACGGTTGTCTTGATAATTAGGTGTTCCCCCTTGTGTAATAAGGGCTCTTTCGATGTTGAGTGCCTTGGGGATCAACTAGTCATATTTGGTGATGCATTGCATTTTCAGATGGAAGGGCAAGGTCCCCTCAAGATTGGTAATGATAGTACAGATTTATTATTCTTCTGGCATATTCCACTTGCTCTGATTGTCCTTGGATCGCCATCATTGCAAGAAGGATGCAAATGTTTCCCCCTTGGCTTGTTTTAAAGTAGATAGTTCTTCCAGAGTCACATCCATGCCTTTGTTGAATGAATAGTTCTATATGAATAAGTCCACAATTTCTTGGAACTTTTTTATTCTAGGAGATGTTGATGTGTTTTTTATGCACTTCTCAACATAGGCAGTGCGTAGGTGCACTACCTCTCTTGAAAGACAATCTTCCACAATTAGATTGCAGAACACTATCCCAAGGTCTCTAATGCCAGGTCTTGACAGTGCTTAGAATATCTTAGTTGTTTGATGTGATTTGTTGGAATCACAAGGCGGACTTACAGATGAGTTACAAAGCATGGGAAGTTGGGTCTTGAAATGGAGTTCCTAAGATGGAGAAGTTGTTGTGCATTTGTTGTAGGTTCAAACAGCAGTCTTGAACTCCATTTTTATCATTGGATTTAGCTTTACAATGTATAATGAACCTTTCCTAAGGTACTTATTAAAAAAAGGGAAAAAGGGCAGGGAAGAGAGAAGATTCCTGGATCTAAAACTAAAAATGAATAGTGATCATGGAGGCTGCTACAGTAGACAAACTCCCTAAACTAGGTTTTGCTTGGCCAAGAGAAACCTACAGTTGCACAAAACTAGTGCAATCTTCTAAGGACTGCAGATTTTTAAATTGCATATGCACATCATGCACATGAGATTGAACTAAGTTGTAGCATTGAAATAAAGAAGCCCAAAATAACTTTACACAGCAGTTTGTCATCAACAAGTGTTAAAAGTATGGGCTGAAAGTTCATCAAATACCATAACAATAGTTTCCATTATCACCTCCATTCAAGAATCTATAACTAAAACTACTATGGAAGTTGAACCATGCATACATAAAGAGAAAACTCAAAAGGAACGCCCATAAATCATGCAATGTTGCTTTCTATTGCTGTAGAATGTCTTTACATCAGTTCTCCAACCCCTACAAATGAGGGGCAAGCCCCTATTTATAGTTTTCCAAAACCCAAATGAATGGCTAGGATTAATTCACAATGAGTGGCCCAGATTTGTTTACAATAGGGTTTCACCTACTCTATAATATTCAACAATTAAAAAAAATACATCTTTGTCTTTTCCCCATTTTGTCATCTAGAGCTGAAACTGCCTAAAAGTTGTCTTCTTACATCATGTGTTTGCAGTGTTCTTCCTTGGATTAGACAAGCCCGTCGATGATTGGCATCAATGGATTGGTCGCCCCTGATTCGGGCGGACAACTCATCATCATCTGGTAAAAAGTAGGATAGCTCCTTCATGCCTTCTTCAAGGTCACCCCCTTGCATTTTTGTCCTTGACTTCCTTGGCACATGCCTTCTTCTAATGCTGACCTTGTTGGTGGGTGCTAGGGGGAGAGGCGGACATGAAATGAATGGTGACAGGAGCTATGCGCATTCCTTACTCAGCTTTCCCAATGGGTCTCCTCGATAGAGCCACGATAGGCCTCTTGAATCCTGCATACATGGAGTGTCGTAAGTGCTTTCATACAAAAATCAAGGAAAGTGTTAGTCAAATCTTGCAAAATCCTTGTTAGATCCATCCATGCATCATCAAAAGACCATAATATTCATATTTGGAGCTCATTTGGACCATAAACATTAATTCGGGCTGCTGGGGCTCCACGGATGTTCCAAAACAGCCAAAGGGGAACGAAGCTCCGAAACCACCGAAACTTAACAGAACGTTGAGGAAACTTTGGCAGTTCACTTAAGCACCACAAACACATCCCAGATCCACCAAAAAGTTGGCCCCAAAATAAAAAATGTAGAAACAGGACTGGCAGGGGTCCACAGATGTTTACACAACAGCCAAAGACGGATGAAGCTCCGGAACCACCGAAACTTAATGGAACGTTGACGAAACCTTGATAGTTCACTTAGGCACCACAAACACATCCCAGATCCACCAAAAATTTGGCCCCAAAGTAAAAAAAGTGGAAACTGGACTAGCAGGGGTCCATGGATGTTTCCAAAATAGCCAAAGAGGGACGAAGCTCTGGAACCAGCGAAACTTAACGAAACGTTGACGAAACCTTGGCAGTTTACTTAAGCACCACAAACACATCCCAAATCCACCAAAAAGTTGGCCCCGAAGTTAAAAATGTGGAAACTGGAGCGACAGGGGTCCACGGATGTTTCCAAAATAGCCAAAGATGGAAGAAGTCCTAGAAACAGCTACGGAGGGGCCGGACTTCAAAGGCCAAGTCGCTGGGGCTCCACGGATGTTCAAAATGGCCAAAGAGGGATCGAGTCCCAGAAACGGCCACGGAGGGGCTGGGCTCCAGAGGCCGGGTCACCGGGGCTCCATGGATGTTCAAAATGGCCAAAGAGGGACAGAGTCCCAGAAACAGCCACGGAGGGGCCTGGCCGCTGGGGCTCCACAGATGTTCGAAAATGGCCAAAGAGGGACAGAGTCTCGGAAACGGCCACGGAGGGGCCGGGCTTAAGAGGCCAGGCCGCTGGGGTTCCACAGATGTTCCAAAACAGCCAAAGGGGGATGAAGCTCTGAAACCACCGAAACTTAATGGAACGTTGACAAAGCTCTGGCAGTTCATTTAGGCACCTCAAACATATTCCAAATCCACCAAAAAGTTGGCCCCAAATTCAAAATGTGGAAACAAGAGCGACGGGGGTCCACAAATATTTTCAAGCAGCCAAAGAGGAAGGGAATTCTAGAGGGAAAGTTCTGAAACCACCGAAACTGAACAGAACATTGATGAAACTTTGGAAGTTCATTTAAGCACCTCAAACACATCCCAAATCCACCAAAAAGCTAGCCCCAAAGTAAAAAATGTGGAAACCAGAGTGACGGGGGTCCACAGATGTTTTCAAGTAGCGAAAGAGGAAGGGAATTCCAGAGGGAAAGTTCTGAAACCACCGAAACTTAATGGGATGTTGACGAAACCTTGGTAGTTCATTTAAGCACCTCAAACACATCCCAAATCCACCAAAAAACTGCCCCCAAAGTCAAAATGTGCAAACCGGAGTGACAGGGGTCGATAGATGTTTCTAAAACAAGAGGAACAAGACAAAAGGAAAGAAGGGGATGGGTGACTTTATTTCTCCACAAGTTTGAATACCCTAGTAGGTGAATTTGGTAAGGGGAATTTGATTTTTTGAAGGCACATGACCAATTTGGGCTTGGAAAATGGGGCACACAAAACAAGATAGGAGCAAAGCAGCTTGTCAGGAGCAAAAAAAAAAGGGGGGGTCCCTGCCTATGGCGGGGCATGTGTGCAAAACATGCACAACAGGAGGAAGGTAGGAGAACCATTCCATTGCTAGTCCAGCCAAACTCCAAGGGAATAGTCACATTAAATAAGATTTGTTGTATGCAACTTCCATATAGTGAACATGAAATTCCGTATTGTGATCTTCAGGGCTGTTAGTCCCATGATATTTTTTAAATTTAGGTATCTCAAACCCTTGTGGGAATGGAACCGTCACAATGGTTCTGCTGAATGGATAGGGGTACAAATTCCCTTGTTTTTTTGATGTTTTTTCTAGATTGTAGGTCTAGCATTTGTTGTGAGAGAAATTTGATTTGTGCAAGACACATCATTTTACGGATCAAGGGGTGGAATGAATGTGTTTTGGGGTGTTTTGATCTCTTGAGTGATAGGTGGGGTGTTTTGCGTGTTTGTGGGAGGCGGTTGCAAGTTTTGTTGTGCTAGAAATGCTTGTTGGTATGCCTATAGTTGTTGTTTCACCAACAACACTTGTTGTTGGTCTTGCTACTCTTGTGCCAACAAAGCTTGTTGTTGGGCTTGTAATTGGGCTTCTTGTTTTTGTGCTTGGTATTGTTCTAAAGCTTGTTGATAAGCCTATTACTATAACAAGGTTTGTGTGTGACCTTGTTGCGCTTGATATTGATCTTGTTCTTGAGCTTGAGCTTGTGTAGCTTGGGAATCCTATGTGGCTTGTGTAACTTGTGCGGCTTGTGTAGCTTGTGCAACTTCTTGTTGTTGTAATAAATCTTGTGCTTACACTTGGGCACCCTACTGTGCATCTTGTGTAGTTTATTGAGCTTCTAATTGTTGAAGATCCTTTTGATAGGATTTTTGGGCCACTTGTAGGGTGATGCTGTATTGATTCACCATGTTTGGATTTGGTGGTGGAGGTGGAGGATTCAAAATAATGTGAGATGGTATGATGGGATTTTGATGAGGTGGTTGTTAAGGTGTTTGAGTGATGAAAATAGGTTGTATGATTGGTTGTGTGGTAGTTGGTGTGGTTGATATGCTAGGTCCTTGGGAGATCATGTTTAGAGGATTTGGTATGTTGACTTGATTCATGATCAATGTATTGTTTTGACTTGGTTGATTTTGGATTGGTATGTTAGCTAAGGGGTGTTGCCCTAAACCAATGATTGATGTGGATGTTGGTATTAGAGGAGGTAATGGTGGGAAGATTGGTTTTATGTTTCCTTGAGAAAGTGATGATGAGGAATAAAAGATTCCCCCTTGTCCTTGTGATACCATGGGGAGAGATACTTGTGCATCAAGAGAATATGTCAGTGATGTGGAAAAGGTGAATGGATTGTTGGTGTCATGGAGAATGAGTGGAAAATATGGATTCTTTGGGTCTTGAGGGATGGTATTTGTTAGACCCAATATAGTGTTTGCATCTATGTCTTGGATGTTTACAAGGGGATGTGTTTGAAGAGCATTAAGCAATGAACTCCCCTTGATGATTATGGGTTGACTTGGAGCATGAGATGATGTGGGTTGTGTGATGGATTAAATGATGTTTTGGAAGGATGGTGTGAATGATATCGATGACATATTCCAAAGAGGATTTCCCACAATAGTGATCAAATCATAATCAGAAGGGAGTTTAGCACCTTCCTTTGCTAATGCTAACATGTATTCTAAAGGATTGAGTCTCATCATTGTGTTAACAATATTGTGGTTCTCAGGATTGTGGACAAACTCCATTATCTCATCTTTGGACATTCCTTGATAATTATTGGTGACATCCTCGACTTGGAAACCTCCCTCTTGAGGATTTTGAGGTATTTAAGGAGGATTAAGTGTAAGGTCAATGGATATCCTAGGGTTGAATTTTGTTTCGGTTTGACTCAAATCACTCTAAGTGGATGTTTCTTTGTTTGGTTCCATGTTCTTCTTGTGTTGAGATCTACTTTGTACCATAAAATAAGGATCAACTTTCAGGAATATGGGAGGTAAACCTCTAACTCCTTTGGTTGGTCTAAACTTTAGGTACAAAAAAGAAAATATAGGATGTTAAGGATCAAGTGGTGGTGATAAGATAAATGAAAGAAGGATGACGTGAATGATTGAACTTTTAAGAAACCTTTGAGGAATGCTATACTTTAGGACTTTTTGGATTTGTTGACTTTGGATTTTATTTGGATAATGAACTTATAAACCCCAAGATGTTAGATGTTATCTTGGAATAAACTTTTCCAGAAGGATGATAATTTAACTAAGTATATGAGGAAGGATTCATCCACACATACTTAGTCCAATAAGGTGATTCTGATTTTGATTTGAAGGATTTTCCAAAATTCTAGTATGAATGATTTTCCAATGGTTGAAAAGTTGTTTGTGAGATGGGATTTGATTGATGTTTGAAATGGATGAAGGTTTTGATTTGATCCTAGGTGAAGCAAGAGAGACTTTGTTTACAAGACTTAGGTATTGAAGACCATTCTATATCTCTAAAGAACCGGTTCAAATTGAGCATACATATCTGGATTATTCAAAGGAATGAGTCTATAAAACCTTGTGAACTTCTTGCTTATCCTAAGATGTTGTTTTTGGTTGCACTTTCTAATATACTTCTTGATGGAATTTTGAGTATGACACCTAAACTTGAAGCTTTTGCACAAAGAATTTTGTTTTTTGGATTTTGACCATTTTGGAAATCATGGGAACAAGCACTATTGGACTCAAGGAACACTGAGAGGGGGAGGTGAATCAGTGTTCCACATATTTAAACTTCAAATCCAGATCTTAAGCCATTAACATCACATAAACAAAAATAAAAATGCAAGCACATGAACAAGATAATCAAAGCACCATAACACAAATATTTTTACGTGGAAACCCTACTAGCTAAAAAACCACAGTGGAGATTAATCCAAAATTTATATACTCTATTAAAAGTATGAAGAAAAGGGAATGCACATGCATTCATGCACACTTCTTAGAGCTCACTGCTCAAAACAAGGAAGTTTCACTACCTTACAAAATGTTAGAGATTACAAAAAAAAATTGAATTGAGAAGATAGCATCTACAAAATCCTAGTTTCAGTTCTAGTGAAGCTCATAAATCAAGTTTTGAACCTTCTATCAGACTCTACACTATGCTTCTACTCTATCACCAAATCCTCTTATGTACCAGCAAAATTCTCATAGCTGATCTTCTGATATTCGCATACCTAACTTCTCTACCCTACAACTGATCTCATATATCTCATGCACACAAAATGAGTTTCCCAAACTTGCATAAATACCCTCTATCAAGAATTCAAACACTATATGTCAGCTTCACACAAAATACAATATTCTCTACATGTCATCTTCAAATCATAAATAATATTTTATGCATGCCCACACACATTGGCCAAACCATAGTTAGGACCCCAAAAAAAATTCTCAAACATAGAAGCAATTAAATAATCATCCCTTATACATCTATAACATGCTTCATTGATTAGGTCAGCCATAATGAACAAATAAACAAAAAATCATTATGTTGGATTTCTTTACTCGTACACAGATTAATGCAACATCACAAAACTTATCAATAAGGTACCATACATGCTTAACAACCTATCCTAGGGATCCACAACACAAGATGATGATCCAGTGAAGCATATGGATTGACATACTAATCAAAAGCCCTATTCATCATGTTCTCTATTGGTAATACACTATACTTGACTTTAGCTATCGGTATGACCAGGTTGAGATCTACGGATGACAATAGTGACTTCAATTTCCATCAATGACAACACTAGAAGCCATACCAAAAATCCCCTCAAGCCATATGCCAATAAGCACATATGTGGGGTTCAATTGTCTTTTATCTTTACTTAATAAGTTCTTTTTACCACATCCACAGGGTATGTGCAGGATCATGATGGGCCAAAAAGTGGCAATATGATGGGTATGTAGCTGATGAATTTTTTTTTACCAAAAATTGATGAAATGAAAAAGGTTTTTAAAGGAGATTCTTACCTTTCCACCAATATAAATTATGCTTTACTTTGAATTTAATGAGTAATTATTATTCATTTTCTATTTGAATTACAACTAAAGTCGTGATTGATAGGCTGATTGAAAAACATATATAGCTTTCAAGTAGTATCACATTTTTTGAATCCAAAACATGTGTCACATTCTATGCTTCACATAATATAGGATTAGAAAAAGAAAAATTGAATTTCATGAAGTGTTGACCAAGTTAAGGTTGACAGACATACAAGTTTTTATATTTTATAAAATTTATAATAAAAAAATCATAATTAATTATTTACTTGGAAAAAAATTACAAAAGAATATGCATCACATCAGGACATGAGTCCTCTACTTATATCTAAAATATTATAAAAAAATATTATCATTTTATTGTGGTTAGGGTGGTCAGACATACACCGACTTATTTTTTCCCTAAAATTTAAGTACTACTGCACTGAAATTTTCACCAAATATAATTTTTTTTTCTTTAAGAAAACCTAGTAGCTTAGAAACTACATTCAATTTGCTACAAATTTTATTCTTACTTATTTTTGAAATAAAATAGATAACTTATTCAAATTTTTACGTCAAGTTGCCTAACTTTGATTTTTTTGAATTTTTTGCCACTTAAGGGTATGTTTTTTCCATGACGATCTTGCACATACCCCACGTTTTCTTGCTTAGCTTTTCAAACTGAATGTGTATGTCTCAATTTATTTTCATCCCACAAGGTCCATTATGTGGAAATCAAGATAATCAAGGATATAGTTCTCTATTGTTAACTCTAAAGAGAGTAAATTGAGATATAGGCCGAAATATTTAGAACCCTCTAAGGATAGAATCCCTAGGGACAAATAGTAATACTTGGACCCTTCAAAGGTATTTTCTCTTTCTAAAGGGTTTGAAATTCTGATGATTTTGTTGAATGTTTGTTTTTTGATGTTTTAGAACCTAGTAAAGTGTTTTGATTTTAAAATAATGCACAACCCTAGGATATAAAAGACAATATTTGTTGAATTCCCACTTGGATTTCTCTAGTTGCACTTATTTAGAGTAGATGATTAGAAGTTTGATCACATTGGCTCCCCTCCATAGTACTCACTTCTACGGGTCATCCAAGCTTCAAGTTCTCATGAATCTCCCATGAAAAACTCTTCATCTCTACTAAGAACCACAAGTACGTTGGATGACTTTAGAGATCTGACCTCTTGATAGCAACAAATAGTAGGGATTTTGGCTTTTATACAGATTGGTTCATAATCAAGGCACTTGTTCAAATGGACACACTAGAGGCAAGATCAACCCATATAAAGAGTATCACCTGCATTTCATTAGGAGCACCTGTAATGATGAGATTCCTCAACATTTGAATTTATATACCAGTTGGGAGTAGCTTGGCATTTAGCTCATTATTTGTTTGAGTCGTTCCCTTGGGGTGAGTACTTTTTCCCACCAAGAAAGAATCTCTAAAGGTAAACAATAGCGAAGGAGTACATTTGTAGTTTGACCACCTAACACACTTAGGAGGGAACACACACAATGCCTTTTCTTCACACTCGCATGATTTGTTCAATTTTAAACCCAAACTGAAGTGTGTAGGCAATCTTTTAGACAACCTAATGTTAGTAAAATGCTTTTGATTCTCAAGATAACTATGAAGTGCGACAGAAGTGCATACACATTTGAATGACACAAATTTGTAGAGAAGATTAAAAAACAAAGCAAAAAAAAAATTCCTTTTAGTCCTCAAAGCAATGATGGATTCTTTTTATAGCACCAAAACCAAGTGTTGAAGTTGTTTGCTCAATGTTAGCCTCAAAATCCAAATTCTAGTAAGTTTATAAGTTTAATTTTAACCAACTTTGTAGAGATCAAATCAATTTTTAATTCTAAACCCAAAACTAAAGTGAGTTGTCCTTTAAAAAAAATCAAAATCCTGAATGTAAGCCCTAGGCTTTTACAATAAGCATTGAAAAATGCTCTTTTCAATTTCACTATCCACTTTTCCAACTCAAAAATTATTCAGAGATTGCTTCTTATGTTTCTATGACTTCACTCAATTATTATGGATGAACAAAAATATAGATTCTAAATAAATATATCACTACAAACAAGATCTCCACATAAAGATGTGGATGCAAGAAGATCTCATGAATAAGAGTACCAATCAATGTAGAAATAGCAATAGAAATAGTTGTATTAATGATAGAAATACATTATTACTTTTCACAACAAATATTTAATTACAAAGACAACAATATGAATAAGATAAACAACAATATTGATGAGAAAAACAACAATATTAATGACATCATTGTAAACAAATCATGTTGTAGCATAGACAAAGCACATTTATGTTTGACAATACAACAATCTCCATAAAGGACATGCGGCTTATGCACATAAGACTTTATATCAGTAGATTTATCAACACTGGCTGCCATAGAAATGATAACAAGAAGAGGGGATGCCACATGAGAAGGCTCATCTCTAGAGGCAAGAGAAACACACGAAGAATAGAACCACACGTTATGACTAGAAGCTTTGTTGACACTACCATAAAAATCATAAAATCTGATTTACCTACAAACAAGGAAAGTAAACAATTCTAATGAACCAAATGAAACCCGAAGGGTTAAGGAGGGCCAACCAAAATGCACATGGAGATATCTCGCATAGGAATGGACACATATGAAAAGAAGACAATTGGGAGTGGCGAGAGGAATAATTTGAGAAGAAGAGAGTATCACTGTAGAAAATTTTAAGCAAACACAATTGGCTATTTTTAAAACTAGAACCAATAGCCTTTACCGACATCCTCCCTGCTTATCTGAGTGATGGAAGTGTGGAGGAGACATTGTTTGAAAAAATCCCTCTGAAGAATGTGGCCTCATGCAATGCAATATTTGCAGGACATGCACAAAATGTATTTAAGGAAAGACTTCGAATATTTTCAAACAAATGCAATGACAATTTTAAAGTTGATTTCCACAATCTTTACCAACATCCTCTTGGCCTTTATGTGAATCAATGGGAGCATAGTGAAGGAAAGAAAATTGTTAAGGAGAATGCCTCAATGGGATGTTGTCTCATGAAATGCATTGATTGTAGGGTTTGTATCAAAATGGATTCATTGGAAAAGATAAAAAAAATTCAAATAGATGGAAATGTCAAGAAAAAATACAGATTTCACAACCTTTCCCAATGTCTACTCTACCTACACCAAAATGGGAAATTTTGGACAGGGTACAGATGTCTAGCAAAGCATAAAATGCAGAGAAGCTTTGGAAATTTTGTAGGGTATCTTGGAAAACTTAAAATGTAGAGAATCTTATCAACCAACAAAAGGAATTATGATTTCATATACCAAGCTATAGATTTCCAACTCTATAAAATTGAACATTAACATACAAAAGAATAAGCTCAATTATAACATGTTACTACGCATGCATAGTATCATAACCTATACTTTTGGCTAACTTCAGATGAATAGATGATATTTAGAAACAATGAAACATAAATTAGATTTAGAAATTTCAGTAACATATGAAAGCAAGATGTGGTTGTGGGTTCGTTTCCCTCCTTCTAGTGCCATATGTAAGCACATATCTACAAAATAGCCTAAGCCTCAACAAACATTAGAGTGGGTCAGTTTAAACCAAGAAAAATATAGTGCTCTTATGAGATATCTAAACATGGTGCATATGCAAACATGGAAACAAAACAACCAAAGAAGTTAAGTAAAAACATATACAAGCATTTTCATACCTATCCCATAGTGGAAGTGGTGATCCTTTGATGTGAAAAGGATTCCCTTTCCCACCCCCTTGATGAGCTTCCAATGATGAACACAATGTGATGAAGATGCTAAAATTAAATGTTCCTATAGTGAGAGTGCTAAGAATGTGGATGGATTGTGGAGTAGAAGTGCCTTGTATTTATAGGTTGAAGGTTTTAAAAATGGAGAGATGGGAAGAATGTGGGACTAAAGAGGAGCCAATGATATTGTGGCACTTGTCACATGGCTAGTGGAGAAAGACGGAGCACATTTTTGGAGAATGTGCATGGTTAATGCATGTAGTTGAGGATTTGAGAGGTGTAAGAGAGATTAATGCACTTGTAAGAGGCATTAAATGAATATGGTTGAGATGTTTTGGAGGGAAATGGTTTTTGAAAGAAAGTCAACTAAGTGGAGTAAATGAAGTAATATTCCTTGGGAATATGCCTTGTGAGGTAAAATATGATATTAATTAATTAAAGAAATTGATTTTCATGTACAACTATGATAGTTGACCATGGGTTTTCTTTGACCAAGGTTGAGTCAAAAGCTAGAGAAATGAGGGATTAGTATTATGAGTTAATTAATTTAGAATTAATTAACTTGGATGAAATTATTTGATTTATGATGTCTAATTTAAATTCTTGAGTTTATTTAAATCAAATGAGAGGATGTTTGATCATTAGGATTTAAAGTAAATATATTGATTTATTTAATTAAAAGAGATGACACTAGTTAGCAGAAAGTGAATTAATCAAATAAACTCAATTACTTGATTAATAGTAGAAATAATGTTAATTTGAGCATCTACAATTACTATATCTTATGTTTAAAAAATATTCAATTACATTGATTTATAATTACCATCACTATATTTAGAAAATCTGTGTAGACAATGCTAAGAGATATCATTTTCAAGGTGGATACTTGATTATAACTAGATCATAAAAAAAAATTAAAGTGTAACCTTCACCATATATGTAATCCCAACCCTAATTTTACCCTTAACTAAAGTTGCATCATAAATGAGCCATATCCCTAATTCTAACACTAACCCAAATTTTTTGATCATAACAAAAATTGAAGTGTAAACTTAACCATAAATGTAACCCCAACCCTAATTTTACCCTTAACTAAAGCTTAATCATAAATGAGCCCTAGCCCTAATTCTAACATTAACCCAAATATTTTTCTAGAGCCTTAATGCTCACCCTAATTGAAGTGTAGTCATAACTCTTACTCAACGCTATTAAAATCATTACAGTAATTGAAAATTAATCTTAACCATAAGCATATCACTAAACCTAACTAAATGCTAACCTAAATTTATACAGAAGATAAAGTACTATTGTTTATAACTAAAACTTCATATTATATTATTATTATATTATCAAAAAAATTATTATATGATATAATTATAGTACTATTATTGTATTCCTTAGGATTAGTAGGAATGTGCAAACCAACAACTTATATACGAAGTCATCAACCTTGATGCAAAATTTTGAGTGACTTTTGAGGTGAGATGGAAATGCTTCCAATCTCAAAAAGGTAGCACAAGAGGTTTACCAAATAAGTTGGTAACCTCTAGAGGCTTAAAGTTTCCACATTCGGTTAGACAATGTGTTGTCTAACCCCATCAACCTAAATACACTTAAATATAGCTAATAGATATCTACTCACATTAACATATATTATATTATTATATTTAATATTATATTAATAAAATTTATTTATTAAAAATAATAATAATAATAATTCAAAATATTATATGGGTATGTGCAGGATCATGATGGGCCAAAAAGTGGCAATATGATGGGTATGTGGCTGATGACCTTTTTCTTACCCAAAATTGATGAAATGAAAAAGGTTTTTAAAAGACATTCTCAGCTTTCCACCATTATAAATTTTGGTTTACTTTGAATTTAATAAGTAATTATTATTCATTTTCTATTAAAATTATGACTAAAGTCTTGATTGATAGGTTGATTGAAAAACATCTATAGCTTTCAAATGGTATCACATTTTTGAATCCAAAACATGTGTCACATTCTATGCTTCACATACTATAGGATTAAAAAGAAAATTTGAATTTCATGAAGTTTTGACCAAGTTAAGGTGGTTAGACATACGAGTTTTTATATTTTCTAAAAGTTGTAATAAAAAATTCATTATTAATTATTTACTTGGAAAAAATTACAAAAAATATGCATCACATCGGAACATGAGTCCTCTACTTATGTCTAAAATCTTATATTTTTCTTTATCATATTATTGTGGTTAGGGTGGTCAGACAGACACCTACTTCTTATTTTTCCCCTAAAATTTAAGTACTACTACATTGAAATTTCAAATTTTCACCAAATATTTTTTTTTTCTTTTTAAACAAACCTAGTAGTTTAGAAACTACATTCAATTTTCTACAAATTCTATTCTTACATATTTTTGAAATAATATAGATAACTTATTCAATTTTTTACGTCAAGTTGCCTAACTCTAATTTTTCTGAATTTTTTGCCACTTAAGGGCCTACTTTTTCCATAATGATCCTGCACATACCCATATATAAAATTATATTAAAAAGAATAATGTAGGACCATCAAATTCCAAATGGGGACTAATAAATTTATAGACATAAATATGAAAAGACGGCTTATACTTTCTAGATTTAGTTTAAAGCATGTTGGACAAATGCTTGGTCAAGGAAATTTCAGCCCCGAAATATAATATAGAAAAGTAACTTGGTCTAAGAAACAATGACAAATGCAGTGTAATGTTAGATGTCAAGGAAACAAAGCTCTAGACTGAGAAAAGTAGGCCAATAATGACATTTGATGGCACACTATTACAATGACACTGCTAATCTACTCTTCTTTTTCTGTTAATTATTTATTTATGTTATGTAATACCTCATTTTCTCTATGTTGGAGTGGAGATGCATTTACATAAAATTTACGATAAATTTTATGTTGTTATTTTAAATTGCAGTGAAGTAGGAAGAGAATAATGCATTTGAGAGTTACTGTAAGAATGTATGAAATTATATGTAAGAACATAAACAAGCAAAACATTATTGTAAAAAGTATTAAAAATTGAATATTTGATCATTAGAATATATCTTATTGTATAATTTAACCATCATCCTTAAAGTAATGGTCAAATCAAGATTGAGATGAAAGTGATCATGCACACTATATTTATATAGAATGAACATGTTGTATATCCTAAATTTGTACACGTGAATTGAAAAGATTTGCACATCTTAAACAAATGTGCACCATTTTGAAAAAGTGCGTAAACTGGTTAAAATATACTGAGACTTCAGATGTATGTAATAGTTATGATAATTACGTTGATTGAAAAAAGAAAGTGAAATAATTTATTGGCACTTCCAAGTGTCAATTTTCTTTTTGTAGAAAAGACATCTGTAAAAATACTACCAATTTATAAGTTACAAGATTTGAATTCATATATTTCATTACAGTCCGTCAAATTCTAAAATTTATTTCCATGCCAAAGTTATCTGAAATATATTTGTAAAATGTAAGTTTTATGGAGGCAATTGTTTTTACTAGATGATCATATAGAAAAAAATACACTAATTAAATAAATTAGTTAACAATAAATAATTTAATTTAAAAGTGAGAGTCAATATTGAAAGAACCATTAATGATAGAGATTTTGAACAAGCACAATGGAGATATAAAGCATAAACTAAACCTGTAGTATTAGACATTCAAGGGTCAACTTATAAAGGAGAAATATCCAATCATCAGGTGTTGATGTGTATCAACACCTCTTCAGTCTATAAACTAGTTGGGCAGTTCATGAGGAAAATATCCAGTCTATGATAATGACTCATACAACATTGAATGCCTAAGTAGGCTTAGGTCATCTTGTGTGTATGCAAGCCATTAATGAATACACTAACACCCCCCCTTAATCATAACTTTGGTGGGAATTGATAAAATGGGCCACAACTACTAGTCTAGTGAGGTACTCATGTACAATTCAATCTCTCTAAAAATAAATAGAGTAAGATAGAAAACCTAGTGGGAAAAAGCTATCCTCCAAAAGGAGAGAAGATGTGGAGATGACTATAAAGCCCCCCCAAAGGATGATGATGATGTTGATATAGACCACAAGCCATGAAGATTTTGAAGATGAATGAACTTTCTCTTAATGAAGGGTTTGGTGAAGATGTCAACAACTTGCTCTGAAGACTGGAAGAAGACTAAGTCAATGATTTGACCTGGAATCAACTCTCAAATATAATGCATATGAATCTCTATGTGTTTGGTTCATTGATGTTGAACTAGATTCTTGCATATCTGAATAGTACTCTAGTTGTCACAATAGATGACTATAGGCTTCCTGAAAGGAGTACCAAACTTAGAAAGAATGTCTTGAAGCTATATAGCCTCTATAGCTGAGTTAAAAACCCCCTAAACTCAACCTCTATGGATGATATAGCAATAAAATTTTGCTTCTTGCTAGACCAACTGATAGGATCTAAACCAAGTGAAAAGTTATAACCTAAAGTGGACTTATGATGCTTAGTGTCACCAGCCCAATCTAAATCTATATAACCAAGTGAAGTGATGACCAACTCTATAGTGAATCCCAAACCCAAGAGTAGCATGAAGATAGTGAAGGATCCTCTTAGCTACTTTACAATGCAACTCATGAGGTTTCTACATGAATCTCGAAACCATGCCTACTGCATAGGAAATGTATGGCCTATGAGTCAAGTATATAAGACTACCAACAATTTTTTGATACAATGTAGCATCAACCAATTTGGTGTAGTATAGGAAGTCCCAAACTTGACTCTAGAAAGAAAGGGATTCAAAGATGCTTTGCAAGTAGTCATATGAAACTGTGCAAGTAGATCAAGAGTATAGTTGGGTTATGCAAGAGTAATCCTTAAAGCTAACTATGAAATATCAATTCCAAGGAAGTAGTGCAATAAACCCAAGTCTGTCATGTCAAATCTATTATGAAGTGATGTCTTCACTGCTACAATGGTAGATGAAGTACTCCCAGTAATCAAAATATCATCAACCTATAGAACTAGTATCAAAAATGAATTATCCTACTATAGTAGATACACATTAGGATCAGAATGGCATCTAGTAGAACCTGAAGATTGGAGGTAGGAATCCATCTTGGCATACAAAGCTCAATGATCTTTTTTAAGGCCATAGAGATATTTCGTAAGTCTACAAACTAAGGATGAATCCTAAACAAAACTTGGTGGTTGTTCCATGTAGATTTCCTCCTTAAGGTCTCCATGAAGAAAAATAGTCGTCACATCCATCTGATGTACATTCCATCCATGTGATGCGACTATAGCAAGTGTGAATATAATGGAAGTCATCTTAGCAACTAGTGAAAAATGTTTTTGTATAGTCAATGCGTACAACTTGTGAAAAACCTTTGGCTTCCAATCGTGCTTTGTACTTATCAACTGACCCATCTACTACAAATTTAGTTTGATATATCCACCTACATCGAACAATCTTCCTTCCCTTAGGAAGTGAAGTCAAATCCCAAGTGTGATTTGTAATCAAGGAATCATATTCCTTATCCATAGCAATATCCCACTCTAGTATGCATGATGCCTCTCTGAATGAATATGGATCAAAAAATAAAGCAAAGAAGGCATGTGTGCCCCCCTAAAAGAGATACTTGAATTATTTTATCATTTATTAAATCCTGTACCCCTATATCTATCCTATGTATAGTGTAAGATGTGGGTGAGTGTGGTGAAAATATATCAAATTCTAATGCAATCCATGAACTATGTGAAGATGAATCCTCATCACTGTGAGAACTAGAAGAAGAAGATACTACACTAGGAATCTACTGAGAATTATCTGAATCATCACTACTGTAATTAGGATCTAAAGAGTCCACAATATGATGAGAAGTGTCAAGTATAGTTTCAAGAGATGTTTCTTGAAACTTAGCACTGAACTCTCAATAAAAAAGTCATGTGTGGTAGGGTGGAGTATGCGATATCCTTTTACACCATCTGGATATCCCACAAAGATGCAAGGTTTAGATTGGGGGTCCATAGCTTTGTATTGTTCTTTTGGAATGCATGCCATGTCATGAGAGCCAAAAACTCTAAAATGATCAACTTTGGTTTCCATCCTTTCCAAGCTTTTAAGGGAGTGATACCCTTTAAGGCTTTATGTGGAACTCTATTATGTATGTAACATGCATAGTTGATTTCTTCTACCCAATATGATGGTGTGAGGACCTTAGAGTGAATCATGCAATTAGCAATCTCTTTTAAAGATCTATTTTTTCATTCTGCAACACCATTTTGTTGTGGGGTATAAGGAACTGTGCATTGTAGAGATCTATCCCCTCTGATATACAAAACTGATCAAAACTATTGTTGACATATTCTCTCCCATTATCTGTTTGAAGAACCTTGATGGCATTCCCTGATTTTTTTTTGAAAAGAGGTTTGAAATCTTGAAAAGGCTCAAAAACCTTTTATTTTTTCCTAAGAAAGTAGACCCAAGTAAAACATGAGAAATAATCAATGAAGGTGAGAACATATATAGCCTTTGTAAAAAATAGATGGGGAAAAACCCCTGAAACAACACTATGAAGAAGTTCTAAAACTTGTGTTGCTCTCCATGATTTACCTTTTTCAAAATTTGCTTCTGGATACTTGCTAAGTGCACAATCCTCACAAAGACCTTTAGAAAATTTAACCTTAGGTAATCCCTTAACCATATTCTATTGACATAGTTGTTCAAGATATCGGTAGTTAAGATGGAAAAACCGCTCATGCCATAGTTTTCTAACTTCATCTAAATGAGTTAGTAGTGCTTTTTGAGAAATTTCTATGGAAAAATTGGAGAAGGTATATAATCTGGATAAATTTGATCTGATGTGGCTATAGCAAGTGTGAGTCTAATGGAAGTCATCTTAGCAACTAGTGCAAAGGTTTATGTATAGTCAATTCCTACAACTTGTGAAAAACCTTTGGCTACCAATCGTGCTTTGTACTTATCAACTGGCACATCTGCTACAAATTTAGTTTTATATATCCACCTACGTCGAACTATCTTCCCTCCCTTAGGAAATGAGGTCAAATACCAAGTGTGATTTCTAATCAAGGAATCATATTCCTCATCCATAGCAATATCCCACTCTAGTATGCCTGATGCCTCTTTGAATGTTTGTGGATCAGAAAGAATGCCTTGAAGCCATATAGTCTTTGTAGCTGAGCTAATAGCCCTCCTGAACTCTGAGAGAAGTGTAATCTCATTCCCTTCCCTAAATGAGTTATTTGATACACTAAAAAGGACAAGGAGTTTAAGAAAGAAAATAAAATTGACAAAAAAGACTCTCAAGGTAAAAAGAGAGTTGCAACTTAGTATTTTTCCAATCTTCAGAGCAGGTTGTTGAAATCTTCACCAAACCCTTCACTAAGAACAAGTTCATTCATCTACGAGCTATTCTTGGTGTCTAGTCTATATCAACATCATCATAATCCTTGGCAGGGGGGGGGGGGCTTTCTAGTCATCTCCACATCTTCTCTCCTTTTGAAGTTTTATTTATTTCATTTCCTACAAGTAGGGCTTAAGGTTTAGTAGACTTCAAAGTACCCATTTGAATTAACTTTTTTTTCTCCCTTGTGAGGTTAGCAATGAAGTGATCAAGTGAGGGCATTGACCATGAGGCTCCAAGATCCCTTTTAGTATATTACAAAGTTAATACAAACACAAAAATTATATACCTGGCTTGGAAAGTACAGAAAGGTTTGATTGATCCTCTTTCTTGTCAATTCCACAATCTTTTAAGTGCAACTTAAACTTAGTAAAAATATCTTGTAAAGTTCCTTTTTTTTTTGCAAAAGTGCATCTCTTTTTTCACCACAAACTCATGGAGCACAAAATCACACTCATCCTATAAAGTGCCTATTTTTTTCCTTTTGGGTTAGTTACAAGCACTCCTATAAAGTGCTAGATTGGGGGGGAAACAAATAATCTAGGGGGGTGTTGTGCGTGGTTCATCTTCACACTTCCTCGAGAAGTGCTTGTGTTTGTTGTATTTTTTTCACTTTTGCATGCATTTCTAACTTCTTTATTGCATTTCTACAACCAAACTATATTAGTCAAATCTTTCATACCATGAAAGAACCATTAATGATAGAGATTTTGAACAAACACAGTGGAGATAGAATGCATAAACACAACCTATAGTATTAGATAGTTAGGGGTCAACTTACAAAGGATAAATATTGAAGCATGAGATGTTGATGTGTATCAACACCTCTCTAGTTTATAAACTAGCTGGGCAGCTCATGAGGAAAATATATAGTCTATGCCAATGAGTCATATAGCAATGAATGCCTAAGTAGGCTTAGGTCAGCCTGTGTGTATGCAATCCATTAATGAATACACTAACAGATATAATAAACATATTAATTAATTAATTAATCTTATTTTAAGAAAAAAATTAATAGGATTTAGATATTTAGTCTTACGAATAATGATGGTCGAAAAAGTGGCAATATGATGGGTATGTGGCTGACGACTTTTTTTTTACCCGAAATTGATGAAATGAAAAGGGTTTTCAAAGGAGAATTATCAACTTTCCACCAATATAAATTATTCTTTACTTTGAATTTAATAAGTAATTATTATTCATTTTCTATTCAAATTACGACTAAAGTCATGATTGATAGGCTGATTGAAAAACATCTATAGCTTTCAAACAATATCACATTTTTTGAATCCAAAACATGTGTCACATTCTATGCTTCACATACTATAGGATTAAAAAAGAAAAATTGAATTTCATGAAGTTTTGACCAAGTTAAGGTGGTGGACATACGAGTTTTATATTTTTAAAAGTTGTAATAAAAATTCATAATTAATTATTTACTTTGCAAAAATTACAAAAAATATGCATCACATTGGGGCATGAGTTCTCTACTTATATCTAAAATCTTATAAAAAATATTATCATTTTATTGTGGTTAGGTGGTCAAATAGAACCTACTTCTTATTTTTTCCCTGAAATTTAAGTACTACTACATTGAAATTTCAAATTTTCACCAAATAGATTTAAAAAAAAACCTAGTAGTTTAGAAACTACATTAAATTTTCTATAGATTCTATTCTTACATATTTTTGAAATAATATAGATAACTTATTCAAATTTTTTCATCAAGTTGCCTAACTCTGATTTTTCTAATTTTTTTGTCACTTAAAGGCCCATTTTTTCCATGATGATCCCACACATACCCAATAGCCTTCACTAAACCCAACGATCCATTGACCAATCTAGTTATGACCCAAAGATTTTTTGTCTACATTACTTGTTAACCAATTGCAAGCAAGATTTCAACTTGAAGTTATTCATCATCACCATAATCAAGTGCACTTTGTTGGGAACATTCAACAACACTAATTACGATTGGAAGATTTAATTGTTGTAGCATTTTCCTATTATGCAAAACAACCAAGCTATTTGTTGGAAATAAGTGGATAGGTTGATCGAACTTCTGGTTTTGCTTAGATGCAAGCATGGATTTTGTTTGATTCATAAGAAGTTTCCAATCAGCCAGGGGTTCCTGGAAATTTCTAATATTAATAAGGAGCATATGAAACTATGGTTGTGATTTTGATTGTCCATGCTGGCAAAAGATAGTGTCAAGTGTAACAACAATATTAAAAGTGTGCCAAAGTACCAACACTATGGACCGAGAACTATAGATAGGTCTATCCATAACAGGGGGCATTTGTGCCAAGTCACCCATGAGTATAATAGAAACACCATTGAATGACTATAGATGTCTTCTAGGGAATGCTTTCCGCAATCGACTATCTATTTTTAGCAACAACTTGGGACCCAAGAAACTCATTTCATCAATTAGTATGTACTTAATATGTTTAAAGTCTTCTTGAAATATGGTCAATGGTTGTCCTTTCAATGGATTCATATATTTTATTGGTATTCAAAGAGTAGAATGCACTGTGGAGGCACGAGCATTGTAAGCAACAACATCTGTTAGTGCCAAAACAAGCAAAGGGTTCATTTTTTGACTCTACGATCGATTTAGTGTTCTACATATCTTTTCAATCAAGAATCATTTAACAGTGCTAACGGTTCCTTGAATGATCATATGAAGTGGAGGTGATGAGGGTGGGCCAAGGTAGTGTTGTTCAATGATTCTCAAAGCAAGCTCCTATTTAGGAGATAGTCAATGGCAAAGGGCTGGCATTGCAAAGGAGAAAAGGGTGTCTTCAGTTGTATGCAACTTACTTGTTGAAACAAACTATTCAGCAATGCTATGAAGATTCTCTGGAACATGGTGGTTGTCCCACCTATGGTGTAGGTCAAAGTCCCGCAGACCCAAGAGTTGTAGCTGGTCAAAACAAACATTGTTTGTGGCACCAATTCGAGAGAGCAACTCCCATTCATATTGATATGTATGCAGCAGAGACTATGCATCATCAGTGTCACTATCACTACCCTCCCCATCAGTAGGGTGAATAGTAAGTCTATTCACATTCCAAGCAACATAGCCAACAACATAAAGTAGCCTCCAATTTTGTGTTATGGTTTCTCTTGTAAGCCCTATGTCAGCCTCAACATTTCGAAAAGGTTTGTATAATAATTCTAACCAAAAAAATGTTCCATAGGCATCACTTTGTTCTATGAGAATGGTCTTGAAAGGCGGGTAAATAATGATGATTGTAGGTTGTGGTTGAGCATGCCAGGCTAGATCTTTGTGATTTTTCTGATATGTATAGAGTTGTGCAAAATGAATAAGGGATATTTTCTCCATTTAAGGTGGTCTTTGCATGTAGGAATGAGTATAACCATTGGCAAGTTCATCACCACTATCAACTATTTTCAGTCAATGGAATGTATTCCTACTAATGTTCAAAGACAAGAAATGCTGACTTGAGATGAAAAGGGGTAACCTTTGCAGCATATGGCATGTTTCTTGTGCACCAATGTCACGATCAACAACCAAATTCATCATGAATTTTTGGTATGCAAGCAACACTTTATCCCTAGATGAATTTGTATTTGCAAGCCTTTGCAAGATATCAATGTAGCTTTTATATTTTTTCTCTGACTTTGATGCATATTTGGAAATGTAGTTTACAACAATTTGTTTATACAATAATGGCTGGCAATCAACATTTGCTCACCAGATTGCAAACATCTCAGGGTTGTGGATATTTACACACTCATATTTCTTGCTGGTTTGTATGATTTGTTTAATTCACTATCAATTGTGAATGTTGAAGATGGCTATGTATTCCATGGAGCTTTGTAGCGACATTGTAATTGTTGGCCCTTTTTCCTTAGGCAGGTGTATTGAGTGCACTTGATATTCTTTTGAACTATGTTTAACAACTATTCATAGTCCACCATTGGATCCATAGAATAAATTTGTGTAGTGTTAAGAAAGCATGGTTCCTCCAAGGATGAGTGGTGGATCCTTGATATTAGCCACTCTAGGGCACGAGGGTTCCATGCTGAAACATAGCAGTCAAAGAATTTTTTTCCTTGTTGAAGCTCATGTGGGTTGGACCAATCTAGCATGTGCATGTTTGGGGCATCTAGGAGCCACAAGAAACTGTGTACATGTGCTGACCTACGATGTTGCCACTCATACCTATACCAATAGTCCTTTGTGTGGAAAAGTCTCTCAATAACCTCTTCATGGAAAATAGTGAATCGCAGGTGCATGTACAAGGCTGTTATGTGCAGGTTCTGCACAATGTTCTCTATGAAGTTTCTTTAGGAGTATGGAAAATCAAATTGGGTATGAGGTTCAATCACCCTATGCAAATCAGGCCATTTTGTAACTATAGAGCTCAAAGTGAAGAAAATAGTTAGTGTACCAAGCTGGTGGATCATTATTGCAAGCTCTTGTCAGGTCTTGGCCCAATATGAGCCAATTCCTCACAAGGATACACCAAAGCGAACAAGTTTGTTCACTATCTAGGTATTTGGTGCATTCCTCAGCAATTGTAGCAAAGCAAGAACCGAATTTCAGATTCTTTCCTCCAAGTTTGTTTTCATAAAAACTGATGTTGATTATTGGCTTCAATGTCTCATTATCAAATTATAAATGTAATATCTAAAATTTACATGCCTCCCAAACCTATTATCACAGTATCTCATCAAGTGCAAGGCATATTCATGTAAGTGAATCTGTATTGTTCTTGATTGTAGCGGCATTTCCATGCCAGTGGGGAACAACGTTGGAAAAGCCATACTTAATAACCCTTCTATATTATATTCATTGATAGGGCTACAATTTATTTTAGGCCAAGGAAATGTATTTTGAGTAGTGTCCTTAATTTGTAAGGAATCTCTAATTTCCTACAATTCTCGAGGAGGGTTGGGCATCAACAGAATAAATGATGACAAGTCTTGAAGGTCAGCTTCCTCATCAACAACACTTTCTATAGTTTCCAATGGTTCATTTGGGTCATGCCTCGATTCTTCCATTACGTGCAAGAGATCAAAGATGTTAGTACCTGTAGAAGGCAACAAATTTAAAGCATCACAATCTATTGCAACATCACTATAGTACAGGTCTTTCTCAATTTTATAAATTAATGTAGCCATGACATTATGTTTGTCAACATACCAATCATAGTTTGTCCCTTGCATGCCAATTCTTTGCATAATGAAAAATTCAAGATCATGCAGCTAACACGGCAACAAAGTTGCAATGTCGATGATGTCTTGTGGGAAGCTTATAGTATGGCGACTATATTTGTATTGGCCTCCTCTAGCATGGGTTACTTATAAAATGGGAGCAACTCTTGTTATAAGCATTTCTTCAACTTGAGTAAGCTTTGCAAGGACGGTTGGTTATGGCCTTGGATCCATTTTGTTTGCCAGGCTATATCTATGGACACCTTTTTCAGAAGCACAATGCAAACAAGCAATGCCAACACTGGATGCTCAGAGTCTCATGCTAGCATAGCTCTCATTGCAAATAGAACAAATTTTCAATTTAGATAAAGCATCAATGTGTCAGCGAAAGGATTGCATTGCTATGCAGAAAGGTTCACCAAACATGTTTCCTAAGGGTTGGGCTACCGAAGATGTGGCTAGCAAGGCATGCTCAACAAGAGTCTATGACAGTGTATAGCTAGGTATTACATAAGTAGATTCATAGCGATGGGTGCGGTTCAACTGTGAAGGGGTGGAAGTTGAGGGGGAGCAATAGTGAGTAAATGTTACTAGCAAGCTTGCTTGCAATGGTGGTGTGCCTAGTTGGGCATGGGATAGCAAGCTAGCCAGATCTATAACACATCTCTATTGCAAGTACTTGGCTCATCGACCTATGCAAATTCGGTCTTTGTGGCATGCATAATAAAGTTGTTTCTTTCGTGCTTTGTTGTATTTCTACGATCCACACTCGATGTGGCGTTGACCCCTGGAGAAGGCTTTAATTCGTACAATAATAGTATTAACAACACAATAAAATGCTTGCAAACACCAAGTTAAAGCACAATGGCATAACTATAGCAGTCAACCTAATTGAATATGTAACAAAGTAGCCAAAGGCACAATAGCACCAATATGTATACATAATTGTATGTACTCATATGCATTGTATTTAAAAATGCTTTCAAACTCCAAATAAAAAAACAAGAATGCAAGCAATCAATCTCATTGGGGCAGTGCCTAACTCAAAAGGAAATGTATCGATTGCATTACTAAATTTGTGTATGGATAGGAATTAATGGTAACAACATGTATTGAGAAGACTTCTTTTCAGAAGAGCATTATTAGTGTTAAATCATGTCGCATAGATTAGTAATTTGTGAAGTATAATATGATACATAGTTTAATACTTAAATACTCTTTAGAAAAAGAAGTCTCCTCAATGGTATTAGGTCAACTATCTCCACAAATTTCTGCCATGCAATCAAACATGAAATGAATGTTGCTCATTATTGTAAATATAGCACCTTCCATTCTAACGACTACTTTTTAAGCCTACAAGGAATAATACCAAAGGCATGAGTATTAACATTATGCATTACATAATATATGGAAATTTTTTGGCTATAAATGGAAAACCATGGTGCAAGGAAGGTAAAATTTAGAAAATAAAAAATTTGCATGCAGACAAAAACTTTTCAGTAGAGTCACTTATTGACAATAACCAAGATAAACATTTATGGAAATGTGTCTATAACTGTATATATGCATATGCAATCTATGTTCAATGGAGAGTGTCATGAATGGAAAGTACAATGCACTCTTTAAGGAACACTGAACTGCTATTGTTGCCTATCATTGTGCATTGTTGTTTCCTTCATGACACTCTCCATCCAAAATAACTTCACATTTTTCATTGGACATGCATATATACATATACATATAGTAGAACGAAGACAACAAGTTCCAACAATTTATGGGTTTTGCTACCTGGAAATATAAGAGGATGTATACACCAGCTAAGAAATCAACAATGCAATAAATCAACAACCAGGCAATGCAAACTGAAACAGACCAAAGAAATACTCACTCTCCATTGTATAGCTATTACTAAGATATCACAATCAACAATATACATCAGATGCATATCTAGTGATTTGCTAGCTGTAAAATAGAAAACATTGTAGAAAAGTTAAAAAATTTGGAAATTACAAACCTGTACATTCACAAATATTTTTTTGCAATAGTGATCCATCGACAACAACCAAAGCATGTGTATATGTAAATGTATTTACAAATGTAGCTATACATATGAAATTTTTTCAATGGAGAGTGTAACAAATGGAAAGTACAGTGTGTACACTCTAAAGAGGAGTGCAACACCGCTACTCCCATGGTTGTGCATCATACCTTCATTTGTTCCAATCCCCATCCATAAAATCTTCACATTTTCCATTGCACATGTATATATACATACATATATACATATACATATACATATACATATACAAATATTACAATGAAGACAAAACATGCTTGCAAACACCCAAACAAAAGAAAAGAAGATGTACTGTCCACCCTACCATATTGAGAACACGATCTTATGAGTGAATATTTATATATACAAATAGATATACATATACACCAGTTTTAGAGTTCTTTTGCAGCATCGGGAGGGTGGCAAGCTACTAGTTGGTTTTATGTGAAGTTTAGTCAGGATTTTCGTTAGCCTTACCAGGTCTTTGAGCCCTCAATAGTTATGGATAGAGTCACGGGTTATCTTTTGATTTGAATATACACATACATAAATGTATATGTGCATACAACTATTTCTAGAACTATGCAAAGCACAGTCAAATAGTGAATAGTAAATATGAAATGGAAAACAATAAAAAAAGGCCTACTCTCCACCCTACCATATTGAGTCATGAATCCCCATTGGCTCTCATTAAACCCTCGAGCAAGAATATAGATTTCCCATCACTTTTATCAATGGTGGAAGCAATCCTTCTGATCACACATACCAAACATCCTATGATTGCAACAATTCATTTTGTGATCTTTTAAGAAATAATGAGCAACAAATAGAAAATATGAAATGAAACACAACAAAAGAAGGCCTGCTCTCCACCGTACCATATTGGGTCATGAAGCCCCATGGGCTCTCACCAAACCCCCGAGCAAGAACATAGTTTGTCCATCACTTCTACTATGGTGGAAGCAATCTCTCTCATCACACAAGAAACAACTCCTTTTGTGAGGCTCTAACAAATAAGAACCTAAAAGGAACACTTAACAAATATGCCAACAAATAAAATCCAACGTCATTGATTGGATGCATATAGAGGGACTTGTTGTTTGGAAATATACATACTAAAGAAGCACATGTAGAAATGTACGTGCATGGCATTACATGTAGACAATATAGATATATAGATGAATGAGAACTTATAGATATAGAGACACAATGATACATCTATTGGAAAGGGTTGGCAGACTTCAACCTTGAAAGAAGCTCACAATCTTGGCTCACAACTCTCAAAGGAGCTAAAGTGGGAGCAGAACACCCAACAATGCTTTATTGAGATTTGCAAACACTTTAGCTATCTCTACTCACATTTTTGAATAGTAGATATTGTCACAACCATTACCACTACACATACACCATACAACAACAAATGTTGATGCAAAGAGGACAAACATCTGTGAAGGTGCAAGTCCAATCGCCTGCTGTGAAGTTTTTTCTAAAGCTAGAAGCAACATATTTTTCATTTTTTGCATGGTCCAATGACTCCAAGAGAAATAAAAAAGTATTGGAAATGGAACTAATAATCAAAGTGATGCAAAATGTATGTGCCATATGTATAGATATCTATTTATGCAATGGAAGCACAGAGACATGCATACGAGGAGGACTATTTTGAATATTATTTCACTTGTGGTTCACAGGTTGTTGTAGGCTATATTGCTTGTTCTTTATTAACAAATTGTTAATTGTTCCAGATTTTGATAGGTTGTTGTTGAGAGAAGACTATATTTTTTTTGGAAGAACAAATATTGTTTAATTAATTTATGGTCAACGTTTTATGCCTATCATTTTGCAAGGATATGTTACTATGATTGTTTGTCTTTAATGGTTTTTTCTTTCTCGGTTGTTGCTGAAACAAATATTGTTTGATTTATGTCATTTGTTCTCTGGCTATGTCTGCAATGTAGAAAAATAGTTAATATTATGCAGGTTGCATCTCATTGCATTAGGTATCGTTGATTATTGTTCTTTGCAATGGAACAAAATTGTCAATCCTATACACTTTGTGTTAGATTCCATTGGGAATTATTGATTATAGTTATATTGCTTAAGCTATATTTTTTCATTTTGGAGGTGTTATTCAAAAGGTTGTATTCTTTCAATTTTTGAGCAGGTTGTGTTGAGAAAGGAGTTTTTTTTGTATGGGTTTTTTACTCTCAATTTTCAACGGGTTTCTCTTTAATGTTTGTGTTTTTGTGGGTATGTTTGCAACATAATAAAATTATTGAGGTTATCCAGTTTTTATCGATTGTTATTGTATAGCTTGGGCTATATTGTGGCTTTCTCCATCTGGGTCACTGTTGAAACCAATACTGTTTGATTTATGGCTTTTGTTTTCTAGTCATGGTTGGAATAGAATAAAATAATTAAAGTTGTTGATTCTATACACATCCATATATATACATATATATATACAAAAACCTAAATATATACACACATACATGAATATGCACATATATACATATATACAAATACATATATATATATATATACACATACATATATACACACACATATACATACATATATACATATATATATACATATATATATATACATACATATATATACATACATATTTATAGACATAAATATGTACACACACACATATATATATATACACACACACAGATATATATATATATTGTTTGAATTTCCCTCGAGACATTGTATGCAAAAGGCTATATTGTTTGTTATAAACAATATTATTTCATTTATTCTTGCCATTTTCTGGCTATTCTAATTTTGCGAATGTGTTGTTGAGAAAAGACTATATTGTCTATAAAAATGACTATTATTTGGTTTAAGATTTGCAGTTTGTGTGTATGGTTTTGCATTGGTTGCTAGCTATCTTTTTTTTTGTGTTCCATGGGTTGCTTCGTTTGGGGTGGTCTCCCAACTAAAAGTATACTCCTTTTTTAATATACTCATTTGTGAATAGAAGCTTATCTAAAATTGATTCTCAATAAAATCCCATCACAAATAGAAACAATATAACCCTCTCAAGAGCACCCTATTGAAATTTAGCAGTGACAAATGCATCAAAAATATGCCCATTTCTGAACAAAACCTTTTTGCAAATTGAAACAATACAACCCTTTCAATAACACTTTCTCAAAAATAATACAATATAGCAAGCACATTCACATAAATTCCACAACCGATGAATGCACTTGCACCTTCACACAAGCTTGCCCTCTTCACTCACAACCACCTTGAAGAACAACATAAACCCAGACAATGACACCCAACAATGCATTTTCAAAAATTGCGCAGCCATTTGCTTTGTTATCCAAGGACTTTTAAGAGAGATGATAGTTGCACCATAACCATTACAAGGAAACCATACAAAAATTAATGTTGATGCCTTTTCATTGGCCTCCTCTATCATTGTGTCAAATGCTTCTTTTTTTTTTAAAGACAATCTGCCAGATTCTCGATGGCGCTGGAGGCCTAAAAACTGGAAAGGCTGATGGAAATTCCAACCAAAGTTCACCAAAATGGGAGGACAACCTGCCACCTTTTCCCACCACCAAAGGGGTAGAAAACTAGATAGACACATGAGAATTTTGACCAGAGTTGATACAAATAGCCAATAAAATTTCAACATATTATCTCATTTATGATTTCCATATGGTAGCGTAGACGAACCACAACATCTACACCTGTTAATATATCTACTTGTGGACACAGTTGTATGTATGTGTACATTTACGTATGCATATAGATAAATATACATGTATGCATGCAATTGAAATCTCCCTAGGTATATAAGTTTATGCTACATATATGTGTAGATATATGTATATGTATTAGATATCTCTGTGTATATGCATGCAACATAAAATATCTTGACAGAGTTATGTGTACATATATATGTCTATCATATATTTGTGTATGTAAGTATCTATGTGTGGGTATCCATCTAATAATTTCCAAGTTTTTTTTTCTACTGCTTTGTGATCTCTAATGATAGTTTCATGTTGGATATGGATGTCATATGGTACTTGGCTATAATGTTTGTTATGTATGCCATGCAACTTAATCCAGAAACCACCACTGAATAATGCTTTATTGAGAATACCCTAAACTACTGTAGTAGTTTGGTGAGTTTTAAATGCAACGTATTATTGCAACCATTCCCAATGTATGCAACACATACATGAAATCTCTGCAGCATTATTTCATTTACGATGTGCATCCTATGGCACACTAATTCGGGTAGCAGGTGGCAAATGGGTTATAAATTTGGCTAGGATATTTTGTCAACCTCCCTTTTTCTTTCCTTCCAATGGTTGTGCAGAAGGTGGTGGAGGTAGTTATTGGTTGCCTTAGGAATAGGGTGGGATATTCCCTACCGCATGGGTATAGGAGGCCAGCGAAATTGAAAGTTGGTTCGTAGCAAGATTAATTGTTCTATGTCGTGCGTGCACTGGGAATGGTTCTAACAACACTTGCCATTTAATGACTTCGGGGAACAAAACAAATGACCGAGAAAATATCCATAATGAATTATTTGGTATCATTTTGTTGCTATAGACGCTATCAGAGCCATGAGCAAGCACATCATGCTTTTGGCAGAGTGCAAGCTCAATCAATCTTTGTGCAACTCCTGCAAAGCTGGGTAGAGGTTATTTTGTGTTTTTTGCATGGGGTGATGGTTACAAAGCAAAAAAAAAAGTGTCGCCTGTGATAACACACCCCTTTCTCAAGAAAACCTTATGGAAAAATGAAACAACATACTGTTTCCAACAACACCTTCTTGGAAATTAACAATAGCAAACCCATCCAAAAATACAGTGATATATATGTATGTATATACACACATATATATATGTATATATATACATGTATACATATTTACATACAAAAATCCACATATATACACACATACATATATATACATATATATACATATAAATATACTGGTAAATTTTCAGCAAGCCATTGTTTCGTGTCATTTTATTGCTATACCTAATATGAGAGCCATGAGCAATGAGGGTAAGCATATGTTAGATGCAAGCTAGATTAAGCTTTGTGAAGCTTCTGCAAAGGTGGTTGTAGATTATTTTGTCCTTTTTGAATGGGCAGATGGTTGTAAATGCAAAAGAAGAGTGTCACTTGTGATAATATCTTGCCCATTTTTGTGCAGGAAACATAGCAAGAAGACGTGTGTTTGAAGCAAGTGGGAAGAGCTCCATGTCGAAGAAACCCTTGTTGATTTTGTTTGATTTGTGGTTTATGCACTATCCTAGGCTATATTGCTTGATTTTCCATAAGCTACTATTGATTGTTTCAAATATCTTGCAGGTCATCTATCGTTTCAATTTTTTTTGTATCATTTTGCATGGATTTGCTACTCTGATTTTTCCTTGGTTTCATATATATGTACATATATATATATGTGTGTGTGTGTGTGTGTGTGTGTGTGTGTGTGTCTGTGTGTACATATATATATGTAGAATATATATGTGTGTGTGTGTGTGTGTGTGTGTGTGTGTGTGAAACTCTCACCGCTACATGGAAATCATAAATGAGTGAAGAGGGCATATTTCTGTGAAGGTGTAGGTGTGTTAATCAGCTGTCAAATTTTTGTGAAGCTGGTTAGAGGGAATCTTTTTCTTTTTGCTTGTGTCGATGGTCGCAAAAGATGTGGGTTGTGACAATTCTTGTATATATATGTATATTTGTGTATATATATCTATGTACACCCTTACCAATATTCTTTAATTCATGGTTCACAGTCTATGCCAAGGTATATTGCTTGATTTGCGAGAAGGTACTATTGATCGTTTGAAATATCAATAGGTTTTTGTTCACAAAATACTATATCGTTTCTAAGTACGCAACATTACCTCATTTTTGGTTCACGATGTGTGTGTATGGTTTTCCATATATTTGAGGTTGTCAATTTTTATGTGTTTTTGTTTATGGTCTCCATGTTCTAGCTATGTTTGCAGGCTTGGAGAAAGACTACATACTGGAGAGAGCCAGTGAGAAGAGGTATGTTTGAGCCAAGTGGGAAGAGTTGCATACTAGTAATACCATTTTCCATATTGTTTCATTTGTGGTTTACGGTTTTTGGAACCCTATATTGTTTAATCTGCAATAAGGTACTATTAATTGCTTCAAATTTTGATAAGCTATAGAAACAAGTATATTTTTTGGTTGGCCTTGTCACTATTAACTTTCGGAAAGGTGTTGTTGAGAAGGCTATATTGAATGAATTTTTTGATAGGGTTTTGTTGAGGAATGAGTACATTTCAACTCCGGTTTGTTTCCATGACTCTTTGAGGGTTTCTCTTTATTACTTAAGTTTTGTGGCTATGTTTCGAATCAAATCAAATTGTCCATGTTTTGTAGTGTTTTTTGGATGCTCTTCTATATCTTGGGGTATATTGTCTCATCCCCAAAAGAGGTGTTGTTGAGAAGTCTTCCAATTTTCCTTAAGGCACTATTTTTGTTGGATTTTGTTTTGTGGTTATGGTTGCAATGGAATAAAATAGTTAATCCTATAGATTTTGTGTTAGATTCCATTGGGAATTTTTAATTATTTTTCTCTTGCTTTAGCTATATGGTTTCATTTTCAAAAAGCTATTGAAAAGGCTCTATCGTTTCAATCTTCAATGAGGGTCTGTTAAGACAACAATATATTTTTGTATGGATTTGTTACCATCAATTTTCTATGGATTTTTCTCAATTTTCTATGGATTTTTCTTTAAGTTTTGTGTTTTTGTGGCTGTGGATTTCCACCAGTTTGTAACAGTTTATTTTTTGTGTTTTGCAGGTTTCCACAAGGGGGTCAGTGTTCAATCCAATGTCTGATTTATCACTTCGATTGTGTGGTTATGGTTGCAATAGAGTGAAATAGTTAATGCTATATAGTTTATCTTTGATCAAATCAGCAACTGGGCATAGCTTTCATAGTATGATATTTCATTTGGCGCTACCATTAATTACAATGGTGGAAAAATAATTTTTCCGATGTGTAGATACATATATTTGTCATTGTGGGTGCAGACAATATTCATACACACTAATACCTATGTTTATTGGTATTGCTACATTTTCCAAATGGCAAGCTATATTACAAGTCCCATATGCAAGATTTAAGCCACTCTTCGTGTAACTCTAACAACTCACATGTAGGATGGGTGGATATCCCCTATTTGTGTAAAATTTGGGTAGAATTTTTGTCATCCTTGCCATCTTCTGAACCTTTTCATGAAAGGTGGTTTGGTCAGAATAGAGCTAGTTGGTATCTTTTCATTTTTAAATGAAAAGCTTTTGGTGCGCCAATAGAGAAGGCCAACAAAATTAAACACTAGTTGAGATAAAAAAAAAAAAATTGGATATGGTTCCTATTTGGCCGCTATGGTTTGAGAGCCATAAAAGAGTCAATGTTCTCGTTGAAGCATAGTTGTTATTTGTCTAGACCTCAATAAGGGTTTGTTACAGTGGAAGGTTGTATATCAACCACCATTGAAATCATACAAAAACAACCAGCAATAGTCCATTGTGAAGGACATGAACTATTTTATCACTTTGCAACCATCGCCATGGGACATGCACTACAGATCAGACATGAATTTTCATTAACATATGAAAAGAACAAACATATCAAGAAGAAAATATGGATATTGTTTGCATCTGATTTCACATACATACATCTCTACACATACAAATTAATAATGTGTGTCTCTAATTTCACAAACATAGATATTTGTAATACATACAGATGGTGTCTATATCTAATTTGACATACACACATATTCATAGTGGATGAGACATGACTAAAACACTACAAAGAGAAACATACTTTTCTCCATACATATATCTCTAAGGAACAGAGCTATACATATACATCCAACACATGGAATAGATGTATTTGGAGATGCAAAACAAATTCCACATCAAGGTATATGTCTTGAAAGTTAGTTGCATCAGCATATATGGACATTTAAAAAATTGGCATTCTAAAGTTAGCAAAGCAACTGAACATTCTATGACATTTACAAAAAGGGCTATGTGTAGGATCATCATAGAAAAAATAGGCCCTTAAGTGGCAAAAAATTCAGAAAAATCAGAGTTAGGGAACTTGACATAAAAATTTGAATAAGTTATCTATATTATTTCAAAAATATGTAAGAATAGAATATATAGCAAATTGAATGTAGTTTCTAAACTACTAGGTTTATTTTTTTTTTTAAAATCTATTTCTAGGTGAAAATTTGAAATTTCAATGCAATAATACTTAAATTTTAGGGAAAAAATAAGAAGTAGGTGTCTGTCTGACCACCCTAACCACAATAAAATGATAATATTTTTTTATAATATTTTAGACATAAGTAGAGGACTCATGTCTGGATATGATGCATATTTTTTTGTAATTTTTTTAAAGTAAATAATTAATTATGATTTTTTTATTAGAAAAATTAAACAATATAAAAACTTGTATGTCTGACCACCTTAACTTGGTCAAAACTTCATGAAATTCATTTTTTATTTTTTTAATCCTATATTATGTGAAGCATAGAATGTGATTCATGTTTTGGATTCAAAAAAAGTGATACCATTTGAAAGCTATAGATTTTTTCAATCAGTCTATCAATCAACACTTTAGTCATAATTCAAATAGAAAATGAATAATAATTATTTATTAAATTCAAAGTAAAGCATAATTTATATTGGTGGAAAGCTAAAAATCTCCTTTAAAAACCCTTTTCATTTCATCAATTTTAGATTAAAAAAAAGTCGTCAGCCACATACCCTAAAAATACCCATCATATTGCCACTTTTTTGGCCCATCATGATCTTGCACATACCCAGAGACATTGTTGACTATAGGTCTAGAGCCCCAAATTATAACCAAAGGTGGAGGATGATATCCAACAACACCTTTGAGACTACAATTAAGGCCAGAAGCCTCTTGGCTAGCCAGTAGCCCTTCCATATCACAAGTTTTCTGGCGGTCAGGGGAAGTTGGCGAGGTGGCTTGCACACATTGGGAAGCTATAGAATAGTTGTCAATAATGCCTTGTATAAAACAACATAAAGTGTATAGTGGTGAAACCATGAACACAAGGCCAAAGACTTCAATGACACAATCATGATTTTAACAAAGATATATAAAGTAATTTTGCAATCCATGACCAATCAATAGATGCAACAACTATCAACAACTCTATAATTACCATGGGACACTACATAGGAAATATTGCAACAAAAATAAATCTATATGCAATTCCACTAAAAATAAAGACACATAAATAGCTAAACTTAGGCTACTCCCAAATAGCTAGGAAATAAAGACATGAAGACCACATAAATACGTCAAATATAAACGAGTTAGACTATACACCAGAAAGGATGCAAATGCAAGCAAAGTATGTTTGAAATTCACTCAATGCACATGGGAAACAACCAACACAAGTGGCAGGAACAAAGAATAAACAAGGAACAAACTTACATGATCAGTACCAGACAATTTCCGAGTGGCCTAGAGAGAGCTAGAGTCCAAAGACACTTCTGGAGCTGCTCTTTGTAAAAGACAGAGTTGCAACATCAGCGACTGGCCACAATTTCTATTGCAACAAGAATACAACAGCCAAAGATTCAATTAAACCATCAAAAGCTACCAAGGTCCATTCTCAATTTTTAAATTGCAAACCTTTGTATATTTCATTTTTTTTTGTTGGCACATCTAGAATAAGATCGAAACAAATAATATAGGAAACACACATTGACAGATCTCTACATAAATATTTTAAAAAAAATCTATGTTATTCCAACACAACCAACCTAGAACACACGTTGTGCACCAATGTGATCAATGGCGGTATCAATCTTCCATATATCAACAAAAAATAAAACTTATCATTCCAAGAATGACCCAACAAAAGTAACATAGAAATCACTATATATCAATGTTGTTTGCATCCACTATGACATACACACATATCTACACATAGGGGAGGAACGAATTTCTGATTCATTCCCTTTATTTTTTGACCATCATTCCAATATGGCAATCTTCATTGTTATACTCTAGCCTAGGCTATGTTGTATCATTTTGAACAAGATGTCGTGAGAATGCTATATTGTTTCAATTTTAGATAAGGTGTTGTTTAGAAAGGGTTGTATTGTTTGCACATCTAGCAGCAATGAATTTATGATTCATGCCCTTTGTTTCTTGGCCATCGTTCCAATATGGCACTCTTCATTTTTGTGCTCTATCCTAGGCTACATCATATCATTTTCAAGAAGGTGTTGTGAGAACACTATATTGTTTCAATTTCAAATAAGGTGTTGTTTAGAAAAGGTTGTATTGTTTTTTAATATCCATATTGTTGCCAAACTCAAGAATGGCTTGTTAGAATGATATCTTGTATCTTAAATGTAACAAGGAGGATCTATTTTACCATTGATGAAAGTGGTGGACAATGTATCTTGTTCCTTCCAAGGGTTACTTTCAAGTTCTGGTTGCAATGGATTAAAATAGTTAATCCTATACACATTGTGTTATATTCCATTGGATATCATTGATTATGACTGTTTTATAACAATATTTTATGCATCTAATACCATACATGTAGATTTCTGCAGATAGTCCAATGAAATTAGTCGGTATGATTGTGAAGAATTCCTTTTGGGTAACAACATTAACTCTATAGTATTAACTATTTTATTATGCATTGCAAATGAAAGTATATAGCCAAAGTTACAGAACAACAAATTTCATTGCACTATAGAAAACAACACAGACTATTTTAATATATCACAACCATTTGCAAAGAACGGAAGCCATAAATGAGACAATATTAAATTTTCTTGACCATAGATTTGTATGTATATCAAAGTGTTTTGTGGGCATGTTTGCAATGGGATAAAATTGTTGAGGTTATGCATTTTTTGTTGATTGTTATTGTATAGGTTGGCCTATATTGTGGCTTTCTCCATCTGGGTTGCTATTGAAACCAATGTTATTTTATTTATGTCTTTAGTTCTCTGGTTATGGAAATATAGCGATATGCATAGTAAAAATATAAAATACAACTCAACACAATAAGGCATGCTCTCCACCCTACCATAAAATTAAAAAAATGTATAACATGGATTTCCATTAAATAGATATTTTCACCATTGGTCACAGTGGTGGACAATTTATTTTCTTGCTTGGGGGTTTCATAAGAGCACATAATGCTCCATGAGCCAATATGGTAGGATGGAAATCAAACCTTCTTCTTTTTTTGTACATACTGCATTCTATCGTATGCACCAAGTATGGATAAATTATAATTACTTCATTTGTCTCATTGCAACTACAAAGCAAATTATGCACCATAAAATTATGCATTATAAAATTTAGAACTTTGATATCTCTTGATTTACATATTGTCTATGAATTAGATATGATCACTTCTCTAAAATTCAAACTTTGTATACACAAAAGATGTATATGGTCTAGGCTTTCCAATAAAAGTCTTACATAGGGTAGTACTATGAGCTTTAGCTTTCTGTTGCAATGGCTGCAATGGAATAAAATACTTAATGCTATGTAGTTCATTCTATTTTTTGCATAATCACCACACTAATCTCCACACCTTTTTGTTATTCTTGTAGACCATAGCCTAGCCATAATGTGGTATTTGATAAACTAATGTGTTACAAACAAACTTTCAAAATAATGATAATGACTACAAAACCAATAACAATGGTCAAATTGATAATCAAATTCTAATGCACTCTATATTGACCATAATTTGCAATATTCATTTCACAACTGGCCAGAGTGGTCGGTAATGTATATTATTTATATTATATTTTGAATAGGCTATAGTATTTAATTTTTGATAGCATCTTATTGTAGACGCCAGGGTCTATCAATCTTTCTCAAGGCTCCATGCATGAAAGGCTATAGTTCAAATACACATATACATATATACACATACATATAACATCCAGATATATATACATGTATATATGCATATATATACATATAAAAATCCGCATACATACACACTTATATACATATATACATATATGTATTCATACATATATATAGATACATACATATATATATATATATACAAATATATATACATATATATATATATATATGTACAAATATATATACATACATATTTATACACACACACATATATATATACATATATATACATGTATATAAATATATATTCACATACACACACACACACACACATATATACATATACATATATAAGGGTGGATGGGTTATAAGTCTCGACAAAAATTTTGTCAGTCTCTAAATTTTTTCCTTCCAATGGTTGTGCAAAGGTGGCGGTGGCGATGGCGATTGTTAGCTGCTTTGGGAATAGGGGTGTTTGAATCAACATTAATTGTTCTATGCTTTGCATGTAGTGGCAATGGTCATAATAATAGCAACCATTTAACAACTAATAGAACAAAACAAATGTTTGAGAATTTTTCAATAAGGCATTCTTTCAATTTTTGATAAGTTTGTGTTGAGAAATAAGTATAATTTTACTTTTGTTTCCCACTGTGAATCTTTATGGCTTCCTATTTATTAATATATATATATATATGTATATATGTATATGTATATATGTATATGTATTTGTATATGTGTATATATTTATATGTATATGTGTGTATATATATAGATTGTTTCTCCATCTGGATCACTATTGAAACTAATGTTGTTTAATTTATCACTTTTGTTTTGTGGCTATGGTTGGAATAAAATAAAAAATAGTTAATGTTGTGCCTCATGCTATATCATTTCATTTTTGGAACAGAATAAAACAATTAATTATGTTGATTCAATGTTTGCTTAATATATGGATCCATTTTGTGGTTATGGTTAGAACAGAATAAAAAATAGTTAATGTTGTGTCTTAGGCTATATCGTTTTACTTTTCGAACAAAATAAAATAATTATTTTTGTTGATTCAATGTTTGGTTGCATTAGGTATTATTAATTATTGTTCTCTGCCATAGGCTATAGTGGGTATATTTTAATATCAATATATATGTATATATATATATGTATATATGTGTACAAATATACATACATTTATATATATTTCAATTTTTCATGGGTCACTTTTTATGGATTCCATTTAGTTGATATGGTGGTAAAAGGGATATATATACATATATATACACACACACACATATATACATATATATATACACACATACATACATATATATATAGGTATGTGCAGGATCATCATGGAAAAAATAGGCCCTTAAGTGGCAAAAAATTCAAATAAGTTAGAGTTAGGAAACTTGACATAAAAATTTGAATAAGTTATCTATATTATTTCAAAAATATGTAAGAATAGAATCTGTAGCAAATTGAATGTAGTTTCTAAACTACTAGGTTTGTTTAAAAAAAAAAACTATTTGGTGAAAATTTGAAATTTCAATGGAGTGGTACTTTAATTTCAAAGAAAAAATAAGAAGTAGGTGTCTGTCTGACCACCCTAACCACAATAAAATGATAATATTTTTTATAAAATTTTAGATATAAGTAGAGGATTCATGCCTCGATGTGATGCATATTTTTTTGTAATTTTTTTCCAAGTAAATAATTAATTATGAATTTTTTATTACAACTTTTTAAAAAATATAAAAACTCGTATGTCTGACCACCTTAACCTAGTCAAAACTTCATGAAATTCCTTTTTTTTTTAATCCTATAGTATGTGAATCATAGAATGTGATGCATATTTTGGATTCAAAAAATGTGGTACCATTTGAAAGCTATAGGTGTTTTTCAATCAGCCTATCAATAAAGACTTTAGTCATAATTTGAATAGAAAATGAATAATAAGTACTTATTAAATTCAAAATAAAGCATAATTTATATCGGTGGAAAGCTGAGAATCTCCTTTAAAAACCCTTTTCGTTTCATCAATTTTGGGTAAAAAAATAGTCGTCAGCCACATATCCATCATATTGCCACTTTTTGGCCCATCATGATTTTGCACATACCCTATATACACATAGATATAAACATATATATATACATATATATACACATATATATATATATATATATATATATACATATATACATATATACACATTTGTATACATATATATAGATATATATATATACATATACATATATAATGGCAAATGACTTATAAGTTTGGTCAGAATTTTAGTTAGTCTCCCAAATTTTTTGACTTCCAATTGCCGTGACAAATGTGGCGGAGGCAGTTGTTGGCTGTTTTGGGAATAGGGTGGCATTTTTTGGGGCACGTGGATAGAGAAGGTTGCAGAAATTAAACACTGGTTCGCATGAACATTAATTGTTGTATGTTTTGCATGTAGTGGCAATGGTCGTAATAATAGCAATGATAAATGGAAGCCATAAATCAAACAATATAGCCTAACGCAAACAACAATTGTGAACAATCCCTTATGTAAAACAACATGAACTACATACATTAACTATTTTACTGCATTGCAACCATCGCCAAAAAATAAAAGACATGAACGAAACAATATTGTTATCAACACTCACCCAAATGGCCAAATGGGAAAAGCACTAAAAATCACAGTGACAAATCCATACAAAAACATGCGCGAAAAAGCTGAACCATAAATCAAATAATATCACTATGAACAAACTATATACTCTTTTTCCAACAAAACCCTATAAAAAATGCAAGAATATACCATAAAGCAACATGACTTGTATAACATTAACTATTTCATTGGGTTGCAACCATCGCACAGAAGAACACGACTTCCAATAATGGCTCAGAGAGAAAACCCAGAAAACATAGAAAGCTCTCAGTAACAAACTAACTCAACCTTCACCAAGGAAACACAAACCGTAAATGAATCAATATTAGTTTCAACAATAACCCAAATTGGAAAATTCACCTAAAATATAATAGATTAACTATTTTGCAACCATTCACACAAAACATAAGCTATAAATGAAACAATATTAGCAACAGTCACCCACATGCCAAAGCCCACAAAACACAAGAAATTTTTACTTCAAGATTCACCAAAAACACACCAGATTAACTATTTTCCAACCATTCACATAGAACCGAAGCCATAAATGAAACAATATAGCCAACAGTCACCTACATGCCAAAACCCCAAAAACTATTCATTTTTTTTAACAACAATCGATACAATGAAACAATATTGGTTTCAAGAGTAACCCGGATGGAAAACCCACAAAAAATACATGAATACAACACACGAAACACAAAAACAAACAATATTGCCTTCCAGCAATAGCGGCTACATGGAAACCATAAACCAAACAATTTAGACTAAGCTATAGACCAACAAGCAACAATCCCCTTTCGAAAATAACATAAACTGTTTTAGAAATATTTGACAAATGGTATTTTCCAATATGCACTTCTACTCATTTCCTTCAATAACATCTCTTCCTGCTTGCTTTCTCTTCCCTCCGTTCTTTCTCCATGGCTTGCAAAAAAAGACCACAAAATTATCACAACATACACCTTTTGCAACCATCGACGCATGCAAAAAACACAAGATAACCTCCAACCACCTTCACATAAATTCCACAGCTGATCAACGCACTTGCACCTTCATAGAAGCTTACCCTCCACATTCACAACTACCTTCAACAACAACATAAACCTAGAGAATCACACCCAACAATACGTTATCGATAACTGCATGGACATTCGTTTTGTTTTCCGAGGTCTTTAAAACAGATGTTACTTGCACCATCACCACTACACGAAAACCATACAACAATCAATGTTGATGACATTTCGCTGACCTCCTCTACAGCTGCGTCATTTTGCCGGCCTCCTCTATCGTCGCACAAAATGCTTTTTAAAAACACCTCCGCCACCTTTTACATGGCAACGGAGACCTAAAATTAGTAGGGATGACGAAATCTCCGACCAAACTACAACCCATCTGCCAAGTTTTCCTCGATGTGAGAAAAGTTGAAAAACGGCGAGACTGACGAAAATTCCAAGCAAAGTTGACACAAATAGCCTATCAGCTAATTGCATGTTAAGCCAACTTGACAAACGTTTAATACTTTTCCTCCTTTATTCTTTATCTTGTTTCTATCTAAAATACCTCATTTAATTTTGTTTTCTCTTTTAATAATTATGATCATTCAGATGGAAGAAATCACGTCGTATAATTAATAGAGATAATGACAACATGCACATATGCGGAGTAAATAGCCTCCTCTATTGCCTGAGGTATGTTGCTACCAACTTGGATTTAATTCTTGTCAAGGAAGACCTTCAATCCCTTGTTCTTACGATTATGAAAGAAGAGGCTGGCTACGCTTTGCTTCACATCTGTACCACGATGGTTAAGGAATACGTCATAATTTGGAACAGAGGAAGAATGCACACACTCGTTATTTTGAGGTGCAGCTAGGCATGGAGAGAGAACACATTTGGGGTTATTATAAGCATGCCCACAGGCCTTATTATTTTCCTTGGTAGCAGGGCAGAGAGAAATGGGGAGAGGACATTTGGGATTATTATAAGAATGTGTGGAACTGGTAATAAGGTAAATAGACAGGCAATACATTACTGTAAGAAAGCGTAAAGGATGATTATTTCCATTGTAACGTAAGAGAGGGAGAGAGATAAGGTGCACAACTGTTATTGATTATTAAGGTAGATGAATTTTAAATAGAATCAACAATGTTATATGACCTACCCAATATAAACTTTCAATGGTCGACTTCAAACTTTCTGTTGGAGTGGACATAGATCTACACAAAATTTACACGTCAATTGAAAAGATTTGTACGTCGAAAATGAACGTATAAAACAGGTAAACTGGTTGAAATATGTTAGTCTTCAAACGTATGTAATAGTTATGTTCGTATATGATAATTACGTTGATCGAAAGAAGAAAGCGAAATAACGTATCGGCATTGGCAGGTGTCGATTTGCTTGTTGTAGAGAGTATCAATTTTCTTTTCTGTAGAAAAAGACGTCGGAAGTGCGGTCCTCTCTAACACTGCCACATTACGAGTGACCAGAATCGAATATAATATAGGTATTTGACCACACTGTGTCAAAGGTACTGTGAGTTTTGTGAAAGCAATATTTTTTACTAGATATATATAAAGGAAAACATTTTTTTTATAATGTTAAATTCAGATTAGTTAAATAAACTAATTTAGTATAAATGAGAGTTGCCGCCGGGTAATCAACTACCTTCGCTCTGGCCTCCATTATCCGTGTCTCCCATGCTTTCACCATCTTCAATGCTGGGGCATGGTAAGGTATTTTAATTAGTTAATGTTATTTAAGTAAATTATGTAAAAGGATTTAGATATTTGTTTTTGAAACTAATGATGAATGAGTATGATATTGTATTTAAATTCATTTATTTGATTATATATATACATACACAAATATTTATTTTTTAAATTTGTTATGGTTTAAACTTATGATTTATGGAGAAGGTTGTGATGATAGTCACATGCAGAAGAAAGGTAAGGTGGTGGACAGATTGACTCTGGATGCTACGGTAAATATTTAGGCTATTCAAAAAGGCCCCTATTTTTCGAGGAGAAGCTCCACTTCAAGGCTCAGTAGTGGAAGGCTATCAATGGTTTCAAATTGTTGGGAGACCTGTAGGTGTTTTTTGGCCACGTGTTGGTCTTTGGTCTATGTGTTACCGCTGTTTCTTTTTGCTGGTCAGACTATTTAAGTTTAAGTTTAAGTTTTTGTTTGTTGGGTGCTTCACTTCTCATGAGCCTCTCGTTCACCTCGATGGTTGTTTTGTAATGGGTACTAGCCCTTCCAATCTTAATCTAATCAAAACTTATAATTTATGGAATCAAATGATCTCCTATGTAAATGTGATTTGAAATTTACTAAAGTGATTATGCATACTATTGAATTTTGGTATTTGATTCAATAAGATCTTTGCTCCTCATTAACTATTAAAGCTTGGTGGTATTCAAAAATGCCTAATCAAGATCACTAGAATGCTTCTTAATTAGGCACGACTTTTACAATCATGGAAATAGTTGAAGACAAACTCTTTGATTATGCAAATTTGCTAGAATGATTTGATGAAAATTTTGTAAAGTTAGCATGAGAGATTTCATACATATTCATTGTCATAAGAGAAAAATATCAACATGACATTAGTAGTTACACTTGGTTAGATATATTGCATGATTCTTTATCATCTTTGATCTTTGTTCCATTATGTTGACTAAGTAACAAAGGTTTGAACAAATGAGAAAAATCATATATTAAATATCATGGTAAATAGGTTTCAGATATCCAAACTAGTAAAGATTAGATCTATAGACCAATTTCACATTCACACATAGGGCTTAGTCTATGCTTGTGGAAGTGCTCTAGGATAGTAAAATTGAGTATTTTAGTCATAAGGAATTCATTTGATAGGTCCTCAGTTTCTAGAGTGGTGTTGAATCATCTAGTAACATCTAACACAAGAAGATTGGCATTCCCTAGTGTTAAGTACCTTTTTCTTTCATCTAGGTATTTTACATATAATTTACTAACATAATTAGTCCTCTCTCTCTTTATCCTAGGTTACTTTGAATACATTATGATGCATGGATCAAAACGTATAATGGTTTTGCTTGCCCTACAATAGGTTTGATAACTCTTCCTTTAAAAGTTGAACTAAAACAATTACGTGCCTCATTTTTCATCATCCTATTGTTGGACCAATTTCGTGTGAAGTTAGGCCATCCATGGCTTTCCTCCATGAATCTCATCTCGTTGATTGTGCATAAGTGCTTAAAGTTTCCATTTGGAAATGAGATCTTTATTGTGCATCATAGTGGCTTTAATCTTGTGTCTTCCCATGGGAATTTATCATTGTATTTTTTTGGCTCGAACCTATGGAACCTATTCGGCCTCATGAGGACTTCTTTTTCAAATCTTATCAAAAGTTCAAGGAAAAATGCATAGTATAATTATCCCTTACAAATATGCCTCAACCCACGACTGAGCCTCCTATCCTTGATGAGACTATGATTGAATTGAAAGCCCTTTCAAGTAACCAAGACCAAAACATAGAAAATCATCCACCCATTTCCTATAAGAGACCATGAGATAACCAAATAAGTCTAGTTGTGCCTCCTAAGATCAAACAAGTTTATAAAGCTAAAGAGAAAGTGATTGAACAACCTCCCATGGTTCCTTTCATTCCTCCCTTAAGGGAAGAAAAGAAACCTATGGTTGATAAATCCACTCTTACACAATCACAACTTAAAAATTGAATAACAAGAAATTGAAATGATAGAGAGCATAGGCATATACATCATGCTATTTCTCATTTGTTGTAAGAAAAAAAAGAAAATAACAACATACAAAATCAAAATCCATGTTAGGTCTCAAGCAATGCATGATGATTCTACACCTTCTCTAAAACAAGAAAATTCAAAACTTCAAACACAACAAGAACAAGGACCTTCTATGGATATATCATTAGACCTTCTATTGTGATAAACTTGGATGATGACAATGAAATTGCTAGAATTGATGAGGAAGTGTATAAAGAGTTAAATTCATTATTTTCCTCTTCCATGAGCTTAAATGATAACAATCATGATGATCCTTCTACAAAGAGTGTTTCACCATGTGTTAAACTTGGTGATTGTCCTAATTTCACCTATGTTTGATTTATAATTAATTTCAATTCATGAAGTTATAAAAGATAAATTATACAAAAAAAACTATAAAAAAATGTATGTGCCTAAGATATTAGTGTTCTTAATCTATGTTTAAAATTTTATAATTTTATTCTTCCTACAATTAAAGTTATGTTGTACTTAAGTGACACCACTTTTGAAAAATACTATTAACTATATAAACTAAGTTATTAAAAGTTACATAAAAAATAGAAATTATTTCTTAAAATATTTATAAAATATATTAATATTCTATGGATAAAATCTCAAAAATCACTAGTTCACATCATTTTCAAATTCTTAATGGTTTAATTTTTATATGCGTTAGAAAGTTAAAATTTGGTGAAAAATACTGATATTGATGTCCTACTTTTGCCAAAGAATGAGACACACTATTGGGGGATCACCCCCATGATAGAGGGAGATGACAAATTCAAATTTGGAAAGTGTGCCATATAAATTCTTGATTCTATAAGTAGAAGAAATAAAGCATGAACATAAATATGTTGAATTTTATGGAATTAGAAAATGACATAGATGACCTATGAGTTATTGATGTGTAGTACATTACCCAAATGGCCTCCAACATGGGTGAAAGATAAAAGAATAACAAAGGTGGAGAATGCAATGTTTGAAGGACAATCTATAATTAACCAATACATGCTGAGATCTAAGGGATAAAAATGCTCCCTTAGTGAGAGATGAAGATAATAAGTTGGAATGTTAGGGGATTGAATGTGCATAATATAAGGTGTGCAACCAAGTGCCATATTGAGACACTATTGGTTGATAACATTATGTTGCAAGAGATACAATTGGGTGCTTATGAGGGTAATTTTTTTAGCACTCATTATAAAGGATGTGATGGTCTCTTTTATGAGTCTCTTGATTTGACTAGGGGCTTAGGTTTGTTTGGTTCCCATATCATGTGAAAATGGAGTTGTTTAAATCCTCTCTAAATTCAATCACTATTAGCATGAAGGTTCCATTTTCAACATTTATTTTAAACTAGTTAATATCTATGGACCTAAAATATATAAAGAGAAATCATGATATTTGAATAAAGTCCTTTATTTTACAATTCGACAACATAAAGAAAAAAATATAATAGAAGGTGATTTCAATAAAAGTCTCCCTATAACAGAGAAAGGTGGTGGGCTTATCCACACTACACAAGCCTAGGCTAACTACCAAAACCTTGTAAGGGATGTAGATCTCTTAGATATAATGCCAAAAGAAGAAAGACACATATGGAAAAATAGTAGAATGGCCTTCCTAAAAATATTAAAGTGAGTAGTTAGGTTTTCTCACTTCACAAATTAACTCCAATCCACATACATAATAGAATTTTCCATTTCTTCTATATCTAGATTTCATCATTATTTGGTCCATATTTTTATAATTGAAGAAACAACAACATTAATATGCACCATTAACTTCAAAAGAATGTGTTCTAGAAGTGGTGACCTCATGGATTGCATACAATCTTGGTGGTCAAGTATCATCACTCAAAAAGGCCTCAAGATGTCCTACTTCACCAAGAAACATAGTTTTCTGAAACCATGGTTAAAATATTGTATCAAGAGATGTTAATTGTTAGGACAAACCCTTCACATTCACTCATAGTCATGACCGTTCATTAGTTTCAATATCAGTATTAAATAAGTATATATATATATATATAATATTTTTTTTTTATCTTATTACATAAACAAAAAGTTTGAAATGTTATCAAGGAACTCAATGGTCTTCCCTTTTACTAGTGATAGGGCTCCAAATACACTTTCATGTCACCAATAGCCTTGTAGATACAAATAACAAGCAAACAAGTTGTACATATTTTAAAAGAGGGAGATAGATCTATACAAAATTCATCTCTAACTTCTTTGAAAATATTAAAATATTTTTCCTTAAATTATTAGGTAAAACTTTATCTATTTCGCTAATAAACTCTAGAGCAACCAACTTCCAGCGAAGGAGGAAGATAGATCTATACAAAATTTACGGCAACTTCCACGCCGTTTACTTGAATATACCTACAATTTCAACATATTTATATGAACATGGATTGATTCGCTCCGCGAAATTGAGCGTTTTTTACAATCAAATTATACGACTCCGGACAATTAGCTTTTTATTTTTTTCTGCTTTGGCTGAGACTTTCCTCTCCCAATAAGCTCTGCGACACTCGTTGCGATTCGCTCCAGCAGCTCTCCTTGGTCTCTACAGTATACACAATAAATGTCGTTCAAAATTTTATATACCCAATATTAATTATAAGCAAAGCGACAGCTATGATGCTAAAATTTGAAAGCAAATATCGATTAAAAACTTTAATTGAAATTGATCAATTAATCTCGTGACATAAGAACATGTAGTAATAGAAATATTGTCTTAAAATACACAGAAAACTAAGAAATCACCAAATTACTCTCCTCGCATTTGAGTTACAGAAAGAAATTGATTACACCATTGTGCATAGTGGTTTTAAAGAGTTCATAAGTTATTAGGATTCAATTCTAAATAATGGCAGAAAAACATAGTTCCGTTAACTGAAACAAACAAGAAAAAAATAATTTTACCCTTTAAAAATATAGCCCTTGATATATGAAACCGCATGAAGTGCCTTCCTCCACTCCTCAACTGTATGATGCTCAAAACTCCCAGATTGCTCATGCTTTTGGAAGGCTCGAGCATACACACCTTCTTCATCTATCATTCGAAGCTCCGAAGGCTCAACTCCACAAAATACGGGTATTATGGGAGTCCCAGTTTTGAGGATCAGATTCAGCTCTTTCAAGCACCAACTCGACTGCGCATAATTAGCAGAAATAATGACAACATGCACAGACGCGGACTGAATAGCGTTCTCTATTGACTGAGGTATGTTGCTCCCAACTTGGATTGAATTCTTGTCAAGGAAGACCTTCAATCCCTTATTCTCAAGATTATGAAAGATGAGACTTGCTACACTTTCCTTCACATCTATACCACGGTGGTTGAGGAATACGTCATAATTGGGAACTAACGAAGAATGCACACATTTGGGGTTATTGTAAGCACGCTCACAGGTTTGATTATTTCCCATGGTAGCAGGGCAGAGAGATGAGCAGAGAACGTTGTGATTATTGTAAGAATATACGGAGGTAGGACTAAAGCACAGAGACGGGCGAATCACTACTGTAAGAAGGCTCAGAATGGTAATAAGAGAGTAGAGCGATGAGGTGTCAACTCAAAAGATTTGTACTCACATAAAAAATAAGTAAAACGCGTTAAAGTATGTTTGACATACTAACGTATGTAATAATTATGTTCATCTATGATAATTACGTCGTTCGTCTGTCTAAGCTGCTTTGTAACTTTTTACTGGTCTGGGAATGCTGATTGTCAGCAGAGCTTTGTAATATCATTCGTATTCCAATTAGAAGAAAAAGATGGTGGAAGAATTCATCCAAATTTGGAAGTATCAATTTCCTTTCGTAGAAAAAGACATCGGAAGTGCGCTCCTGTCTGTACACACATTGCCGACTTACAAGTTACGATATTTGACTACACTGTGTCAAATTCCGATATTTTCTTTCCCGCTAAAGTCATCCTATGGGATTTGTTCATCGAATTTAAGCAATTCCTGACACTTCATTGATTAATAAGGACGGGTCGTATTTTAAAATATTTTGGAGATTATTAGATATCATTGTTATTTCTCTTAGTTTTACCTTTATTAGATATGGCTTTTTACAAATAGTCGAAGGTAATACTCTAGAGTCGTCTAATTTTAGAATGATTTGATGCAAATTTTGTTGACATGTCATTTTAGGTTTTTGTTTTTTTTTTACTAGGTATAACTTTTACAATCTTGGAAATAATGCACAACGATTTGATGCAAATGTCATAAATTTAGCATGAGTACTCTCATACACATTAATTTATGATAGGAGCATAACATTGGTATGCCATTAGTAATTATAGATTGCTAAATATATTGTCCATTAATGTATAGTCGTTGATCTTAATAAGAGGGGTTTGATCAAAGGGGAACAATCCTAGTCTAATGGGTTATCTAATAAAATTTACCATTGATCATTAAGGTCAAATATGATAAATCTAAATTAAAAGAAATTTAATAGATCTAATTGATTATTTGACCATATACTTTCCCTTTTGGATGAAATCTATATCAATTCCACCAATTTAAATAGAAATTGTAGGTTGCAATTAGAGGATTTGATAGTGAAGGTTAGAGTCACTCAATGCCACTAGTTTGGCCTTAACACTTGGATCAATTCCATTAATACTATATATCTTGTGAGGCCTAGATAGTTGCTATACACCATTTTTTTAGGGTGTTCATGGATACATGCTTTAGGGGTGTTAGCATCTACTTTACATCAACATATATATTATTTATATCAATAAATGATATGTGGTGCATGCAAATGACAATCTTTACAATTTTTATTAGTTGACTAAGAAATATAATATCTTTATTCACCCCACTAGATTAATTTTATAGTAAATCCATAAAAAAAAAAATGTTCTTCATCTAAAACTAACATTAATATTTATGATGATAGCAGTTCACTTAATTTCACACCTTCATGTGTTCAAGAATATAAATTTGTTGGAAGCTTGTGGATTTTTCATTGATGTGTCTACTAGCAACATGAGTATGAGAATGAGATGTATAGTATGCAGTGTTGTCATTCATGTCAACATTGTGTTGTGAAATGAAGAACATGGTGCAGAACATTTTGTATAGCTTGACCATGCATGAAGATGGTAATTGAGTGCTTAGTTGCAAGAAGGTTTGATCTAGTGAAGATAGTTGGAGTAGAAATTTGGCCAAGTGACAAAATTGGTACTTCAGTGTTCATCACATTTGGTAATTTGTTCCATATTGGTCTACCTTGAAGAATCTTGCTCTGTGGTTTTAATGCAATTTTGCTGGATGGTAGAGAAATCTAAATCCAAGTTTTCACATTGTTTTGTCCTCTAGTGAAGAAGTTATGAATGACAGTGTGTCAGGTCTAGTACAAAGTGTATGTTTTGTTGAGTTCCCACTTCACCACGGATTGGTATCTGGTCTTGTGGATTTATGGGAGTGTTTACAAGTGTCAGGTGTATCTTAATTCCAAGTAGTATGAAGTTTGGAGGTTCGTATGTTCGTTTGTGGTTGAACAACTAGTGAATTTTTATGTTAGGTCATTACTGGTGCTGACCTCGTATCTTTTAGGTATTCCAGAGTTTTGTGAAGTATTGATTCATTATAAGGATGCTATTATAGGTCCACCCTAGCCTATATTATGTGTTACAAGTTTGAATTAAAGCATGTTGTGTGTGGGTTGAGTCGACAAGTTCTATTTTGTATGATACATCTAATTAGGCTAACCTAATTGATGTTTGAGATTGAGATGGATATATGTGAGTTCATTTTTGGTGTTTTATATATTTGATAAAAGTATTGTTGATGTGAATTATGTGAGAGTGATGTGAATGTAGAGCATAGCAGAGTGTTAAAACAAAGAGATATGAGGTGTGTTAACTTTGTATATTGAGCTTTAGTGGAACTATATTCTAGCATGTGGTAGATGCATTTGTAATAGGCCATTTTGGTAATAAGTCACTCATATCTTCTATCTTTCCTTCTTTCTATAGGCAGTGAGTCAACTTGTAGTGAGTAATTTTGTAATATCTTATAACTAGTTATCATATATTGTGAGCTAACCCTCATCATGGTTTTTCCCTTTTTGGGTTTTCAATGTAAAACTATGGTGTTCATGTGTTATGTGATGTTGATGGTTGATTTCATGCTTTCATTTCTTACTCCAAAATAAATATACTATTTGGAATGAATGTTTAAATGTTAAAGTGGTTTTAGAGAATATTGATTCACCCCCCTTCTTAGTATTTTGGGTGTTGAACAATTGGTATCAAAGCTTGGTTGCTTAGAAGAAGCTTAGCAACTTGGGGAAGATCTTGGAGGTTGAACAACATGACTCTTAGAAGATATCCTACTCTTTTAGAATAAATTCATGTTGTTTGATTCATAGAAGAAGAGTGAATGGTTTACATGAATAGAGAACACAAAATAACCCTTGAAGATCTGGAAAGGACTAAAAGTGTGAAGAAATATTTGAATGAAAATGTCAAAGAAGCACATGAATGCATGAAAAAGTTGAGGGAGAAAATTAAAAATTTCAGAGAAAGACATAAGGAGGTTAATGACTAGTTGAAGCAAGCCAATGAAACAATTACCAATTTGAAGATTGTGCACTTGTTAAAGAAGGAAAAAGAGTTGAAGAATGTTTGAATACTAAGATGAAAATCAAATCAGAAGAATGTTCAAAAGTTGAAGAATAAGTTCTAACCTTGAGATCAAACCTTGAGAAAGCAAAGATCCATGAAGAAAAATTCAAGATGACTCCTCCAAAGCTTGATGAAATGATTGCAAACTAGAAAGGATCTAAAGACAAAGAATGATTAGGGTTTAAGAAAGGTGAAATATCAAAGACAGATCAAACTCCAAATTACACTGAAAATAATGATAATGAAAAAAAAAGATTGTGGACAAGAAGTGTAATGGAAAGCAAGTCTATAATCAAAGGAAAGACTTCAAAAGACAACTAATTAGACAAAAAAATGCACAAAGATACCCATATTTAAATGGTTTATGTTATTCCTACAATAAATTTTCACACAAATCTATGCAATGTAGAAGTAGAATGAATCAAAATATTCAATATTTCCTTGGTTAATGCTTTACATGCAAAAGATTTAGTCATAAGGCTAGTGAATACATAAATCAAATGATGAATAGTTATAACACATTTGGTATGATATTTCAATATTTGAATGGCTATTGGTATACATGCAATGGATGTGGGAATAAAGCTAATCAATGCAAATCCAAAATGGCTAGAAGTAAGCTTGTTCAACATGTTGTCACAGGTTTTAATTACAATAGACCAAGACACATCTCCAAATTCTATAGAAACAATAATGTAAAGAAGAATAATTTGGTAAAGAATAATGATCCAATGAAAAAGGATAATCCAGTAGAGATGAAGAAAGAGATGGAGAATATTTGTAGAAAGAAGGAAGATGGTGAGACTAAGCCTAAATATGTACTAGCATTTGATGCAGATGTTTCCTCTAGAAACTAAGAAGAAATATTTGGCTTAGGGGAGCATTAACATAAGATTCTTTATCCCCTACCAAAGGAATGGTGTTGATGCTTCAAAATGTGGATATGAGGTGTAAATTGACATGGTTAATCTATTGGTGGAATAACCAGTGGAGAATATTGAGTTGCAGAAGTTTGTAGAGCATTTGAAGTTGAGTGTGTACATAGCTAGGTTTTTTATCAACCTTTCAAATTTTGTATTCAATGTGAATTAGGTTAGTGCAAAAAGGTTTATAATTAATTTCATACACAATATAAGTCATTTGCAAATGATCATTTGAGGAAAAAAGGATCAATGAAGAGCGAGGTGAAGAATCCAAGTGATCTTTGCATACTAAACCCTAATCAAAAGGTGATCAAAGCTATTTACAGTTCTATCTTACCTTAGGTTTTGAAAGTGGTTTTAATTTTTTGTGCAATGTATATACCACAAGTTGTAGATGTAGTGGATTGTCCCCAACCTAAATTCAAATAACATCCTAACAAATCCCTGGTGGATGATCTGGATGGTGTATTTTCATACATCCCATATGGTGTTCTACACACAGAAGATGTAAGGGTATACATTCATGTGAAGTTGGAAGAATATGATCACGGTAAAATTTGTGATGTGTGGGTTAATGAACTCACTAGACATAACTTTGAATTGAAAGCAACATTTGAAAGTCTAGGGAAGAAGAAAATTTTATGTATGGCATTATTTTCCTAACTTTATCCGTGATGAAGCGTGGCTTAGGTTTTCCTTAAGAAAAATCCATGATAAATTTTTATGGCTTGATATACCTCACTTGATCAACAAAGAGGCAATTAGGGTTGAACTATAGGTTTTTGTTCAACCAGACCTATTTTGACACTAAATTTTGTGAAGAATGAAGTAGTGACATTGTTAGCAAGAGTGACATATGACATGAGGGCTTTGAAAATAAATAGAATTAGAAACTTGATAGTCTTGTATGCCACAATGATGATTGGCTACAAAATATATTTCACTAACAAAGATAACTTTATATCAGCAACCATTATTAATGCAACATATGAACTAGTTATGAACGGTGTGGATTTTGATTTGTGCAAATTGTTGAGGGCACAATTAATTGAAAACTTATAGAAGACAATGGATTCAAAATATCATTTCAAGTTCAGAACATTAATCATTTTTTTGTTGTTTTCTTTCTTGAATGAGATTCTTGGAACAAAGAATATAGTATGGTTGAAGGTCATACTGGTAGTGCATCAAATCAGAGACTACCTAAGGAGGTTAGGTAATGTGGAGACATAGGAAGCAACATTATGGGGATTCTTCAAGACCTTTCAGAAGTATATGAAGGCTAGAGAATGGATTCCTTGGAGCATGGTGGAGAAATACAAGAATGATGTCACATTCTTGGTGATAAAAGATAGTTGCATCATATTGTAAGTTGTTGAGGCTAGGATTTTTTGGATCCCAAAGATTGGATATGAGATCATAGAAGAAGAAATCACTAGATCAGTAGACTTTATGCTGAGAAAACCTAGAGACACCTCTAAGGAGAGGTATGGTACCTATGTGGAGAAGTCTATGGAGGTTCATATGGATCAAAGTGAAAATAAAATATCAAAAAATGTTGAGAAGATAACTACATAAGTTGTGGAGGCTATGGGCCTCACAAAATAACAAGTAGAGAAGGGTAAATCCATGTCTGGCTCACTAGGAGGATCATCAAGTGTTAGGAGATTTGGTAGAATAGCTACCACCCCTCTGGTTTCCCCCAAGTCCTCTAGGACTAATTCTGTCATTAGTGAGAAGAGAAAAGTATTTGCAAGTACTCCAATGAAGGATAAGAAACTCTAAAAAAGAAGAAAATGATACCTGAGAAAGAAAAGGCCACTTCGACAACACAAAAATAGGCCCTAAAAAGAGAAGAGTAAAATCAAAGTTGAAAAGAGATAATTTTTTTAGTGTTAATGTGGATGAAGGAGAGGAAGAGGGAGAGGAAGATACTGAACCAAAAATCTAGAAGAAATCTGTTACATTTGACGAAGAGTTCAATGTGAAGAGGAAAATAGTAGACATTATGGACAATGACAGCGAGGCAGAGATAGAGAAGGAAAAGAAAAGATGGAAAATTTAGAAGAGGGATAAGGAACCTGAATCCAAAAAAGAGAAGTCACCACAAGGTAAGAAAAATAAAAAGAAGACTTCAACAAGGTCACATAGCCCTATAAAATTGGATGAGTTATTCAATAGAATTGTGGAGAATGACATGTTAGAAGAGATTATTGCATTGTATAACACTGTAGATTAAGTTGATAAGGATACTATTGAAGAACCAACTATAAATACATTATTAATTTTTAAGTAAATATGAAGAATATTGAAAATAAATTTCTTGTAGAGTTGAGGAATGTGTTGTATGCAAGAAGACATGAGGCAATCAATGAAGAAGAAAAGTGGAGGTCATTTTCTTTGGAAAATATTAGTGCACCCATTTTGGATGAAAATAGAGCCACATTGGCTTAGGTGTACAATAAGGAGTTCTTGAAAAAGCAAAGGGTAGCCATCCTTATGAGCAGAGATCAAAATGATCTTGAAAGGCTCTAGAACAAATCAGTTGAAAAGGTTATAGATTTGGAAACAATATTAGGTCTAACTCTAGACAGTGAAGAGGAAATGCATGATGATATGCTGGCTCCAAATGTTAATGAAGTAGAAAAATCATAACAAGATGATGCTCAACATGAGCATGCTATAGAAGAAGAGAATGTATAGGATGAAACTCTTTTGGATGTGGAAGAAAATATGGAAGGTCTTATAGATGAAGAAAATAGTGCAGGAGAAGGTACCATAGATGATGCTCCTCTAGTAGGAGAAAAAACCACTATAGAAGTAAATTATATAGAAGCACAAAAGGAGGATGCCCATACAAGAAAAAACTCCCCTCCTCTGGGACTACAGAAAAATGTAAAGAATGCACAAGGGAACCTGAAGATGAATATGCCTCTAGATAGCTCTGATAAATCCCTGGATGATGAGAAAAAGTATGTGAATGCATCTTGTACTAAAGAGAAGAAGGATGAGGAAACACCAGCTAATACTGAGAGGAAAGATAAAAATGTAGAAGTGAGCATTGGTGCTAAGGAAAAGGCTTTGGAGAAAAAGAATGCAAAATATGATGCAAATACAGTTCAAGAATCTTCCAATACCTATAGAGATTCATTAAATATTTTTTTAAGTATTGGAACCTATTAAAAATGATTATTGAAGTTGTTGATGTGTTGATTCACACCCAAAAGAGGTTTCTCCCAAGGATAACCCTAGAGATCTCAATGCAAGGGAGATTAAAATCTTACAATAGGGTTGTCCTAGGAAATGAATATGATCTAATGATGGGTTCCCCACAAAGTTTAGACCTGGAAAAGACAATGCAATGCAAGTTGTAAGAGAAAAATCTAATTGAATGCAAGCTAACTCTAAATGATCTGAAAAGATAAGTAAAATGCATCAAAAAGCTATAGAACTAAAAGTGTGCACCTGAGAGACTAAAGAAGGCAGAATGGAGGTTTGGATCACTAAAAAATTTGATGTTAATGCTAACTAGGACTCATTCACCAAGCTAGGAAAATTAGTCCAATTTCTGGGAAAATACACTAGAGCAAGTTTTGGCCAAAAGGGTATCTAGATCTGTAAAAATCTCTACCAAGCCTATACAGTGGGACTCATTCGCCAATAGTGGTGAATCATTCCACTTCTGCTTTTTGGAAGTTTTGAACTGGATTCTATTCCTCTCGGTCTACTTTTTTTTTCTTGACTAGTTTTTGGGTCTGAAACTACAAATTGCCACCTGTAGACCTTCTCCAAGCTTCTCCAATGCTTGATGACAACTTTAGGGATTTGAAAACTTTTCTCCAACTTTGTTTCTTGAAAAATCTACAACCTAGCTCTACAAATCACACCCAACAAGAGGGGAAAATGTTGTGAGGTTAGGGAATAGTGGTTTTCCTTGGTCAAACCCCTTGTTGGTAATTAAACCTTGAAATGAAAGAAAATATGAAAGGAGAATGATGAATGAACAAACCACAATGTTCCAACTCACCAAACCCTAGAAATAAGGTGCTACAAATGTGCTTGAAATGGCTGCAATGGATGTGGTTCTTGACTCTTGCTTGAATGATGTTGCTCTTGCTTGAAACACTTGCTTGGATCATGAACTCTACATCACAAATGTTAGCACAATAACAGACATGAAGAATGCAATCTATGACATGATGATTGACACTTGAGAAATTCTCTAAAATTCTTGATAATCCACCCTTGAATTCTTTTGAATGCTCTTGTGAACTCTTGAACGCTAGGTGTTGAATATGAGTGAAAGAACCTTGTATTTATACTTAATTATACAAGAATTCTCAAAATTCTAACACTAGAAGATGACATTAGATATAGGAAAATAAAATCCCACTGGAAATTTGATTTAAATTTAAATTTTCATCACATGAGACTCATTCACCCAAGGTGGCGAATGAGTCCCACCAGACATAATGTATGGGACCAAAAATGAAAAGTGCTTTGAAATGTGTGAAACCTGCATCAAGGCCAAAAAGACCTCAGTGGGATTCACTCACCCAAGGTGAAAAATGAGTCCTAGACACTAAGTATGGGCCACACAAGTTGGGGAAACTTGAATTATGATTGGTTACTGATTGATGTCAGGATTATCCTTGAAAAGATGCAATAAATAAGGCTTGTGGATGCAAATAGGGACAATTAAAGCATAAGAAAGCCCAATTATTAATGAAAAGCTTAGAGGAATGATCTTGAAAGCTATCTTGATGACCTTGTGAAGACTTGGAGTGATTAACTCTTGAGTACTTGACTTGATAACATGAATGCTTGATGAAATAATGATTTGGAAGCTTGCTTATATAGGAAATCAAGTGAAATGATCATTAATTTGATCCCCAAGGCCGACATGAAAGAATTGTAAACGTAAAACCTTGTTTTTCAAACTCAAACCTCAAAAATAGCTCAAATGTGACTCATTCTCCAAGCTGGGTGAATGAGTCCCACCTAGATGGGGCTATTTTGCTAGCTAGAATGTCGGGGAGTCAAGAAATTAAGCTTATATGTTGATCTTGTCAGGTTTCTAATCAAAATATGCCTTGGGATGCACAATATGGGGTCATAGGGGCCTATTAATGATGATATTAAGGTAATAAATGCAATAGGGGCCAAAATACAATGTGAAAGTATAAATAAATACACTTTACAACACTAAATTAAGGAAAAATTGGGTCTATTTAGCTTAGAAGGGCCCTAAATCCTATGTGAATGTGTAAAACACATTACAACACTAGATTAGGTCTAATTTAGTTTATAAACATCCTAAATTTAATGTGAAGATGTAAATAAATATAATTTACAATATTAAATTAAGGCAGAGTTAAGTTAATTTAGCTTAAGGAGGGCCCAAGACGTAATGTGGATGTGTAAAACACCTCACAACACTAGACGAAGGAAACATGAAGTCCAATTTATCATTAATTATTCCTAAATCAAGTGTGAAAACGTAAAGGGATACTTTTTTCTACACTACACTTTTTTTGACACTACACCATGTTTGAACCAAAAGATATTCCAGGTAATGAAGACCAACCTAAGGTAGAACCTTCTCTTATTTCCTACAAAAGACCAAAGGGTAATGAAATCAATCCCGTTACACCTCCTAGAATAATTTTTTTTTTACAAAGTTAAAGAGAAAGTGGTTGAGAAACCTTTTCATGGTTCCTTATGTTCCTCCCCTTAGGGAAGAAAATAAACCTATAGTTGATCATCTTGCTCCTACACAAATGCAGCTTGAAAATTGAACCAAAAGAAACAAAGGTGCTAGAGAGTGTAGGCTTAGATGTCATGCCCTTCCTCGAAGGTTAAATCAAGAAATAAATAAAGAAAATCAAGATCCAAACTTGACTGAAGCAATGCATGATGAGTCTTCCCCTTTTCCAAAACAAAAAGACCCTATATAATAATCGCAACAAGAGCTAAAGCCCTGTTTGGAAATTATAATTTGACCACTTGTTGTGATTAACTTGAATGATGATGATGAGATTGTGAAGATCAATGAACAAGTGCATAATGAATTAAATACATTGTTTTCCTCTTCTATGAGCTTAAAAAAAAATTCTCCTAAGAAGAGTGTTGAACTTGGTGATGGCCCTAGTTCGACACTTGTTATTGTCCCTTTGGCTAGTTGTCTTCCTTTGGTATACAGTACACATGATTGGGATGCAGACGCCCTGCTTTAGGTTGACTCACATGTGCCTTACTAGTATTTTGCATTTTTTATTTTTCTTTTATGTGAGTGCATGTGTGTAATGTGATCCCTCGTACAATTTTGTTTGATGTATCTCTCTTTCTTTGTGACATTCCTCTATTTTTACCTTGGCCGGGTGCATGAAGATGGGTAGTCAATTTGTGGCCAACTTTTAAAAAAAGTTTTGAAAATTCATAATGCGAGCATGATATAACATGCTCACATTATGACTTGGTGTGTTGAGCCTGAGGCTCAGCCACAATGAGCCAATAACATGAGTGCGTTGTAACACACTCATGTTATGAAATATTAAAAAAAAAACAAATTGAATTCATTCTTGCATTTGACTATGTTTTTTCTCTTTCCCACAACCAAAACTCCAATTTTTTGTGCTCGCATTCTGGGAGGAGGTATTTTGAAAAATTATTCATCAACAATTGTCATTTCATCACAAGGATGCTGCCCTGTCAACGGGGAGGTGTGAGAGGACAATTTTTTTTCTTTTTGTTTTGAATTTGTTAGTTTTAGGTTGTTTTTGATATCTATTTTTTGAATTTGTAGGAGATGTTAATCAACCTACAAACCCTCCTCAAAATCTTCAAGAAACACAACAACAACAAGAGGAAAAAATTCCTAAACAAGCACAACAAGAAAAAAACAACAAAATCCTCAATTTAGTCAACCACAACCTCAATCTCCTCCACCAATCCCTCAACATCCTCCTGGCACTCAACAAAACTTAATGAGGAAAATTGCGAACAATAAAAAAAATTGAGGATTTAATCAGGAGGTTGAACAATCCAAATGTTTCAACCACAGAAAGAATGATGTTGGGAACTTCACTGAGAGAAATGTTAAAACATGTAGATTCAATCAACAAAAAATTAACTAGTTGGCAGGATAGGAGACATGCGGCTAGGGCTTATTACCAAGATAAATTATCATATAAAGATGTAAATTATTTAAAAATTACAAAAGGTGATTTGTGCACATTATTCACTGACCCATAGTCAAATGCAAATCTTACCCTCAATGTGAAGAGGTTTCCTATTCATTGGTGCCACCACCAAGAGATTAGGAATTTTTTTTTGGGATAGGTGGTGCATGGTTTTTGATGACCCACCATGCAACAATTATGAAGTCCCATAGTATTTCCTTAGGGAACTATACTGAGTTCACCTTGAACAAAATCCTAAATTATTTTGATATGAGAGACTTCCGAGAGAGGTGGGGGGTTAGCTCAAGATAGACCCGACACACAGTAGAATCCTACATGGCAAGGGAGATGACCTCTCACTAGGCCGCCTCATGAGCACATCATCATCCCTTCCATCGCGAGTGAGAGTTCCAATTAGAGACTTTGCAAGTCATCAACTCTTTGACCTAGAGTGTTATCTAGCATGACAACCCTATACTACAACACCATCCAGGGGAGTCTTTGAGTGGAGGGATTTGATCCCATTTGTGTCAATCTTGCAGGGCGACTTGTTCATATGACCCCACCGACACTCAATAGGCTGCTACATAGGATCCATCTGCAGCTATGGAGATAGAAAGGGCAGCTGACATTTTGCATGTGGCCTATGGAATTGATACTTAGGTAAAAGTTAGCATGTTCATTGAATTTAATTTATTAAATTTTGATTTTGAAATGCAAGATTAGCTAATTTAGTTTTATGACTTTAATAAAATTGTAGGGTCACAATGTTGATACTGGATACACCAGCCCTACACCTTCTTATTTCTCCACTACACCTACTGTTGAGGTATGTAACTAGTAAACAATTATAAATTTATTACATGTTAATAACATTGTTTTACGAATGGTATTTTAATATGCAATTTTGGATGTTGAATAGGCTAATATTGGAGGTTTTGAGGGAACACCTTCCAGTGCCAATGGATTTAGTCAAACCTACATGCATGTAATAGAATAAAGAGTTTAACTAATGAATTATACTTAATATATTTGTGTAGTTTATATTCATATCATTGGTTACGTTGCATTGCACATCTTTCACACTCAAATCATTAGTTCACATTCCATAACTAATAACTAGATATTGATAGATGACAAAAATTCAACTACAATATAGTTGTTTAGAAAGTCAACATAAGAAGTGATGCAATTACTTCACAAAGCATAAGTAATAATTCTACTTGAGCAACTTCCAATTGCATTTGCTTGTCATGGCATTCCACGAGACCACTGTTTAACTAAGGAATCTTTTCAAATAGTTCACTGCCTTGTCTATGATATGGATTCTTGGAAGGAATATATGAAAGAATAATAATAAGCAATAGCATAGACAAGGCAATGAGTTGTTTGAAAATATTTCCTCAAAGAAATGCGGTCTCATGGTGATGTCCATCACCATGAGACCTAATTTCTTTGAGGCACTTTTTTCAAATAACTCACTACCTTTTCTATGCTACCACATTTTCCATAAATTTCTGCAAAATAATTTTATCAAACAATTCATTTCCTCACTACTATGGCTAAAATCTTGAAAAAGGTGCTTTCCCACAAACTATGGATGCTTGGAAAAAATTTATCAAAGCATAATAGTAAGCAATAGCATAGACAAGGTAGTTAGTAGTTTGAAAATATGCCTCAAAGAAATGTGGTCTCATGGTGATGTAATGTCATTCCATCACCATGAGACCACATTTATTTGAGGAATTTCTTCAAACAACTCACCAAATACATCACTATGAGACCACATTTCTTCGAGGCATTTCTTCAAACAACTCACCACCTTTTATATGATACCACATTTTCCATACATGTGTACCAAAGCATTTTATCAAACTACTCACTTCCTTGCTACTATGGCTAAAAGCCTAAAATAGGTGCTTTCCAATAAACTATGGTTGCTTGGAAATTTTTTTATCAAAGCATAATAGTAAGCAATAATACCATAGAGAAGGCAATGAACTGTTTGAAAAAATGCCTAAAAGAAATGTAGTCTTATGGTGATGGAATTCCATGATGTGCATTTGTTTGTAATGGAATTCCATCACCATGAGACCCCATTTCTTTGATGCATTTTTTCAAATAGTTCACTGCCTTCTCTTTGCCACCACAGTTATCGTACATGTCTATGAAATAATTTTATCAAACGGTTCACCAACTTGCTGGTATGGGTAAAAGCCTAAAAACGCGTGATTTCAAACAAGATATGGATAGGGAAAATAGTAAGCATGATAGTCATAAATATATAGTTTAATAAGTACTCTAAATTTTGTTTATTATCTCATACGTTATAAGTCATGACGTGGATCGCTATTGTAGTTTTCATGATTGAATAATTTGTTGTTTTATTTTTAGATGTTGCAAGTGGAGAAACCTCTGAATGTTTAGATGGCAATGGACATCAGTGTTTCATCTGCTATAGAATCCTTGATGGCTCTGACAGGGGAGGTATGAGGAAAATTACTATATTTCAATTTACATTTGTTGTTATAGATGTTAGTTAGTGAAAAATCAAACCATTATTGATTTGTATTTTAATTTCTATTTGGATGGTTTATACAGGGCTTCAACACACCTTAACATGGGAATTCAAATATTTACCTCATGGAGAGTGATCATCAGATGGCAGTAAGTGATTATTTTGTTAAATATATCATTTTTTTTAATGTAATTTATATATATTAATGTCTTTACTTCTTCTTGTAAAAAATAAGACCTCACCAATAACTAAAAACTAGGAGCAGCAAGAGCACTCCTTGACCACAACATAAATGAGTGAAAAACGTATCCCCATCTGATCAACAAGGAAAGGGAAAGAGTTTATTTCAAGAGCCTGGAGAGCGATGACTTTTGATTCCAGAGCCCTTTGTTATATTCCTATATGTCATTTTTGTACATATTTTGTATTGGATATATTTGACATTGTATGCATATATTGCACTCTCATAAGCCTATATGGCTATTTTGTACCTATATTTTATACTTATATCGTCATATATTGATGTATTCCTACATGGATATTTGGTTAATACAAATCTATATTATCGATGGTGTCCATATTTGCATTATAAATCCATGGTTCAATAGATATGTGTTACATGTATTCAAGTGTATGCTTTACAACTTGCATGTATACTTTGTGACTTACGTGTTTTAATGTGTATACCTTGTATTCATGCATATACTTTGTATTAATTGGGGTATACTATGTATTTGTGTGTATACTTCAAGGCTTACATGTCTTTGAGTACTTGTGCTTCCCTTATTCACATGTACATGATTGACTTATTCACATGTATACTTATTAATTGGTTAGCCTTAGCATTGATCATTGTTGTCCTTCATGGTTTGTCTTGAATATAAATTGATTAATGCTAAACAACTTCAATATTTCTAGGAATACTAGTAGAGTTACAAATTCCAAAATTGCACAAATTGAAAAAAAATATTAACTATAAATAAATTCACTAATTATTAACTTGATAATTGATTAAGAATGAGTATAAAATATATAAAGAGATGAGCCTTCTAGAATGGTAACTGCCAACTAGAAAATAGGCAAAGCATTCCCAACACTTTGAAAGTAATAATCCACCAAAAATTGCAATGGGAGAGAAATGATGTAGAGAAAGAATGCCTTCAATTACCAATCACAAATTCAACTAATTTCAACAAACCTTCAATCTCGAAAAACCTAACTAGGGTGATTCCCTTCACAACTTCACTATTTTCCTTATAGGTCTGCAGACCTAGTTTCTTGGACCTATCTCACAAGTCCGCTCTCAAAATAATTAACCAATTATATTTTGACACCCTTTAAGGCATACCAAAACATATCTCAAAATCTCATATAACTCTTTTGGAACAAATCCCTCAAGATGATGCTTCTACATTGTCCCCTTAAGCCAAATAGGCCTAATTTACAAAGCAACTCTCCTCTAAACAATATTCCAACCCAAAATACCCATGGATAGTCATTTACTAGTCTATAAAACTAATAAATCTATAACTTTTATCCAATGATTCGATCACTAAGTCCTATTTATACAAAACCCTCATTTTTAGCAAGTTATAAAAAAGTTTACTAAAAATCCCACTTCCCAACTTCTTTACACTTCACCAATGCATCAAACATGCTGAAAATGGCCTACACATGCTTAATCTTTCACCAAAATTTTTTTCCCCAAGATTTTTTCTCACCTACCCACCTTTAACCATCAAATTCACTCAAGACATTCAAATTTGACAATTAGGGCATCATGCCCAAACCCCAAAATGACCTCTCATGCTCCCAAAACCATTTAATCAACTAAATCCTATCATATTGGGCCCATTCCACTTAGCTACAAGAGTTAAAATCAATGGAATGTGCCATAATCACATTTTTATGTATTCAAAACCTTAAAATTGGTGTTTCAGACCCACCTACAGGGAAAACTCAATGAGATTCTACAACCCCAATGGGAACCCCTAAAAAAAAAATGATAGATAGGAAACTGACACAACAATTCAAATCAATTTGGAGTTACCATCAAGCTATACAGGTTGTGCAACTACTCTACAACAACAATATTCAATAGAGGGGCCACTACACTACATGCATTTGACACTTTTTCATCAAGTGAAAACTTGACACCTCATGAAAATGACTCCAAGATAACAAAAAATAAGAGAGGTTATTGTAGAGGGGCCCAACGGAATTATGTAGGCTCAAATGGAGAGTTCGTAAGTATCATAGTTTTTGAGTAATAGCCTGTCAAAGATTGCTTCCCTTTTGCACTTTGAACCCTTAAGGGATCGATCCAGTTAAACATAGCTCTGAGTGATTTCGCATTTTTGGGTGTGAAAGAGGACCATGTCTAGAGTAAAAATACTTATTTGGACACATTGGAATAGTTTGTTTGGTCACACGAGCTACAGAATGAAAGTTGCACCACTTTGCAACTTTCAACTACTTGCATTTGACAACTTTTTCTCCAAGTGAAAAATTTTCACCACAGGAAAATGCCTCCAAAATAACAAAAGATGAGAGAATTTATTGTATAGGGGCCCAACATGATTCAATAGGATCAGATGAGAATTTTCTAAGCGTCATGGTATATGAGTAACATGTTGAAGTTTGCAACCATTTTGAACTTTGGACCCTTAAGGGATCAATTTGATTGAATGTAGCTCAGAGCGATTCCACATGTTTGGGTGTGAAACAGGACCATGTCTAATGTAAAAATTCATATTCAGACACTTTAGAATAGTCCATTTGGTCATAGGAGTTGTAGAACGAAAGTTGCACAACTTTGCATCTTTCAACTACTTACATTTGACAACTTTTTCCTCAATTCAAAATACACCACCACGATAAAATGCCTCTGAGATAGCAAAAAATGAGAGAGGTTATTGTAGAGGGGCCCAACGCGATCCCATAGGATTAGATGAGAATTTTCTAAGAATCACAGTATCTGAGTAACAACATGTGAAGTTTGCAGCCATTTTGCACTTTGGACTCTTAAGGGATCGATTTGGTTAAATGTAGCTCAGAGTGATTCTGTATGTTTGGGTGTGAAAGAGGACCATGCCTAGCATAAAAATACTTATTCAAACGCATTGGAAAGTCTATTTCATCAGACAAGTTGCAAAACGAAAGTTGTGCCACTTTGTAACTTTCAACTACTTGCATTTGACAACTTTTTTGCCAAGAGAAATTTGCCACCATGGGAAAATGCCTCTGAGATAATGAAAACCAAGAGAGTTTATTGTAGAAGGGCCCAACACAATCCTATAGAATCAAATACAAATTTTCTAAGTGTCACGATATCCGAGTAACAACATGTTGAAGTTTGTATCTATTTTGCACTTTGGACTCTTAAGGGATCGATCTAGTTGAACATAGGTTAGAGTGATTCCACGTGTTTGGGTGTGAAAGAGGACCATTCCTAGTGTAAAAATACCTATTCATATGCATTGGAAAAATTCTTTTGGTCACACAAGTTGTCGAATGAAAGTTTCACCACTTTGCAACTTTCAACTACTTGCATTTGACAACTTTTTCCCCAAGTGAAAATTTGCCACCACAAGAAAATGCCTTTGAGATAGTGAAAACTAAGAGAGGTTATTGTAGAAGGGCCCAACACAATTCCATAGGATTAGACAAGAAGTTTCTAAGCATCACAATATCTGAGTAACATGTTGAATTTTACAGTCATTTTGCACTTTGGACTCTTAAAGGATCGATCTGGATGAACATAGCTCATAGCGATTCCGCGTGTTTGGGTCTAGAAGAGGACCATGCCTAGCATAAACATACATATTCAAATGAGTTGGAATAGTCAGTTTGGTCACACGAGTTGCAGAACAAATGTTGCACCACTTTGCAACTTTGCATTGCTTGCATTTGACAACGCTTTCTCCAAGTGAAAATTCGCCACCACGGGAAAATGCCTCCAAGATAGTGAAAAATGAGAGAGGTTATTATAGAGGGGCCCAATGTAATCCTATAGGATTAGATGATAATTTTCTAAGTGTCATGGTATCCAAGTAACAACATGCGGAATTTTGCAGCCATTTTTTAATTTAAACTCTTAAGGGATCAATCCGGTTGAACATAGCTTGAAGTGATTCCACATATTTTGGTGCAAAAGAGGACCATGCCTAGCATAAACATACCTATTCAAATGTATATTTTACTTGTAGCATGGTAATGAGACAAATATTATCTCCTCAAAAATGTATCCATTCAAATAAATGAAATATATGTCATTCAAGGCTTCATAAAAAATACTTGCAATCATCATGTAGGAGCTTAGACTTAAAAATTGTTAAAATTTGCAAAATATAAAATGTTGTCATTTCAACAAGTGTAAGAAAGTGCAAAAATGAAATTTTGTAGAATGCCAATGGTAATTTGCTTCAAATTGTCATTGAAGGAAGTTGAAATAGTTAATTTTTGGAGAACTCGTTGTAATGGTTCTTGAAGATTTTGAAGAAGAAAATCAAGAAAATATCTCAATTTTACTATTATTTTATGGTAAATTCATAGTTTGCAAGCCTAGTACTACAACGTATAGGGGAAGACCATTCTAAAACTTTGTGAATTTGATAAAGAAAAGAGGTATCTTTTATTTGAATATGGTTTGAGATCCTGTTATTGTGTTTCATGAAAGTTTGATCCAATTTACTGTAAGCAGCCTATGTAACCCTATTTTAAGGGTTTGTAGTTGTCCACAATGAAATAAAACCTATCCCACCCTCTATAATATCTGTAACTAGGTGGCATAGGTCTTAAATGTTAAGGATAGATGTTTGAATGATTCATGGGAGCAAGGGAATTTTTTTGAGCATTTGGGCATGATGCCCTAGTGGTGAAAATATGCATTTTAGAGTAGAAAGGTGAGGTTTGCGAGGGATAATGTATGTAAACTTTTGGGGCAGAAACATTTCTTGTTCTTTTGAGTTTGTGCAAACTGAAATCAAGATGTTAGAAGCCTTGGTTGGCTGTGGAGAAGTTAGGAATGTGGTTCTGGTTATAAGTCCTAAAAGTTTTCTTGACTTGTGTCAGATTGTGTTGTGAACAAGTTTATCCCCTATTCATTGCATTAGAAGGTAGGGATAGTGTATGCCTCATACAAATGGGGTCTCACAGAGACCCCAATTCTCTGAGGCATACACTACCCCTACCTTCTCAATCCTACTGCATTGGGTTTTCACTCACTAGCCTACTAATGTGGTAGGGTTGAGAAAGTAGGGGTAGTGTATGCCTCATAGAAAGTGAGACCCCATTTTTATGAGACATATGCTGCCCCTACCTTCTCAACCCTACCACATTGGCAGGCTAGTGGAGCATTGGCAAGCTAGCTCACTCACTAGCCTATCAATGTGGTAGGGTTGAGAAGGCATGGGAAATGTAATCCTTATAGAAATGGGGTCTCATAGTGATGTACAACAGCATGACACCCCATTTCTATGAGGCATACACTGCCCAGGTGCAGGAGCACCTTGTGCACAGTATGCCTCCAATAGGAGTTTTCATGAAATTTGTATATTCACCATGAAAGCATTGTAAAATGGCCATGTGAGGTTCCATTCAAATGCAAAAATCTATTTAAGGCTTGGAGAAGGTGAGAAAAGTGGTAGTTTTGTATTCTTGAAAGAAAATAGAAAATAAAAGTACCATGTTCATAATTTCTTATGTTTTCTCTATCATTCTTTAGTTTGTATAGACTATACAAGTACCTCTTAAGTTATATTATTGATTGGATCTTGTAGAGTAAAGCGTTATCACCTTTCTGAATGAATTTTTAGGGCATTCCATTAAGTTTTAGGGCTTTGGGAGCATTTTTATAGTAAATAGTTTTGAAACCCTCAAACAAGGGTTTTGAGAGTCCATTAAAGAGTTAAATATTTCATTCCACCGATGTAGGGTTATTTAGATCAGTGGAATGGATTGAATTAGTCTCTTTTCAATTTGAATGTGTGTGTAAGTACAGGTGAAGGCAAGAATATGAAGTTTTGTTGCTGCCCTCTGAGGAATTTCTGAGTTTTACGATGGAAAATGATGGCCCCATATTGAAATTTGTTGTAGATGCTTACAAGATGGTTGAGAGTTGGTTTCTACAATTTGTGCAGATCATTTGGAAGATATTTGAAGCATAGGTTAAGTAAAATAAGGATGGGAAGATATATTTCCTATAAACCTCTGTCATATCTAGATAATGATGACCTAGAATGAGGGTTTTACAATATAGTGCATTATTGAGTTTTTCTATCTCTCAAAGTTGGTGGAATCAAGGTTTTGAACCTTGTCTCAATGCTTCCCAAGGTTATTTAATTGTTTGGAGTTATTTTGTTGATATTTTCTTCACAAAATTGACCTAATTTGGTGCATTCTACCATGGGATAGTCATTTTTGTTGATATATTTTCCAAAGTAACATACCCTACTATTCAAAAAAAAAAAAGGCTTATAAAGGAAAACTTCAACATTATTCCCCAAAAAGCTCTTAACCCTGAAGTTGTGGTGTGTAATCCCTATGATTTAATGATAGGAAAGGATTGTAATATTAAAATGGATGTTTTTATGGCATCCAAGCCAGCTAAGAAAAGAAGAGAGGGTGTGTGTTGGACCTTTCCTCCAAATGGTTGGTCTAAGTCCAACTTTGATGGCACTACAAAGGGAAATCTAGGGATGGATGGAAGTGGAGGTGTGTTAAGGGACTCAAATGGTAACTTTATGGTGGCTATTACCATTTCCCTAGGTCATCAAACCAACCATGTGGTGGAGGCTATAGGAGCTTTTCAAGTTCTAAAGTTAGCTCATAATTTGAATATTAAATACTTATGGCTTGAAGGGGACTCTAAAAACATCATTGATTGTCTCCTAGGTAGGACCCCCCCTTCTGGACTATAAAGAATTAGATTGATGAAGCAAAACATATACTAGAAAAGTTTGATAAAGTTAAAGTTTCACACATCTATGGGGAAGCTAACAGTGTGGTAGATTACTTTGTGAATGAGGGGGTAAAGAGGCAAGGATTTAACACATGGCAGAATTTTAGGGATTTTGGAGTTGAAGTCAGGACCTTATTAGATTATGATGTTACACATGGGAAAGAGGAAAATATATCTAATGATTAAAAGGAAAAGGGCTAAGTACATCGTAATAAAGAGATTTGATGGGGTCGTGTCATATTACTTAGCTAGGAAGAAAAAGAAGCATGCTTTGTGGGTTCATTGGAATGGTTGCGTAAAATTGCAATAGGGTTTCGACATTGTTAGAGTCTGCAATGAGGTGCAAATGAAAATAGGGGGGGGATAGGAAAAGAGTTGATCCAAATAGCTATAAGGTGCACATGAGGAATGATAAGGTCTGGAAACAGGTTATGAGAGGTGGTTTGGTTCTATTTCTGGAAAAACTTCACAGGCCTAATATTATGGCTACAGACTATTTTCAAAAGAATTGGAACAATGGAGAAATAATCCTCTTTGGTAGAAAGGTGAAGCTGGATGAGAAAAATATAGGAGAGGTGACTAGAATTTCCACTGAGGGTGTGAAGTTTTATAGTGATAGAAGGTTTTCCGATGAGGTGGTAATTAAATTCCCTAAGAAGGAAAAAGAGAAATTGAAACTAGTTAAAATTTCCAACAGCTATGTTGAAATTGACACCATCAAGGTGGTTTGGAGAAAGGTGCTTCATGTCATAATGGAGTATATTACTCTAGATGGGAGATTCACCAGAGTTTATGGTCATCACTTTTCAATCCTTAACCACTTCCGCCATAAGGTACACATTTCTCTACCTTATTATATGTTCTATTCCTTGAGTAATAGCCTTGACGACCACAAGAAAAATCCTAGGAGATACCCTATTCTTCATCCTGGTCTTATTAGGTTAATAAATGAACAATATCAAAGTCTGTCGACTTTATCCAAACCGGTTGCCTCAATGGCGTCTAAGGACTATGATATAGATAGTGGTGGTTCAGAAAATCAACCTATCTAGGAGAGAATTGTTGAAGCCCACTTGCCCCCTGTGTTGTCTGGTAAGAAAACCTAGCTTAGTAAACCCCAGCTTTCTAAAGCTAACCTTGAGATCTACCCTAACTACCTGGTTCCCTTAAAGAATCCCACTCTCAAGGGATCCTTGGCCAATAAATTGGTTTCCTAATCTATAGACTCTCTAGAGGATAAAACTGAAAACCTTGAAGCCAACAGAAACTCTATGTCTACCCCTCCTGCCTCTTTTAGAGTTGATGATACTAGGTTTCCTAGCTCCCCCAATCTGGATGATGTTAACCTCATTTTAGACTGGGTTTAGTCTAGAGATATTCTTTCCTCTGCCAGAAGTGGTGTTGGTGATATTTTTAGGGTTTTTAAATGGGCCTATCAAGAAATTAATGATCTTAATCACAAAAATAGGGTTCTTAATAGCAAGCTGGAGGAACTGGAATTGAAGTTGTCCACTCTTAGCAATGAAGAAGGAAAACAAAAAAAGAACAATAATGAAATGGGAGAAAATGACATTGACGACAAGTACAATACTCTAGAAGTTGAGATTGTCAAAATAAAAAATAACATGAAAACTGTTGTGGAACAAAACCATAAAATGGCTAGGCACAATGCTATAATCATCAATGAAATGTTTGGAAAGTTAGAGAAGTCACAACAGGGATCGCTGGTTGTTGATCTGGAAGAGGACAAGGATAAAAGAAAGAATGAGGACCAAGGTATATCAAAAAGGACCTATTCCAACCTTAAGAGGAAAGTGCCTCCTACTACCCAGATGGTCTAGATCTTAAAGAGGGTGGTTCAATAAATGAATGAATTGGAAGTTGAGAAGGTGGAAACATTAATGTCCCAAGTTTAGTTGTTGCTGACATTTTTTCTGGTCTTTTTGGGAATTTTTTGTGGCCCTTCCTAGCTTTTTTGATGGTTGTTGCTTTTCCATTTTGTTGTTTTCTTTACAACCTTTTTTTTATTGGTGACTTTGACGATCTTATCTTTTGTTTGTAAACTTTATGGTTTTGGGTCCCTATAAAGCCCTTTTTTCCTCTTTCAAAACCATACCCTACTATTCAATTATGTTAAATAAGGTTGAAAAGGGTTCCTGAATATGCTTTTGGTTTGTAAAGGTTCAAGGTGGGTTAAGAAAAACACCCGATTTAGGGGTTTGGAAACCTACTAGGAATTTGGTGCCTTGACTATTGGAAAGAGTAATTCTATACAAACAATGATTTGAGTGATGTATTTTGGTTTGAATCTATCTAAGTGATGTTGGTAGATATTTATTATTGCATGGACAAAGTTTAGAAAGAAATTTTTTTGTTTTGGTGTTTTGAGTAATGTGGAACCATGGTGCAAATTGGTGACTTGAGTATGCATGTTGATCAAGATTGAATGTTTTAGAGTTTTCTCACTAGGTATTTGGTTTATTTCAATCTAAAGCATGATTATTATAGTGTCTTGGAAGTCTAGTAAAAGATTAGAAGCATGAATGGTTGGTTTTTTTCATTTTTCCTTGTGAAGCAAGTTGCTTTAAATAGTAAATTTGTGCATGTTGAATGAATGGATGGATTCAAAGTTTCCTAACCAGGTTTTTTCTTTTTTCCTGTTAGAATGATAATGGTTGAGATGTTTTTGAGTTTGATAAAGGTTTGGAGACAAGTTTTATTATTTGATTCTTTATAGAAATGAAGTTAAAATGAAGGGTTTTTGTTGAGAGTTGAAATGAGTTTTTGGTGAATTGTCAATTGATCTTCTCAAGTTGTGTTAAGGATTAGAAGTACCCTTGATGGTTTTTTGTTTTTGGTAGATGGTTTGCAAGATAGGCTGCACCTTTCCCCATGTTGCTAACTTATCCTTGAATAAAGAGTCTTGAAACAGTGGAGAGAAGGGTTAGAATCCCTTGTAGGTAGACTAATCAAGGAAACATTTAAAATATATCACAACATAGGTGATGATGTAATTTAGAAATTATAGAGATGTAAAACAAAATAGTTTCAAAGATCTATCAATGTGGGAGGAGTATATTCCATTTTTTTAGAGACATGTATGGAAAATTTGGTAGCATAAATAAGGAAATCAATGGGTTAGTATAACTATTTGACAAAATACCTCAATTAAAGATTTGGAGAGTGCTATGCACATCCATAATAAAGGATTGAGAAATGATGTTCTATTTTACTTCCTTAAAACTTATGTCATATATATTTGTATATACAAAATGTGGAAGCATACACAAGATAAGTCTATTGTTAAATAACAAAATGCCTCAAAGAGATGTGATTTAAAAATTTAATTTTCAAGTGTATAGAATTGTGTAATTAAAAATGTGCATTGACAACCTAAGGTTATAATGACAAACAAAAATGATCAACATGGAATATACAAAATAACAAAATTGAAAGAAAGCCATAATAGAATGAAAGAAAATGTGTAAAGACTTCACATAACTAAAAAACTAGAATTTCAAATGGAGGAGTTCTACCCAATTACATAGCCTTTTCTTCTTCTTTCATCAAACTCCTCAACAATTTGACTTTTTCAAAAGCTTGTTCCCCTCCAAACTTCAATTTTATATCATTTTTCACCGAAATTCAAACTTGAATTGATATTATATGTCTTTCAATGTGAAAAATCTGCTATTTCATGCAAAGGTGGTTGGAACATAATGAAAAAGTTGGTGGAACGTGAAAAACATGTATTCACAGTTCGCAACATCATCAAACAACTACTTTTTGTCAAAGCATGTGCAAAAACCAGGAGAATATGTAGAATGTGGGCCTTGAGATCACAGGTAGATTGAGGTTTTTTATCATTTTTAGAGCAATCCAAAATGTGTTCACATTATAATGTGCTTGTGTTTCGTGATATAATTTGAGCGTGTTATTTCCTGCTAAAATAGTCATATCTCTACTTCAAAATGTGCTTGCATTATGAGAAAGTTGGTTTTTTAATAGATTTATTTTCTCTCTCTCTTTGTCTATACCCTCTATACCCTGATTCTATCTCTCTCCCCTCTACCCTCTACCCTCTACCCTTAACCCTTATACCCTCACTCAGTCCTATCTCTCTCCCACTTCCTCTTTCTCTTGCTCTCTCTCTCTCTCACTCACTTACTCCTTATGTCTCTCTCCCCTCTCCTCTCTCCCCTATACTCTCTACCTTTAACCCTTAAACCATAATTATATCTCTCTCCCCTCTACCCTCTACCCTTAACTATTATATCCTCAACCCTTAAACCCTAATTCTATCTCACTCCCCCCACTCCCTCCCTCCCTCTCTCTCTCTCTCTCTCTCTCTCTCTCATCTCTCCCTCCTACCATGTCTCCCTCTCTCAACTCCCTCTCTCACTCACTCCTTTCTCTCTCCCCCCTACCCTCTACCTTTAACCCTTATACCTTCAACCCTTATACCTTAAATCTACCTCTCTCCCCTCTACGCTCTACCCTTAACCCTTATACCCTCCATCCTCTACCCACTCTATCTCTCTCTCCCTCCTCTCTCTCTCTCTCTCTCCTCCTCTCTCTCTCTCTCTCTCTCTCTCTCTCTCTCTCTCTCTCTCTCTCTCTCTCTCTCTCTCTCTCTCTCTCTCTCTCTCTCTCTCTCTCTCTCTCTCTGTTATCTCCTCCTATCCTCTCCCTCTCTCTACTCCTCTCTCTCTCTCAGTCCTCCTCCTATCTCTCTCTCTCCTCTACCCTCTACCCATAGCCCTTATACCCTCAACCCTTAAACCCTAATTATATATCTCTCCCTTCTACCCTTAACCCTTATACCCTCTATCCTCTAACCTCTATCCCTCTCCCACTCCCTCTCTCTCTCTCTCTCTCATCTCTCCCTCTTACCCCCTCTCCCTCTCACAACTCCCTGAATCCCTATACCTTCTACCCTATACATTGGACCCTAAACCCTAAACCCCCAACCCTATACCCGCAATCCTCTACCCTCAAAATTAAACCCTCTACCCTATAAACCCTTAAACACTCAACCCTAAACCCTAAACCTTCAACCCTTAAACCCTATGAACCATTGATTTTTGGGTTTCCTATGACTTCTCTAGCTCTTCTAGGGTTTTTCACCTAAAAGGATAGAGATAGAGCCCAAAAATGCTAGTGGTCAAATAAGTCATAAGAATGGGATAAATAGTGAAGATGTGCATAGGAGAGCTTTAAAGTTTGTTACAATAATTTACAAAACTTCAAAATAGGACTTCATGATGAATAAAAAGGTGATTTTTAGGTGAATTGTAATAAATAGAGTCTAGAAGAATGTAGAAATGTCTTACAACACTTCACAACACCTTCACAAGACATCATTATTTAAATTTTAGTACATAAATATGCATGTTCAACCCATGTTACAACATAAAATCAAAGAAAAATAGACAAACACCATGAAACAAGACCTAAAAGACCATGAAAATGACAAGGGGTCATTTCTCTACAGTACACCCTAAACGCTTAAACCCTCTACCCTCCACCCTCAATCCTCTACCCTCTACCCTCAACCGTAATACCTCAACCCTTAAACACTTAAACCATCTTAGTAAACTCTCTACCCTAATCCCTCAACCCTCTTGACCTTTAAAAACTCAACCATTAAACCCTAATCCCTCAACTCATATACCCTCTACCCTATACATTGGACCCTCAACCCTAATCCCCCAACCCTATACACTCGATCCACTACCCTCAACCTTAAAACCTAAACCCTTAAACCATCTACCCTCTACCCTATAAACCCTTAAACACTCAACCCTAAATCCTAAACCCTCAACCCTTAAATCCTAAACACTTAAAGCCTCTACCCTCCACCCTCAATCCTCTACCCTCTACCATCAATCCTAATCCCTCAACCCTTAAACCCTTAAACACACTTAGTAAACTCTCTACCCTAATACCTTAGCCTCTATACCCTCTACCCTATACATTGGACCCTCAACCCTAATCCCCCAACCTTATACCCGCAATCGTCTACCCTCAACCTTAAACCCTCTACCCTCTACCCTATAAACCCTTAAACACTCAACCCTAAACCCTAAACTCTTAACCCTTAAACCCTAAACACTTAAACCCTCTACCCTCTACCCTCAATCCTCTACCCTCTACCCTCAACCCTTAAACCCACTTAGTAAACTATCTACACATATCATGATATTTCACATGCCCAACCCTTAATTCTTAAACCCTTAAAACCTCTACCCTCCACCCTCAATCCTCTACCCTCAACCCTTTAACCCTTAAAACCACTTAGTAAATTATCAATGCTAATCCCTCAACCCTTTTGACCCTTAATCCCTCAACCCCTATACCCTATACCCTATACATTGGACCCACAACCCTTATCACCCAACCCTATACCCTCAATCCTCTACCTTAAACCTTAAACCCTCAACCCCTTAAACCCTCTACCCTATACCCTACAAACCCTTAAACATTCAACCCTAAACCCTCAGCCCTCAAACCTTAAACCCTAAACCCTTAAACCCTCTACCATCTACCCTCTACCCTCTACCCTCTACCCTAATCCCACAACCCTTAAACCCTTAAAACCACTTAGTAAACTCTCTACCCTTATCCCTTAACCCTCTTGACCCTTAATCCATTAATCCTTAAACCCTAATCCCTCAACCACTATACCCTCTACCCTATACATTGGACACTCAACCCTAATCCCCCAACCCTATACCCTCTATCCTTTAGCTTCAACCTTAAAACCTCAACCCTTAAACCCTCTACCCTCTACCCTCTACCCTATAAACCCTTAAACAATCAACCCTAAACTCTAAACCCTCTACCCTCCACCCTCAATCCTCTACCCTCTACCCTCAACCCTAATCCATCAACCCTTAAACCCATAAGCCCACTTAGTAAACTCTCTACCCTAATCCCTCAACCCTCTTGACCCTTAAACCCTCAAGCTTTAAACCCTAATCAATCAACCAATATACCATCTACCCTATACATTTGACCCTCAACCCTAATCCCCCAATCCTATAACCTCAATCCTCTACCCTCAACCTTAAACCCTAAACCCTTAAACCCTCTACCCTCTACCCTCTACCCTATACACCCTTAAACACTCAACCCTAAACCCTCAACCCTCAACCCTTAAAAACTAATCCCTTAAACCCTCTACCCTTCGTTGTCTATCCTCTATGGTCTACCATAAACCCTAATCCCTCAACCCTTAAACCCTTAAACCCACTTAGTAAACTCTCTACCCTAATCCCTCAACCCTCTTGACCCTTAATCTCTCAACCCTTAAAACCTAATCCCTCGACCCCTATACCCTCAACCCTATACATTGGACCCTCAACCCTAATATTCCAACCCTATACCCTCAATCCTCTACCCTCAACCTTAAACCCTCACCCCTTAAACAATATACTCTCTACCCTCTACCATATAAACCCTTAAACACTCAACCCTAAACCCTAAACCCTCAACCATTAAACCCTAAACCCTTAAACCCTCTACCTCTACCCTCAACCCTCAATCCTCTTCCCTCTACCCTCAACCCTAAGCCCTCAAACCTTAAAGCCTTAAACTCACTTAGTAAAATCTCTACCCTAATCCCTCAACCCTCTTGACCCTTAATCCCTCATCCCTTAAATCCTAATCCTTCAACCCCTATACCCTCTACCCTATACATCGGACCCTCAACCCTAATCCCCCAACCCTATACCCTCATTCCTCTACCCTCAACCTTAAACCCTCAACCCTTAAATGTTCTACCCTCTAGCCTCTATCTTATAAACCCTAAATCAATTAACCCTAAACCCTAAACCCTCAAACATTAAACCCTAAAGCCTTAATCCCTCTACTCTCTACCCTAAATCCTCTACCCTCAACCCTCAGCCCTAATACTTGAACCCTTAAACCCACTTAGTAAGCTATCTACCCTAATCCCTCAACCCTCTTGAACCTTAATCTTTCAACCATTAAACCCTAACCCCTCAACCCCTATACCCTTTACACTATACATTGTACCCTCAACCCTAATCCCCCAGCCTTATACCCTCAATCCTCTACCATAAACTTTAAACTCTCAACCCTCAACCCTTAAAACCTCTACCCTCTACCCTCTACCCTATATATTAAACACTCAACCATCAAATCTCAACCCTCAATCCCTCAATCCTCAACCCTTCAACCCTAAACCCTCAACCCTGATACCCTCTACCCTATACATTGGACTCTATGCCCCAATTCTTCAACCATATGGACCCTAAGCCCTAATCCCTCAACCCTATACCCTCAACCCAATGTTGTAATCCCTCAACCGTACATGTCATCAACCCTATACCCTCTATTATCAACACTCTAACCTATATATTTGATCTTCAACCCTCATATATCTGTGTCACTCCTCCCTATTCTCTCCTTCTCTTTATCTTACTTCTCACTCCATCTCTCTATCCATCCATCCCTCCCTCTCTACCCTAATCCCTCAACCCTAAACCCTTAACCATTAAACACTAAACTCTAAAACCTCAACCCTCAACCCTAAAACCTTAAACCCTAAACCTATAAACCCTCTACCCTCTACCCTCTACCCTCAACCCAATACCCTTTACCCTAAACCATAATCCCTCAACCCTAATCCCTCAACTCTTACACCCTTAAATCCAGGAAAACTCTCTATCCTAATCCCTAAACCCTCAACCCTTAATCCCCCAACCCTATAACCTCAATCCTCTAGCCTCAACCTTAAACCCTCAACTCTTAAACCCTCTACCCTCTACCCTCTACCCTATAAATCCTTAAACACTCAACCCTTAAACCCTAAACCCATAAAACATCTACCCTCTACCATCAATCCTCTACCCTCTACCCTCAACACTAATCCCTCAATCCTTAAACCCTTAAACCCACTTAGTAAGCTCTATACCCTAATCCCTCAACCCTCCTAACCCTTAAACTATCAACCCTTAAACCCTAATCCCTCAACCCCTATACCCTCTACCCTATACATTGGACCCTCAACCCTAGTCCCCCAATCCTATAACCTCAATCCTCTTCACTCAACCTTAAACCCTAAACACTTAAACCCTTAAACCCTCTACCATCTACCCTCTACCCACTACCCTATAAACCCTTAAACACTCAACCCTAAACCCTAAACTGTCAACCCTTAAACCCTCTACCATCCACCCTCAATCATCTACCTCTACCCTCAACCCTAATCCATCAAACCTTAAACCCTTAAACCTTGTTAGTAAACTCTCTACCCTAATCTCTCAACCCTCTTGACGCTTAATCCTACAACCATTAAACCCTAATCCCTCAACCCCTATACCCTCTACCCTATACATTGGACCCTCAACCCTATACACCCAATCCTCTACCCTCAACATTAGATCCTCAACCCTCATATATCTATGTCCCTCCCTAATTTTCTCTCCTTCTCTCTATCTCACTTCTCCCTCCATATCTCAATCCATCCATCCCTCCCTCTCTACCCTAATACCTCAACCCTAAACCCTCAAACCTTAAACCCTTAAACACTCAACCCTAAACCCTTAAACCCTTAAACCCTCTACCCTCTACCCTCACCCAATACCATCTACCCTAAACCCTAATCCCTCAACCCTTACACCCTTAAATCCAAGAACAATCTCTACCCTAATCCCTAAACCCTCAATCCTTAATCCCTCAACCCTTAAACCCTCAACCCTCTACCCTCAACCCTCAACCCTTAAGCCATAATCCCTCAAACCCTATACCCTCTACCCTATACATTTTTCCCTCAAACCTAATCCCTCGACCCTATACCCTATACCCTTAATCCTCTACCCTCAACCTTAAACCCTCAACCCTCAATCCTTAAACCCTAAACCCTATATCCCTAACCCTCTACCCTTTACATTGCATGGTCAAGCTAATCATTCAACCATATATCCATAAACCTATACCCTAAACCCTCTACCCTCAACCCTAAACACTTAGCCCTAAACCCTTTAACCCTAAACCCTTAAACCTTCTATCATATACCCTCAACCCAATTCCCTCTACTATTGACCCTGATCCCTCAACCCTCAACCCTTAAATCCTAACACCCTATAAACAATCAACCTTATAGGTCCTCCACCCTATACCCTCAAACCCTATCACTTTCTCTCTATATGTACATCGCACCTCTCCATCCCTCTCTTTCTACTACCTCTCTAATTGTCTATATCTAGTCTCTCCCTCTTTCTATGTACCTCTCGTTCAATCAATCCCTACCACCATCTATCACTCCCTTTATCTATCGCTCTCTATCTACCTCCCACTCTATCTCCCTCCCACTCTCTCCCACTCCCTCTCTGTCCCTCTCTCTCATGTCTCTATCTCCCACCCCCTCTCTCTCTCAATTCTCTCCCTTTCAAAACGTACCGTAACTCTCTCTCTCTCTCTCTCCCCTCTCTCTATCTATCCCTCCCACCCTACCTAGATAATTCCCTCTCACTCCAACCCCCTCTTTCTCTCCCTCTATTAGATCACTCCCTCCCACACCCTCTCCCTCTCTCGACTGACCTATCTCTCAAGCGCCTTTTGATTCTCTCTCTCCCATCCCCCTCTCTCTCTCCCTCCCTCTCTCCCTCCCACCCTACCCAGCTAAGTCCCTCTCACTCCAACCCATTCTCTCCCACTCCATCTCTCTTAAACTCACTTCCACCACCTCTCCCTCTCTCTAGACTCTCTCTCTCTCTCTCTCTTCCTCTCCCTCTCCCCCTCCCACCCTACCTAGACAACTCTAGATCTCTCTCTCTTAAAATTCTCCCTCCCTCTAAAGACATACATAAATACATATATAAAATCATAATACTTATGTACATATAATTCTAAATACATAAAAGCATACATGTACATGTGTAGATACAATCTTACATACATATAGGCATACATACAATATACATACATAGATACATACAGGCTTAAATACATACATACATGAGATACAAGCATACATGCACATTCAATAGAGTAGCATTTAACATAAAGAAAGACATAAAGTGAGTGTGTTATACTGTGCTCATGATATCTCTTGCTATACATTTTCCCCATAAATGCAGAAAACCATGTAAAAATTGAGATATAATGCGAGTGCATTATAACACCCTCACGCTATATCTTGCTTTGGGAATCCCCAAGCCTTGGGATTCGTATTTTCATTGGAATACCAACCCAAAGGCTTGGAGGGCATTCCCAATGACCAAAGACATGTTTTTTCAAATTCTAAAATATTTCACATAGTCGGGTTCGTGCTCATTGTCAGGATTGCACATGGTTCAATATCAAACATATCGAACATCTGGGTAATGTTAGGTTCTCTCTTAGCTATCCAACGATGTAATTTTTTTCAATTTCTGACAATGTTAAGCCTTTCATGAATAATTTATTTTGTTTGTGTGTCTATTTTTTGGAAAAAAGTAGTGTTTGGTGCTTTTTCGTTATAAATTAACTCTTCATCAAAATTTCAAATAAATTACATTTTTAGAAACTACACTCCATTCTACAATTTAAAAAAAAAAAATCAATTAGTCTCCAAAATTTGTAGGGGTAGTATGGCCAAAATTCTATTTTTCAGGAAGTGTCCACTTTGAAAATTATTAAAACTTCAAATATTTATTTAAAAATTATCATAAAAATTATGCATCAACTACATACTGTTAGCTAACTTCTAACCGTAGCAATTTTAAAAATAACAATAATAATTTCACTATGCTAGGGTCATACAAGAGTTGCTATGTTATGCTTTTCTAAAATAACAACACCAATTTGTGTATGTCCCTTGTTTGAAACCCTTAATCTCAACCATTTTCAAAATAAATTAGTAGTTTAGAAAGTAGACTTGGAGCATTTCTATCCTTGTTTTTTTTCCATCTCAAAATTTTGAGTGTAACTATCCTCAATTTCATGTCCAAGGTCAATATTTCCTAATTTCAGAAAAAAAAAAGTGGCCACTTAAGTGCCCTTTTTGGGGACCATCTTTGTGCGCTTACGCCCTTCATTCTTCTCTATGTCATAAATCTTTGATCTTTTCCTTTATCTTTTCTTTGTCTTGTGTTTTCCTTTTGGGGATGACACAAGGAATCGAGACATTCATGTCTCTTCCATGTCGACCCAAAAGCTTTTCCTTTATCTTTTCTTTATCTTGTGTTTTCCTTTTGGGGATGACAAAGGCGTTGAGACATTCATGTCTCCTCCATGTTGACCCAAAATGTTTTCCTTTATATTTCATTTTTCTTATGTTTTCCTTTTGGGGATGATGCAAGGCATCGAGATATTCATGTTTCTTCCATGTTGACCTGGAATTTTTTTCTTTGTTTTCGCTTTTTTTGTGTCATTATTCTAGTTCTATGAGTATTTGGGGAATGATGATAATTTTGAGTTCTCTAGAAACATTGTAGCAAGAAAATATTGACCCCAAATCCATGGATCCCTAATGTGTTTGGAGTTTCATTTTGGGGGAAACCCCTCTTTCCTTTGCATGAAGTAGCTTCATGTGGAAACATATGACTTGGAGCAGGGCTTTCCAAATAAGCTCTTATGTCCTCTTTATTGTTAGCATTTATCATTTGATACTTTAAAGTAATTGCTCATAGCATGGTGTTTAACAATTTCTTTAAAGTGGGGGCATACATTGGCATTATTTTTTTACATTTTTCATGTTTCGTGGTGTAGTCTTCTTGCTTCATGCAATGCATTTTTTGTTTTGTGGATGACATTAGGTGTGATGTCCTTCAAGAGCACAATATCTCTAAGCATATTACATTCCTTTTAGTGGCTTTATGTGACACACTACATCACCTAAGGTGTGAATCTTTTATTCTTCAATTGGTCCTCTCTTGGAGAGATTAGGCACAATGTTCCCTAAGTTTAAGAGCTCACATGAACTAAACAAGAAACCTTTGAACATTCTTTACATTATTTTTTCATTTGAAATTTTGGCTATATGGCCACCTTGAATAACACACTTTGAATTACTATGGAGCCATCTACTTTGTTCATGAGTTCCAAGCATATGAAGATTTTCTTACCTCATGAAGCTTGAAGTTCATTGTTGTGTGGCACCTTATCAAAGTTATCAAGAGGTATAACTTTGGTATGGTTTGATGGGAAGCTGAACGAGGGCATGACTTTCCCTTAGCCACTCATGTGTGTGTGAATGCATACCAGCCATGTGTGTATGTCTCTCACCCTCTTGGATTACTCACCCAACGTAATCCACATCGCGATGGACAAATGGTCAAAACTTGATCCACTCCCCCTTATGTTTTGTTCTTATTTTATCTTTTTCTTTGGTAGTATATGCTTGTTCCTTTTTATTGCTCTTTATATCATTTTCATGTGTGTTATTTTGTGCCTATGTTGGTTTTCCATAGGACCTTAATCCTGGGGGCTTGCACAACCTTCTTGATCATGGTCATCCTATCTTACTAGCATTGGTACATTTCAACCCCTCTTAATGTGTGTTTGTCTACTTTAGTGTGATTTGGAAGAAAGTTCCTCCTCTAACGAAAGTTGGGGTTAGATGTAATAATGGAAAATTACTCCCTAACATGGCCTTGATTTAGTGTTGTAATATGTCTAACATATTCAAAATAAGTCTTGGGCCCTTGAGAACTAAATGAGCTTATTGGTTCCTTATTTAGAGTTTTATAAAGTGTTGTAACACACTTTCACACTTTTCTATGGTTTTATTAAATAATTTGGCTTCTTTATGCTTTAATTGGCCTTATTTTTTATCCAGAAGTCTTAATCAATGAATCTTTTTGAGGATAATCCTGACATAAACCAACATCCAATCATAATTCAGTTGTTTTTAGGTTATGTGGCCTAGATTTAGTGATCTAAGACTCATATTACACCTTGGGAATATGAGTCCCACCAAGGGTTTTGGGCATCAATATGAATTTTACACCTTTCTATGTCCCATAATTATATCTAATGGGACTCATGTGCCACTTCTAGAATATGAGTCACATGTGGCCCAAAATTAAATTTAATTCAAATTCTTGGCAAGATTTTATTCTCCTAGGCATAAACAAGTATAAATACAAGTTTCTTTCACTCATTTTTCACCTAGCAAGTTGAATGAGCATCCTTATAGAAAATTTGAGTTCACAAGAGGATTCAAGAGTTTACAAGAGTTCACAAGAGCATTCAATAGTTTACAAGAGTTCACAAGAGCATTCAAGAGTCTTCAAGAGATGGTTATCAAGTTTTTTAGAGCATCATTCAAGCATCAAGAATCATGTCAAAGTTATCTTGCATCATGTTGTTTTTTTAGCTAACAATTGTGATGTAGGGTTTTGTGATTCAAGAAAGCATTCAATTCAAGATCTACATCCATTGGAGTCATTGCATGCATGTTTGTAGCACTTCATTGCTAGAGTTTGGTGAGCTACAATAGGTAGTGTAGTAGAATGCACACCCTCACATTTTCACACTTGTTTGGGCCCACCTTGCTTTATTTATCCATATTTATGTCTTAATTGGTCCTATTTTGCATCCACAAGCCTAATGAATTATATATTTTTATGGGTAATATTGACAAAATTCAAAGGATAAATGATACTTTAATGATTTTTTTTTAGTGTCCCTAACTTTTGGATCGGGACTAAGATTTCACCTAGGGCATCTTTGTCCCCCAAATTTCTTGGGACCCTAATTTTGAAGGCACTTGAATAGGACCCTTTTTGAATTTTTTTCCTTGAGTTTCTTGCCTTAGGACTAAGACACCACCTAGGGCATCTTAGTCCCCATTAAGGTATTTTCGAGATTTAATTTCAAATTATGATAGGATTTAGCTTCCTTTAATTAATGAATTCATATGTCTTCTTCGTGTGGTGTAATTTTAGGATATTAAGCATAGATAAGTATAAATACAAGGTTCCTTCTCTCATATTTTCACCTAGCAATCTAATAAGCAACCTAAGCATCCAAGAATTCAAGCACTCTAACATTCAAGAGCAATTCATCAAGCATTTGGAGCCATCATAAGGATTAAGGCATCATCTATGTTCTTGTGCTAACATTTATGATGTAGGGTTTTGATTCAAGAAAGAAATTCAAGCCCATATCCATCAAGCATTCAAGTATTTCAAGTTCCATATATAAGCTAGCCATTTCACACAAGTTTGCAGACTTTATTACAAGGGTTTGGTGAGTTTTAACATTGCATGTTGTTCATTCACCAGTTCCCTCCATTATTTCATTTCAATTCAAGGTTTAATTAACAACAATGGGTTTGACCAAGGAATACCCCCATTCATTAACAATAAAAAAAAAATTCTCCTCTTGCATGTTTGTGATTACAGATTTAGGTTAAAGACTTGAAGATTATTTAAAGTGAAAAATTGCAAAGTTGCATTGCAAAGTTGTCATCTTCATGGAAACTCACCTATAGGTCAAATCCAAAAGTTTCAGAACCTGAGATTAGAGAAGAAAAAAGTGTAGACATCAAGCCTCAAGACCACATTCATAGATTCCCAAAATTCTTGATGGGATAAGTCACCACCTAGGGAATCTTAGTCATCCCAAGGGTATTTTTCAGAGATTCTTCTAGATCCAATTTCGGCATCTGAAGATTCTACATCTTCCCTGAAAATAGCAGCGGGACTAAGACAATAGTAAGATCATCTTTGTCCTCCATAGGATATCTAACAACTTTGCATATTCAGAACCCTCACAACATTTCCAAACTTCCTAGGTACACATATCCTAACTTGATGTTGCATTATTTCATCATTTGCATCCTTTATTTACCTTGCATTAATAGTTTTTTTAGGTTGAATGCTTATTTGTCTTTTCCAAGCTTTTGTTTGGTGGTGAACCCCTTAAATCTTGAAGAACCCCTTCCTAGGTCTTCCTTTTTGATAATTGCCTCACCTTTTGAGGTTGATAGTCAATCCAATTAGGACTCCTAGGACATTATTGAGTGACCTAAAGAGAATAAATGGGCCTTTCCCCTCCACCTCTATTTTTCCTACGATTCATTTTGATGAACCCAACCTTTTTGAGCATTCATTTTCTAATTTGGAGTCCATTAAAATTCCTAGATATAGGTTTCATTCATTCTTGCTTTGTATCTTGCATTAGTGAAAGTGCATCTATGGTTTCTCATATTTAGTGAAATTTCATCTAGGGTTTGTAATAATTGCATTAGTGAAAGTGCATATAGGTTGCAATTTTGCTTCCGCGCATCATTTCATTTAATTGAAAAACTAAAAAGTTCTTTTTCAATCATCCTAATTTAATCTAAGAACATTGTTATTACATTCAAAATTGAAAAAATTGCATTCAACTTTTCATTCAATTATTTGTCACTAGTTACTCTCTCTTGCATTCATTTGCACATTTTTATGTTTCTAAACACCAACATCCTGAATAGGAAACCTATGAACACTATAAATAATCTAGAATTTTCTATTTTTCTAAGAAAAACCTCTGCTAGGACTAAAACTCCCTTCCTAGTGTCTTAGTCCCTCTTAGAATTTTTGGCTCCGAATCCTCTCTCAGTTGTTTGTTGGATGTTTTAGTCCCTGGAACTTCATAATTTCACCAGTAGGACCAAGATGCCCTTGTTGGCATCTTAGTCCCTGTTGATTTTGACTTTCCATATTTTAGGATCTAAAATTTCCTTTCTGTGCTTTTTTTTCTGGCTTTGTGTTTTTTGTTACAGTTTGTAGAATTCTTGTTATTTGAATTTCTTTCATTTCAAGTATATTTATTCAATCTTGCATCATGGATATGTGCTTTGGAAAATTTTAGATGTCCTTGAAATATTTGGTAGATGTGTCAAGTTGTGCATTTGTTAATGACCCTAACGAAATTGAACTTACTCATGCTCACACAAGTCCTAATGCATGTCCTCCTTGTGATGTTGAAATCATTGGAGAAGATGATGATAGCATGAATAAGTTCCTAAATGATTTCCTTAACAACCTTGAAGATAATGCATCCTTTTATCCATCCATGAAACAACCAATTCCCCCTACAATACCACCTCTTGAGATGTTTGGTCACTTATATCCTGAAAAAAAAGTTGAACCTAAGTTCCCTACACTAGGTGAACCTAGTTCCTCTAAACAAGAAAACACTCAACCATTTTATGATAACAATGTAACAAACACTCCAATCAATTTAGAAGAAACATATGGAAAAGGATTCACAATCTTGAGTAAACAAGGATGCGATACAACAAGTGAACATAACATTCATTAAGTCCTAGAGCAAATATCAACTAATGAAAACACAAAAGGGTTGGGATATCAAGATTCCCCTCGCAACATAGGATCTCATAGGGAATACCTAAGTATTTGTAGTGATCGTACGGTAATCTTAGATTCTCCCCCCGACATGAGTGTCCTTCCTAAAGAACAACCAATAGCACATGACAATGAAAAAGGTAATAGGGTCACCTTAGATCCTCCTCCTCCAAGTTCAATCTGAGAAGTTGGTGAATTAGCAAATGTAAAAGACCTTAAAAATTACAAAAGCTACAACCTCCTTGGCTACCACCTGAAAGTGAAAGAAAATTACAAATCTTTCTTAACTAAGGACTTATCCTATTGCCACCAGAGAAAGATAGATTAATATTATATCATAACTCTTGGACACAATATTGATGAGTGTCGTACGTTCAAGATCATATTGAGTAAATATCACTTCGACAAAGATGCTTGTTATCCAGTGATTAAATAGCATCTCCTTCACCCTTTTTGTCATTTAATAGTTCTAGAATACTATATTCTCACTATTACATGATCTTTCCCATCAGTCACCTCATCTCATTCTTGTCTTGCACTCAGTGGGGACAAGAAGTAGATAGCCTTTTCCTAGTAATGCATTTTTCATTGTCCCTTAGGCTCGTTGTATACCTTTCACTTATATAGTCTGAGATAGGGAGGCAGACAACCTGCTTTAGGTTTATTCGCCTGTACTTTACTAGTCTTTTAGCTTTCCTTTTTGCTTTGGTTTTTTTTAATTTCATGTGTGTATTGTGATCCCCCATGATGTATTGTTCGATGTTTCCTCTATTTATGACATTCCTCTATTTGTACCTTCATTCTTCTATATGTTGTAAGATTTTTCCTTTTTATTGATCTTTATTTTCATTTTCATTTTTGTCTTGTGTTTTCCTTTTGGGGATGATGCAAGGCATCGAGACACCCTATATCTCTTCCATGTTGACCCAAAATATTTTTCATTATCTTTCCTTTCCTTTCATTTTTGTCTTGTGTTTTCCTTTTGGGGATGATGCAAGGCATTTAGACACCCTATGTCTCTTCCATGTTAACCCGAAATATTTTTCATTATCTTTGCTTTCTTTTCATTTTTGTCTCTTTTTTCCTTTTGGGGATGACACAAGGTGTTGAGACACCCTATGTCTCTTCCACATTGACCCAAAATATTTTTCATTATCTTTGCTTTCCTTTCATTTTTGTCTTGTGTTTTCCTTTTGGGGATGACGCAAAGTGTCGAGACACCCTATGTCTCTTCCATGTTGACCCAAAAGGTTTTTATTTATTTTTTCACTCTCTTTGTGGACCATTTTTCCATTTCTATGTGTATTTGGGGAATGATGATAGTTTCGAGCTCTTTAATATCATTGCAGCAAAGACAAATACTGACCCTGAATCCATAGATCCCTTATGTGTTTCTGGGCGGCAACCCTCTTTTCTTTTTCCTTTTTATGTTTTGGCTACTATAAAGTAATTTCTCAAAGCATGGTGTTAGAAATTTCTTTAAATTTGGGGCATACATTGGGGTGTGTGCAAGAAGTTGAGTCCACTTTTTGGCCAAAAAGTGGAAGTGTTTTTCCTGATTTTCAAAATTTGACACATTTGACCTTAAAATTTGAAGCACTTAGAGATAAAATATTTAAAAAAGTCCTTGATCATAAAATTTAGTGCTCGGATTCTAGTTTCCAAATATGTAATTTATTTCAATACCCAGATTGTACAAATTGAGTTTCAATAAGCGTTTCTAAAAACCACTATTTAAAAGTCACTTTTTTTCTTACCCTACCATGCACGTGTACGACATCCATATTTTGACTTAAATTATCATATTTTTCTAAATCCTTTTAGGAAAATATTTGTGACTCACTAAAGCTTGTTCTTGATATCTTTTTGTAATTTTTTATTGAATTTTTTTTTTTGTTAAATTTTTATTAGGCAGATTTGTCGTTTTGAAAAATCGTCATGTACAACATACATAAGATGACCTAAACTTATCATTTTTTATTTTTTTAAAATTGAAAAGGATTGATTGAATTTGGTTCTCGTGCAATCCGTTTGTCAAAATGTTATGTTGATCAAAAGTTATTAAAATAGTAAAAAACCCTAATATTTAAAGTTTATGGACTAATTTTTTTAGAAATTAATTGAAAAATAGAAAAATTAATCCAATTGTAAAAAAAATTAAATATTTAGAATCTACATTGTCTCATCTAAAATGGGTTTTAATTTTGTCAAAAAAATTTGCAAAAAATGTTGTTAGCCATATGTCCAAAGTTGGTATTTTTCTCTGACATTGTTAGGACCTTCAACTTGCAGGTCAAACTAGGTTGAAGGCCTAGGTTCAGATTTCCAATGCTTTTCCTGAACCAAATTCCTAGGCAAAAACCTAACCACAAAGCTAATAGAAATTCAAATTTTAAAAAATGGGATCACGCTTTATAAAATGGGATCCCATTTTATAATCGGGATCGCGTTCTTTAGTTTATAATATTTAGACCATTGGAAGGGAAACGAGATCCCATTTCCCTTCCAGTAGTCCCCACATTGAATATCGGGGAATGGGATCTCGATTATAGAACGGGATCCGATTTTTTATAAATGGGATCTTGTTTTATAAACGGGATCCCATTTCTTTTATTTAAATTTACTACCAAAAAATACTGTGAAGTTTACAACTTCAAATGTATGGCCGAGAGTAGTAAAATTAAACTATTTTTCATGAGCTATTGTATTTAAAGGTAGCGAACTTGATTTTTAGTTGATTTTTTCAAAAGAGGCATCTACATCATTTTTGAAGTGGAATTGTGTTATTTTTGTGCTTGTTTGGGGGAACAAAAGGTCTTCAACTTGCAATATGGATTGAATTTTTCAAAGTATTCATGAAGAAAACAAATTTTCAAGTGGAATTGTGCTAGTTTTCTACTGTTTTGAGGAACACAAGAGGAAGAATTTTTTCCTAATAGGTATTCAACTTCTAATTTGGATTGAATATTTTGAAAATTTTCACTATTAACATTCATTTGTGCTTGATAATTTTATAATCATGGGAGATAAAGCTCGTAATAAGAGGAGGAGGGCATTGACTCCTCAATAAATTGAAGCAAATAGAGAGGAGAGACAAAGAGAAAGAGAAGGAAGAATGAGAATGAAATCAATGAATGATGGTGGAGCAACCAATTCCACAACTATTGAAGATGAAAACATTGAGGATACCATGGTTGTAGATGAAGCTAATTTTCAAGGAGTCAATTTGGAGAAGAATATGATTATACAAAGAAGTCCTACTATGTCTTCAAATCCCTCTTTGAATGCTATGGAGAATGTTTCAATATGCACAAATCTAGGTATGTCTTCAAATCCACATGTTAGTGAAATGGTAAATTTGTATGTAGAAGTTTTACAAGATGTTGGAATTAATGATGTTGAAATTGATGATATTTAGAGAGATGAAACTTTTATAGAATTTGTTGAAAATGAAAAAGAAAAATATTTTGTTGCTTGAATGAAAAAAGAATGATCATTTTCTTGAAAATGAAAATAAAACCTATATTTTTTATGAAAATGAAAATGAAAATGAAAATTGTTTTGTTGATGAAAATGAAGATGAAAATGTAAATGAAAATAAAGATGAAGATGAAAAATGAAGATGTAAATCTAGAATGTGATGTTGAATTTAATGAAAATATTTTTTTTTAAATTGGAAGTGGTGTTTTCGATAATCTTCCTGGTCAAATTTCTTGGAGGAAAATAAGAACACATGCAAATAGAATATACACCAAATTATTTTATCATAAAAAATTTGCATTTCAATGTCAACTAATGATGCAATTGATGAGAATGCAAAAATGAGGAAAGTAATGAAAAGGTTAGGCTTTTATGTTAAACGGAAAATAAAAGATCAATCATTAAAACATGTTGTCTACTGTTGCTAGTGCCATTCAATCTATTGGGAAAATTAGTCAATCTAAAGATAAAAATGTAGCAAGAAGAGCTATAACAAAGTCTACTATAGTTAATAAAGCAAATTTGAATAAAAGAATGGTAAGCAATATTAGTGAAGTTTTAAAAATACATCCTAAAACATTGCTAAGAGTGGAAAAAAGAAGAGAAAGTATAGAAAATGATCCTATCAATCAATGTTGGAGTTTCAATGGATGACTATCGAGGTCTGATATAAATTGAATGTTGAAATTAAATATTTCATTAAAATTATTGGCATGATAATACTAGGGTTTCATCTAATGCTAGAGATGTTTTAAAATTAAGGGTGGGGTCTATAGTTCATGATCCTCACCCAAAACACCTATTAGATACAACACAAACTAAATTTTATAGAAAATTTTGTAGTGATTCAATGTTACCTAGTAATACTAAAATAAGTCAAAGGTCTTTTGAAAAATGTAAACCCTGGTATGTAAAAATTAATAAACAATGAATATCTTGTTGTTGTAACATACGTGTTAATTTTGTTATTTTTATGATCTTTTTTTATATATACATTGTACCTTGCATACTAACATGATTATAGAGGAGTGTGGTATTGATATGCCACCTGAAGCAATAAGAGAGTTTATTTCAAGTTTGTTTTGTGAAAAATCTAATGATAAATTATTTTATTTAAGTTCTTGTATTTCTGGACAATGCATTAATTATGGAAATCTTTCTTTTTTAAGAATTTGTTTGCATGAAAGTGTTGATCATGATTTTGGACAACAATTAGTAGATGTCAAAAGATTTAGGAATGTTCACTATTCTTTAAAAGATGGAAAAATAGGAAAGTGTTGTGATTTAGTTACATAAAAAGTTAGTGTGCATGCATTCATGAGTGAATTTAAGAATAAAATTGTACCAAAATATGTCATGCACTTTGAACATGCTCGATGGATTGATGGCCAATTTCCTGCATGTAGAAACACATTTCCAATTGCTACTATACTTTCAGTGGTTGATTTTGTGGAGAATTATACTCTCACTCGCAAGAGGAAATTCAATCTCAATATTATAATTCAGTGCAAGTAGCTATGTTTGTCCATATTGTTTATAGACATGTAGATGATAGCACTGAGGATGATATAATTTTTTTGAGGGAGTATCATTTTTATTTGAGTGACAATCGGTTACACTCGTCAGAGTTTGTTCAATATTGTCTCAGTATTTTTTATAGAAATTTAAGAGAAAGAGGAATCCAGATGAAAGAACACCTCATGTGGTCAGATAATTGTACGGGGCAAAATCAAGAATGCTCGAATGTTCTATTGGTTAAGTAGGGTTCACAAGGAACTTAATGTCCAACATATATAGAGTTTTTTTTAAGTTGGGCATGTTAAAGGAGAACATGATGGAGCTGGTGCGTATCTCAAAAGAATTCTTGCTAGAGAACAATTAAAATTGGAGGATTCAGTAAAATTTAAAGATGCACGTGAGATTGTGGATTAGTGTTATAGAAGATTATATGCACCTAGTTTGAGTGATTACTCTACAGTTCATCGATTCTTTTGGTTGGTGGAAGAAGAGAACATTGTACCTAGAGTTGATTTTGAGACAATCAGTGGATCTACTAAATGGAATTCATTTAGGAGTGCAACAACAAGCACATGGACTATTTGGACAAGGGAGCTTGCATGTTTTTGCCAGTTTTGTATCTCAGGAGATTGGGAAGAATGTGAAAATACAGAATGGGTTGAACAGTGGGAGCAAAGATCGTTGACACGTGTAGAATCACATAATCAATATTAAAGAACTATTGAAGAAAATGATCAAGTGTTTGCATCTAAAGATTATGACCATGTTTCAGACCTTGTATAAGAAGGTAATTTTAATTCAATTTATTTCATTTTATTTCATTTTATTAAGTTATTTTGTAATACTAAATTTTTTATATGGATATGCACAAGTTATTAAATTGAATTTTGTTGGCAGGAGATGTGTATGTTGTTATTGCACCTTAGGGGAATGAAGAGCAAATATAATATTGGTTGGCTCATTGTGTGGAAATGAAACATAAGTTAATAACACCTCGAGAAGATGATGATGGCTTTCATTATCCAACAGGTACGGTGATCCCCTTAAGACACCCCCTTAAGAAAATTTTGATAACAAGTTTTAGATCCCCTTAAGCAATTTTTTAGAACAAGTATTTGATCCCCTTAAGAAAATTTTAAGAATATTTGATGATGGTTTTTGAACATTTTTCCAATAGGATCGATGGTGGTTGTTGGCACTTGGCTACGAAAATACCTAAGAAGAAATAATGGTCTACCTACATTTGAAGACTATGAAACACATAAAAATATTATACATTATTCACATTTGGTGGTGGTAACAAATATAAAACTAGAGCGGTATCATGGAGGACCTTCAAAAAAACATGTTATAGTCAATTTCTATGGAAGAGCATGAGGCAATCATAGATGCATTGCAAAAAAGAGAGGATGCAAATGGTACAATGGAATAAGTAAATACAAGTAAATATAGTTTTAGTTTTATTTTGTCCTTTTAAATACATTAAATACATGTTTTGACATTGGTCAAGTGTGTTATTAGTTGAAATTGACTTAAATTGTCCTTTTATACATCTTAAGAAATAATCACAAAAAGGATCTAGTCCATGTAAATTCAACCTAAACAACATGGAATACTTGGTAAAAATAGGTAATTATTATTTAAATTATATTTAAATACATGATGTTTTGATTACATATTGATATTGCTTGTACATTAATAGTTAAAATTTATTTATTGTCATTTTTTGTATCCTTAAGCCATCATTGCATTGATCTCATACTTTGAAACAAAAAGGAGAGGATGTCTAGATTCAACCTACAAACATGTGTGGAATACTTTTAAATGCAAGTACTTGAGTTATGTACATATAGATAGTTTTATATAAATTAAAATATGTATGTTTTGATGATTTCATTGATATTGCTTGTTCCTTTTTTTATATCAGGTGGTGTGAAGACCTACTACATTCTAGGAATGAGTTTGGGATGTTCTTGAGATGGCATATCCAAATTTTGTAAACATTGTTTTGAGATGACATATATGTACATATCTTACTAGGTCCTCCTCGTGGAAAGGAGTATGATTTGGTCAAATAGCTTAAGAATACTCCTACTAAGGTATCATTGTTGGACCTTATTCAAGCCTTCCCTAATTACTACAACATGATTCAAAGTGATTTACAAAAATTTATTATCCCTTCTAATGTGCAACCAAATGACATAGTAGCCATGATCCAAAGAATAAATGTTGACATTGTTTTCCACCAAAGTGAACTCCCCCATTTGGAAGTGCAACAACAAAATGATGATTTCATGATCATAGCTCAAGACAGTAGGATAGGGATAAAACAAAACCTTTTTTGCAATGGTGCAGCCCTTATGCGTGTATAATAAACCTTTTGGATAGGCTTTGTGTGGATAAATAAAAAATTCAGAAGTCTCTTTATCTATTAGTGGATTTGAAAATTTTGGAAGGGAACTGCTCAGTGTGATTTCTTTGCCTATTATAGCTGGAAAAGCTATATTAGAAACACGTATCCATGTTATGCCTCATGATCTTTCATATAATCTCCTTCTAGGTAGGCCATGGATTCATGTAATGAATGGGGTGCCTTCTACTCTACATCGTAAAATGAAGTATGTCTACAACAACATAGTGTACACACTTGGCATTGATCATGAGCCTTATAGTGTCTTACATCTTGAGAAAAACAATGAAAACCCCTTAAAAAAATTAATGCCAACTACACAAGTAGAACCCATGCAACAAAAAGACAAATAAAAACACATTGAAGAAGTCATGAAGCTATTAGAAGATGATTAGGGTTCTTTAGACTTTGAACCAACATTCATGGGAGAATACAAGATTATAAACAAAGATTCAGACAAGGGAAAATAAAAAAATGGTACTGTCAACACAAAATTTGAATGACCCTTCGAAAGAATCCACCTCAACCACTTTAGAACAAAAAGAAAATTACACAACAAAATTTGATGAACTTAATCATGAACAACCCCCGAATCCAAAATAAATGAAAATAAATTATGGAAGAGGTTGTGAGCTTATGAAACAACTTGGATATAGTGGAAAAGGATGTGGTGCTAGAGAACAAGGTATATGTGTCCCCATCAAGCCTAACATGCAAGAAACAACTCATAGTCTTGGTTATTTTCCCTTGATAGAAATAAACAAGCCTTCACTTAACATCAACACTCTCACAAAAGATTTTTCTAGATTGACTTTAATAGTAATGCATTTTTTGAACTGATAGACACTAGTGGTCTTGGTTGTTATCCATTGCAAGAAATGAAATAAACAAATGTCAATGTCATCTTGCAAAACACTAATAATTTTATTTTGTTAGATTTTAAACCCTCCTATAAAGGAGGGAACAAAATCTCACAATTTAAAGAGTCTTGTGTAGGTATGACATCTTGTACAAAGCAAGAGAGACCTTTGTCGCATAATAAAGGAACACCTTTTGTTAATCAAGAGAGTATTTGGTGAGACTAATCCAAGATGGTCTGATATATCTCCCTCCAAGAGATATCAAATATCATAGAGTTCATGGTCATGCTACTAATGAATGTAAGGCTTTGAGTAATAAAATTCAACATCTTAAGGATTTTGGTGCTCTTCCATGGATTGAAGCACCTAGTTCCCCTAGCTAAAACTTACTTTCATCCTATTCTACTCATCCTTTTCCTGCACTAAGTGGGGCAAGGTGTTAGGTATCCTTTTCCTCATATGTCACATGTCATTTCCTCTTTTGGCTAGTTGACCGCTTTTCATGTACATATAAGAGCAAGCTTGGGATGTGGATGACATGCCTTAAGTTGGTTCTCATGTCACATACATATTCATGATGTAGTTCAATTTAGAAACATATGACTTAGCATAGGGCTTTCTTAATAAGCTCTCATGTCTTCTTTACTTTAAATAAATTGCTCACAGTAATGGTGTTAGCAACCGCTTTAAAGTGGGGGCATACATTGACACTCATATTTCACTGTGCGATTTTATTTCTTCTTGCGATGCATCCTTTTCTTGGTGGTATCATGGGGTTTGATTTCCTCCAAGAGCATGATATTTATTTGACTTGTCCTCTCTTGAAATTTTTAAGCACAATTTTCCCTAAGAAGATACTTTGCATGAATCAAGCAAAATCCCTTTGAACAAATCTTACACTATTTTTCATTTACAATGTCTATGAGTTTCAAGCATACAAATTTTTGCTTACCTCATGGAGCTCGAAGATAATTTTTGTGTGGCACCTTATCAAAGTTATCAAGAAGTATAACATTGGTATGGTTTGAGTAGGAAGCCTGATTAAGGCATGAATTTCCCCATAACCACTCATGTCTGTGTGTGTGGGTGCATACCAACTATGAGTGTATGTATCTCACCTTTTAGGACTTATCACCCAATGAACATCCAAGAGTTCCATTGCCTCAGAGTGAGTATGCATTTCTTTTTCTACAAATAGCCTAGATCTGATCCACATTGTGTTTAAGAAATGATAGAATCTTGATCCACCTTTTTATTTTTTGCTTATTTTTGTTCTTCTTCTAGTTTTTGACATTGCATGATCATGTATCTTGTTTTTTTGCATATCATACACCATTGTGCATGTCCTCTTGTGCTTATGTCAATTTGAATTAGGATCTTGGATCTGGGGGGCTTGGCCACCACCTTTGATCTTTGTGCTCATTTTCCATTCCCATTGGTATGATTAGACCCCTCTTGAATTTTTACTTTAGTGTGAGTTTGAACTAGGTTCATCCTCTCACTAAAGTGGGGACTAAATGTAGTGTCAAAAAATGGGTCCCTTGAAATTTTCACACTTGTTTGGGTCCTCCTTGTGGATTTTTGCTTAATGTTGCCTTGATTTAGTTTTGTAATGTGGTTGACACATTCACATTAGGTCTTGGGCCCTTGTGAACTAATGAATTTAAATTATACCTTTCTAAAGTGTTGTGAAGTGTTGTAACTCACTTTCATACTTTTCTGGGGCTTTATCAATTAACTAAGCATAATTAATATAATTTTAATCATAATCAACATTAATCTTGCCTTATTTGGAGTGTTGTAAAGTGTAGTAATACACTTTCACATTCCTCTAGGCTTGTCATTAATAATTGGGATTTCTTATGCTTTAATTGGCCCTATTTTGCATCCATAAGCCTCATTTATGGACCATATTTAGTGTCTAGGACTGAATCACCACCTTGGGTGAATGAGTCCCACCTAGATTTTTAGGTCCCAAACTTATTTTTACACCTTTCTAAGCATTTTTTATTTTTGGTCCCATACATTATGCTAGATAGGACTCATTCGCCATCTTTGGAAAATGAGTCTCGTGTGACCAAAATTCAAATTTAATTAAAATTTTTGTTAGGATTTTATTCTCCTAGATCTGATGTCAGCTTGTAGTGTTGTAATTTTTAGAATTCTTGCATAATTAAGGATAAATATAGGGTTCTTTCACTCATTTTTACCCAAGAATTTTGTGAGAACATTATTAATAGCAAGTTGATTTCACAAGATCATTCACGTGTCTTCAAGAGTATTCAAGAGCATTCAAGGATATTCAAGAGCATAATTCTTCATCAATTGTTGCAACTATTCAATATACATCATCATGGCAAGTTTCTAATTACATTATTTTATGTTTCCTACTTCATTATCTTATTTCATCACTTGGTTTAATTATATAAAAGGGTTTTTCCAAGGAAAACCCCTATTCCCTAACAATTAACAAGTTTTCCCCTCTTTAATGTGTGATTGCAAGTTTGTAGATTGAAGGAAAGTGGATTTGAAGCCTTCAAAAGCACCAAAATGACAAAGTTGCAAATGTTGTCAAATTTGTCACATGAAAAGTTGTCAAGATTCATGGAAACTCAGATCTAGGGAAAAATATCCATCCAATTTGCATGAAATAAGTGGGAAAGTGCTTATTTTATCCATCATCAGAGGCTTGCAAAGTTTCAGGTCAAGATTTTGCTCCTAGGACACTTCATGACAAAATTAGACTGATCCCCCAGTTATGGCGAATGAGTCCCACTATATGATTTTTTAAAAGAACTTTGTAGATTTGGATACCCATTTAGCTAAATCTTGATCCTGTGAAGAGACCCAGATCTATGAATGATTTTTTTAGAATGGAAAATGAGTCCCACTAGGCCAAAAAAATAGGTTTTTTCAGGATTTCAGAGCTCCATTCCATCTCCAACAAGTTTCTAGGTGCAAACTTTTTGTTTTACACTTTTCTTTTCTATTTTTTTTTCATTTCCAAGTCATTTAGTGAAGCATTGCATCAAACTAAATTTTACATTTCATCTTGCATGTCATTATCTTTTCCAAGTTTAAACTTGGTAGCGAACCCCTCTTGTAATTTGAAATCATACCCTAGGATACGCTATTGTCAGATCTCTTGCCTCTATTCCACTCTTGGGGTGAGAGATCTAGGTTTATCCTTGAATGTGAAGTATATAATATTGTTTTCATAGGTCCTAAACCTTGGTGGAGACAAAAATTCTATCTTAAAATAATAAGATCATAAAAAATTAAATAAAATATAGTAATATAACTAGTTAATATTGATATGAAAACTAATGCACGACCATAACTATGAGTGAATGTGAAGGGTTTGTCCTAACACTTGAAATATTTTGATACAATCTCTTAATCATGGTTTCATAAAACTATGTTCCTTGGTGAAGTAGGACATCTTGGAGCCATTTTGAGTGATGATACTTGACCACCAAGATTGTATGTGATCCATGAGGTCATCACTTCTAGAACACATTGTTTTGAAGTTAATTGCACATAATAATGTTGTTGTTTCCTCAATTATAAAAAAAATGGACCAAATAATGATGAAATATAGGTATAGATAAAATGGAAAATTCTATTATGTATGTGGATTGGAGCTAATTTGTGAAGTGAGAAAACCTAACTACTCACTTCAATATTTTTGTGAAGGCCACTCTACTATTTTTCCATATGTATCTTTCTTATTTTGGATATATATCTAAGATATCTGCATCCCTTGAAATTTTTTGGAAGTTAGCCTTGGTTTTTGTAGTGAGGATAAGCACACCACCTTTCTCTATTATAGGGAGACTTTTTGGTGCAGGAGCACCTTGTGAGTTTTAAGCCTCCATGAAGAAATTCTATTTTTGGCTTGGGTTTGATGTTTTAAAGATGTAATAAGGTCTATTTATACCATATTTTTATTTAATTAAATCAATTTAGGTCATAGGGAGTCATTTTATAAAAGTTTCTCAAATATTGCAAAAATTGCCAAAAGTTGTCATGGCAAAATTGTAAAAGTTGCAAAATGGGAAGTTGAAGGGTCAAATTAGTTTAGAAGTTTAAAATTCAGTTAGAAGTGGTTGAAATTGGTTGGAAAATGGATAAATAGGGGGCCTTTTGTATCGTTGTAAGGTAGGGGAGTTGGTGTATGGAAGAAAAACTTCAATAAAGAACACTATTTTGAGCATTTTCAAGCATTTTGCTTTGAAATTTGGTTTAGCACATGTGTGTACAGCTTGCCAAGGGCTTGGAATTTATTTTTTAAGATGGTATTTTGAATCCCCTCTCCATTCCATTTATTTTTATTCAATTTTATTAATTTTTGCTCTAGATATTTCAAATTTACTCTAGGAAGTTAAGATTCAGATTTGATGGTGGCAACAGGCAATCAAAATTCAATTTAACTCTTAATTTATCTAATGAAATCTCATAAAACTTAGTGTGAAGGTCTGTGAGGAAATACTCTTCAATATTCTCCAAGTTTCAAGGTAAAAAAAAAATTCCTTATTCCTTTTCGAGAAAGCCCTAGGCTACCACAGTGTGGTTTTTTCTCTTTTGAAGACTTCCATGGCTAGGGTTAGAAGAAATCCACTTGGAAACTTATGGATAATGATTGGTTAAGCATGTTCAGGTCTATTTTGATGTTTTTGAGCAATTAGTTGATATTTTTTAAATGTTTAATTGATTGATCCAATAAAGCACCATTAAAACTACTCAAATATGCCTCTAGCCTCATGGGACAGTCCTATTTTGGAAAGGATTCTTCAAAGGAACTTGTGCTATCCTTTTGATATTTCTTGTAACTCAATAAAGGGTACTCAATTTTTTGTTACAATCATCATATTTGTCTTTTTTCAAAGATATCATGGAATTTCCTATAATGGAAACCTACTAGGTTGAGGTCAACGTATAAGTGAAAACCCATTTATTTGTTAACCCTGGGTTCTTGGGTGGTTGAATTAGTTTTTTTGGGTTGGAAATAACTTGTGCAAAGTCTATTTTTAGTTGGTTAAGCCTTTGAAACTATTTGATTCCATTTGTGTGATTGGATTCTAGAGTACATGAAGGGTATACAAGGATAGTCTTAAAGAAGTTTGTATTTTGTGTGAAAGTTGAAGTTGTTAAGGTCATTGTTTGGTTTACCCATGTCATTACACATATTATTGGGTGTGTCTTTGTGTTGGAAAGTTTCCAGGGTGTAGAGTCATGAATAATTGAAGGAAAGTGGGTAAAGTGTCAAGTTAAGTCTTAGTGAACCTTACCTTTTCATGAATTGGTATTAGAGCTCAGAAGATCTAGGCAAGAGAGTTTGGTGTTTGTGTGTTTGTGTTTGTGCATATTGAAGAGAGAACCTGGTTGCCAAAACATTAGGTAGAGGAAAAGAGAAGAGACCTAGGTGAGGAAAGGACAAGAGGAAACAAGGTTAAAGGGACTTGCTTGAAGATAAGATGGGTTTGTTAAAGAGGTGTTTGTAGGATGAAGGTTCCCAAGTGAAGAAGCAAACGAAGAGAAAAGAGGAAGAAGAGATGAAGAAGAACAAAAGAGAGGTAAATAAAAAGGAGTTTGACCAAGAGATCAAGGAATTGAGACAAACCATGGATCACATGAGTAAGGAAATAGAAAAGCTAGGAAGGAGGATGGAGTTTGAGTTGCAAAAGTGGCATCTTCCAATCAAAAAGAAGGTAGTATGGCCTATTAAAAGGATTGTCCAAAAAAGAAGACAAGAGAAGAGATCAGATGTGAAGATGATAGAGGCCAACCAAGAAGGAAAAGAGTTTGCAAGGATAGTGGAAGAAGAAGCATTCACCAAGATGAATGAAGAATACAATGACATTGCATCCATTCCCAAGCATGAAGGTGAAGGTGCAACAGAGGTAAAGGATATGATCTTAGAGGGAAATGATACTACATTGTTGTCAAAGTGTGATTCAGAGAAGATCAAGGATGAATTGATCTTAAGAATCAAAATGAGTTGAAGAAACTTGGTTGTATTGTGGTAGAGACAATGTATCACTTCCTTTTTGTGATAATACTTTGGATAGGGAAAAAACTAAAGGTCAAGATGTAGTAGATAAAAGAAGGAAAAAGGGAAGTTGCGACACATCAGAGCATGAAGGAGTAGATTCAAGGAGGAAAGAAAAATTGGAAACAAGTTGGCATAAACCAACTAATGCCAAAGTTGAAAATGAAGACAATTTTTCAGCTATTTCAAGCAAGGTGATAGGTAGAGTATCAAAGGCATCATGGAGAATAATCTAGGGTTGATTTCATATTGTTTCCCTCAATCCAAGAGGGCTTGGAATCTTCTTTTTGCCAAGAGTATGGTGCAGGAGCACCTTGTGATTTTTAAGCCTCCATGAGGCAATTCTATTTTTGGCTTTAGTTTGATGTGTTAAAGATGCAATAAGGTCTATTTAGACCACATTTGATGTAATTAAGTCACTTTAGGTAGAACTTAGGGAGTCATTTTATAAAAGTTACTCAAATATTGCAAAATTTTCCAAAAGTTGTCATGGAAAAAATATAAAAGTTACAAAATGGGAAGTTAAAGGGGGTTTAAGTGGCCACTTTTTTTCTTAAATTAGTAAATATTGACCTTAGACGTGAAATTGAGGATAGTTACACTCAAAATTTTGAGATGGAACAAAAATTCGAAGTGAGATGGAACAAAAATAAGGATCGAAGTGCTCTGAGTATACTTTTTAAATCACTAATTTATTTTAAGATTAAGCAGTTCAAAAGAGGGATGTACACAAATTGGTGTTTTTTTTGTCAAAAAAATATGACATAGCAACTCTTGTATGACCCTAGCATGGTGAACTTTTTTGTAGTATTTTTAAAATTGCTATAGTAAAAAGTTAGCTAATAGTATTTAGTTGATGCACAATTTTTCTGATAATTTTTTAATGAATATTTAATTTTTTACTAATTTTCTAAGTAGGCATTTCTTGAAAATCATAATTTTGGCTATGCTCCCCCTACAAATTTTGGAAAGTAATTGATTTTTTTATTTTTTATTTTTTAGATTTGTAGAATGGAGTCTAGTTTCTAAAAATGTGATTTATTTGAAATTTTGATGAACGGTTAATTTATAATGAAAAAAACACCAAACACTACTTTTTAAAAAAAATAGACATACAAACAAAAGAAATTATGGATGAAAGGATTCACATTGTCAAAAAGTGAAAAAAATTATATCGTTGGATAGCTAAGAGAGAACCTAACATTACCCAT